>JAILWY010000007.1:1868333-2489444 GCA_022113835.1 Atopsyche davidsoni
AACTTTGTATTCTTTGTATACCAAACAGACTTGGTCATCATCAGATACATAACTAAACAGATAGATGATGTCATTGGTCGAAACTAGTAATGCAATAAAAATAATAAACTACAAATATTAGTATATCCACATCTTCATTATTAGGCTTTAGAAAATTCGTGTGCAATCACACTCTTCAGATTTATTATTTGTGTTACAAGCAATACTTATTTAAAAAATACTAAGTATGTCGTCATAAGGTGGCCAGAGTAAAAAAGAGTCCTAACAGCAAATATACGCATACGTAACTAAATTTCACCTCATTTCTTACGTTGGTTTTAAAAATAAAACCTTCACTTAGTAGACCCACAAAAAATTCCTTGAATAAGAGGAAGAAAACAAAAAACTTATAACATTTTTAAATAGAAATGTTGAAATTTATTCCACTCCTCGACGTTGCCATGAAAATACACATTTCACTCTCGCCCAGTAGTTGTCGAGAGTCGTTTTTTTTAAGTAAAAAGGTTTTCGACTTTTTTTTTTGAGCTACGGTCTCTATTCAACCGTATTTCTTCAGTAAAAGAGACTTGGTATTTGTCAAAATAATTCTAAAAGATCTCCATATAGACTTCATTGCTTGATTTTTTGCAGAGTAAGCTTTTTCCTACTTCCCTTTACGTTGAAAACTTTTTTACGTTTTTGTCTAATAAAATATCTATTTCACGTCTCTTTAACAAAAATTGGGTATATTTTTAAATGGCATTGTAGCGTAATTAAAGTATTTAATCCAATTATCAATGTAAGTCCAACCGAGCTAATAAGACTGATCCAGGTTAGAGATATTTTCAGTAAAATGAGGTATCTGAAGAAGAAGTGAAGTTCTCAATTCATTTATGATGATATGTAGTAAAATAATTGTATATAGGTTGATTATTAGTTTTTATTACAAAGATTAGAATCACAAAAGCCTACAGCAAGGCAGTCCATACAAATGAGTCGTTTTCACTATCTGTTGAGTTTGTCGCTCGTCTACTAACTGTTGCTTCTATTCTTTCCTTGGGTGAGTAATCTAGGCTTTGTACAAAACTCTAAATGTTTTCTTTGATTAAGAACAAAGCACGTTGTGAGGGATTGTCTAGTTGTGCATTGTTCGGAGAAATCACAGCTACTGACCGTAAAAACTACAGTATATTCTACGGTTACTTTGCGTCATTATATCAATTAAAAGAAAAAGTTTTAATAAAAAAAGAAAGTTTATCTATATACGACGCTGTCGGGCGTTGTCATTTTAGCACAAATTAAATGTATCGTTAAGTAATTACAAACAACGTATCTTATAAAGAATATTCCTAAAACTGATGAAAAGTCTTATTACTAACATAATCATGAAAAAAAAAATCCGTAATCACAATAACAAAGATTTATATCAAATGTTTATCAAATTGTGATAATAAAGCTTTATTCATTTACAGAAACTGCGAAACTGGTTCATAAGTTCTTAGTTTTATAATTAAAAAATTGACAATTCATATTTCAGTGACGTGATTTCTTATTAATACTCTGAAGCTAAAGCTGAATTAAGCTTCATATTTTGCGGCCTCTTACAATAACAGAATAGTGTGCTTATATAATCGTTGTTCTCAGAAAACGTGAGTTGGAAACCCACGATCGTATTAAAAAATAACAAAATACGCTCACTTTATTTTAGTGATAATATATTATAACAAGTCAAACTTTTTTTTATTCAAGAGTTGTAGCTTGTAGTCCGACCAGTGCTTAATTTTTTTTGCGTAAAATTTAACTGTAAAAAAAATGTTAGCCGGACTCACAATAGCTGAAACTTCGTCCATCCAGAACGCTATTTTTTTTATGATTTATGTAAGTTGTAAAGCACTCTGAAACAATTTTCCCGTAAATTGAAAGTCCCTCTTGTTCCGGTCCTCCTTCAGTCTTTGCACCCCTGCGTGATAGATGGTCGACCCCTCCTTCTCGTATGAATATTCAAGACAATATCGCGGGCTTCTGCAGCTTCTTAATAAAAGCCAGCATGGCGCTATCCGTGTAGTTTCATATTACACAGAAACTGTCATCAACCGCAAGTGCCAAGCATTTTTTATATAAAAAAAGATAAGTTTGCCCCAAAGGGTAACTCTTTCAACCCATTCATGGCACCCCATCCACTTCACCACTTACTTCAAACCATTTTATACCTTACTTATTTTTTTAACCAAACCTGATCTATTTTTTTTTTAAATATATAGGTTTGGTACCTTGTTTGTTATGTACAAGGTTTGTCATCACAATTTGGGGAAACTTTCCAAACTAGTCGGTCGAATTGTCCTATATATGGGAGTGACTGAAGCTACACCCCCTGGTTTATCTTCTTTATGGTTCCGGTGACAAGCTTCAAGAAGCCATCCAGTGACTTCATCAACTGTGGGTGTCTCGCCACTGACTTCAGGCCCTCCTGTTGGCATTGGCTCTCCAGTTGGTGTCTCTGAAGACCAAAGATGGGGCATGAACCCACAAGGTGGATCACTATTTGTGGAGTCATATCATCACAAGGGCATGTGTCGTCGGAGATAACTTCTCATCCCTCCATGACCCGTTAGGAGCTGGGTTGATTCAAAACTAATCCCGCAGGTATTCCTGTATACAGAGGCGTCTGTAACAGAATCAAAGAACATCTTTGTTACGTTCCCTTGCGGAGAGCTTGTGTACCTTTCGTTCCATGTGTCCATTGTAATTTTCCTCTGGAGATTTTTTGCGAAACTCAGAGGAAAGTCGGAAATAAATAATTCATTTTCTTTTTGGTGGCTTCTTTAGCCTTTTCGTCAGCTTTCTCGTTTCCAACAAGACCAACGTGAGCTCTCACCCAGCCTATCTCGATGTTAACATCACTTGCTTGAATTCATCTATTACACGAGACATGGTTTTTTTACTTTCTGTTAAAATAACTGAATCTGAACGTAATCTTCTTTCTATTTTCATAATTGCCACAGTGTATCTCTATATAATTTGCATTTCACTATTTTAAAAGTATGAAATTTAACCATTTAACATTTTTTATCTATGCAATAGCTCTACTAGGGTGTAAAAGTGTAAAACAAGCGTTATATGTAGAGATATCACTTAACCACGTCAGACCGGTTAAATTTGTACTACGCTTTACATAAAAAGTACAGTTACAGTCTGAAAAAGGCCAATAGGTTATTCATATTTTGCATTATCTAAAGTAAAAATCAAATATGCTCTTATGTAAGGTATTCTGCTGATGGAGGCTTTAAGAAAAAGATGAGGTAATCCAACGTCTTTTGAAAAGGGGTTCATTAATCAAAGACTGATCTCAAGAGGAAAATAGGAGTAATTGCAACGTAATGGCTCAGTTCTCAGACGGACAAAAACCCGGTGATTTTCAAGGCGGTCATCACGAACAGTCTCCCCTTTTGCTGAAGGAGGAGCTTACGCTAAGGCTCATACAAAAATAATGATTAAAGGAATATTTATTTTTTACTCAATATAATATAAAATATACATAATATAAAATATTTATAGTAAATCTACACTTTTCACTCATTCTAAATATTAAATTTTTATCAAATTATCAAATGACTACATTTAATGCCTCGTAACGGATCTAAACAGAGTGATAGCGTTTTACCATAAAATCGATAATCAAATATAATATATGTCGATAGAATAGAACCTTATCGTGATTCAGTAACTAGAATGGTTTTTTGCACAGTGTTTGCATATATGCCTTTTCTTTTACTACTATTATTTATAAAAAGTAGTGTAGTTAAAGACTCCGTTATTTCATAAGCTGAAGATAAATGTCTTCTGCTCGTGTGTACTTTAAACATGAAACATATTTCATAGAAATCTTTTAAACATAGCATAAATATAAAGGTTTTACTACTATTTAAAATTATGTTTGTTTTGTCCGAGTGTTCACCAGTGGAGTTGAAATAAAACATAACTTTGATCTCGTTCATTGTTCGAGAAGGATATTGTAGTACCGGTTAGAATTTACACGAAAATATAAAACAATGGATTCATAATATAATGTGGTGATCGCTTGTAAAGTATTCACACTGGGGGAGATTTATGGCGCGTTTAGAGGCTGCGGATTCCTGAAACCGGAAATGGCGGAGAATTTTAAATTGAAATTTATTGCAAGCGACTGCCCAAACCACACCTGCACGGAGGGTTGAGTATTCCGTGTACTTAATTTCGCATTATAAATGCCGTGAAATATTAAGCAATATTAAATAGAATTGAAATTAAATGCGTATTTTCATATTTGACGAAGGTATGAAATTATGTTTGTAAATTTTACAAATGAATATAAATTTATATTTGTACTACACTTGTTTTATATAAATTGTTGAAAACAAGCTTTAATGTACGTAACACTATAAAACTTTTATTTTTGGTTACGTTTATACGTTTTAATATACAATTTCAATTATTTTCAGATTGCATTGATAAATAGGTAAATAATATGATGGAAGCAACCAGCTCAAGTGTTTTACGTTTAGTTTTGATAAATAACAACACGATACTTTTAAATTCAAATGAGGTACTAAGTATGAATAAAATCACAATAAATGTACTTTTATACTAACGTAAGTCAGAACATTTGCAGTGTTTATATACGAATAATGTTTTTCCTTCCCATTGATATTTTTTTTAATGCAGCGTCACAACTTTTAGAATAAATATAAAACTTTACAATCCGGATTTGTGCTTACAAAGCTCCAAAAGAAAAAAAAACAACTTATTGTATTAAAAGCAAACTTTTAAAAGGGTTTTATTTTAAACTTTTGCATTAATCTCTTTTAGCCCTAAGCAAATATAACTTTTTTACAAGAGGGAAAGAGACAGGGACGACCGAGGGAGAAGGGGCAATGGTTATTTAATGCCGTGATATGGTCGACGCAGTTTGAATTAAAAGTATTAATTAATATTTATTAGTTATAAACGTAAAAATAAATTTCAATATAATAAAAATTTTGAATAAAAAATAAAAAAACTTTTTATTAAAAAGTATAACTGACGGAAAGTTACTGGATGCAACGTTTATTATAAATTAACAGCCGTTAAACTATTTAGTTACGTATATTCAATATGTTATTCTACAAATGAACACATAAAAGGGATCAATATATTACTCATCTTATTTATATACTAATATGATATATTGCAACATAACTATTTGGTATGTAAAATCTAAAAACGCTTGTCAATCAATATTGTTTTTTTTTTTTTTTTTGATAAATACACGTTGGAAGCAGCTATTTTTCAGTGGCTGAAAGAGTGAGTGGCTGGATGAAGCCTTCAGGTCGCATATCACAAGGGGGTCTGGGCTTTGTGTAATCCTTACATATTCTAGTGGACGATGAACCACTGTGCGGCCAGGGCATTCAAAAAATGCTCAATGAAACTTGTGCCCCACTGTGCAGCCGCCAGACTCGAGCTGCTTCCGGTATCATTTATTATTTCAGGATTTGAATCGACAAAATAGCTTTAATATATTTTTTAAATCAATTAAAGCCTATTAACTGAAATCTGCTAATAATTTATCATAATCGCTGTTTCTGTATTTTTATATTTTATAAATAATAAATTTGAATTTTTTTATGTTTCATCTAAAGCAAAAAAAAACACCAATTCTGGATGCGTATTATTTGAAATATGAAAATAGTATAAAATATGTCATAAGTAATTAATAAACAATAGATAAAATCTATCTTTATATTACTTCTAAAGCAGATATTAAAAAAAAAAATAGAATGCGTATTTCTTGATAAATTTATTAATAATATTTTTATGGTATTAAACATTGAATGCTTTTTACGTAATATGTAATATTTTAATAAGAATGTTGGCGCAGTTAAAACGTGTCTTTGTATTCCTTCTGAAGTCTAAAGCATAAGAATGAATATATTTTCAGGATGCGTACTATTTGAAATTTGTTATTAAATTTATATATATACTAAGCTGTAAGTAGTAAATAAATAATAAATAGGAAAGTTTTTAATCCGGAGCATTGCGCGTTGCGGCCATCCCCGCGAGCGGCTTTTTCAACCCACCGGTTAAATATTAAAACTGAATCGCCGCCACGCCCTGAGGGTGCTAGACACCCTTACAGAGGGGATGATGAGTAATTTGGAGCTTAATCAATTATGCTGCTGTTGTAAATAAATGTATGGAGCCCGTATTCGCCTCGTGCTTTAGAAGAAAATACGGTCGGTTACCGATCGCGAGGTTCCTGACTCAATTACAGGTGAAACTATAATATGAGCTTTTTGATGAAATCAGTGCTTCTCAAAACGGTCCCTACGGACCTCAAAGGGTCCCTGGAATTATTCTGGGGGTCCTTAGAAAATTAAAATCGTTTGGGGTCCCTGAACAAAGTCAGGGGGTCCGCGCAAGGTTTAATATAAAATAAAAAAATTGTGACACATTTTTACTAATATGGAAGTTAAAATAAATAACAATGAATATATTATTAGAGATTTTTAAGTCCAATGTAAAATATAAATATAGACAGGTGCATAAAATACAAATAATAACAGGCATTGCGGTGAGTCAGGTAGGTTAATTCAGGAACGCAATAGAGTCGATACATGCACTAACTAGTCTATAATATAAATTTATGTAGTTTTTCTCCCAGGGTCCGTGAGGAAGTTTTGACTATGAAAGAGGCTCCGTAGGCAAGTTTTGACCATGAAAAGGGCTCCATGGGCAAGTTTTGACTATGAAAGAGGGTCCGTGGGCAAGTTTTGACCATGAAAGGGGGTCCGTGGGCAAGTTTTGACTGTGAAAGGGGGTCTGTGGGCAAGTTTTGACTATAAAAAGAGGTCCGTGGGCCATAAGAGTTTAAGAGCCACTGGTCTAAATCATCAATTATAAACAATTTTACCATTTATCAAACATACATACTATTCATAAAATTAAAATAAATTATATTTTAACACAAAAGAAATAAATTGAAAATTTCAGTTACTTGCTTTATTAAAAAATATGTAGTATACGTTGAAAAACAAATAGATTTGTCATTCTTGATATAAATTAAATATTTTATTCAAAATTAAGCTTTTATATAAAAATTGGTTTCAATACGACTTGGAAATTTTATGCAGATGAATTAGTTTAACTGAAAAATGTATATTTTATAAAACATCAAATAAAACTACAGTTCAGTCAGTTTTAAGCACTCGATTTCAAAATATTTCTCATAAAAACTTAGTATTATATTTCATTAAGAAATCATATATCAAAGTTATCAATAAATATTAGCAATGATTTATGCGTTATGTAAAATAATACAATAAATACCCTGAAACTTCAGGCACCACACAATGGTAATAATTCACAAAGCACGGCTAATAAATTTTGCATTCATAATGTGAAACTAATTCACAGTTTGCCTCGAAGAGGTAAATCATTTAATAATGATTGCTCAAGTGGGGTGCCCCGGTCTGGTAGTGACGGGGGTGGACTCCACCAAACTCTCGTTAAAAACTCCCCCGAACCTGATACCACTTTTGCTTGCAATTCGATACCTCAACTCTACCCAAATGAAACCTGCTCTGAATCAAACTCAAAACAAAGTTGCGCTGTGAACTTTCAGATAAAAAAAAAACACTCAATTTAGTACACAGGGTTTAAAAATTCGTATCTCTTAATCAGACCAACGAAAAATTTTAATTATGTTCCTTGGGTGTTGAGCAACTTGATTTTTTGATGATTGATGAGATTCACACACTCGGTGCAGCTGATTTTGATTATAGTGAACACCTATAAATGACAGACAACCACAGTTTCTGAAGGTAGTTAGTTAAGGTAGCAGTCAAGCACCCAACAAACCATAAAATTATCGACTGTCACAATCTACAAACAAATCACAAATAAATTTTTCCGCATTTCAAAGATTTCGTTCGACAGAAATACTCATGAATCCCATGAAAGGCAGAATCTCTCTAAAAGTTATTCAATTAATATTCTCTTTAATTTTCTATACGGAAAGTTTTTGAAAATCATCTAAGCAACATTTTAGGATTCAATTGATTTTAAAAAGCCTTATCACAAATACAATCACAACCCAATGAAAGTTAGTGTAGTAACTGGTAGTTGGAATAATACATAATAGAATTTCACCGACTAAAAAATATTAAATATATTAATTTTCTGCTCAATTTATTTGCGTGAAAATCTGTCGGCAGAAAATTGTAGAACTTATAATGCGGCCATTTCCCCATTGAAATAAAGTAACTTGTAAAATTCCCAGCCCAGGGACTACCCTCGGGGTGTCACTGCGCTCAACAGGCTAATTAACTTAATGCGATTGCCGATTTACCAAAGTTACAGAGAAGTGCCGACGCCGTTTCAGTGCCAGCCAACAAAGTAATGTGATACTTTACTATACAATAATGAATATTATGCAAAATGTGTTCAGAACTAAGTGATTATTTCATAAAAAAATTAGTAAGTGCTTCTTCTGATGCTTCTCGAGCCACTGGCGCAAATTTCGCACCCACGTAAGCTTCTTTCTTCCTAGAGGATGCTATATTTATAGCAACGAAACATGTCGTCGTAATAGGAGTTCCTTTTCATTGCGCATTCTGTGCAAGACTCAACCCATGGTGTCTTAAGGATCCTCCTATACAGCCACATTTCAAGCTTTGATTCCATAAAGGAGATCTATCTCCAGTGAGATGTCAGGGTTATAACTCTTGAGTATGTATAGTACTTTCCTCAAATTATGCTTGCTATGATTCATCCAACCAGCTGCCCGAATACCTAAATATTTTAACTCTACTACTTTGATGTAGATATTCAAGTTGTCAATCAACTCTCTGCTGGCAACGATTGTTTTCGTACGTTGACTTTGTCGACTAGGATTTATAGGTCATCAGAACTGTCTGCTAGGAAGACATTGTCATCAGCATATCGTATGTTATTCAGTGGCCTTCCATTTATTATAATATCGATTTCACAATCGTCTAGGGCCGAGTTAAAGTTTTCTTCGGAGTAAAGGTTGAATAACATCAGAGACAGGATGCACCCTTGTCAATAAGTTCTATCGTAGATAATTCATTGAAATGTATGGCTTTGACTCTATTACCTAAAACGAGGAAGCAATTGGATACAATTCACCGTGATTTGGGACCAATTCCTTGATGCAGCAGGCAGTAATGTATGCAGGGGAGGGTTGGGGGTAGTGCGAGGGGGTAGCCACCCCCAGGCACGTGCATGTTCCTAATACGGTCAATTACTCATCAATCTCGTATTGATGAGATGTCGGGGCGGGTAGACACGTGGACAGGTGTAGCTATTGCAGTCCAAATCAAATACGTGTAGAGGAATACATTAATAAATAATTTATATTGTATCGAAGTATTAATAGACACAAAGCCAAATCAAACTTGTGTTATGAATATAAGTACTGTTCATTTCAATCGTGTAACCATCAATCAAAATAATTATATTTTCAATCACGCCGACTTGAATGGTTTTATTTTTTAATGATTTTTCAAGTAAATTTTTAATTATTATTTTGTTTATTCAGAAAGAAATCTCAGGACTGCTAAAAACATTTTTTACAAGCAAAAAAAAAACATGTTTAAATAGTTAATGATTCTACGAAACTGAATTCAACGTTTGTATTTTTATTTTATTTGTATACTAACTTGTTTTTGCTTTAGGATTTCCTTACAAAAATATACCGGTAGAAAAAAAAAAAAAAAACAAAATACTAAAACACTGTTTGAAGATAATTTAGGCCTCTTAAATAAAAGAAAAGTGTATCAGGTTTCTTTTTTTAGGGGCTTGTTTATATTTTTACTATAAAAGAAAACTCATTGCTGAAACGTAATTTAAATTTACTGCATAGTTATAATGTTGATCTTAAAAAAAAATATCCAATTATAATGAATTTTTGTCAAAGCAAGATTAACTTTGAAAGTATTCAATATTTTAATTTTAAAAAATCTTTAGTGAAGCACAGAGAGAACCCGGAAAACCAATCATCACATCAAAACAGAACGTGAAAAGGAAAACGAAAAGTATTAATGTATTCTGAAAAAAATATGATTTTGAAAAATACGAGAAGGATTCGTGGTATATATATATATATATATATATATATATATATATATATATATATATACAATAGTATAGACCTTTAAATGGAGGTTTAAAGGGAACGCGGATGATTTCCTATCTCACTCACAAGAACAGTAGGTTTCTCTCTAAGATTGCGGGCTGAAATATTAGTTTGAAGCACGCTCATGAAAATGAGCACAAAAGGCCCGTCAAGAGCGACCATTCATCGCCCTGGGCTACCCATGCCATTACATGAGACCTTCCCTTTAGAATGGTATTAATTCATTATTTGAGACGTCAAGTGTCAAAACCCGCTCTGGAAACGTTTATTGTGAAATAATAATATGCCTAAAATCTGTAAGTTTTGCGATGCGAAAGGCCGTGGTTTCATTTTAGAAGTTACACCAATGAATGAGTAGAATTTTTTTTACTTTGAGGAATGATGTTATCATGTAAATCATATTCACTGAGCCGTGATACCAAACTCGAGTTTTTTAACCATTTGCTTGTACCTATTGCGAAAAATCAACTGCACCAATCAAAAAAATTTAAATGCAAAAGTTAGATACATCCTTTCTTCTACTATCATTTTTATTTTTATTTCTTATAATTTACTTTTAATATGATAAATATGTGTTTTTCCGATTGAAGTCTCCTAAACATTTATGACTCTTTTTTTCATTTGGAATTAAAAGATTAATTATAAACCCTTCTGTTGGAATTAGTTTGAAAATAAAAAAAATAAAAATCTTTAACAAACTTTGGTTTTGAAAGTCGTCATTTTATCCAATTTTTCAACATCTTCAAGATTTTATTTACCCTGAAAATGGACGTTAATTAAATAATAAAAAATATATTAATATAATTTATAGTTTTTTCAATACTCTATAAAAAAATTAACTTTCATAATAGAAAAATAATGTGACAATTAAATTAATTAAATGACACGATTTCGCCAGGTAATGGAAGGTAGGTAGTGGAATTTCCAATAAAATCGGATCATTTTGTCTTAATCCATGTAAATATTAATTCATACACAGTTATATCAGTTTATTAATATGATTAGGCAGATTAGTTCATATATAGAAGATGATTTAAAGAAACTCTCAGAAAAATATCATCTTGATTTGTGTGGGATTTGAACCCACATCCCCTGGCTTACATGGCCGGTGTACGAACCTTTGAACTAACGAATCACTTCCACTTATCGAGAATTTTTAACAATCATACTCTACCTATGAACCAATGTGCCCAGGCCAACCAATATTTAGTGATTTGCAAGCACTGGACTTTACGAACAAAGTAACAAGTGAAGCGATTTTAGTCCCATCTGGACATTATTTTTAAAATTTATTGATTTTAGCCAAGACGCGCACCATCATATTTATGTCTATTACGGATAAGTCAATCAGATGCGTATTTATTACTCATTACAGAGAGTTTCTTTAAATCATCTTCTATATATGAACTAATGTGCCTAATCATATTAGTAAATATAATAAGCCCGTAATGGGTAATAAATACGCATCTGATTGACTTATCCGTAATAGACATAGTTATATCAGTCGTATCAGAATAAAATTATTTTTTTGTTTAAAAATCTCTACCGAGTGTTTTTGTATACATGTCAAATTGTATACGTCCTCCCGAGTGTGCTCGTACTGGTACTATAAACTTTTATTAATTGTTTAATGGTTCTAGCGTAATTTACTCCGAATGACAACTACATAACAGAGTGTAACATCAATTAGAGTGATTGATGTTACAGGGGCAGGGTGGGTCCTCAAAAACCTTCCCACCGCACAGTGGCGGCGGCTGATCGATCAAATTAATGAATGGCCACAAAGCGTCCCGCAGTACTAATGGCCAATTCAAAAAAAAAGCACTTCCCTGTTTGTTTAATCAAAAAATGGATAATAATTTTTCATCGTATTAGGCTTTGTTTAAAACACTGCAAAGTGAGTAATTGAATTTAAATCGCGTTATATTTAGCGTATATATAATTATTACTAATATGATTAGGCGCATTGGTTCACACATAGAAGATGATTTTAAAAAAATTCAAAAAAATAAATAAAAAAAACGTGATTTGTGTGGGATTTGAGCCCACACCCCTATTTCTTTATATAATATAAAAAACCCATAATGGGTATTAAATACGCAATCGATTGACGTTCAATGCAAAAAAATAGACATACGGATATGATGGTGCGCGTCTTGGCTAAATTAATAGATTTTAAAAATAATATCCTGATTGGATTAAAAGCGCTTCACTTGTTACTTTGTTTAAAAAGTCCAGTGCTTGCAAATCACTAAATATTGGTTGGCTTAGGCACATTGGTTCATGTGTAGAGTATGATAGTTAAAAAATCACGATTCATAGATGTGGTTCGTTAGTACAATGGTCAGTACACCGGCCATGTAAGCCTGGGGATGTGGGTTCAAATCACGATGGTATTTTTCTGAGAATTTCTTTAATCATCTTCTATGTGTGAACTAATGTGCCCAATCATATTAGTAATAATATAATAAACCCGTCATGGGTAATAAATACGCACTTGATTGACGTTCAAAACATAAAATAGACATCTACTATAATAATATCCATTGTGTGTTTCATCATGTTTCATTTTTTGGTATTCTATAGAATATCTTAAAAGATACAACGCTGATTTTTTGCATGTAAGTTTAGTAAATTTTTCCGCAGCTATGTGCCGAATTTCAAGACGATAAGATAATATTTTTATTCATAAACTAATTTAATATGCTTTAGCGAGTTTCAATATGTGCGAATTATAGGATTTAATTTTTCAACGCGAGAATTTCAAATTTTGAATTTTTACAAAAAAACAAATTTTGATGCTTCTTAGAAATTTTCAGTTTACGTCAGCTTGACACAAGTACCAATTTTATTTTTTTTAGAAAGAAATTATTAATCACATCATTAATAACTCAAAATGCCTCCGAAAACGTCATTCTGTGACGGGCAACATTTCTAGTATGTATATATAATTAGTGATAATGTAATCTATTATTATTTTAACACTGTGCATACAACATGGTATTTGTTAAAGTCACAATCCAGTCGTTTTGCTAGAGGGGCAAGCGACACGACCAGGGTGCAGAATCGCACCCCTCGCCTTCACCCCCGCCAGGTGTCCTTTGTCCTAACCTAACCCAACCCTCCGCGACTCTGTGATCACCCCGTCGTGAAATCGGATCAACCACGCACCCGCCATCGCGCGGTCCAGCAGCTCGTGTAAAATGATTACCTGCAAATACCTGTCCTCGGCTATGAAAAACCTCCGGCTCTCGCCTGGAATAATGAGGCTGCGTGTCGTCGACCACCAAAAATGAATGTTTTATTCAAATAATACTATATATTTTTAAAACTTTTCTTTTATGTGAGCAACACGAATTTCATGCTAAGGTTTCATAATAACAAAATATTTTTAACTTAAAATGTGAGTGCTTATATTTCATACAACACACTGTAACATACTCGTAGGTCTTCAAAAATCTTCAATTCAATCGAATTGTCCAAGGTTGATCCAAAATTTTATAAAAGCATAATAATAGAACATACATAATATTTAGATAGTGTTTTTAATGAAAACGTTCACTTTGTAACCAAATATTCTATGATAAAGTGGATGAAACATATACATAAAGTTGTTTCAAGTCACAAAAGCTTGCAAATAGAGAAACTATTTCAATCAGAGAAATAAAAAAGCAGTGTTTTTTAGAGACCCATAAAGCAGATCAAATACCGTCGAAATTGGGTTATCGAATACTGCAGAAATATTTTGTAAAAAACTACCTGGTGAAAATTTTAGTCCGAATGTTCAGATAATTGAATTTTCTGCATGAAAAATGTCGTGAAAAACTCGTCTAAAATTGAAGTTCTGAATTTTCAATCAAAGGTCTAAAAATAATATTTACTTTGGCAAAAAAAATATAGTTGTTCATTATTTTTATAGTATTATATGAATAGAAGAATTTTTAGGTTAATTCAATTAAAATATCAATAATTTGACTGAAAATATATGCCAGATATCAAAAAACAAGGAATTTAAAATGGTTTTCATGATTTTTCGACTCCCATGAGTCTGTAGTAATTAACAGTAATTGAATGCTTTAAGCGCAAGCATTATTAGCTATATTAAATTAAAAGTTCAGCGTTTTGGCATGTTATGGTTTGATGGTTAAAAAACAGTTTAACTTAACGAAGACAAGAACCGTTGATTGTTTGTGATAATCATATGTACTTGGATAATCATAGATAATATACTAAATGGAGTTCCAAAGGGAGTCAATTAAACTGATGTTATTCCACAGTATGTAAACAGTTCAATGATTGTATTATGTCATATTCTGACACAGCACCCTACTCCTCATTCCTTCTTACTCCTTCCCAGCACCACCCTCAGCCCCACGCTTATCTGACTGGTAATGAGATGTCTGTAATAATTAATATCATATCAAATTGATATTCAAACACGAGAAGTGATTTAAAAAAAAAATTGCAAAAGAAATATGGCATATTCCGATCCCACGACAATTCCTGCCTTATAATTAGTATACACAAATTTTTATCACTTTAAATCATAGGCTCCCAAACTATTTTTTCCCGTCGACCCCTTATCGAGTTTTCCTGTTCCATCAACTTCAAACATATTTTTGACATCTGATAAACAGGTGCGCCATATTTTATGTCGGTATGTAAACATTGAATATCTTTAAGATTTATAAACAAATTGACTTATGTAAACATGTTTTAGAACATTAATTTAATACAATTTTAACCATGCTTCACACTGAAACAATGCTCCGAAATAGTGACGCTGTACATTGAAAATAGTCGTTCAGTTGTGTTAACTCAACGTGCATATCGTCGAAAATATCGTGGTCAACATGGCCAATGGGATCCACTCTTGTAGACCCCCATTTACAGTTTGTGGACCCCCAATTTAATTTTTCGCTGTCATCGACCCCTTGCAGGGCAGAATCGACCAATTTGGGAACTTATGCTTTAAATCAGAGGTTCATCACCAAAATTCAGACATTTCGTAAATGTCATAATGCACCGAGCACAGATTGTACCTATGTACTTTGTGACGAATCGAAACCCTGAAGCGTAGAAGTTCGTGCCAAATGCTCGAGAAACGAGACTTTTGGCATTGTAAAACTATACCGACGTATCTTTTTGGAGCTAATAACATAAGAAGACGAATACGATCGTGCTGCCTTTTTTTAAAAATCATTTACAGTGGCTAATAAACTCGGATGGGCAGCGAACTAATAAGTTGTACGGAGCGCCGATGTGCGTAATAAAACAAATTTATTTGACAAATATTCCGAGAAAATAAGGACACCTGTACGGCTAAGGAACGTGGGAATTTTGGAGGACAGACAGACCCTTCCAAGGGTGACAGAAGCCCATAAACACACCCACTGTACAGTAAACCCTTTGAAAGTGAGTTGTTCTATATAAGATGTCAAGTATATGTTTGAAGTTGATGAATTTGTAAAAATTCAATATTAGCAAGCCACGAAAAACAAGGAGTCGACGGGACAAAATAGTTTGGGAAACTATGCTTTAAATGAATAAAAACAGAATGCTTCACTGTATTCCAAACCAAAAACATCACAAAACAAATCAACCCGCTTTTTTCTGCATATCTTCCCTTCTCCGAGCAACAGGGACTGTCGCAGTAAACCACCCCCGTGAGGCGGTCATTTCTCAGAGGCTGTTGCCGTCTTGGATTTACGAGGGTAGGAAGGGGTGACGTGATGCGCACTGGGGAGGATTCGGCTTGAGGGGAGGCGAGGACACCCCTAGCCGACTCGAAAAGTAAACTTGTTGTATGACCACAGGAACTTTGGACAGATAAATTCGCCACGGGATTCTAATTATCTTCGCATTAATTAATCGCGCGTTGTTTTCAGCGGAAACTTTCTTCCGCGCTCCGAGGATAAAGTGCTATTAAATAGTGATTGCGATGCCCCGATATGGTTTTGGGTATTGCTGAAGTTGTGAAGAATTTCATGCTCATGGGAATATTAAATTGCTGACTTATCTGCTGAACGTTTTTGAATGACTTAAGACTAATAAATAATGAGAATCCTTTGAAAACACATTAAGTTTATTCCTTGTTTAGATTTGATTAAATATAGTTGAAGCTGCTTCAACATGCACTGTTCTATATTAATTTTAATTTTTTTTAAAACAAACCTCTGCTATCACGCTTAATTTTTTTTAAAAATATTTTAATTAAATAGCAAAAAATTCTTAAAAAAAAAACACCCTTTCTCGGAGCGATTTTCCCGGATACGACGTAAGAAATATAAAGTGTTTCAAGGCGGACGTGCCTGCGGAGGCTGCCGGGGCATGTAGGGGATGAGGGTGACTACCTGTTGCCGCTTGCAGCTGGCATGGAACTACAAACTAGTGAAAAACCTCTACAATTGTGTCGAGGTTATTGTAAATAAATCTATATATGTCCGTAAGTCCAGTCACACCAAAATAATTTTTATATCTGACACTAACAAAGTGGTTTTAATTCATGGCTTAAAGTATAAAACTGATATTTTTTTACTGTCAACCCGTATCAGTATTTAGAGTCTTGAACACAATCCGTTAAGACAGAAAACTTCTGACGGAGATAAATTAACGCAAGGTACTTTATTTAAGTCATTATTTTAAAAATACGAAAAAATGTTTTATAATAAAATATATAACGAATGCAGAATTTGCGACTGTGGCTGAAAATCGGGAGTACTACTGAAATAATAGGCTTACCTTCTATGAAAAGAGCCACATTAAGAAAATAATAGGTATACTGTGCATATAATGCTAATATAATCAATTCACACATTTTTGAGTCATTGTTATATTTGATGATTAAAAAGAGACAGCAAAATAATATTAAACAGCTCGACACCCAATAAATTCTTAAATCACCGTGTAAATCGACTACCTGATATATTTTACATTGGTTGTGAATATTTAGTTTAGATAAAAAAAAAACACAACAGATGATATACGATATTCCGGATTTACACTGATTGACAATGAATCCGTAACAAAACTGTTTTTCTCCTTTTATGTTAAACAATTCCATCGAAACGCCAACAAAGCATCGCCTCTAGCAAAACTTGAAGACGATATACATTGCACGTTTAGCACAAGCAACAAATCCCGTATAAAACAAATACAATAGAAAATAAGCACGCGAAAACAACGAGCACTTTCAATCCTCGTTCAGCTTAAGGGTTTATACGCAACGAGTAATGCTGTATCTTCACAACCAGGCTGAAATATACACGCTCGCTTTACTTCCCACCCCCTGTCAGGGGGTTGGTGATCTCCCCACAAGCTGCCAACTTTGCCGAGCAAATATTATCAATGCGCCTGCGTTGTTTGATGATTGTTCCTCATTAGAGACAAGTGATTTAATTACTCGGGGACTGCGTGCTTGCGGGTATGAATTACATTATTCGCAAAAGCGATACAACTTGCGGATGATACGGTTCTGTAGAACAAACAGCGAATGAGTATACTAACTGTTTTTTTATTTAAAAAATATTCATAATGATTGAGTATATAGACAATCGCGTCCTCTTTGCGAATGATTTATTAATTGGCACAACGATTTTTCACGTTGTTTGATGATTGTTCCTCATTAGAGACAAGTGATTTAATTACTCGGGGACTGGGTGCTTGCGGGTATGAATTACATTATTCGCAAAAGCGATACAACTTGCGGATGATACGGTTCTGTAGAACAAACAGCGAATGATTATACTAACTGTTTTTTTATTTAAAAAATATTCATAATGATTGAGTATATATACAATCGCGTCCTCTTTGCGAATGATTTATTAATTGGCACAACGATTTTTCACGTTGTTTGATGATTGATCCTCATTAGAGACATTTAATTACTCGGGGACTGCGTGCTTGCGGGTGTGAATTACATTATTCGCAAAAGCGATACAACTTGCGGATGATACGGTTCTGTAGAACAAATAGCGAATTAGTATACTAACTGTTTTTTTTTTTTATTTAAAATATATTCATAATGATTGAGTACATATTTTCAAATATTGAAAATTGATTAAAGAAACTCTTAGAAAAATATCATCGTGATTTGTGTGATCCCACACAAATCAAGAAATGTCAAGAATGTTTACAAGTCAAGAAAAAAACACAAAAAGAGCTCTTAGCCACGATATATATTCAGGTATAGGCTTGAAATGTCGTTAAGATATGTTTGAGTCGATTAACTTTAAGTACATTGAATGTTAATTTTTAATTGTTTTTTTATATCTTTAACTGGGTGGGTAGTTTTTTTACGGTCTCCTAAATCATCCCCCTGTTTTATTTGTTCCAGCAAATATCTCCATGGCAATTTATATGTTAAATTGGGCATGTGGGATCACACAAATCACGATGATATTTTTCTAAGGGTTTATTTAACCAATTTTCAATATTTGAAAAAATGTACTTAATCATTATCAATCAATCAAACCTGTATAGGCAAAGAGACGGTCTTCGCAAAAATCAATAATATAAAAAATACTCATTTCAGTTCAATTCAATTTAATTACGTTCATAGGTTTTGGCCAAGAAACCGAATCAACTCAATCAATTTATTTTTTTATAATAATTGGAGCATTGTCACGATAAATTAACCTACGTTTATAAGTAAATATGATCGTAAGATCTATATAGTGATATTTTTGAAGTAAGCAGATTATAATTTTTTTTGAATAGAAAAACACTTTTCGAGTGTTTTTATAGATATTTTTTCATTCAATTGATTGTTAAAACGTATATTTTTATATTGTAAGGAGGCCAAACGTATCATATGTATTAAATCGCAAGGTAAACCCGCGCACTCACAGTAATTTGGTAGAGAGCCTTGCGAGCTACACCTGGGGCAGGTAACTAACGTGTCAGCATCTGACTGAAAGCAGATTTTTCTTTGAACCAGCTATTCTTTTCTAAAGTATTTTTGACTTTCAAAAAGCTTGTAAAGTTGATTTAAATATCAAAAAAAAATTCATATATATAACGAAACTACGCATGGAATAAATCGTGATAACCCATTGTTAGCAAGCAAGTAAGATTTCCTTTTAAATACAAAGTTATTTCGCAAACATATTTATTACTATTGTATTGATCTATATTATTTTAAGAACCCTCAGTAATATAGAAATTGTAAAATAACAATCAAATATTACAAAAGCAGAAGTTGACTTCGTAATATATTATAATTCTTGGAACACTCATTTTTGTGGACAACAAATATACAAAACTCCATAAAATATATTTATATTGCTCAGGGTTATTTGCGATAACGATTATTTGCGATAGCAGATAACAATTGCTGTGATCTAAACATATATAAGTACATAATGTTTTTTAATTAAATTAGCAATCACAAATATCTACGTAATAATAAATTTAACATCACCCATGAAAAAAATGTTTTTGGGAATATATATATGGTAGTATGACAAATGAGATATGAATTTTTTTTTAATGCCGATATACCCCAAAGTTTTTCAATCCTGAAAAATATGAAAGAAAAATAATTACGAGACCTGTTTGAAATTGAAAGCTAAAAATAAACTCAACATTCAACTTTTTTTATAAATTTAAAATACATGTCACAAATATCGATAAAATGTATCAATTTTTGGGTCCCACCGAAGACGTTTTCCTTTCAGCGTTGTAACATTACCTGTATTGAAGTATTATCGTATTCGGCATTATCAATCGATTTACGTAATGCTGGGAAAGGTTTTCCTCCACGTTAAGGTTTTTTTTCCTTTAAGAATGATATCTATTTATTGCGCGGCCGCGAAATGGTTCCCCTGCCAGAGTATAAATGTGAATTGAAACGCGAGACACGTTGTGTCATGCTGGAGGTTTGGGGAACCTGGGGGGCTAAGATATCCATCATATCATAATGTAAACCGCAGTGGGTTTCAAAAAAAAAAGTACTTTATTCTGACAACCAATTATCTTTTCAGTTAATAAATCTCATATCCAAAACAGACTGCTTTTATTTGAAAAAATGAGCCATCGTCAAAATGATGTAAAGTAAATATTTGTTAGCTCATACATATAAACTATTAACAAAAAAAAAAAAAATTATAAAATACAAATTAAGCTATAAATTATTAAAGTATTCAATATTTCTTTATAGTACTATGTGGTTTTTCAAACTGAGTTTGATGTCAACGATAAAGATTGGCGAAGCCGGTCACAATATCACAAAAATCACAATAAGTATTTTATTAAAAAAATTATATAATTATTCGTATAGGCGCAAAAATAAATAAAATATAGTAAAAACCTCCAAAAACCTTATTGTAAAATAACTAATTTGTTGAAGTCATTGATATGCAAAAAAGCTCACTTTTTAAAATGGATGTTTTGCCACTTGGCATTTATATTTGATAAAAAATTAGTATTTAAATTAAAAAAAGCGTTCATGGCACGTGATACTGCTTAGAACTAGAAAATTTAGATCGAATACTCTTTAAGAATTTTCAAGGCGTTTTATTAAGTCAAAATAGAATATTTCTCGTCAGTCCTAAAATATATTTCATGTAAACTTGTTGAATTTTCATAAATTTCCAATGAAATATATATTAATACAATAGCTTGTTTCCTTTACAGGTAATTTTATATATGTCTATTTTGTGGATTGAACATCAATCAAATGCGTATTTATTTACCTATAAAGGTATATTAATATGATTAGGCACATTTATTTACACATTGAGCGTTTCTTTAATAATTTTCAATGTGTGAAAAAATGTGTCTAATCATATAAATTATTTTTTAATATTTTTTTTCAGTTCCGTAATTTACTGCATGTTAATTAATATTAATAGCATTATTAAAAAAATTAAATAAAATATATTTTACTACTGCTTTTATTAATATTTGCCGAATAATAATTTAATATGTTCGTTAAAACAAGTATTCCTTTATATTATTGATTTTTGAGAAGGTTTTTTGAGAAGGAAGAGATTTTTGACAGGTTTTATTTATTGATAATAGTGGGAATAACTTGGAGATGTGGGTTCAAATCCCACACATATCGCGATATTTTTCTGAGAGTTTCTTTAATCAATTTTCAATATTTAAGAAAATGTACTTAATCATTATCAATCAATAAAACCTGTATAGGCAAAATCGTTCACAAAAATCAATAATATATTAAACAAGTGCTTGTATTGGCTTAATTAAATAGACTTTAAAAATAATAATATCCAGATCGGATTTAAATGCTTCACTCAGTACTGTAGGGTTGAAAGTCTAGTATTGCAAGTCACACAATATTTAATTGTGCATAATAAGTACGTTGTTTCACTTATAGGATATGACTGTTAAAAATTCTTGCCAAGTACCAGTGGTTCGTTGGTATAATTAGTACTGCACCGGCCATGTAAGCCAGGGGATGTGGGTTCAAAAGTTTCTTTAATCAATTTTCAATATTTGAAAAAGTGTGCTTATTCATTATCATGAATTCAATTTCGATCGAATGACAATCACACGACATTCGGGACAACCCGCCATCATCCCCCGCCACCATCCCCCGCCATCATCCCCCGGTACATCCTCCGCGTCTCACGATATGACTGACACCCCCGGCGTTCAGATCTTCCCAGTTCAATCAACGTCAGAATTGGTACGTCGCTGCCTGTGATAGATTCTGATAGCAGTCGCACCTGTATTCCTGAAGACCCCTTCTCGGGGCTGTATTTGTTCCCCGTTCCATACTTTCAGTATTTCTGTGGACTTGAAACCCCTCTGTTTACTGAAACCCCCCCCCCTCGATGTTTTATTGCGAATTGTAGGCTTTGTCGACCCCCTATGAGGTGTGGTCCTTCCAGGAATTGTGATTCGTACGAATAGACTTATATTTGTGTTTGATTATAACCGTCCACAAACATTCAAAATGTTTTGATAGCGATATTAAATTACGAAAAACCTACATAATATTTAAAATAATCATTGATCAACAGCTTAGACATTAAAAAGTGCTTTAAAACCAGTACTTAAAAAATTGATCGGTTTTTCAAATCTACAATAAAAATCGGTATACAATTTTAAAATACAGTGTGTACGTGAATGGTTGAAATAGAAAATTTGCTACACAATCGAATATTCAATATCTGAAAAATTCTACGAGGAAGCTAGTAAATCTCCACAGCGATATTAGACATTACTCGGAGAAAATCCGCGGACGTTAGGAGTTGCTCAAAGAAACAGAAGCAATTTAAAAAGCTGCTACATTCTTGGTAACGAAAATAAAAGCCTTTAAAATACATATAGACAGCTTTTTTTATACGATTGTTTTTATAAAATGCATATAAATTTTATCATAGGTTAAACTCACGCGATGTAAGTCGAGTAATTTATCTGAAAATATCTCACAAAAACCAAGTCGCTAAGAATATATTTTAGAAATAGATAATTTGTTTATATTCATGGTGTAAAAAAAAATACCGACAGTTGGGCAAAAAAATTTCAAACAAGAATAAAAGTAAATATAAAAAAAATTATGAGAAAAGAACTGTTCATTTAGCAGTTAAATAATTTAGTTAAGTAAGTTTAGATAATTGATTTTTTATAAAAAATCTGCCGCAAAAAATAGGTATACCAAAAGTATCAAATATTTGTAACTGTTAAAAGTAACCGCTTATAAAAAAGCAGAAGGTCCGAAAAGTTGTACATCTAAAAACAGTTTTGAGAGACGAATCGATTGTTGCTGTTTCAGGTTATTCTTCTCGGGTGAATGCACACGTTTTATTTGAACCACCCCGAGCCGAGGGTCTGTGAGACGGTTGCATTGATCAACTTGGATCTGCAGGAATGCTATGCATTTTACTGCATCGCGGAGACATGACAATAGCCGGTTCGCTTGCAATATGCCTGAATAAAGTTCAGGAATCTCGACGATGTCATTAATATTTGTTCTTTGGTTTGAGCTATTGTAGAAAAGACATTTAAACCTGGTTTTTCTGAAAACTTACTTTGCAAGTTTATATTGAATGTATTCGCTGAAAACTGTAAACTTTAAACTACAATGTTTTACCAATACTAGTAAAAAATGTTTTGACTCATAGGCTATCATCAAACCAAGATTAAAGAAAAACTTTTTAACAATAGATCTCAGAAATAGATCAAAATTCTTTGTGCGGTTTAAAAATATTTACTTTTCTTATTTATATTTATCAAAAAAAGGCGTGTTTTGGTATAATTTTGCATGAATCATTTATTAAATATAATATATACTGCATTTTAATATTACCCATCGAAATAAGCAAATCTGAATATTGATGTTTATTTTTTTGCAATTTTCAAATATATATTGCTAAAACAATCCAGAGGGAAATTTTTCAATAAAATGTATCTTCTCAGAATCATAACTTTTGTACAATAGCACAAGTACTCTAGTCAGAATATTTATATGTAAAAATTTTGTTAAATAAAGCTTGAAGCCTTGAGTAAATTTTTCATGTAAAATAAGCTCTAAACACGTCAGCCTGAAATCTGAATAGGACATTTTAAAGTAAACAAGTGGAACATCCACTGCTTTAAATATTGTATTCCGGAGGAGCGCTCGCGCCGCACTTGCTATGTCGAACGATCTCCGAGAGATTTTCCAGGGCTAATATAGCCGAAGGCTCGGAATTTTCCCAAATTCCCCGGCTTGTATTTTATTTATGTGTCGTGTAACACTTAACAATTTGCTTTCCTTACATGTCCCTCGGAAGGGCGCGTGTCCGGGATACTAACGGGGAGGATCCCGGAGGCCGGGCAGGCTCGATCCTGAACGTCGCTGAATGACAGAAACAACACACCCGGGAACAATACAGCCTCCTGGCAGTGCTGGTTTGCTAAATGGGCCTTCAGCAACCTGAAAACCTGAAAGCAACGCCAAACTGACGGAAATCGTTTTTACATTCTTACACTATCCATAGGTAAATCAATTCATGATTTAAATCACGTATATTAAACATACGTGAATTCACATATCACTTGTTAAAAATGGGTGAGACTCTATTCAGCTTATTACTAATATGATTAGGCACATTAGTTCATATATAGAAGACGATTTAAAGAAACTCTCAGAAAAATACCATCGTGATTTGTGTGGGATTTGAACCCACATACCTTTGTACTAACTAATCACTTCCGTTTATCGAGATTTTTTAACAATCATACTCTACATATGAATCAATGTGCCCAGGCCAACCAATATTTGTAGAGTATGATTGTTAGTACACCGGTCATGTTAGCCAGGGGATGTGGCTTCAAATCCCACACAAATCACGATGATATTTTTCTGAGAGTGTCTTTAAATCGTCTTCTATATATGAACTAATGTGCCTAATCATATTAGTAATAATATAATAAACGCGTAGTGGGTAATAAATACGCATCTGATTGACGTTTAATCAAAAAATCGACACTCTATTTAGCGTCAATTAAAAACATTTTTCAATTATATTATTATGTTAAAATAAAAAAAAAAAATAATTTATTTGAGTGTAACCAGGGCCATATATTTTCAGAGGGTAATTCCGGAAACAGTTATTCTACCGAACAATAATTTTAGTAACAATGCAAGTTTCAGACTGCTCGCTCATTGTGTAGAAACGGGAAACACTTTTTCTTTTCAACCCAAAGTGCTCGCCGTAACCAAAAGAAAACACGCTCGTATTATCAAGAAGTGATTGAGATTCTCAAACTCGCCGACAAAACCATCAACAACCGCTCTCGAAACGCTTCGCTCGAATCTCAATGAATCGACCCGAAACGCGGCTGAACACCCAAGAAGCGATTATTTTTATACACAAAATAACAAGGACGGCCAGTGCTCTGTGTTTAAACGGGAAGATAATTTGCTAACGTGTTTTTTCTCTCCTACAAGGGGCGGTGTAATTAGAGACGCGGCGCTTGACCTGTTCACACATTTCCCGAATAATGAGGATTAAACCTTTGTTAGAGCGAGAGGTCTATATATCAGCCACACCGGAAGGAAAGGGATAGCTTATACCACGCTTATGAAGGCGCTTACGAACACTTTTATCGCAGCGTTATTATTTTAAATTAAAATTAAAAACACTGTAAGGGTTCAAATATTTATCTAATGAATACCAATTATCATAGAAATACGATTAAATGTTGAAATTTATTTTATAAATTTAATACATAAAGCAATTAATTTATTTACAATATCGCGGTATTCGATACTAAGAATAATTTTGTTGTTGAGGGACAAGGCATTTGATTGGTGACGATCCATTTTTTTATAATGATAAAGGTAACTTTGTATTCTTTCTTCACTTTGAGTTTATTATATTTTTTGCATGACTCGTTTCGAACAAATAGACTTGGTCATCATCAGATGCATAACTAAACATTTTAGAGTATTTATAAAGAAAAATATTTTTAAACTTAAAATAAAAATGTATTTTCATGTTGCAAACGTGTTAAAAAGAAAACAATGATAGATTAAATTATATATCACATTGTTTATTTTGATATTTTTTCATTGCGTTTATTAAGGCGGTGCGTTTAAATAAAAGGTTTTTTTTTTTGACACGGGTCAAAACGGATTTAACACGCATCTAACTATATTTCGTCCACAGTAAAAATTCGTCTAGAGTCGTACGGTAAATTTTTACCTGTGTATAAATAAGTTATATTTCCATATAAACAATTTATAATACCATATCACTTAAAAATTGAATCTTATCGTAATTCATCTTGAAAACAACCCTCTATCCCTAAAATGTATGAAAATAACTAAAAAAAATAAGTATAAATTGTAAAGTTCAGATCAACAAAAAATGTGGTATTTTGAGGACGCATATTTTAAGTATTCAGAAGTATAACAGTTTTTCAGGATATAATAGTTTCAGGAGCATGCTTGCACTTACAGGTTGAGTCTGCTACGCTGGCCGTGTGGGGCACTGTTGCTATTGTTGAGGACGAGCCTGAAAGTAAAACAATCAACAATTTAGTACAAATTTACTCATCATCAATCATCAGATCATTATTCTCGACTTTTGGATGCTTTGTCACATTTTCCTTGTTTAACCCTTTTAGCGCCAAAGAGCGTCGTCGCGCTCCTCTCGCTAGTTGTGAAAAATGCCAGCGTCGCGATAGCGCTCCTTTTGACAGTTAACAATGAGACTCTTAGCATCACCAGGACATCCCGAATAGAACCCATGTGCCAGATTTGACTTTTTTGCCCAATAAACAGCTAAGTATAGATGAATCTCTGGTTGGAACAAAATGCCAAACCACAATCAAACAATATTTACCAAATAAAAAACATCATAAATGGGGCACAAGATTTTGGATGCTCTGTGATTCTATTACTAAATATTGTTTAGGTTTTTATTGTTATCGTGGGGCACAATCTAATGAAGATAAGGATGAAATAAAAAATATAGGTCTTGGTTCTGTAGTGGTGGAAAAAACTCTTTGGGAAACTACTTCAATAAAGGATACCATCTATTTACTGACAATTTCTATACCAGTATAGAGTTAGCCAAGTCACTTTTGTTTTTAGTATCATAGTATAAAATCTTCTGAAGAGAATGTTGAAAAAATTATGAATATTGGTGTATTGTAACGGAAATTGTGAATATTTCTCTTGTTCATATAAATTATCTTTAAAAATGCACTTTTTTACTGGCATTTTTAGCATATATTGGTAAAATATGTATGGCACTAAAAAGGTTAAAATTCAAACATCTCAATCCCAGTACTAGAGACAAGCACGATAAAATATTTCATGAATTTTATGAACCAAATATTCATCAAAACCACGTAAGCTATCACGTCAAAAAAATTTATAAAATAGTGCATTTACAAAATAAATTATTTTTTTATTGGTATTTGTACATTTTGTAACGGAGATAAAAATATAAAGTTCTTGTCAAAAACCGTGTATTTATATATCATTAAAAAAATTGGGCCTTCATTGTGCGTAAAAATGAGAAAAATTATCTTCAATAATGTAGGTTTAGTCGGTACAGCAAATACGCAATCTCTAGGCTGCCTCGTCTTCTAACACTGAAATATTGCTGCAGACAATAATAAACTCCCACCCCAACCCTTGTCTGCTTTCAATTATAGTGGTGCTACTACCCCAAGTAGGACGTAGATTTTTGATATAAAAATACACAACGAAACCTCAAAAAATCCAAATTGGATTTGAGCTTGAATGGACTCGCATTTCATTTAATTGCGATTCATTAATGTTTAAATTTTCAATTAACTGTAGCCATTTGCAAGGAACGAATTGGCAAAGATAAGTTTTGTTTTATTTGGTCTCAAAGTTTTGAAGTGAAAGCCGAGTTTTTTTATTATTATATCCAGTCAATATTCAGTGTTGCAAAGAATATCTAAACGCACTGGAGTACGCATTAAAATATTAAAAAATGATTAGAATAATCACACGTAAATAAAAATTCTTAAAATACGCGATCACATCTAAATTAAAAATTATGCAGTCTAATATTTATGTAAGAAGTTATTTGGACATAATTTAGAATACCCAAATATTACACACATACCTCATCCGCATTTAGTTTTAATAAGGTATACTCAAAACTACTTTGTATGGCGTATTAATTAAAACTACTCTAAAAACATTTATAAAGTCGCTTAGTAAAAGTGTGTCGTAATACATAAGAATATTTTTTCGAGTGAACATTGGCAAAAGACGCTTTTACTTGTGACATTATTGTCAAGAAGAAAGAATTACAATCACAGGAATGTCGAAATTGTTTCATTTGCATTTTGCGAAATATTTTAATGTCTCAAGATACCTAAGATTTCTCATAAGCAAACATCTTATTCCATTATATAGACATACAACAGTAATATCATTACAGTGATGTCATATGAAACTATCATAAAAATATTAATTTATAATAATATAAGAGCGCGTGAAATTGGACAAAGTATTCCTAAAATTTAAAACACATCCACAATTTTCAAATGTATACAAGTAAAAAAACATAAAAGACATACCTTTATGGCATCACTCTAAAACACATGGCAATCAGTCGGCAATTCGCACACACAGTGGCAAAATGGAAAGGAAATTAGAACTGAATTACCATCACAAATCATTGTTTGAACAATGAAAAACTGGTATGCAAAATTATGACAATATTTATCGTTAACACGACACAAAATGGTTTTAAAATGAAACACAGCCGAATTGCCCTGAAATTTGAAGTTGTCGCGATGGCGGCCGCGGCGAGACTGAGCAGCAAAAATATTATTGTCACCAAAATAAAAATTATCTAAACGCAAATATATGTCTGCTGTAATAGCATTAGATATTTCAAATGTTTGGTGATTTGTAACATTTGTATTTTATTTCGTTATTCTCTGTTTTCGTTGCTTGTTGTGTGTGTAATTAGAAATCGGAGATAGAGTAATTATATTTTTAAAAAAAATGCTATTAATTTTAACCCTTTGAACTCCGGACTCTAATACGCACCTAGACTTCTTATAGGGTAAACAATAAAAGGAATTTACCATGTCGACACATTGTCGCCAACGGAGTGGAAAGGGTTAAAGATGAATTTTATTTCGAATTTATTACATACTATACAATTTATATAAATGGATCCAAGCTTTGTGTTTATTTTATTGTTCAATAATTCCTATGAATCGCTTATATTTTTATAATTATACCTCTAATGAATTCTACTTCTTACCTCTCCATTATATTCATATTTCTATTCCGGTGTTAAAATAATTATTTCATGAGTTTGTATCACTGCGTTAATAATATTTACAATTATAAATACAAAATGCTTGCATAAAAATACATAATATGGCTCGTAATATTTTATTAATAAAAATTTATATTTTTTCAGTAATATGTGAATCTGTTTTGTTTTGTTTGTGTGAAATCCACAACAATGCACACATAACGATGGAATCAAAAAAACAATAGTCCCGAAAAATGAAACAATATTTATTTATTCAGTGCGTACATCCTCCAGCCAAAATAAACATATCCGGTTCAAGTTTACAGAAGCGCGAGGCCTCCTTGTTGACAATGCAAAACTTTCCACCCCACGTTTAAAAATATATTTCAAAACTCACTGAAAAAATACAACCGCTACATTGGTTCATTGATAAAAAAATAATTTTGAGAATCAGGCAAATTATTTAAATACATGGCCCATTAATTATTATTTTTTCGTTTTTAGGTGATACTGAGTTATCTCTAAAGGGTTTACGAAACCCAAAAAAAAAAAATTGTTGCGATCTGCAATTAACATTAAATGGTTACTTTAAACATATTATACATTTTACTACCGTTAAAACCTGCTTTGAGTATGTTTTTGTGTGTAAAGCCAAGTAACAAGTAGGTTTTTTTAGTTTTTTTATAAAATTCTGAGTAATATGCCGCAGGCCCAAATTTTACAGTCAAATTATTAATGAAAATAAATACAAAAAATTAATACTCGAAAATTATTTTTTAAATACACAGACCATGCTTAGCAACTTCTGAGCTTGTATTTTTTGTATATTCGTATAAATACTTTCGTAGAAGGGATGGTCTACGATGCATGCCCCTAAACTGCTGTTCGGTTAACAGGTCATCCCCTTGATGGGGTGGGAACCGATGGAATTATTTTTATTACAATACTTCCTAGAAGGTTCTGAAAGCGTCTCCTTGTCGATCAGGGGGTATATTTAAATTATATAAAAACACCCATCGGTCGAAGGTTATATTTTGGATATGAACTACAAAACATCGCTTTGTTGTTTAAAGAAAACTATTTTACACTTGCGTTCAACAATTAAAAAAATGCTAAATTTCCGGACAACGAAGCTCAAAACTCACTTTGCCTATCCCGAATAAAAGTTCATGCGATAATCGATTACGGTTAAACGTATATTTTAATAAAATATCAATCATAATAAGAAGGATTCTCTCTTTGTAAAAAAATCAAAGAAATTTTTTGTAGAGTGTATTATATATTTTACAAATAAATTTTGGGTAAAATAGAGTACTAACGACGTTTCTGATTATTTCCGGCGTCATGAGAGAAGGACTCCGGTGGTGAGTCAAGGTTTCCTGAATATCCTTTGAACTTCCGTGATTAAGTCCTCCTCAACGAGCTGCTGCATGAAAAGAAACCCTGAGACAACTGGCTGCGGAAATCAAAACACTGAACGTATCCACCCTTATTCAAAAACCCCTTAAATATTTAAATTATATGGACGTGTCTTATTTATCTGTCAATAAAGTCTAAAACACCATTTTAACAGTAACATAAAAATGGGTTCTTTAAAATAAAAAAAACCGGTTTTGTTTTTTGGCAATAGGGCGTTTTTCACAGTAACTACTACAGCTTAAAATACTCATAATGTAAAATACTAATTAATGTTAATACAAAAAAATTACGTCATATTTTTAATTGTTACTTATGTGGAAGAATATTTTAATATAGCACGAGTTGCCTGTAAATGTATAATGACAAGATATTTTTTTTTTACTTAAAAATAACAGTCATAAAACAACCGCAGACATTATTTAATTTTCACGAAAATGAGGAAAAGTTTTTTTATATAAGACATACAGTATTTTTTGTTATTTGACACGATTTGAGATAGTAGTATAAAAGCTGTTTTTTATTCTGATTTTTCGTGGTTTAAAATAGCTTTTTATACTTTAAATTATAAACTAAAACTATCCCAATGAAATTATTTTTTTTATATCAATCAAAACCTTTTTTATTCTTATCAAGCAACGTTTCAATTCTGCAGCTGTTTTCATTGATATAGGGGGAAAAAAAACATGGCATAATACCCAAAAATGCAGCATTACTAATATCAACCTTAAAACACTCTGATTTAATCTTTTTTGAAATATCTTACGCGACATTTAAAAATTAATAGCCTACCCAGAACAAAACCGGTCGTAATAATACAAATTAAACACTCTCTTATCCGGAATCAAATCAAACATTTTACTCAGTTTACAACCGGAAATGGGATACATTATTATTAGTATGAAGTAAGTAAGGGATTTCATATTATTACGAAAAGTATGGGCTGTATTTATATTTTACTCACACTTTGCATAAGCGATATGTGAGTCTAATGCAGATTAAAAATATTAACAAAAAACCTTATTATTTACGTATTTCTCGTATTAACGTGACTTCCTCATTATCTTAGTTTATATTATGACATATTAAAAAAAATATTCAAATCAAATATGTGCAAAAACTAAACGCTGATAATCTCCGAAATTACATTTTTATTATCCACCGGGGAAGTTCCGGTATCATCACTCATATACCCCCAAATAACTACAAAGGGCCCGAGTTCCGCTTGCAGGTCATTAGCTGCCCTCGGGCCGGCGTTGGGCGCCCCTGATCGACCCATTATCGTCCCCGGGCCGAAGTTGAGCGCCCCTGATCGACCCATTATCATCTCCGCTAAGTGGAGGCGTCGTTTCTGGCCGCCCTTTCGGCACAACGCTTGAAAGATAGTGACAGATTATTTTATTAAGGCGGTTTTTTTTTTTTTTGTAAACATCCTGTAACCCTCGCAGATGTGGTTGAAACACCCGGTAAATAATTTTTGAGACGTGTCGTGAATCAGGTTAAGGGGGGTCCCCATGCACAATCACGACATTTTAAATTAAACACAAGCTGCGTGGCGTGGCAGAGTTGTCACCCTTAATTATTTTAAGTGTCACTCTACACGGGAAAGTGAAACGGATTTTTTTCAACTTTTTTTTTAAACATAATTTTTCGCTGGAGACAAAAAAAAGCTTTTCATATTAAGATTGCATTTACCACAGTTCATTTTAAGAAATAAATCATATACAATGAATAATGTAAGGTAATAAAGGAAAAAGTAAAAAAAAAAAAAAATCTGACTTAGATCTAATGACTCTAATTAATATTCGTTATAATAGAAACATGATTTTTGTTTCTATTATTACGATAATAAATGTGCTTAAAAGTCTGCTCAAAAATAATTTATGACATTCAAAAATAGTTATAAAAATATTTGTTTACATTTAATCAAATTGAAATAAACATAAAATTCATGAAAACGTCATGAATATTTCAAGAAATTCAATACAACCTGTTATCAGAAAGGGTGTAAAAATAATTTGAATAATGGTAATACATTTCAAACGCTAGTAAAAAATATGCGGTTTGTTGAATAAAATATCCCACCCTCGTGTGGTTGGAATATTAAAATCAAAAATACCTGCGCCCTCGTCTATAATTATTATTTAAAAGGAAATATTTTTATTTGACATTTTATTTTTTGTAAAATCACTTGCAAGTTTACCCCCAACCAAAGTAATTTTTTTAAAATTTTAAATGCGACACATACATATATATAAAAATTTAAATCCCAGTCATAACCCAATATTGATTATTGTACATAAACGAGAATTCATTTATTTAAATAGGAAATTAATAGTCTATTTCCGTAAAAAAAAGTCCTTTTATAGGTTCTACTCGCAAAGTTTTTTTTATCGCCATTTCAATATTGCTGGGGTAGTTTGAATGAGGTCTCGGATCTTAGCCGAATTCCCGAAAAACTTCTTCCATTACATTTAATAAGATTCCGGGTATTTTTATGGCATTATTATTTATTACCAGAATCATAATCACGTCTAATTTATATAATAGTAATCCCAAGGGGGCGGATTAGGCTTCCACGCAACTTCCAAAGATGCCTGGGTATTCGGGGGCTCATTGTTAGGGGCTCCCGGGGGCTAATTAATCGGCTTAAACGGTCGCCAAGACGGAGACAGCCGACACGGCTCCCTCTCGCTCCCTCACCCAATCAGCCACTGTCTTATGACATAATTAATCCTGAACTGTACCGCCTAGTATTAAGCTAGTACCTGCTCATATATATTGAATTTGTAGTCATTTAATTAGCCGAAATTCGCTACATCATATCGTTAGTATCAAAGAGTTATTGATGTTCTATACTTTGATTGTGAAAACTCATCAGCAATATTACTTTTTTGACACCGATTATCGACACAAAAAAAAACGCATAAACAATATAAGATATCTTCTAAGAGTGCATAGTAACCGCAAGTGTTGGGTTGAGGGAAAAGCGAAAAGGTTTTTTGTTGCTGTGAACATATGTGATAATGCTTTTAATCATGTTGGTTGTTTATATTTATTTAATATATAATCTTGCTAACTAACATTTGATCTAAATACCCATATTCTACCATAACCCCATACATATATGGCGTTTGACAGCTTACGCGTAATTCCAATACGCAAGTCTACGGTTTTATTTTTTTATTGCTGAAATCAGGATACTTTCACAAAATAATTGAAACGGTAGCAGAATCATTTAAAACCATGATAAAATTTGTTTATTTTTGGATTCAAGGGCATATTTTAGATCACAGTTTCACTTTACCCGGTTTTAATTTTACGGTTGCTTACGTTTCAAATTAAATTGGTTTTATTCGAATTGATTTGATTAAGCGTCGTTAAATTTAAAATCTTAGCTGTAAAGTTCAATGAAACAATAATATGGGTTAAATAAACAAGCCGAGTAATTTGAAACGAAGAAAAACAATCAGTGTTCTTATTGGATTAATAAACACGAGTCGGTTTCAGTAGAATGCCCTGAAGGGAAGTCCTTCTTAGATGGGACCTTCTTAGAAGATCCGCCCGGGGCTGTGCACTTGGCGCCTTGTAAATGAGAAGCTTTGTACAAGCTTCTTGTTTATTTACTCTAGATAAACCTTATATGTATTTAATACCACTTTTTGTGACTTGAATGAACTGTAAATTAAAACTGTTAACGGTGCTGAGAGAAACAGTTAGTGTAGCATGCTGGCTTCGCGGTGTTTAAAACGCCACGCAGCCTGTGTTGGTAGTTGTTGACGTTTTTGTTAATGACGAATACTTTCTTTTGAAAATTGATGACAACATGAGGAAGTAGATAATAGATTTTAAGAAATTAAGATAAAAAAACGAATGGTTTATAAGCCTTGACCAAAAGAAACTGACTACATAACTTAGAAGAAAATATTTTTTTTATATTTCAGATAACGAAATAAACACAATCGCATACAAGGATAACTTATTGCTCATTCAGGATACACTTTTAGAGGTGTTACTGTGAGTTGAATAAATTTTTTCATTAAAAAAACTTCATTTGTGTGATTATACATATTGTATATATATCCATCATTTCAATAGCATAAAAAGAAAAATTGAGTAATCTAGATTCACATTACTTATTTACAGATAACCGTGAATATGAAAATCTTCCTAATATCATAAACCCTACAGTACAGTCGAAACCTCATTCACCGAGCAAACAGTGCGGAGGAAACCCAATAAGAGGTTCTTTATGTATGAAGGAGACGCTCTCTTTATAAATCTGAAGGATTCTATGAGAGGCCCCGGTTATGAAATATCCTTTAGGCAGAACGAACCTCGAGTAATGAGCAGCAAGGGAAGCGCCTGCCGCGGACATATTGCAGGCTTGTTCTCATCTCGTCTTCTATAAATATAGAAATATCTCAAAATAAAAAGCCAGCGTAATAATATTGACCCGCCGTCCTTGCGCCTAGTCAAGTGTGCCGAGGGTGCCTCGCAAGGGAGGGTTTAAGATCATATGGAAATATATTATATTCGTAGGCTTCGTTAGCCGAAGTTATTTATGATTTCGTTGTTTTTTTTATATTGAACTGCTTGATGTGTTTTTTGAAGCACATAAGCATCATTAAATAAAATAATTGTGACGTATCTCCATACCCGCACAGCAAGTAGAAGATACGTAACATCATGAACACAACTTCAATATCTGAAACTGAAACAAAAAATAATACGTCCAGCAACAAGTTTTCATAACTTAAATTAAACCCATAACGAGGTCCAATCAATATGCAAAGTCGTGAAATATTTATTTTCTCGTTTGTTTCGTGAAAAAAAAAAAAGGCAATGCGGCATGAAAATTGTCCGGTAAACGTTTTTTCTCATCTCCATGCAAATGAGTCGTTGAGATTTTTTGCAGGCTCTCTGCACGGAGGCTTTATGGATACCTGCAGTGCTCGGTACGCAAATATAAAATGGCAGGCCGGAAACGAGCTGATCGTAAAGTATAGGGGTTGACAAGGGAGGCTCTGGAATATTCGATGGCTAGCACAGCACGATTTTCCCCTTAAAATTGACCGGATATGAAGCTAAATTACCAAAGATTTTTATTTAACATTTTTGAGAATCAGTTAAAATGTTTGTAGAATATTTTAATAATTGATTTACACGTAAAATAATATATATTATATATAATTCTGAAGCAACAGTGTCAGAGATCGCAAGTCGGCGGTCCTGAAACTTGCAGGATTTTCCCGAAAGGGGTGAAGGTAATTCTGAAGAAATAAACTCTAATCGCCTTTCATTTTCTTTGTGACCGTTTCATAATGGAAGAGAACTGAAAATTCACGACAGGGACAGCTTTGTGATTCTGTTTTAATTGGAATATTATAATTATGAATTGGTAAACAGCTGCTTCATCACCGCTTTATAGGGTGGGGGAGCGTTGTCAATAAAGCATCTTCCCTTATAATAAAACCGAAACAATTCATATTTATTATAATATAAAAATTTACAAATATATAAAAATATATTTCTTATTTATAGTATTCTCTAAAGTGTGAAAGAATACTTATAAATTAATATTTTGAATAAAAAGGTTTCATTATTAAAAATTATTCATTGTTTTACTTTTTCTAAAATACGGCTGATATATATTGTTTACGAATAAATACAAGGAAGAAAATTACTTTTTGATTGTTGCGGCAATATATTAGTTATTTTTTCAGCAATCACATAAACAAACAAGAAATTTGTTCAATGATGTTTTTTTTTTTTTAATGCAAGCATATTTTATTTTTGATTTATATATATATAAATATAGGTTTAAAAATGAGTATAATTACAATTCATAAAACGTGCAAGTGTTCTATGAATATATAAATTGAAAAGGGGCGTATTGCGAGCGGAGCAGGTGATGGTCGTAAGGTTGGTGTCATTAAAAATCACTTAAAGCCTTCTCAAGCGTAAGGGATGGTCTACTGGAGGGGGTGAGTCCTGTGAAAGACATCACACCACCTACTTTCACTAAAACGGTGCGTAAAATTAAAATAATGTGCTTGAAATATTAACGTGTGTACGTAATAAAAATTGATAAAAGCCTTTTCCGACATAATGTACAGATACTATAGTATTTTAACTCCCATTTTTAAAACATGTCTATCTCAAATATATACAACATGTATAAATTAAAAATTCATCAATCATGTATACATATTTCATAACAATGAATGTCTTTATAGAAGAAATACTATCATAAATCAATGTATTGTTTCTCGTGTAAGCTAGCAAAGATATCAAAGCCATCTGTTATACGTGTTAAAACTATGAATGAAATTTTTTGAAAGTATAAAAATATAATAAATTATAAGATAACATGCATGAGCAAAATACAAAGTTATTATTTCTCACAAATATTTATTATTCAACAGAAAGATCTGCATTTTTTACTTAAACAGTGTGTTATAATGAAAACAATGTTCATATGAAGCAATGCGTATAATTTTAGACACAAGCAAGTTTTATTTCACTGTAGGTTTGTCCATTTTTTTCTTTTGCACCGTAAAACCTAAATTATATTCTGTATGCAATTAGACACGATGATCATTTTCATTTCATTATCATAAGATGCTTCTCCACTATCTCACAGAATATATACTATTCGTTTTATTAATTGGGCTTTACTACTCCCCACTGTCACGGATTCAACATCCATGTTAATTTGAATGTCTATATTTTATTGGATATTTCATTGAACAATTATATTAGCTTGTTTCTTAGTAATTAATATTATTAGTTTACAAAACAGATTTCAGATTATGCTGTGAAAATACGGCACGCCTCTGATACGTAACTATATTTATTATTTCCTACGCTTAGTCTATTATTCAATAAGATGATATGTAATAAATGTAAGAAGTATCTATTCGAGTGTGGAATCACATCCTCCCCGGGCAGTCGTTGCTGTTTATGGGAGACATAATCCGTGCACGGCGGGGGATGATGGGGATGGTGGCGCTCACCTGTAACGCATTTATTATGGAAGGCTCTCCGGCCGCACAGGCGATCCTCGCCCTTGGCCCCCATGCCCGAAGGACCTGAATCTTTTTCGGCACCCCCTGAATACAGATCGAAGCCCGGCTCCTCGGATTGATATGGCCAAAGTTTTTTTTAACGCGGCATGCAAAACTTCTCATAAAAGGGGAATAGGAAAATACGTTGTAAGCAAAAGAAAGGGGAAAGAATGGAATATTTGAGCGATGTAGAAACACTCCGAAAAATGTTCTGTGTACAAGCAATCAAGCAAACCACTCAGTGGAAATTGCTGCTTCATTATTTTTACAAAAAAATATACACGACTGATAAACAATCCGCTGTTATTGTATATCTTAAAACATAGTAATATATCTGTTTATATACTTTACCAAACAATAAACGTTGTAAAAGTTGAAATTTTGGCAGTAGGGCTTGTAAGTTTATGCACAAAAACAAAAGAATTCACAAAGAATCAATCTTGATAAAATTTCGAAGTTTTATGATTTTAATTATAACTTAATTCCGACTTATTTAAATATTGTGATCTATAGCAAATATGTAGAAAGACCCGGGGACCCGCTACACTATTTTCTTTTTAGAAAACCATGAACACTGCCTCAGCATGAGTATATGCTCAGTGCAACGGTCGCAAATCTCTCCTGAGGAGAAACACTTGATGAAGAATAGCAAATATTATACTACGATTAATTTATAAAAAAAAAAATATTAGAAGTGATAGACTTATCGTGTTTCAAAATGAAGAATCATAACTGGAGAGGGATTAATGATGAGAGGCCCGTGATTCTGCTGAATGAATTATCTCGATTTGGATCGCTGCATCCCGGGATCCCTCGGGCGTGACAGTGACTGTCTTCAACCTGTTGAGTCCGGGGGTTGTGGGGGTTGTGGGGTTGTGGGGTTGTGGGGACAACCCCCGAGGGAGGGGGTGCACCACCCCTGCCTCTCCGGTACCCCATTTTTGGGCAGCCCACGCCGTGACTAGAATCACGCCAGCAACAGTGTGTCGGAGTACGACTACGTGCTGCAGGATGATTTATTCTCGTATCATTTATCGTGAAATTCCCAAATTCAGCAAAACCTACTATGGATAAATATATATTGCGTAAATTATCAATATTCGTTTGGTTTAAGAATAAAGACACCCTTATGTTTATTGTGAATGAATCCAAATGAAAATATGTGAATTCCATGATATGAGATTTATATAAAGGGTTTGGAAAAAATAATGCAATTTTCTCGACGTTTCCTGTTCATTAATTTTACGTATGTCTTTTTTTTTGGATTGAACGTCAATTAAGTGCGTATTTATTACCCATTACGGGTTTATTATATAATTAATAATATGATTGGGCACATTAGTTCACACATAGAAGATGATTTTTAAGAAATTCTCAGAAAAATATCATCGTGACCATTGTACTAACGAACCACATCCATTAATCGAGATTTTTTAACAATCATATTCTACATATGAACCAATGTGCCTAGGCCAACCAATATTTAGTGATTTGCAAGCACTGGACTTTTTAATCAAAGTAACAAAGAAACCAGAAGTTCGTGAACATTAATTTTAAGCAAGAGATCTCCGATTCAATCCCCGCCCATGCAGGTAAATCTCGAAGTTTTTTTTAAGTAGAATTAAATCTGTTTCGGTTTGATAAAGGATTATTTAAATCAATATTTTTTTGCTATACTGCAATACGCATGTATATTTAAACTGGAAAATTCCTGCTAAGCTCGCCTGGTCCGTTGACAAGTAATCATAGCGAGAATAATCTCCGTAGGATTTCACTTCTCTATTTTTATTTTGCCCAATCCGGGAGCAGAAAACCATTACTCTGCTTTTTTACGTGCGTCGCATTTGATTAAAATCGTTCGGGAAATTCTGCGAAGCGAGAAAGTGCCTCGCACTTCTAAATATACAACTAAAAAAATAATAACTGCGGACGTAGAAAGTACACGCCGAAATTTTGTACAACGTTTTTTCAGATAACCACGTTAGCCAGCAACAACCCTGTTTGGATTACAAATAGTTTTTTATCCCTAGTACACGAGAAAAAGAAATACACCCTTAAAACTTTATACACTACTTCCGAAGAGTTACAAAGAGTTGTATACTGCGAAATAGCTAGGGGATTACAGTTATTTTATTGGGAGCGAATTTGCCTATCAAAGGTTTCTTTAGACTACTTAAAACGAAAATGCTTACAATTACAAACGCAGTAATCTACTAGCTTTTTTATATTTATAATCTAAATATAAAGTGATACAAATAGCACCAGTCTGTCATTAATATACAAACTTGTATTATCTCTCTCCTCGTGAGAGATTGGTAATTATCTTACTGAACATATATTTGTCTGTTCATAGCTGTCTATATACAAATTCTTTAGTGGGTTTTTGGGTAGTTTTGCACTGCAGTTCAATTAATATCAGATGAAAAAAATATATCAATGGGGAAAAATACATTTGAATAATAAAAAGCATGATATTATCTTGCTTGCAAATAATAGATCTATTTTTTTGGGTTTTAAGAAGCGTCAAGGTTTTGATAATGTTTCAATGTCTCAGCTCTAGTGTTGAAATAGTTTTCAGAGAATTTAAAAGGGCTTTAATACAGCATGAAAAAGTTACACGTAATATGCTTGATTTAAGTATTAAATATTTAAATTATTATTTTATATATAATGCATAACTGTCGGAAACAGGCTAGATACAGCTTTCTGATAATGTCGTTTGACATTTTATGATCCGGCCGACACCAGAAGTTGGCGCCTCTATGAATAGATTATGAACTCTCAGTCATGGAATGTAGAAGTTAGTTGAGCCAAGTTGTCGTACCTTTGTATGAACATAACTCACTACGCGATGTTATCGGGAACATTACAGCCTCGAAGCATCACAAACTTGAGATAATGTTTATCATCAAGCAGAATTCCAAACTAAACAGTTGGGGCAACTATCATTATGAGACGCCGGTGGTTTTATCAAAAATGTGCTATCTTTGTGTACAGTATAATTGAGTTTCCGTGGTTATTTTTATCTGGATTTTTGGCGTTTAACGAAACCCGCATCGGACAATTTATTTAACATGATAGAATTGAAAGGTTGAAATGGTTAATTCTTAATCAATTTTTAAAGTCACCATAACAGGTGACGGTTCTGAGCAATAATCATCGATTTTGCAGGTTGAAATCAACAATAATTTTTCAACGCTTGCAAGCATGCTTGTTCGTAAGCGTTTAAATAAAAAATTATCACGTAAATGTTGTAAGATAAACACAATAAATTCGAAAAGAAATATATGTCTTCCGATAATTATCCTTTATGGCTGTAAGAGTTACAGCCCCTGTAGGGGTGGGTGGGGGTGAAAATGGTCGGTCAGCTGTGGTCACTTAACAGCCTGCCGGTAATTGTGTGCGGTCAGAGGGGGGTAGGTACAGGGTGACTCCACAGGAGCTCTCTCTTCCGAACTTACACCCTCAAGTGACGGGGAGAGTCCACCACGAGGCCCTCTCAGGTTCAAGAAACGTTTCACGGTGCTCTTCACGGCGCACTCGGAGAAACAAAGAATAAAATAAAAAGATACAAGACTGTAGCTTCAATTGAGTTTTTGTAAAAATCTAATAATACCGAGAGTGCTTCTGTGCCATGGCGCTTGATTTACCGAGAGCGTAACATTTTTATCAATAAATCTTATAAAAATATAAGATAAAATAAGCACATGAATCTGCACAGTTTTAATGTGTATTTTCTTTAATTTTAGCATCGATCACATACTTGCTCTTTTATATGCTTTCTCGTTTTACAACAAAAACCATAATACGTTAAGGTGATGACAAAAGTATAATAAAACTTTCAGCATATTTAGTGCCGTTTCATTTAGTAAAAGTGAAAATTTATTACGTTTCCATTTCATTTTTATCACACTCTGGTTTGTGATACAAATACACTTCTGGAATTTCATCCCTTACCCAATACGTCTAAATGTATGTACCTGTTTTATTTTACAACCCAACATTGATGTGTTTTAAAATAATGAATGTATATATCTGAAATGAGTTGAAATAAACATGAAAAATATATAAATCAATTACGTTTTTACGAAGCAATAGATTCCGTCATTCATTCAATATAAAAAAGAGTTTTACGTGCAATTTGATTGCTTTATTTTACAATTCAGTATTTCCTTTTGTTTCACAATAATAAATCATATGTATATGTTGTTCAAAGTATGAGAATGAATTTTATAAAATATACATTCTACGGAGTTGATTTACAGCGTAAAAATAAAAATCAATTATGTTTTTTTTATGTGTGAAAGATTCCTTCACACGCTCATGCTTTCAGAACAAAACCTGAAGAGTTGTACGCTTTCCAATTACTCTGACAAGGTGTTTGCTTCAGCCATTTGAATGGTTTACTATACTCAAAATGAATAATCGATGTCGCATTTACACGTTTATATTGTGTCGAATGTTTACATTTGGAAAATAATAATCAATAACCGTATAGCTTATTCAAGCCATTCACATTTAATCAAGAATTTTTATATTGAATGACAGCAGGTGTCAAACATAAAGTTGTACTGTTCCTAAGTCCTCAAGCTTTGAGTTCCTGAAATATGTATGTCGGGTGTATTATTACTTTTATGTTTATATAATTTTATTTTCTCAACAAAGACTAGAGTGCAAAAATATTACAATTTATCTGTTCCGAAATGGGTAGACTGGTTTAATTGATGATAATGAAAAAAATGCTTCATCGCAATAGGAAAATTAATGATTTCTCCCAGAAAAATGTCTCCAGGACAATGAGAATGAAATTTCTTTTGAATACCACCTACTGCTCTTTTAATTGCATTTTTCTTTGCAGCCTTCAATTTTATTGATTTGTAAGATTTTGAGTTATAATAATATTTATTTAAAAATAACCCAAGTCGTATTTTAAGTGAACTGCTACAAGTAAAAGTCATCAAGATAATTTAAAATATAAGCTGAAGGTTGCAATCCAAAAAAACGAGGCGAGACGAAATATGAATTACATTTTTTTCTGCCTATCAATGGTGACGTTCGTTAAAAATACTTATAATGGTATTGTAAGTAATAAAAATGGTTTTAGATAGTTAAATTACTTTTACAAAGTCCATTGAAAAAAAATTGAGTAGGCGAATTTCAGCTCGCAAAAAGCGGAATATTATGTCATATTATATTCAGTACGTCTGTAATAAAACAACAAAAAAAAACCTTTTGAAACGCTTCTGACTAGGGAGCGGTCTTACACTCTGTCATGAAAGGTAATATTATTTTCCTACTGTAACTACATTACGAACGCAAAGCGACTACATTACAGCACCACACAAAGTCCCGTCCATCTCAAAAGGCTTTCATTTCATCCCTGGTCACATGATCAAATATTCAAACCTCCATGTTTACTGTGTCCGTTTTTCAGGGCTCCCGAGTATTGTCAAAATGAAGAACACATCTAAAAATATTTTTAACATTAAAAAAATATATAATTATAATCTTTTGAGCATGTTTTGTATATAGCGGCCTACTGTGGCGAGCTGTTTTATTTTTATTAAAATTCATTATTTAATATGGTTCAATTCCCGAATACATCCCTTTAGTAAAAAGATTTGATCTTTATCTGCTCTGTAAACATGATTAATGGTCAACGTCTTTTTTTAACCTTCGCATTAAAATTACAAGAAAATATGTAAAAAAATCTCTTATACCTTTTCGTCTTTCATCATTTATATTTTGTAAAGATCGCAAGTCTTCTATTGAATGACATCAAATTTTTAATATTTTACTTCAAGAGAATTCAGATTTAAAATATAAATTTAAATATATGTTAATTCATGCCTGTTAATTTTCTTTTCTGATTGCGAGAGCGCTCGTTCAAGTAAAAAAGAAGTAATCGTCATAGTGCTTACATGTTTGTGAATTTTTTTGTTTGAAATGATAAAAAATATATTTCGTTTGATACTCTGCTAGCAATTTTAATATTTTATTTTATAATGTTGAGTCTGATGAACGAAGTAATATGAATGATTTTTTTTTAATTATCATTTTGAGTTACGTTTCGTACATGTGATAGCTTCGCATGTCCAAGTTTTGTTTATTTATGCACTGTATTAGTTAAGTAGCTACTTTTGAGCATTTGCAGAATGTGTAAAATAACTAAAACTTTTTTAAAAATCTTCCTATACAAAACAAAAAAAAGATACCCGTTAATTGGGACAGACAGCTAAGTTGTATAATAAAAGAGAGAGTATGAGGTAGATTTAAATAATGATATTGCACTATTTTATTTTTTATAGTATGTCATTGGTTAATCATAATTTTTGAGTCTTATAACGAATTTCGATAGTTAATAATTTACAATCCTTGTAAAGATTCTAAATCCCAATTTATTTGATTTAGAAATATTAGCATAATATTAGCAGCTAGTCTTAAAATAGTTGTTACTCTCATTATTAATTTAGTGAAAGTGTACTTTCTCATGATGTTTGAATTGTCTTCTGTATTATGAATAAGTCAACTCTAGTGTTTACCCGGAATGCCATTATTGTAGACGAGCTATAAGAAAGGTAGTTCTTAAAGCAAACTTCTGCTAGGGGATGATAATAACTTCCCTTCTGAATGCGGTTTAGATGAGACTTATTGTTTTGTAGTTTTGTACGGATGTTATCGCAAATCCTTGAAGAGCATAAAGAATGAGTATATTTATGTTCTTGTTTTTATAAAAAACCTAAAGCACTACATGAAAAGAAAATAGTAATTTTTTTTACTAGAATATATATATTATTCAAGTTTTGCGAGAGGGATGGTGTTATTCAAGTATAAATCTATACATAATAAAACCTCATATTTATTGTACATGTACTTTACATCATCATTAAATAATAAGTGCATTGTCTCAAGTGATAAACCAAGACAACCCAACAATCTGATACCTAAACAATCAAATCCAAGCTCATATAAGACAAATTGTTTAACCCTTGATTGTATTTTTCTAACCGTTACAAATACAAGTCTGCCATTTCAAACAATTTTTTTTTATAAATACACGTCTTCACAAACATATTTTTCACAACAATTTGGAAGATAGGTAACTGTATAAAAATATAAAATATATATTTAACCAGAAAGCCATGTTAGTCAAAAGTTTTTTTACTTTAGAAGTGCAACTAGGGCAAACATCTCACGAGATCAAAATGTAGAAAAACTCAGCCTCAAAGAGCGAAATGTGCGGTTTAAATACGAATATGCAAGTCAGTCCATAGACTTGCATATTCGTATTCTAGTGGGATAGTAGAAATTTATTATTTTAAAAATATATTAATTATTTACTTTCAATGATTAAAAATGACCTGTTGTATATATATAAGTTTTAGTAGTGAACTGAATATATAAGAAAAAATCAAAGGCTAAAAACAAAGCATCTATGAATGCGACATAAAGATATCTAGATTTTCACTACTTACAGTTTCGCAAGGAAACCATTTCGTAAGGAAAATCAAATCAAAACTACTGTTCACCCAAATCAAAGAAATATCCAACCAATATATGGCCAACTTTAAAAAAGTTTTATACAATTAACAAACTAATACAAGTATGTCAATACCAGAGCCAATTCTGAATTATATAGTTGAGGAAATATCATTTTATTGACGCACGTATAAACTACCTCTTATCGTTATTACTCCATAAGCATATTAATTAGAAATAAAACCACTCGCAGTCGAATATAAATTATGTTCAAAATATATTGTGCCAACGTTTTATTGATACAATAAAAAAATATTACAGAAACTGTAGTGCAATATTTCTGTTTCAAAAACCGCATTTAATATTCAGAGCTTTCAATAGTTTTTTGTTAATTGGTAGTTAGTAGTCAATTAGGAAACGAACGTTTCTAGTATATTATTCTATTTAAGTTCTGCCGACAAGGTGATGTTACAGAGACAATTATTTGATCTAGATAATTAAAATTGTCCTTTATAAAATATTTTAAATATATTAAGATAATTGAAAACGGAAGTTTTATTCAACTTGTTATAATAGTAAAAACAATTAATGTTTTCATTTCAGCTTATAAGAAAGTTTGTTTCTATTTTTAATTGATTAATTGTTTTATAATAAATATAGGCAAAAAATATTAAAATGCCCAATGAATAGTTTTAAAATAAAATAAATATTCAGCCAATATATTTTTTTTGTAATTATTTTCTAAAATTCTTATTATCTAAAAACTAGAAATGTAGCCCGTCATAAAATGACGTATTCGATGAACGATGCAATAGTGTTTGAACATATGTTTGGCTGACAATTAGATGAATATTTGATTTCATTTTGTACACATATATTTTGAATAAACGGATATTAATTTCGAAAGCAAAGCCATTCTTGGAAATATCACATTTCGTGTCACAAACAACGAATCACTGTTCTTTACTAGATGCAGTCTTTATCACGTTCAATTGTGCTATTCTTTTTTAATTACGTTTGCTGTGCTTAGACGGTGTTATTTTTTAAGGAGGCATTTTAAGTTATTAACGATGTGATTAATAATTTCTAACGCAACTAAAAAATAAAATTGGTACTTGTGTCAAGCTGACATAAACTGGAAATTTCTTAGAAGCATCATATTTTGTTTTTTTGCAAAAATTCTAAATTTGAAATTCTCGCTGTGAACAACAGAATCATATAATTCGTACATAAAGCATATTTGATAGTTTTATTAAATTAGTTTATGAATGAAAATATTATCTTATCGTCTTGAAATTCGGCACATAACTGCGGAAAAACATACTGAACTTACGTGCAAAAAATCAGCGTTGTATCTTTTAAGATATTCTATAGAGAACCAAAAAATGAAACATACACACACACACAGTAGATGAGTGATTCAAACGCAAGAAATTGAGAATTTATTATTATGTGATTAAGCACATTTTTTCATACATTGAAAACGATTAAAGAAAACTCTCAGAAAATATCATCGTGACTTGTGTGGGATTCGAACCCACATCCCCAAGCTTTCATGGCCGGTGCATTTATCCAACTATGCTAACGAGCCACTGCAATTTAGTGAGAATTTTTAATAATCATATTCTACATATGAACTAATATGCTCGGGCTAATCAATATTTAATGATTTGCAAACACTGGACTTTTTAATTAAAGTAACAAGTGAAGCATTTTTATATCCAAATCTGGTTATTATTATTTTTAAAATCTATTGATGTTTAGCCGAGACGCGCACCATTCAATTATATTAATTTAGATTAATGTCAATGTATGAAAAAATGTGCTTAATCAAATAAACATACTAATACCTGCATAGGTAAATAAAAACGCATTCTGATTGACATTAATCTAAATTAATATAATTTATTATTACAAAAAATTCAATGTTTACTACAAGGAATTATATTTTTAAAAAAATAGCTTTTTGTATAGAGTGGTTTCATACCTTAAAATTAAAGTATAAGATACCGACATAACAACCTTTGTGTGATTGTATACGCAGCGTGCGTCCGCGAAACGAAGCCTTCGCGGGGGAGCAGGGCGTGAGCTGCTGAAACTGAAAAATCATATTTCCGGATATACCACGAGGGAGACGTCACTCGTCCCGTGGGATAAGCCCGTGGGATTGTATTTCTGATCCGCGACTTATGTGATTCCTTCCCACCACTGTCCAGAGAGAGCGTAAATTTTTTACGATGAATAAAGGGGATTCTTATTGAATGATAAGAAGCCACGCTATAGAATAAAATAAGCTGAGAGCTTTTTGAAATGCTGAATTTTTTTATGATTGTGCTTAAGTCCCAGGTGCGTTTTTAAAAATCAGTGATAGAAATTTACAGTTGCACCTGACAATCAACTGTAGATTTACTATAAAATTAACATTATCTTATATAAGGAAAAAATATGTCTTTGATGTAAACTCCACAAACCCAGATTATTTAATGTGAAATCTTCTGACTACCCTACTCAGGGGTGCAAAAAGATGATAGGCAGATAAGGTAGGTTTTTTTGAAGCGTTAAAAAACAGCTGCGGCTATGTCCAACTTGTTACATCTTCAGAATCTACCTTGCAGAATAAAAGAAAGCGCAGATAACTTTTTTTTAAGGTTTCTTTTTGAACTCTGAGATGGAGAACATAAAAGAATTTCAAAAAGTATTTTTTACAAAATAAAAGATTAAATGGATATTGCCAAGTACGTTTGCTACAAGATCACAAAACAAAGTCTTTTTTAAATAAAATTTTAATAAAATTTAATTTTTCTTTGATAAACGCCAATAAATATATTTTCTCTATTTGAGATTTCTACGAGTATATCTAATATTTCTTTATGTATTATTATATTTTTGTAATTATTTAATTTCAAAAATAATATCAATTGAGCTATTTTTTTCGTGCCAATGAAATTTGATATTTAAATTCATCTTGTTAATAGATTATCAAATATTTTGATTTTGACACAATACTGAGAAATTATAGATATTATTTGTAAACAATATCGGTCTTTCAGGAAATGTATTTGAGATCAGTAAAATGTATCTATTTCATGAAAATGTTAAACAAGATAATGGAAATCTTATATTTGAAATACGTATTATTATAAAGTGTTTAGAAATAACTTATTTGATTACAAAATTGTATATATTATATACCAGAATTAAGAAAACCGTTATTTCGATGCTTTTATAGGCAAATTTACAGTTGCTTCAGAGTAATTTGGTTATTTGAAATATAACAATATGATTTTAGACAGAATTTCACATCTTTAAAAAAGTTGAAAAATTACAGTAAATCTTCAACATAATTACAGCTGTCATAAAGAAAATATAGGTAAACTTTTATTCATCATATGTAATAAGGGTCTAAGTCCCATACTCGAGTTTTTTTTATCATTTTCTGGTCCGTTTTGCGAAAAATCGAATACACCAATCAAAAAAATTGAAATGCAAAAAGTTAGATACATCCCTTTTTCCGAACAGAATATTTTTTCATTTCTCGTAAATTTACTTTGAATATGATATATATGTGTTTTTCCGATTAAAGTGATTCGTCGTGTCCCTGTTCTAAGAGTCCTAATCATTTAAAAGTCTTTTTTTCAATTGGAATTAAAAGATTAAATATAAACCATGTGCGTCTTATTAATTTAAAAATTAAAAAAAAAAAAATCTTTAACAAACTTTGGTTTTGAAAAGTCATTATTTTATCCAATTTTTTAACATTTTCAAGATTTTATTTTACGCTGAAAATGGACGTTAATTAAATTATAAAAAATATATAAATATAATTTATAGTTTTTTTAATACTCTTTAAAAAAATCAACTTTCGATATAGAAAAATAAAGTGACAATTAAATTAATAAAATGACACGATTTCGCCAGGTAAAACGGTCCTTTTTATGTGGCAGACACTAAGCAAGGTTAGGTAGCAAGACCCTCAAAACTTCAATACCAATGTATCAACATGAATTGTTGAGAATGAAAGATTCTTTTGATTTTGACGTGGCATTGCAAGTGACCCATTTTTATTACGCGAAGTTCCACTCTGGTCCTGATTAGAGAGGCTGTGATTAAGCGACGGCCGCTTCCTTCAGGCGAGCATCCCCTTTCAGCGCGAGGAGCCCCGGATGAGAGGCTCGCGACTTTTTACCACCCGAGCCTCCCTTCGGTCGCACCGACGGAAAGTGGAAATGAATTTTTTAATAGACGCTGACAGAAATGTGGCTACCTGAAATGTGTTTATTTTCAGGTTTCGAGGCTTCGGGAATTGTTTTTTTACGCTTTTTAAATAATCATGCTTAAGAAATATATTTACTCTTCTCCGCTATTTCAAAATAAAAAAAAATAAAAAAATTTGGCTTATTTTAAATAAAGGCATGATGTAAAAGATGTCATTTCCTTAATAAATCCGCATTTTCATTTTGTGATGTGTGAGTTTGAATCCCAACGAAGTCGTGAAAAAATTTTTTTCTCGTTATATACATTTTATCATTTTAAAACCATTCAGATGTAAAGCTATATTTCAAAGTATGGTATTCTATAGATTTATAAGAATTTTATTTTCGTGAATGCTAATATCACAGATATACTTTTCTCACAAGAAATTTTCAGAATCGTACAGCATACTTCTCAATATAAAAGGTGTTTCGGTGTGTACTCAATGAAATTAAATAAAATTAATCCTTAAACAAATAACTATAACAATATCAAATATAACCTCAAATTTTATTTCATAAAAATAATAATAAAATACTGAAAAAAAAACCTAGAAAGAAAAACACATTAAGATTTCATTTAGCAAAGCATTAAAGAAAGCCTCAAAACGAAATTATTCTAAAATAAGCACAAAGGAAAAGGAACAGCAAATCCCATCAAAGAGAAAAGGGTTAAACACTAAGTGTAAATGTCTCAGTAAGAAGTATAATAATACCACTCAATACACAATATGAAAAAGCTCTAATATATAATTAAGCTATCTTGAGAGCTTTGGAAAAAAGTAACGAGAGCTCATTAATTCCAATTGGTAGTATTTGATATGTCATTAGTCTTATTGTGAACTAATTGTTTTTTTTTATCATGCAAGAATTTTATGTATTAATTTTTTTTCTTTTATATCTCTCATCCCAGGTTTTATTAATTGAATTAACTGTAAGTAAATTATATTGAAACTGGCGGTGGAATCTATTCAGATACCACTCCTAGAATATGATACTTTGATTGTAACCAAATAAAACATTGATGATGTTATGAGGAATTTGGTTGTTTGCAAATATTTTACTTAAATATTTTAAGATCAAGTAAAATCACAAGCTGATCATAAACTTAGTAAAGACGCGAACAATTTTACAATTAATTTTTAATTCAAATCTACGATTGACTAAATCAAATATCGGAAAAGTGTATCGTGTGCTCGTACAGACCTACAAATAATAAATCATTTAAGGTGACCATTGGCTTTGAATGAGTAAATAAACGTTTTTTTATTAATCGCATTTTTGCAATAAAAATATCGCGAAAACTTTTTTCCCTTCGCTTTAGTCGGCTTTTACTGTCTTGACGTTAAATCCTTATAAAACTGTAATCTGCCTTAACGTCTTCTTCATCCACTTAGTGTTGCCACCCTAAAAACAAACTGGCGGTGTAAAAAAACGCATTTGCTCGCGGAGCCTTTGTACATTACACTAAACCGTTGCACCTGTTTATAAACCGGATGTGCTTTTGGACTGTTTTACACGACGCTGAAAACGCCGACTGAAAAACTAATTATAAAAAGTTTATAGTATCACGGATTCAACTGTTGATCATTTTAAAGTATTCGAAGATTTATTCATATAATTATCAAAGATATTTATTCTGATATTATGAGTAAAGCAACAAAAAAGTAACAAATTTTTTTTCCACACAGCGAATTTTTTTAATGCTATTTTTATAGTTACGTATATACTATTCATAATATACGGTGTGTGCATTAATTTTTCGGATTTTTTCGTGAAATCGGAGCTTTATTATAAAAAATTGGTACAATATATTCTATTCAAAGTATTGTCTACTACTTTTTCCCATCTTTCGGGCAAATTATGGATTCCATCCCAAAAGAACTGTTCGTCTTTTGAAGCCAAGAAAGAATCAAGCCAATTTTTGATATCCTGTTCAGAAGTGAAGCGTATTCCAGAAAGGGCATTCTGCATCGATTGAAACAAGTGGTAGTCGGAAGGGGCAAGGTCTGGGCTATAAGACGGGTGAGGCAGAACTTCCCATCCACTGTTTTCCAAATAGGTTTTAACCGATTTAGCAACATTTGGCCGAGCATTGTCATGATGGAAAATTAGAGACTCGTGCCTGGTCGCATATTCTGGCCGTTTTTCTGCCAATGCTCGCTTCAAACGCATCACTTGTTGTCTGTAGAACTCGCCCGTGATAGTTTGGCCTGGTTTCAGCAGCTTATAGTGGATGACACCGTTCTGATCCCACCAACTACACAGCATTACCTTGGCGCCATGAATATTTGGCCTGGCCGTCGATGTTGATGCATGTCTGTTGATGCATGTTCGGGCTTACCCCATGATTATTTACGCTTCAGGTTGTCGTAGCGAATCCATTTTTCATCACCAGTGATAATGCGATGCAAGAATGTCTTCTTTTTGTGGCGTTCTCGCGCTCTCGGCTTCAATTCATGTATCACCCAATTTCCTTGCTTTTGAATCATTCCCAATGCCTTTAAGTGTCTTTAAGTTGTTGCTCGATCAACTCCCAATGATTCTGCGAGTTCGGCTTGCGTTTGACACGAGTCTTTATCGAGCAATGCCTCTAATTCTTCATCTTCGAATTGTTTTGGTTGGCCTGGACGTTCTTTGCCATCCACATCAAAATCACCAGTGTTAAGGAGTCAAAACCACTTCTCACACGTTTTTTTTACGATGGAGCATATTCACCATAAACTTTACACAGCAATCGGTGACTTTCAGCTGGTTTTTTCTTTCAATTGAAACAGAAAAGTAAAGCTTCTCGCAAATAGCGTTTTGTTGGTACAAAAGTTGACATGTTGAGAGCTCAAAAAAAAAATGTTGTATACACTTCAGCGATATGACATATACTGAAAACATAAGCGCAACAATGTCGCTTCACAATGAAATGTTAAAGTATAGCCTGATACGATTCAATACTAGTAACGTCATCTCTTCTCAAATAAATTAATGCATACACCGTATATATAATTTTTTTTTTTTTAAATATTCTTCGACCATGTAGTGCAGTCCTCGGTGGCGAAGGCATCTGACCCTGTTAAGATGTGGAAATAAGCACAAAGAAGAGTTTAAATTAAAAAGTCGCGAGATTACGCGCCGCCCCTGCCCCGGGTAATCCCCGAGCGAGTGTACTCTCATTCCGAATGTTTCCTCGGCAGAAACATTAATTAGCGAGATTTATCTCCGAGACCGCTCCCTTCTCGATTCATTTGTGTTGTTTTATTTTTTAATTCATCCCCCATTGTCCGCGCGCCCCCCGCTCCGGCTGATTCGGAATAAAAGACTATTTATTGCGAGATCATATCGGGCATCTGGCTCTCCGCTAACGGAGACCCTGATTATCGTATTTCTTGTTCTTTGTTAATTTTATAATATCTGATTTAATAATACCTGGAATTTATCGTTCAGTTATAAAATAGCTTAATTTTTCAACTCAATTAGCGATTCGTACCGTTATGTTTTACAAGTAAAAGTGAAACAGATTCTAAGATAAAAATTTTCGAAGTTTAAATAAGCACAAACATTTTTTAATATAAGTCCTTAAGTGCCTAGTCCACATAATCGAGTTTTTTTGATCATTTTCTAGTCCGTTTTGCGAAAAATCCACTGCACCAATCGAAAAAATTTAAATGCAAAAAGTTTGATACATTTCTTTTTCCGAATAAAATATATTTTTATTTCTTATAAATTTACTATTAATATGATATATATGTGTTTTTCCGATTGAATTTCAATTGAAAAAAAGACTTTTAAATGTTTAGGACTCTTGTAAAATGGACCAGATGAATCTCCAAATTCCTACACTTCAATCGGAAAAACACATATTTATCATATTAATAGTAAATTTATAAGAAATAAAAATATATTTTATTCGGAAAAAAAAATGTATCAAACTTTTTGCATTTAAATTTTTTCGATTGGTGCAGTGGATTTTTCGCAAAACGGACTAGAAAATGATCAAAAAAACTCGATTATGTGGACTAGGCCCTTAACCAAAAACCAATGATGTCAAAACTAAAAAATATATTCCACGATTTTTCTACATATTTCAATAAATATTTTAATTCATCGATATGTATGACATCAGATTTTCAAAAGTTTTTAGAAATATATAATATTAATTATTAAGCACACTTATATTATTCATTTATATAAGTTTTTATACAAAACCCACACCTATCTTTAAATCGACCCTTTCGATGTGATAAAAAAATATTATTCTTCCGTTATATCTGTTAATGTACCCAAAAAAAGATTCATAAATTAGTAATCTTGAATTGATGTTTAATGCGGATCTATTTAACATACAAAAAAAGTAAAATCTAACTTTTTTTTGCTTCAACAACTTTTTTATACTCTTTCTTTAAAACAAATATATACAACGTGATCCGGAAAGTATACTCAGTCTCCCTTTTAGGAGGATTACCATGAGTTTTAAAACACAGTTTGTATGTACATAATTTAAGCCTACCGAATACATTTAAAAGCCATTAACAGCGAAGATGTCTACTATTCCTCAACACTTATATTCTCGAATAAAAATGATTTATAACTAGAGAATATCAAACGTTTACTCATGGCACTAGAGATTGTTTGATAATAATTGTATCTGATTTATGGTTGTTTATTTGAAGTGTAAGTTACTGAGATATGGCTGCTATACAACAAGCACACTTACGTCAGTAATAATGGATGAATCTGTACAACAAGTTAAGTAATTACTTAAAATGATTGCTCTGGATTCTCACGATCGTGATAAATGGATCTAATCATCAATTATGTAAACTGTATAGCTATCAATCGATCGCGTGTGTTATTGCGGTTGTCTGACATATTGTTATTTATCCAAACGATATTTGGCTGTAAAGATAAAAAGTTTGGTGATCCGTTATTACTACTGATATACATAATTGTAACCATAAAATTTAAAAATTAATTACAGTATTTATTACCTAAAAAACCAAGCTAAAATATATTTTAAAAACTCGCACTCCGATAGCCAAATCACCATATAATCCCGCAGTCAATTTTAATCAGTGGGCGTTTTTTTTTTTTTTTTGCATATATCAATATGTCGCGTATTCTACGCTAGGCAGGGTATATTTTTGCTGTACACAACCGCTATATGGGCAAGCGGGGAGAATCAGCGGGTGGTCGGGTATTGCGCCACCTCAAGCAGCGAGGCGAATGTTCTTAATGGATCTCTAGCACTCGGTCGACCGGTCTATATTGGATCTCGTTACTAGGCGACCGATAGTCTAAGCCTGACCCAATATGGAAAGTCGCTCTGTGTAACCTAACGTAACCTTACAAAAAAAAAATCTGACTTCAAAAAGTGTGTATACCGAAAATACGTCTTAAAGCGCCGACACAAAAACGAAATCTCTAAAAAAAAAACTTAATTTCTTTTACAATTCATAACGCATAACTGGACGAATATTTATTTAAAACATTGATATACTCATTTTTTTAATTTTGATAATTGTATATTATTGATTTTTGTGAAGACCGTCTCACAGGAAGTACGATTTTACCTATACAGGTTTAATGATTGATAATGATTAAGTACATTTTTTCAAATATTGAAAATTGATTAAAGAAACTCCCACACAAATCACGATGATATTTTTCAAAGAGTTTCTTTAATCAATTTTCAATATTTGAAAAAATGTACTTAATCATTATCAATTGATAATTGTATTTTAATAAAATTGAATTTGAATATTGCTTATTCAACTTCACAACTTAAAAAATAATTAAGATAACGATTAAACATTTTAAGAATGTTCTCTTATGTAACATTTTGTAGAATTTAAAATACGTTTGTTTAAACTATATTTACAAAAATTATATTTTTTAAAAACATTCCTCAGTTGATATTAAAAACTCTTTTTTATCGATTCTTATGGCTAATTTGTCTTGCCTACTATGAAAATCTCTCATCTATATCAATCTCATCGTAGGGCTTCCGAACCAGTGTTTTGAAGCGAGTAGAACCCAGAAACTTGCAACCCTTAAGATCTTTTATAGAAATTAATAAAAAATAATACCCATTTATAGGATAAAATGAAATACCCCAAGCGTGATTAAAAATATGATGATTTTGTAAACATAAAATATATTAATAACAATTTCACATATACTGGCAGATCTGGAGCTCATTTTTCTTTAAATTAAATAGGACACACGTTATATCAAAAGTAAATACATGTTTTCGCGCTTATTAATCAGTGATTTATACAGAAATTACTAATGAGCACTCAGGTTTTGGTCTATTTTGTTTATTCAAATATTATATAATATTATGAGCTCCATGTATCGTTAATTTTCTACTAGAAGCTGCGCATCTCATGTTTCACGAGTAAAATGCATATATCCGTGGTTTTTGCTTAAAACCTCAAATAGGTGCCTGAACTAACCTGCATTTACTATAAAATCTCAATTTGTCTTTTGATGTAACTGATCTTACAAAAAAATTCCGATCAAGCCACTAAAGAAACTACTGATTTATTTTCGCTGTAACACAAAGAACTTTTTTGCCATTCAAATTCATTTTCGATTTCTAGAGTTTTTTTTTCATTTATTCATTACACCAAAATGAAATATCAAAGGCCTGTATCAAAACTCAACCCAACTGCCAAAATCTACGAACACATTCATTCAAAGTGAGGCTCTATAGCTCGTCTTATTTTCGATTGAGTGATGCGAGGATGTGATCGCCAGAATGCCTAATTATTCGGTCCCACCCTCTCTGACGGGAGCTTTCGTCTCAATTCGCCTAATTAAATAGATGGAACATCTCACGGCCACTTATTCCGAACATTTGATTTTGTTTACTCCAGCAAGTAATTAACTGGCGAATTTGCCTGCTTTTCAACGCTACAGGACTCTCTAAGCGTCTCACAAACAATTATATTCAACGCTTGATACCCATCCGTCTATGTTCTCTGTTCATATCTGTAGATTGTGCTGACTCAGGTGGTAATTGTAACTTGTGTCCGGTTTCCGATACGCAGAAAATCAAACTCAACAAGCTGTGAAATGCTTCACAAGGAAACAATAATAAGCCCTATCGAATAAACGTTTTAATTTAATTTTGTATACTATCGATGGAGTAATTTAAATTGAATAATAAATGCGCGCAGTATTTTCACCACACTATCAAAAAACTAGATACAGGTTAGGCTTAGAAAAAAGCATATGACGTTAAAGCTGGATAATCGAATATTTGAGACACGAATGTTATGATCAACGGTATTTTTTTTATTAGAGTTAAATTATTTTTTTCGGACCAATAATGTCAATGACAACAAAATATATCTGAAAATATTTTTAAATCGATTTTTTCGATTGTGTGTGTCCGATTATTCCCATCACTACAAACATCAGCCGAGCTAACCGGCTATCACCGAAACGTTGTGTGAGGCTTTAGATAAGATAACACGTGATATGTGAGCAATCGATGGACAACCTTCACAACGACAAAGATATGACCTAACAAGTCCTATGCTAAATAAAGTATTTCTTTTTAAGTTTTTCAATAGCTGGGAAAAGCGTTACTTTTTATTTTAACAAAATGGCTTTAAAATAAAAAAAATTGTTTCTTCAACGTGCATTATTGGAGTCTTCAGGCCTGTTTCATTTTTTAATGCTATTATTTGTTAAGAATAAATACTTCATTTTTGCTTCAAAGTTCTAACGTTTCGGTCAAAAAAGCTTACTTTAAAAAAAAACGCGACATAGCATCTAAGATATAACCTACAAAAATATTTTATAAGGTTTACTTAAGAAAAAAACATACTTTAAAAAAATTCTGTAAGACTGAACGCTTATAAATATTTATGAATAAAAACGATAATATATTTCACTAGGTTTTTCAACTGCCTTAATGTGTATTTTATGTTCTAGGAACTAAATTTACATATTAAAAAATGTACATTTTAGTAGTAGAAACATAAATTAGTATGAAATTCTATTTATTTGACTAGTATGATTTCTTGTTAAATTTTAACTCTCCAACTCAAATTTTATTGGTAGTACGCCTATTTCAAGATAATTATTTTTTATATATATAGCTTTTTATAAAAAAAAGTCTGAATATGTAAATGTACAATAACCATAAACAAAAATAAATGTTTCAGGCATAAAACGAAAGCCTATTTAAATTCATTGACAAATTCTTCTGTTTGCCGGGTTCTTTTGCTGGATAAATGTATACTGCAAATAAAAACGACGATGCTTCTAAAAAACCTAAGTAAACTTAATTACGCGCTGAAATGGGGTGGGAAGCGAGGGTGGAGACCGGGGACGGGATATTTGAAAAGCAACGCTAAAAACATCGGGGGTCGCATCCGCACTGACGGGGGTCTATTGATATATCCTACAGCCTGGATGTTTGGCTACAAAAAGCTGTGGTCAAAATTAGTTTAATTCCAGACCCTAACTCGTACGAGAAAAAAGAGAATTTAAGTTTTTCATTTTGAATAATCCTTCACGACTATTTTGGCATGACTAAACTTTCTGTTAAATTTTCATATTGGGTATGCAGTCGGAAAAAATTACTTGTTGTTTACTGCCTGATATGTTTTTGTCTTCTCAAAGCCTACGAACATACGTGATTGGTGTTAAAACCAATTGTATCATAATATTTTTGAATAAAATACTTGAGTGATTTTCCACACGTTCGTTTTTATTTATTTTTATAACAGAGTTTCTCTACAAACTCTGTTTGATAATGCCAACGTGAAAGGTTGGCGAAACCGGTCGCAAATAAAAACGAACATGTGTAAAATCACTCAAGTATTTTATTCAAAAATATTAAAATCACTCAAGTACTCTCTGTCAAAAATATTGAATTTCTTAATTGTATTATACAATTGTTTCTCTCTTATACTGAACGAGAGTTAAAATCATTGCATGAACATTAAAATCATCATTAAAAAATAAACGTTTACCCAAAAATGCACCGGTAAAGTATATTTATTACTCGTCAGTAAAAAATACTTAAATGCATGAAAAAAATATATATTATGGTATTATTCAAAAACACAACCTTTTAAATGATATTTATTTATTAACCGCTTTATTCGTGTACTTTCTACTAAAATTTCATATTGGGTATGCAGTCTGAAAAAATTACTTGTTGTTTTTTTTTTTTGTTTCTTATTTGCTACGCTGTCTGATATATTTTTGTCTTCTCAAAGCCTACGAACATACTTGATTGGTGTTCAAACCAATTGTATTATACTATTGTTGCTCTCTAATACTTAACGAGAGTCAAAATCATTGAATAAACATTAAAACCATCTAAACGTTTACACAAAAATACACTGGTAAAGTTTATTTATTACTCGTCAGTAATACTTGGAAAAATATCTATTATAGTATATTCAAAAACACAACCATTTAAATGATATTTCTTTGTTTATTGCTTTCTTCGTGTACCAAAGATATGTTTACTTTCTATTAAAAAATATATCGAGATCTGACATAATATGTCTTTCTTATTATTATAAGAAAAACATATCGCATTTCAACCAATTTATTTCTTCAAAAAAATTACCTCTTCCGAGTTTTTGTAAAAAAAAAAAAACAGAATTTGTACTTGTATCATTTATCAATATCTAATATTTGTTTTTGAAGTCAAACTGAAAAATAATATGATTTTCATGATTAAAACATGTCAAATACCAGATATTTTACATATCAGGTAGTTATTTCCTTTTATAATTTCTAGAATTTGCTTGTATTTCATGTTGTCTGGTGTATGATGCATAAAGAGGTGTTTTTTTTTTAAATGTATTAATTAGTTTAATTCTTGCTAATTTATTTAAATATTATTGTATAAAAATTTTACATAGATTGTATCTCTAGAAAAGTAAAAGATGTGAGAGTGCTAAGCTGATGCATTAATTTAGAAATGTCATTTTATTTATTTAACTTATTTTTTATTTGTACAGTATATTCTTCTAGCATTAGATAAGAGAAAATGACCTCTATATAAAATAATCGATGATTCTGAAAGCTCAGAAGTGTGAGTTAATTCAACCCTTGCGTTTTTATTGTGAGTTTCTTACATAGTAATGGCGAAAGTTGGCTTATCATAAACAAAATATTATATATTCGATAACATTAATATGAATGAAATATATAAATTTCTGCTGCACCATGTTCTGCGAGTCATGAAATATTAATCTTAAACAGTTCCATACAACGATTCGAACTATTACTCAATATACTGTCTTTCATTTTTTTTTATTTTAACAAAAATATTCTTATGAAATTCCACCATAAAAATTCGGTCAAAAGAATTATATTCATTATTATTTGTTTGGATTATGGCTACTTTGTAGAGAACTTTTAAAATCTTCTACAAAAGCATTGTTCTTATATAATTTCTTAAAAAAACGGACTAAACGTGTCGATAAAAAAAAACCGTTATTCCTAGGAACCACATACGATATTTTTAGAAAATTATTAAAAAATAACATTTTCGTGTATGGTGTTTCTAAAATTGAGACAAACATACTTTTTTACCAAATATACTTAATAAATATTATGAAAAAGATCACCTCGAATGTTTTTTCATATTTGATTTGAGCGATTTTTTTCCCTGTAGTTATATGTTTAAAGGCAGGCGATGCTGTATTTTTTTTGATGAATTTTTTTATGTAAGTGTGTATCGTTCGGATAAATTTAGTTTTAAGTTTGATATTAACTTGTATTTTACAGTTGAGATATTAATGTACAAGCCGCAGGAACTAATCTTCGATATACAGGAATGCTGTGATCGGGGACTTCCAATTAAATTAGCCTGACTCACTGATCTAAGCAGGGGAACTCAAGTGGGAGGGACGAGGGAGGCTGCTCCGCTCACACCTGCCCGGGAATATTAAAGGCTCTCCTCTCGAACCAAAGGGTTTGCTTTTAATTTAGATTCTTATTTTAGGATATGTATTTCTGCTACATTCATGAACATGACACATTCAAAGAGAAAACTGATGAATATTTAAATATTTTCTTTTCATAATTGAAATTTTATTCAATCAATGCAATTAATTAATTTTTGAATTTAATCATAGACATGCTATTTAGACTGTGTTTATGAATATGAAATCACGAGCATAGAATCGTAAATGCATTTTTTTATTATTAAATAATTAAACGTAATCGAATAAAAGCTAAAAAGGTGGGTAAAATATGAATCCTATTTTAATTTTAATTTATTTCTACAGTTATTATACCGCGCAAAGCCCAAAGACTGATTAAAAAATAATAAAAAATTGATGTTAGTAAAAATGTATACGTATTTTTATTAGGCTTTAAAAACAACGATTTAATGAAATAATATAACAATTAAAAAGATATACGCCCGTATTTGTATTTTTTTATGTTGTACTTCAAGCCTTGGTGTGTTTGTTTTATAAATGAGCTCTATGAGCGCAATACTTGTTCTAAAATTCCGGTTGTGTGAAATGTAATAAAATACATAGCAACATTTAATTTCATTGACATTGTGAGGTTGTAGAGACGAAATTTACACCGGGCGAACGTTACCTTTTAGTTTTTAAACGGATTTCACGTTCAATCGCTCTGGGAGAGTTAACTTTTCCCGTTGCAGCCGCGCTTTTCCGGCGAAGGCTTCTCCGCTCAGATCAACAAGTGGAGAAGAAAACGAAAGTTTCCAGATACACCGGATCGGGAATGTCTGGCGGAGCTTATGACAACTTTATGAAAAGTACATTGAAACATGCTGTATGCTCAGTATAAAAAATAGCTGTTTTTTTTTTTTTTTTTTTTTTTTTTATTTGTGATATGTAATAAGTAGTTTTATGTGTGAGTGTTGAAATATAAATTGCACAAGTTTGAGAGGGTGTTTTTTTTTTTTTTTTTGTTGTAAAGTGACTCACCCTGCGCGCGTGGCCGCCGCGCGGCGCCGCCACAGCACACTGGCTCGCCGGGCAAAACTCAAAAAATAAACTCAAAAGGTGCCTGAACGTGAGGCCCGCGGCCCGCCCGCACCGCTGAACCTCTCTCGGCGAGCTCCGGAGCGCGACTGGCGGGCCGCCGGGCCGCACGGCGCGCACAGCCGCGCAGGCCTCCGGCCGCCCCCGCCCGCCATCGATCCCCCCCGCCCCCGCCACCCCCCCGCAAGGGGATGAATGGGCCCCGATAGTTCTGTTATTGTTTCACGACCACCACCTGAATTACACATTTTTTTATCACACAACCACACACACGCGACACGACCACTTCAGCCAGCGACCAGCCTTTTTTGGTGTCCAACCGGACCAGAGCCTCTCTGACCAACCAACTCTAGCCAACAGCCTCTCTAATCAGGGCCAGAGTGGAACTTCTCGTAATAAAAATGGGGCACTTGCAATGCCACGTCAAAATCAAAAGAATCTTTGATTCTCGACTATTCATGATGATACATTGGTATTGAAGTTCTTGGTGTATACTTTAAGGGTCTTGCTACCTAACCTTGCTTGGTGTCTGCCACAAAAAAAGGACCGTTTAAGCTGGCGAAATCGTGTTATTTAATTAATTTAATTATCACTTTGTTTTTATATATAGAAAAATTATTTTTTTAACATAGTATTAAAAAAACTATAAATTATATTTACACAATTTTTATTATTTAATTAACGTCCATTTTCAGGGTATAATAAAATCTTGAAGATGTAAGATTAAATGAAAAATTGGATAAAATGACAACTTTTCAAAACCAAAGTTTGTTAAATAAAAAATTTTTTTTAATTTTTAAATTAATAACACGCACATGGTTTATATTCAATCTTTTAATTGCAATTGAAAAAAAGGCTTTTAAATGTTTAGGATTCATGGAAAATGTACCGGACGAATCTCCATATTCCTGCACTTCAATCGGAAAAACGCATATTTATCATATTAATAGTAAATTTATTTTTGATTGGACTAGAAAATGATCAAAAAAACTCGATTATGGGACTTAGACCCTTAAAAAAAAACGTAACTTTCAAAATTATTACATTGAGCGATACACACGATGCGATAAGTTGGCGTATGTCTATTTTTTGGATTGAACGTCAATCGAGTGCGTATTTATTACCCATTACAGGTTTTATATATGATTACTAATATGATTAGGCACGTTAGTTCAGAAATTCAATATTAAAAATTAAAAAAATACAATAGCTGATTTATAAGTAATTTACGACACATATTGTATTTGCTCTTAAATATGGATGGGGTACAATAATCATCCCACCATTTTTGTACTTGCAATTAGCAATCAGCTGTCGAGCCAATCAGCCTTTTATTTTGCTTGTTTTATATGTTTTAGCCTAAGAACAGAAGAGGTGCTATTTGCTTTTTACCAATTGTCTGTCAGTTGTGTCGTTGCGTGTGTAGAGACCTTAAATGTTGACTGTTCTCTTTTTCTTGTCATTTCAGTTAAAACAAATATTTAAGTTCGTAGGCTCTTGCAACCGATGTTATCCGATAAAATTTCAGTTTTAAGAGTGATAAGCTGCTTGATGTTTTCTGTCATCCAACATTTCAGCCCTGGTGAGGGAAACAATATCAGGAACTCCAAAAAGGCTCCCAGCATCGAGACTAAAACGCCGAAAGACAGTAAACATCAAGCAGACCATAAAACCTAATCTTCTGGGAGAAGTGCCTCTTAAATCATTTATCATAGATAGAGGACTTTAAAGTCTTGTTAATTTCAACACAAGAGAAATGGAGGAGACAGATAGACTTGGACGTATCCGGAATTTATCTTTTAAATAGAAAAATATGATTTTGCACTTCAAATTTTTAGTATGTAAACAACATTGTTTAGATAAAAAAATAAGGGATGTTTTATGTACTTTTTGCTTATTTTGCAACGTTTATATGAACTGAATCTACGTACATTCATAATCGTTAATTATTTTAGCTTACAAATTACTTATTTACTTATTTTTTACCTATTTTAACCTCTGATGACAAGCCTTGCGCTTGTTCGTAGTCTTACGCTCCCTCGTTTCTATCTTACAAAGTTAAAGAGACTACTGCGTTGGAAGACGTATAAGGACAATTTCATTTCCTCTAACGCTCATGTCAAAGCATCGGCATGAAAAGATATTAACTAGAACGTAGGGTTTACTTGAAATATAATTAATAAAAAATCGAAAATAATTTTACATTAAAAAGAAATTATTACAAGATTTGATTCCAAACGCAAAATATAGTCTTTTGGGATATTTATGATGAGAATTACCAATTTTAGTCAATTTGTTAAACACATCATACTTGTTGAAGTAAAACAGTTTTTTTTACTAATTATCTTGACTGATTTTAATGCATTCAAAGAAACTTATGAGAAAAACACTGTACGTTACCCGTCTTGGTGATTATCATTTAAAAAATAGTTCATCAAAATAATAAATAAAAGAGATGGTGATATAATTCAATGACTTATTGTCGATTAATAAATTATGGCTTTATATATCAAATTAGTTTTTGGTTGGGTAGATAATGAAATTACGAAAATAACAATATCGGAAATGACTGAAATCGAGGCGTTCTACCAAATTCTAATTGAATAAATTAGCAAAATTGTGTAAACTGCAGGCTAGGCGTTGCTGCAAGGCAGAAAACGCGTTAATTTCATTAAAGGATGTATTTTCAGCATGGTGATACATCACTTAAAAACATCAAACTGAAAATTATTTGACAGTTTGAATTAATCACTCGCTCGTATGCTTAAAAGCTTTTTGTGACTAGTTTCAACGAGTAATATAAATCAATTAAATTTTAAATGAATTATTTTCATATTTTGATCGATAGCCCACAGGTTTGTCTTTAGCCTTAATTAAAACATTTTTCTCTATTAAAAAAAAAAACAAAAAAAAATTAATGTACGTTCGACTGGACAGTCTAGAACTTTGTGAATTATTTTAAAGAAAAACTTCGCTGCGATCCTAAAAAAGCTCCGACAAAAATATTTCACGAGATAAATGAGACCGAAATTGGATTACGGTTAAATGTAAGATTCTCTATTTATTTATTTTTTTAATGGAATTTGCTTATGTGAGTAGTCATAAAACTCAGACTTTCGTGAAATTTTATTTTAATTAAAGTGCATTAGAGTTTTATATTTTTTAATTCTGTTGAATAAAAAATTTTATTCGCGCTTTTATTCAAGGAAATTCTTCATAGAAATAACACATATTCGTAGAAATTTTATATGTAATTTCTCTTTATACAACAACGCAATAAGTTCAACCTTGCCGGAGTTTTTTTCTTTGTTTGAGCCGCTCGTATTTTTGCTTTCGGTCTTTTACTTTAACAGAGTAGTATAATTTATAGACTCCACGGTTAGATTACTTAAATTTGGACGCCATGGGTCAGAAACAACAAATCAATATATCCCACAAATAATAAAAAAAAAATTGCCTAGTCTATTTTCTTTGAACTCATATATTTATCTCAACTTATTAAATATACAACACAGAGATTACCTATTTATTAAAGCAGCCATAAATAATAGAAAAAAGTATTTACCAGAGAGCAAAGCTACTTCAGAAAGTACTAAAAAAAATCAATATAAATGGACGTTATTTATCAATTAAGATGGATAACTTAATAATATAACAATCCTGTAAGCCTTTATTGTATATATATTTTTGAGAATGATTGATTCCGATAAGCAAGAGGGAGTATGAAAATAAGATACGGGTAAATCTTTTTATCGAAAATGTGTCAATTCAACCAAAAGTTCCAATTGATTATTAGAGGGCACCTATGGAAATAAAATCTCATAATAACGTAAGCTTGTACTTATGTTTTAATAAATATTATCTACATAATCAAATATATTTGTCGCAATTATTTTTATCTCTGTTATGTCTGACGGCGGGTTTTTACTTTACTTCAAGACAAAGACTTTTAAGCCAGCAGTTATTTAAGAAGCAGACTAATAAAGGTTTATTGTTTCATATTATTTAACGTCAGCTTTTTAAAACGTAACAGGTGTATTTTTTCAGAGAATTTAAAAGTGAAACTTAAGGGGGAATTAATTGCGCACTGTACTTTAGAAAAGAAAAGTCATTAATCTCTGTAAGTGATTACAGCAATCAGTGTCATATAATAATTAATCATTTCATTGGGTTTCTAGATTGATTTTTATGGGTGGTATTTTTATTCTTCGTACATCACGCTTGTAAAAAATGACAAAGCTTTTAAATAGACTATGGTTATCGGTTTTAAGCACTCGCGTAAAAAACTGCGATACTTTCTTCGGGTATTCGTATCATCGTAAGCAACAATGTTTCGTTCTAATAATTTATATTGCAAATTTACTCATACTAAGGCCATTTTCAGAATCTCTGAAAATGGTATTAGTACAGAAAGTACTCGATTCGTTGGAAATCAAATTAACTTATAAAAAAAAATTAACTTTGACTGAATTAAATTTACAAAATATATTAAATACTATGAAATGATTTATAGGTTACTTAATAATAAGACCAGCTGTTATTTTTAACTCACCACTAGCAAAGATAAGAAATTCCTCTTTCAGGAAGTAAACAAATTTCTCAAAACTCATTGCTGGGATGCTGCGAGCTTTAAGAGCTGAAGGGAACTTGTTCGATAAATCAGAGATGAAGCAGAGTGCGCCAACTCACCTCGAAAGCCTTTATTTTTATAATTCCGTGGAAAATACTTTGCCGGAGTGGCGTAGATAAAACGCACGCCATATATTCTCATAGAATATATAAAATATTCTCTATTAGTATTTCAAGCTCATGGAAATATATTTTTAAAAAACACTCAAAAATTGTCCCTCCATATATCGATTCTTAATCTACACAGTTATGTTGTTTTCATTAGATTATTTAAATTATAAGTAAAACATAAAAGTTCACCAATTTTACTACAAAAAGCTTTTTAACATACTCGTATATTTAAACATCAAATTCAGCAATCGCCGAAAAAATCTAAGTCAGTTGTGATATTAAGCTTACTTTACCAGACACGTTAAGTAATGAAAAACTTTCGTATCGGCCTCAAAGGTAAGATATTCGTTCATTTTATTATTTGATCGGGGCCGTTCTGAATGTCTGCGCCATAGAAATCCCCTCTTTGACTGAACAAACTGTCTTTCCGCAGATGTGACTGGTATAAAGTTGGCCCAAAGCGCATTAGCCCGCCTCGCTGCAGATTACTTATCTAAGATTCCGGATTAATCTAATTTGATAACAAAAAAAAAAAAAACATCCCGAAGAATGAGAGAGAAGAGACCTCTGAAACGGGAAACTTTATCAGCGCCCCATGAAAAGCTTATTTACAACAGCCGAGCTTTTAAGAAGGTATTTTTATAAATATCATTTAAAAACCCTTTTTGCGTGTCTTAACCTTTTAAATGTAAAATTTTTATTAAAATAAAGCTCTGTTTTTTTCTACTCATTTACACACACACACACATATATATATATATATATTAGGGTGTCCCTTAAAATTCAAGTTCGATATTTTTTTACGCGTACCTTCTTAAAAGTTTAGTAATAACCCTATATTGTCTAGAATAAAATATTAGTTCGATTTATAAACGATAACCCGTGCCGACTTGCGATTTAAACTTGTCCATACAAGTTGCGTAAGTACTGCGCTGTGACTTTTACAAATAAAACATGTAGTTACCTACATGTTTTATTTGTCATTTCATACGTGATTTTTGAGATTAGTAGTGCTTCATTGTTTAGTGCGTTGACATGTCGGTGGAATTACGGAGTGATAAACAAAATAATTTCCTTATCGGTTTGCCTAGATATCAAATAAATGGTGCAAAATTACCATCTAATCGACAATTTCTCTCGGTCCTATTTTACAATATTCTTGAGGTTAAAATGACTGTTAGTGAAAGTGCAAATCTTGTGATTAGGGAGTGCATCATATATTGGAAAAAAACAAGAATTCCAACAGGGGCATTTCCTAACTGCGTGAAGAAAATTGTTGATTTATATCATGTTTGGAGAGAGTTGCAAAAAAATTGTAAGAAAACTCAGGTTACGTTCAAGAGCCGTGAGAACAATTGATCGTGATAATTTGTTTGATATTGCACATGCTGATGCTTTTGAGAGAATGAAAATAGAGAAAGATAAATTATTTTTAATGAAACAGAGAGAGCCAGGTCGACCGGGGTGCTTAGGTGGTGTTGATAAAAAATTGGCGGAAAAAGAAGATAGATCTAAACAACGACGAATGGAAGAAGAGGAAAGGGTTGTAAGACAAAGAGAATCACTAGCTGCTAAAACTAGAAAATCAAGGGCAGAAGCATTAAAATCTGACTTCCAAAACAATGTACCCGACGTAGTCACAGTCCATTGGGATGGAAAACTATTACCCAGGTTGGATGTATGAAGTTCTAAAGAAGAACGCTTGCCAGTTATTGCTTCGTTTGACGATAAGGAACAGCTTCTTGCAGTGCCGAAACTAGAACATTCTTCTGGAAAACATCTAGCTAAGGCTGTCTCAACAGCTCTCTTTGACTGGAACCTTCACGATAAAGTACAAATAATGTGCTGCGACACAACAGCTTCCAATACTGGCCGTTTCAATGGAGCTTGTGCTATTTTGGAGCAAACTTTAGGAAGAGAATTGCTGCTTTTCGCCTGTCGTCATCATGTTTATGAATTGGTCCTAAAAGCTGTCTTTGAAAGCAAAATTAAGCAAATTACTAGTAGCCCAGATATTCCAATGTTTAAAAAGTTCAGAGAAAATTGGAAAAACATCGACGCTAGTAACATTGAACCATCTCTTAATTTCGTAAAACAACGTGTTGCCGAGACAGACATTCAAGCTTTGTTAATATTTTATAAGGCAGAATTAGACAAAGGTTATGTAAGAGATGACTACCGCGAATTGGTCGAACTGTGCGTAATATTTTTGGGAGGAGACTCAGAGGAAAAATTAAAACTAAGCCCCCCCAAAGCCATGCATCAGGCACGCTGGATGGCGAGAGCAATCTATTCTTTAAAAATGTGTTTACTTCAGTCACAATGCATAATAACTGCGAAGGACAAAAAGACTCTACAAGATGTTTGCTTATGTTTGTAAAACACTGGATGATTTCGTATCGGAAAAGAGCAAACAATTTTTATCACGACTGCAGATCGACGACAGTTTTCTAAAGGAAGATGTATCTTCCTGGAATAATAATGCTGCTTTTCTGGAAGCTAAAAGAAAAATAAGTTATTTGAGAGTTGTGAATGATACTGCTGAAAGGGCTGTTAAAATGATGCAAGATTTTAACGGACTTATCACGGCTGAAGAAGAACAAAAACAGTTCTTGCTGCGCTGTGTCCAGGAACATAGAAAATTGTATCCGGACTGTAAAAAAACAACTCTAAAAAAAAGTTACCCTGGCTGATTGTTATTACTTTATGTTTTTGATTAAAGATTAATGTTCATCTAATTGAATTTTTACTATTATTTACTTAATTTATTGCATTTATAATGATTTTATACCAGACCGAAATATCAAGACAAAACACGTTTTTTACTAAACTTTGAAGCTCGGTCGGCACTGGTTGCAATTATGCTAGAAAGATGAAATTTTATATTTAAGACTCTTATAGCATTACTAAAAAAAGTAGAGGGTACCCATTTCGAAATTTGAAAAAAAAAATTTTTTGGTCATATAAGGGACACCCTAATATATATATATATATATATATATATATGTATGTCTTAAGTTGTATTGTTTTTTTGGTACAAGTCCTTAAGGCTTATATATTTTATTAATTTCCTTATGTTGGACTCAATTTCTAGTATTAGAGTTATTTGTCAGAATATTGTTAAATTAACAAGATGTAACCTTCAATATGAAGTATTGTATTTTTTTAAAAACCTCCTTTTTTCGAAATTGTCATTTACGTGTTTCATTTCTCAGTATTGCTATATTCATTGCAATTTTTCTTAAAATAGGTACATATTTAATCATTTCTTCAATAAAAAAAAAACGTAGTAACGTGAACTACACTCGCTCTGAATTACTAAAACGTCGCCACCAAAAATAATAAAATACCCTTTTTAATGTCATTCTTGACAAGAGGGATGCATTTTAAGCCAACAGGAACTAACTGCGGGTGTTGTGTAATTAGTGAAAAAGGCTAATATTTACACAAGGGAATTAGTCAGAAATTTCTTTGTCAAAAGACCGGCTTATCAAATACACCAAGAGACGTCACACCCGCGTCAAATCTAAAGCACATTCAGAGCTTAAACATCTCACGGGATAGTACACAATACTGAAATTATGTAAGGTAATTCATACATGAGAACAATGTATAATTTCATTGGAGCTTCTCTCTTCTTGACCCTCTACTCAACTCAACAACCTTGAGTATTTAGATCATTTCGATGGTACGTGAGTTTTACTGATTCTCTGAAAAAAAAAATCAATACTCTGCTTAATAACGATGATAGAATAGCAGACATATAATATGGCTATGTGTATTGTTTGAGAGAGAGTTTTAATTTTAATAGTTATATAACAAGCAGATTCAGATTTAAATGACTTGAATTACAATATTGCGTTTGTAACATCATCTCAGATATATTTAATGTAATACAATGTTTATTATTAAACTTGAAATTGAAATATAGATTATTTTTAATGTTGTATTTCAAAATAACAGTATATATTTGTGAAAACGACGTAGTCGATAGATGAACTCTTTCTTTTCGTACAGAATAAAATTTGAATGATTTATGCTAAAACAGTAAATATTTATCGTACAACACATTCCCTGCGAACTACAAAAAACCTTTTTAGACGAAACTTCATAAAAACGCGTGCTAAAATGTTTCACGCGAAGAACGGTTCCTAGAATGTCCCCGAAATCTGTTGACGAAGATAAACGGGAAATCCCATAAAAGCAAAGGAAAACGAGGATGAATTTTGCTGTGAGGAATATTGAGCGCGAATTCCGATGTATTGTCTCAATTCCAGAATATAGGTGCGTCTTAATATAAGGCGGAAAATTCTTTAGATCTTCATGGAAATTCTTTTTCAGCAACAACTTTACTTCTCTCCGTTTTTCCACTCTTGTTGCAGCGCGGTGGAGATGTAAATCAATGTGTTTTCTCCTTTGATTTTTATTAAAATGTTTTTTTCCCCGTAATATTCTTCAAAGAACCCGATGAGCGTCGTCCGCATTGTTTTTGCCGCTCTCTTTCAGTTTTATTTTTCAATATATTTTTTTATTACTATTTGACATTAAAAGCAAATTGGAGTATTCGGTTTTTTTTAAGAAATCTATGCTTTTGGAAACACAATCTTAATATAATTTATTTCTAACGTAGGTATCATCGAATCTCAGATGTCAGGTGTCGTACAATAGTAATTTTGAACACAAAGGTGAGAGTTACCAAAGCAATGATACTGCTCACTCTTTACCTTATTCTGTTTAGGTGTGATATTACTGTGTGCTAAATATGGAAATGTATTCTTCAGACTGAATACGTAACAAGACGTCCTAAATATCACCCTAAATGTATATGAATATAAACATATGAACACGTATAGCCTAATAGAGAAAATCAGATTTGTCATTTATATATATCTGAAACGGTTTTGTAGACTTTGACCCCTTGACAGGTTTAAATCCTAGTAAAAAGAAATGATTCAGATTGGATTCGGGGAAGTTTGAGAATCCAATAAAGTTTTTCCATTTTTTTTTTTATTATATTAAAATAAAAATTGCTTTAAGGAAAAAAATTTATGAAAACTTTGATGTTTATATATTTTTTTTCATAATTTAGTTGTTCACAACAAAAAATTCATGAAACGTAACATGTCAGAGTCTAGCTTTGAGAACCGCTCACTAATTTTCCTCTTGTTCTCTACCCAAGAAAAATGTTTAGTATGCTTTTCATTTAGCTTATCTGGGCTAAGATGTCTTCAGCTTGTAGAATTACCACAAAACAATGACAGCTGGAGACTTTGTCGAGGATGAATATCATTTTTATTTTATTTATAAGCCGCGCAGTGAAAGAAAAATATTGCTCACTGAACCTCTGTGAGCTTCGCTTCAGTGTTTTCAGGAACGATTTAACTATCGTGATAATTGAGATAAGGTTTGGTATTCAAATGACTGAAACCCTATTCGCTTTTCGCTGATGTCTATTTTCAGAAATAAAAGCAATAAATCAGCTGGTAATACACCTATATCATCTTTTTGTACAATCAGCTGTCGGGTACAGAAATAGCTCAGTAATAAATCAATGAAAAAAAATTAGTACCTGAAAAAAGCTAGAAATTTTTCAACTAAGAAACCCAAAAGAATTTTCAATTTTAACTAAGAATATTTCAAACGTTAATAACTTGAAATTTATTCTTGAGATGAAAGTCCTCAAAGGTGGAATATTTATTTTAAAAAATAGTTTTTAATATACAGCTTAAAATTTTACCTTCACATTTTTATTAAAATAGATATTTAAAATATTAGCAAGAGAAATTTAACTCATCGTTTACATTTTAAAAATGTGTACTTTGAAGTCAACTGCTGGGTATATAATCCAAGCTTAAATCAATTTATTTTTTTTTTTACATTAAAATAATTCAAATTTTGGTTTTATTTAAATATATCGAGTTAGCTTTGAAACTCTATATACTTAATAATAATAAAACGATTTGTATAATATAATAATTCATGGTAAGTAAATATTTGAGCCGTTCTGTAGTCTCAGAGGGAGAAATCCGAGCTTTGATTTTTTTACCGAAATAACTATTCATTTTATTTTTTGTTTAAATAAATATCTAAGCTCTTAAACCTAACTGAAAAACTGAATTGTTTTTTTTCATAGCACTCTAGTTTTTTTTTTTTAAAAGGGAAAATAATGATTATTATCTTGTAAGCGATACAACGGGTCGTTGATTAACATCATTTGGAAACATGGTTTTTTTTCATTGTTTGGAACTCAGTTTATAATGAAGAACGATTTCTCGATGAATCTTGGATTTACCCAAAAAATGAAACACCATCATGGTTTTCAAGAGCTAACTCATTGATTTCTGTTTTATAGATGAACGTTATGCTTGAGTATCAATAATAGTAAAAAAAATACAGTCTCAGTGTCAATTGAGCTCGGGAAGGTTTGTTATGGGGTGCTTAAAAGCAGGGAATCTCTCTAGGTGATTGTTGGATCTCTAGATGATTGTTGGATGGAGGTCCCCCCAGGACCTTAGTGGAGTGTATTGAAGAATGATTTTTATTTGACAGCTGAGCGATGAATGATGAAGGCATCCTTACGCCCTCAGATAGGGAGTGGATAAAATCTATTTATAGTCTACCGCCAAATGATTGTATCTTGAAAAAACCAAGCCTTATTGAGAATCCCATAATATTTATTCCATACCAGAAGCACTTATTCCTAGTGAATATTTGTTACAAATACATTATTTTTTAATTAAGTATATAAAAAAAAATTGTTTTTGTTGTATCAAAATAACAAGTAGTAAATTTAATATTGATTATTGTAAGCTCTAAATTTTTTTTCCGAATAAAACTTGTAATAGCTTTTGAATATAATATACATATTTTGTATTAGATCCAATATTTTTTTCAGAGCGCAAAAGTTTTTATTTTGCATTTCTTTAATGCAATCATTTCAGTTTGTTGACAAAGTATACTGAAAATAATCTAGATTTTTTTTACAGTTATTGAATTTACATGATGCCATTCTTACGAGTATCATATTAATTTCATGGTTGTTAGGTACTAAAATCATGTTTAGGCCCACAAATTCAGGAGCTAAAATGTAGCGCCAGAAAGTAATATAACATAAAAATCAAATGTTTTAAATAAGTATACCCTGTGAATATAAAATATGCAAGCTTAGAAATAAATGTGCCAGAATGGATATTTTTGCGGATAAATTCTTAGCATCGGCGTTTTTTCTTGTTTTGTTAAATATTTATTTGGCTGAAGGTAAAAATATGATATTTTTTACGATGTTTGAGAGATAGACAGGTGGATTTATGCGTGGGCTGCAAGGAAACATTTGGAATAAACAAAAAATATGCCTATTTCTCTTAAATATTTAATAAAAAATCCCTATTAATATTTCAAATAATATTAAAAAATTATGAATATAACCGATTTTTAGATGGATCATTGTTTTTCTAGTTATTGATAATATAAAAGGTGATGTGCATTCAAATCTCAAGTATAAAATGCATAAAAGTTAATACCTAAAAATATACGCTAAATAATATTGCAATGCATGAGTCTAAAAAATTTAAATCTTCTTGAAGGCAAGGACTAACATCGAGATAAAATATCTCCTAAATTTACAGGCAAGTGCGTTAGTAGGTATACAAATACCACTTGAACTCCTAAGTGATGAAAAAATTCCTTTCATTTTTACGAAAAAAATTCCCTCCTATTTTTTATAACACCTCCGTCAGACTTTATGAAACATAAAGTTTGAACGTACGATTTCCATTATTTCTGGTGGAGGATTTTCCTCCTCAGAGCCCTCCTTAATTTTTAAACTTCGCATTTATATTCTATGTCATAATTCGGGTCCTCTGCCCTCTGCTTTATATTTCATTTTGCATTTTCTCGCCGTCTTTCAGGCATTCGTGTATTCAGAACGACCTAAATTGTAAACTTGTTGCGTTTGAAATGTCACACAGTAAAATATTTTATTTTTAATCACAGCTTCAACCGTGCCGAAATGATAAATATTCAAACATTTGAAATTGAATCTTAGCACAAAAATGCACAAAATGTTTACTTAACAATATTTTTAATTAATTAAAATATAGTTTATAACTTTGTGATACTAATTAGTCTCACTAAGGCCTAAACCCAGGACTTAGTAGTCAGTTAAGCAAGCGTACAACGTATTGAGTTTGTATTGAATAATACATTAAAAGTGTGAAATCGGTTTTTTTATTTAAAACATTTAGCAATCTTCTATCCACATGAATATTCTGCGTGTTGTTGAAATATAAAGTTTTATAAAATGTCATTTAATATTTTTGACAGAGAGTACTTGGTGTAATTCCATTTTAATATTTTTTTGAATAAAATACTTGAGTGATTTTCCACATGTTCTTTATTTATTTGTGGCCAGTTTCGTCAACTTTTCTCGTTGGCATTATCAAACAGTGAGATTTTATATAATAATAAGCAATTAGGTAAACAATTGTTAGAGGGAGAGGTTGTTGGAAAGAAATAGAGTGATTTTAGAAATCAATCGCATGAAAGATAACACACTGGAGCACCTGCTTAATGAACAGGTTATTTTCAATAAGTCTCCACTATTATTCTCTATTGCTAAATCATATCTTAAAAAAACCATTTACATTTTAAATACACTACAGGACAAACCCCAACACATGATAACTGCTGCTTCACATCTAAATAATTACTCCATTAATATAAAAACATTTGTTCACATAAATTTACAATTATATAGAATCGTCCACTTGTCAGGTACATTAAAATCACATTAGCCCTTACCACCTGCCAATCACTCTCTCACTTTCCAAAAACCTCTCCCTCTAACAATTATTTACTTAATTGCTTATTATTATATAAAATCTCACTCTGTTTGATAATGCCAACGCGAAAGGTTGGCGAAACCGGTCACAAATAAAAAACGAATATTCAACAAAAAATATTATAAAATATCGTGAAAACAACGTGGACATATTAGATGTTTTAAAATGATGTGTCTCGTTTATGAAAATCGAAATGCAGTTCTGTGCGCTTTCAGCGTCCCATCGGCGCAGCCATGTTGCAAACCCACTTCCGGCGTGTTCATCGCGACTGCCACTTCCTGTCAAGCCCATGCACTCGCATATAGGGGCCCGCGAGTCGGAGTCCGCCTGTAGATTGAATCGGCACGCGCTCGGAGAGCACAAATCATAATTGTTTTTGAACCGAATAATACACACTGTAAAAAAAATAATTTTTTTGACTTGAGAAATTATTTTCCAACCCTTAAAATGCGAAAGCTATTTTTACAATTAATTAATTCCGGGTAAGTCTACAATAGACATTTAAAACAGGTGGTCCATCTGGATTCTGAGAATTAATTAATTTTATCATTTAATCCGACCTTCTGATATTTCAAGATTTTGTTGAAAATTTTGTATAAGTCGCAGGCTTGAATGTGAGCACAGGATTATCAATAATAAGTGTTTTAAGAGGAATGATCGTAAATTTCTAGATTCACTGTGTGTATAAAAAATAAGTACCTTTTCGATTAATATTATCAATCAAAATGTTTTTTTAAGAAATTGTGAGTGTGGCGATTGATAAAGTTAGTTATTATTTTTTGAAATATATATGACTATTTGAAACTATAATATATATTTATTCAAAAATATTTATAGAGGGTAGTTACTTAATAGGAAAATTTACTTAATAGAAATTAAGAGAGTCGAAAACGGCAACCTTAGAGATGTCTTTTAAGCCACATTTAATTTCTTACAATTTCACAAACATCAAATGGCTTACTGTGTGTACGCGGTTGTATTAAAATTGCGTGGGCCAGCACAGCCTACGAAAGGAAAAATATTGTTTTCAGTGTGTTTCCTTTAAAGTCTCGAATAAAAGAGAAAATGACTTCATAATTATGAAACAAAAAGCGAGAAAAGCGGTTAAAATATTATTTATATTTTAACTAAAGAAATTAAAATAGATCAAAAGATTGTTAATACTATTGAGTGAAGACACCAACAGGTATTATTTTTAAATATTACCCGAGAGATAACCTAAAACAAAAATATAAAATAACGAGTCAAAAATCTCCCTCTAAAACGAGTTCTTTTTAAAATACCTGTAAATATTATGATACATTTTTTGTGATTGGTTTTTAGTAAGAATTCTTTCAATTCTTGATTATACTGGTAATACAGAATATGCTATATATAATGTATATAAAATAAACATTGCTTGTATTACCTGTTGGTTAGTGTTCTGCCGAGTACTTTCATCACAGCGAAAACTTTCTGCGTTTCGATTTCCCGAAGCAAAAAAAAAAAAACAACCGTTCAACTGTTGAGTCTTAGCCGAGACCCAAACCAAAACCACACTCCAAAAACAAAACACGAAATACTTTTAAAAATAAAACTGAAACCGACAAACAAGATCAACAAAAAAAAACACCGCTCCTCGTAATACATAAATGTTGTATTTGATGAATAGACTGCGCGTGGAAAGGTTCATTTTAAAGTGATGGCAAAGATAAGAAAATGCCGAGCACACGGAGAGCTTCGAGCTTTCGCCGCGGGGGCTGAAAGTGGCGCTTTCGTAGTAATGTGAAACTCTGGTGTAATCATATTCCGAATATGTAGCCGAGCATCAAACCGACCCTCAGCCGGGACGCGAACCGCCCGAGGCAGCCCTCTGCGGACTAAATTTAGATAGACCTATATTGATTAAATTATTATAAAGGATACGCTCCGCTGCTCTTGTCCTAATGTTCGAATTATATTTTAATGAAAATAACTCGACGCAAACACGGAGACAAGGAAAATATTCAGAATAACTTGAATGCTAATTATTTTATTTATATTTATATGCTGTCTGCGTCTGATTTCAGATTTACATTTTCTCGTATCAATTTTTTTTCAGTTATTTCAAAGATTAAAAAAAAATTCAAATTTGAAATATATATAAATATTAAGAGTGAATTCATAGGTTTTTTTTATTGATATGATTATTTTTACAAATTATATAAATAAAAAAAACCCATGACTGCTCTATTAAAGGCAGTTGCGAAATCGTGTCATTTAATTAATTTAATTGTCACTTTATTTCTCTATGTTGAAAGTTTATTTTTTAACAAAGTATTAAAAAAAACTATAAATTATATTTACCTATTTTTTATTTATTAATAAAATTCCATTTTCAGGGTAAAATAAAATCTTGAAGATGTTGAATAATTGGATAAAATAACGACTTTTCAAAACCAAAGTGTGTTAAAGATTTTTTTTTTTTAATTTTTTAAATAATATATTGCACAGGGTTTATATTTATTCTTATAATTCCAATTTTAAAAAAAGGACTTTTAAATTTTTAGGACTCTTGGAAAAGGGACATGACGAATCTCCAAATTCCTACACTTTAATCGGAAAAACACATATTTATCATATTAATAGTAAATTTGTAAGAAATAAAAATATATTGTGTTCGGAAGAAGGGGTGTATCAAGCTTTTTGCATTTAAATATTTTTGATTGGTGCAGTCGATTTTTCGCAAAACGGACTAGAAAATGATCAAAAAAACTCGATTAATAGAGAACGTGTTATTTTTTTAAAACAAAAAAAAATGCTGAAAAGAGGTAGAAATAATTGACGTGTTGAAAGGTTTAAAGATTTTCCAGTAGTTATTGGTAAATATTATTTCTTCGACGAAGTTAAGGAAGCGCCCAACGCTTTAGATAAGGGGAGATGCATCATCCCTTCCCTCCCCATGCCCGGAACACGTTTACCCCCATGACACCTCCCCAACAGCTGCCCACCCCTGCTTGTTATCCTTCAAGTAAATTCAACATGAAGAATATTTAAATAAAAAATAAGTCGACTTACGTGAGTCCTAAATTTTCCCCTGGTTATATTTTATTAAAATTAATAACGTTTTGGTTAACGTTTGTATTTAAAAATGCAGGTTATATGAAATTAATTTTTTTGTTGATACTGTCTGTTTTTTGTTTATCTTCTTTCGTAAATAAGTATTTATTCATATAAACAACAGTTTAAAGTATAACAATATTTATTTATAACCGGAAATGATCGCTTTTTAAATATACATCAAAAGTGCAACCCTTATATCGCGGAGTTGTTAGAAGTTTTGCCAAATTTACTATCAATATTTCAGGTCAGTTGCAGTACCAGAACCTTTTTCCGGTAGATTACCCCTAGATATTTCAGGAAGATAAAGAAGTCGACGTCCAAGGAAAAGGGATCTTGCAATTGACCTGAGAAAAAATAAACGCAAGTCCTTCGAAAAAGACTACCATTCTTACTAAATAAACTATTTTTAATATTTTATTTTACATGGCCCTAGGATTTTTAAAGATAATAATATAATTATATTGTTAACAAGTTGGATTGATTTTTATATCTCGCGTCTATTATGTCTGATTTCTATAGTACTAAAATTATCTTAACGTAGACTTATATTTTTGTTCTATCTCAAAATCAAATATGAGATAATCTAGATATTATTTTGGATATTATGAAACAGAGGCCATCTTCAGAGATCCAAGAAACGGCGGAAAAAAATCACAACCTACCATAACGCTCAAGAAATTTCTAGAACATCTTATAACAACGGCAGCCAATACTATAAGTTTTAAAGTAATTATCAACAAGAAGCACAAATCAATACTTTATAAAAAAAAGGTAGGTTTTACTATAAAAAAATTCAGAAAGCATAGTTCATAATCCGCTACATATACAAAGTACACCCACGTAAAACAGAAAACACCTGTTCCGGGGCTTTTACCAGCTGAGGGTGGCCTCCCCTTCCTGCCAGACTGAATAAATAGGGGGTGGGTTGAGGCACCCAAATGGACAGCCGCTGTTGATCTTTGACAACCCTCAAGGATTTGAATTAATGTTTTATAATACTGTGCAGCAGTTAATAAATATTTCACGGCTACCTGCCGCCCCGTCGAAGAGTCGAGAATTAATTTTGAAGGGTCTTCATTATATTTACGTTCTCCTTAATAAATTACGGGATTATTTGAATTTTAAATGTTAATATCATTAATTTTCTGTTTAGGAGCTTTCTATGACATTGAAATGGAATACAAGTACAAAGTTAAAAGGATTTTTGAATTTTAACAAATATTGAAATACGTTTTGATAATACTTGTTACTGCTTGTCTGTTTGTGTTTCCGCTGTATAAATCAGGAGAAATTTCAAAGCATCGCTTGTTGAGAGTGAAGATCTTTTTTGTGAATCAATTTTGATGTTTTCTACGGTTTTATATTTTTGACTAAGGATTATACTCGACCCAGTTTCAGCCAACGCCGATACATTTTCATCAAAATTGTCACTCTCCAAAAACGTATTTCAAAGACTTCGTGCAATTTCAACAATTACGTGTTTTGTATAGCACTTGTAATTTTAGCTTTCCAAAATTTCGGCCGTTAATTGATTAAACCTATCTACTAAAAATATAATTTCATACAATACACGTATAAGTTACTAAATTTTAAATCAACCAGTAAATTTTATAAGACTGTATAAGAAGGTACTTATTTACTTTGTGGTCGCATTCGGTTGAACTTAAAACTAAAAGTATTTTAGCTTTAAAATTATCCACAGTAAATCCTTTAGAAGTAAAAAGCTCTTTGTTAGCTGCCAAATACACGTTTAAAATATATATATTTGTAAAAATATAATATTAGGAAGACATTGGGTGGTTCTACGCAAAAACGCAAAATGAGAAAAATAGGCAAGAGGTCTAAGGGACAATATTTTTTAGTTTTCCATTAGTCTTTATAAATATAACGATTACTTCATAAACTCGAAATATTTTATCAATAATAACTAACTTTATGGGTTTCACAATAAAAAGCATGAAAAAAAATTGTTTTTATTAAAATTATTTAACTTGTATCTAAAGAGATTATTTATTAAAAGCATGAAGCACTTAATTCATACAGTATTTGAAACCATTTTCAGCACGTTGTCCGGCATTGTTCCTTGCAACCTTCTTCTATCAGTGATCTATTGTGAGCCATTTACAAGTGCTAAAGCCTGAAACCTTCTCTTTTATCTTCAAATAAAAGCTTTTATATCCTTACACCCTTTTTATATCCTGTGATCCGTTCTTGTAAGCCGTGCTATGCGATATTGATAATCTAGATCGATTAGGTACTAAGCGTTCAAAGTCTCCGCTTGAAGGAATATTTTTACATTGGATATAAAATAAACAACAAAAAATTCACTTTGAAAAAATTATAAACAAAAGTAAAATATAGTTTTATTGATTATCTGGTATATTATATATATTTATTGTATTTTCAGTCTAACAGGTTATCTTAAATATTTTTTTAACAATTTATGTTATAAGCGCTTCATGATTTTCCTGTATGCAATAAAATACCAGTTTGTTAAGGCAGTTGCTTCCAGCCTTTTATTTGCCTCTGGTGTCGATCCGGACACCAGAGGCAGTCCATTACCTGGCGAAATCGTGTCATTTAACTAATTTAATTGTCAGAATTTTAAGTGTTTGAGTATTGAAAAAACTATAAATTATATTTTCCTATTTTTTATTCATTGATTAAAGTCCATTTTCAGGGTAAAATAAAATCTTGAAGATGTTGAAAAATTTGATAAAATGACAACTTTTCAAAACTAAAGTATGTTAAAGATTTTTTTTTTTTAATTTTTAAATTAATAAGACGCACATAGTTTATATTTAATCTTTTAATTCCAATTAAATAAAAGACTTTTAAATGTTTAGGATTCTTGGAAAATGTACCAGACGAATCTCCAAATTCCTACACTTTAATCGGAAAAACACATATTTATCATATTAATAGTAAATTTATAAGAAATAAAAAAAATATTTTGTTCGGAAGAAGAGATGTATCTAACATTTTGCGTTTAATTTTTTTTGATTGGTGCAGTCGAATTTTCGCAAAACGGACTAGAAAATGATCAAAAAAACTCAATTATGTGACGCGCTCGCATACATGCAAATTTTCTTATATCCCACTGCGGGATAGAAAAAATTTAATTTTCATATTATTTGCTCTGAATAATACTATGAAAAATTTGCAAAAACACTTACATTTTTTATGTATTATTCATCGATACACCCCTGCAAGACTCTCGCAGTGATTTCTGCGTCTGTCGAGTAGCATTAGAGGGAGGTGTCCTCAAAGGGTTGCTCGAATAAGTCTCAGTACGCGCATTCAATTGTCAGCCCCTGAAGCGCTGTATTATTTAGCAAGGGCGATATATCACCATAAGGGAGCATGGAATATGCATGGAAGGGTACATTCCCGCCGGAGCCTCCGTCCTTTACTACATGTACATCTACATTTACTTTTATTGGATACTATTTGAAGAAAAAGTACAAGACAGCGATTTTTTAAAATATTTCCTAGTTCCTCAATCGTTGATGCTTTATTATTATTATTTTTTTAATTTTGAAGATAAACATTAATATGCATTTTAATAGAGAGGAATAGGTACAATATTAAAAAAAAAAAAAAAAACAAAAATTACATATTGATCTGTACTTGATTTATTATGATTTATATTTGACTAAACGAATCTCAGAGCAAAAATCACTGTAAACCAATAAAACTGTTTTTATTCTATCTAGATAAAATAAATATTAAATGAATTTGCTTTTATCAAATTTTACCGGTACTTCAAAACTGAAGCACTGTTTCATGAGTAAAAATCGAATAAATGAAATAAGTGGCCGAAGTGTTTTTTATCCTTCAATTTACTAGATAAACTATACAATTAAATATTATAAACGAATTTGTACTCATAGATATTTCAACAATAATTCTTCTTCATCAAGTGCCTCTCAGAGGAGGTTGATGATGAAGATTTCACTGAGCATGCTAGTGGTTTTCTAAAAGGAAAATAGTGTAGTAGGTCCTTGGGTCCTCAACAATAATTAAGACATGATTTCCCATACGCATTATTGCTTATAGTACCATCGTTATGCATTTCTGCGTACAAACGCGATTTTTTTTTTTTTAAATCCATACAAATCAATCGATCTTCTTCACAGATAATAAAATAATCCGTTGCGTAGTCCTTGTGGAGCCAGGCCAGTATAGTAAGGACCCGCCATACTGGAAGATTTACGGCGAAGATAACAAGAAAAACAGACATCATTGTACAGGAGTACTCAACTCCAGGCGCACGGGCGATATAATTAATCACCTAGGAGCTCCTTTATCAACCTCCTTCAATCAGGAAACCGTCCTTTGCAATGTTTTTTTTTTATGAAGAGTATTCTATTTTTGTACAGTGGTACTCATAATAGCTAACTATTACGTAATCCGTTTTGTTTTCATGTAAAAAAAAAAATATTTCCGGGCTGGCAACGGTTACAACAACCACGAGCTAAAATAAGCATACAATAAATTGGATACAAAAATAACCGACGGGTATGGTTTTACTTAGATACACGTGTTTGTTACAAATTATAAATGGTTTTATACAATAGTATTTAATTGTGCGCTCTGAGATTATCGTTTTGTTTAAGAAGTAACTTATAAAAAAAAATATTTGCTCTAAGTGAGATTTAATACATACAAAAGCCAATTGTGCCTTAACTTTTTTTTTATGAACACACCTTTGAACTAGCTATAAATTAATTGTGTGTCACATTAATTACATTTATGAATATGATGGTTATAATTATAATGAAAATAAAGAACCTATTTAAATATTTAAAAAGACGTCTGCTACTAACAATTATTAATATAATTAAAAATAAATACGCGTATATTAACTGCCAATACAAATTGTGACTTAAATTTTTGGTAAACTGAAGTCCCTACTGAAATTTAATTTAATTTAAATTATCTGTTGTTTATAATAAATATCAAAAAAATTAGTATCTGATTTAATGTTTTTTTTAAAGAAAGATTGATCATTTATCAATATTTACATCAAATTTCAACGAAAACGATTGCTATTGAATTTTTCGTTTGCCTAAAGCATATGGCATCTGACAATTAATCTTTTGAGTTTGAGTGTATTTTTAATACTCCTTTACTAGATATAATATTTATAATTATTATTGTGTTCATATTTTGTTTGATTAATGATTTTTAAGCAATGCCTATGTATTGTTTTCACCGTCTTCATTGTAATGAGCCGCACAATCTAACATTTTAAAGTTGATCACTTAATATACGGTTTATACATTCAATATTTTTAATGCAAAAGTTTTAAAAATATTTTTAAAATGGCGAAAAACTCACGCCGCTGGAGAATTCTTTTCTGGAAAAATAAATAAATAAGAGACTTTCTGTAAAGCAAAATCCATACCTCCGATCATTCAGTATTTATCTGGGCTTATGATGATTGGTGAGTTTGTCGAAGAGGAGATATTTTATTTTCTTTTTCTGCCCGAAAAGTGCCTACACAGGCCATTATCCTTATTGGCTGCTGCTATTTGCGAGATCTCTTTAATCTCACTGAGAGACTTTTAAATTGAAAATAAATTTATCCTCCTAATGATCATTAAAATACTGCATTTATTCGGCCTGGAGTATCGAATTTGCTGCCATAAAATAATTTTAATAATAAACATTTATAAATGATTTACAAACTTCGGTTGTTCTTCGTATAAAAATAAACCAATGTTTATATTAAATGAAAATGTTTAAATTTTTTATTAGTTACATGAAAACATTGTTTAAATCCAATGTATGCACATGTCGTAAATCGATGGTAAAAATAGTGATCATACTTAAACACTTGAATATTTTTATATATAAATACCAAAAATCGTTTATAAATGGCTGAGAGATTACATTATTACTAATATGATTAGGCACATTAGTTCATACATAGAAAATGGTTTAAAGAAACTCTCAAAAAAATATTATCGTGATTAGTGTGGGATTTGAACCCACATCCCCTGGCTTACATGGCCGGGGTACTAACCCTTGTACTAACGAATCACTTCCGTTTATCGAGAATTTATAACAATCATACTCTACATATGAAGCAATGTACCCAGGCCAACCAATATTTAGTGATTTGCAAGCACTGGACTTTTTGAACAAAGTAACAAGTGAAGCGATTTTAGTCCCATCTGGATATTATTTTTAAAATCTATTAATTTAGCCAAGACGCGCACCATCATATACGTGTGTCTTATTCTTTGGATCGAACGTCAATCAGATGCGTATTTATTACCCATTACGGGTTTATTATTGTTACCAACCCGATGGCAGATGTAGATTATTTTAAGTTTGAATTCAATCTAGATGTTATTTGTTATTGTCAAATGGAATGGCGCCCGCCAGACCGGCGCCACCTTTTATGTTAAAACTGGTGAATCCCCGTGTACAACGCGGCTTTGAAAGCTGATCGCCTGGGAATGATACCCATGGCAAAATAATGACCAAAACCGCCATTATAACTTCGAATTTTAACGACTTACATATGCTAGTAAGCTGATATATTTAAACCAGAAAAATAGATCGAATATCTAGGCGTGTGAACAGGAAAACACATTCCTTTCTTTGTTCGTAAACCGTATAAAAGACCAATGAGAGGCCCCAAAGGGCCTAGTGTTCAACAAGTGTTCGACAAGTGTTCGAAGTGTCTTCTTGGGGTAACTATGCCCGAAGACAGCACTCCGGTGAGATGTAAATTGCGATCTTATCGTTAATATCCGGCGAGGTTATGAAAAGTTCATTCCTGCTGTGATGATCATAAGGACCTTACAAACCCGTATGAGTGGAAAAGCAACGCGCGTAGAAACCACGTCCGCGTGCGTGAAGATACGACCACGATTGGCGTATTCTGTGCTAACATCGCGTCAGGTGACGTAAATATCGTGGGAGGTATTATATACCTCAGTGAATATACCGCCGCGAGTTCGGAAGTATATTGTGACGGATTGTCACGCAGTTTTAAATTACCGACCCGGAAGTCGGTTTAAAAGTGTTAAATGTAACATGTCTGGAAATCATATATTATAACAAAGTTTGTAATAAAGTTTAAATAAAAGTTTACAAGAATGAAGTCTTTGAATCACCTACTATACAGTCCACTGATAGCTTATGAACCTTGGCGAATTTGTAAGCTAAACATCGAAGAAACAGAACGTCTACCAGTGTCTTGAGAACTATATCTGGTAGCCCGTCGTCAACAATTATATTATTACTAATATGATTAGGCACATTAGTTCATACATAGAAGATGATTTAAAGAAACTATTAATTTAGCCAAGACGCGCACCATCATATACGTATGTCTTATTCTTTGGATTGAACGTCAATCAGATGCGTATTTATTACCCATTACGGGTTTATTATATTATTACTAATATGATTATGATTCATACATAGAAGATGTTAGTAATAATATAATAAACCCGTAATGGGTAATAAATACGCATCTGATCTGATTGACGTTCAATCCAAAAAATAAGACATACGTAAGAGATTGAGTGTTTTCATCTTTCAAGGTATTTAAAGTCGTAAGAGGTAAAAACGTAATCTTTTAGCCATTATGCGTTATATAAGCAGTGTACTACAAATTTAAGCATACTTTGTAGATATTTTTTTTGACCCCTTAGAATCTATTGCATTTATTCATCCCTTCCCAATTTGGGTAACTCAATTCATTATAAGAAATTTCAGTGGATTGTAACATGAGGATTGCTTTTGGGGGGTGTGTAACGGTTCTATTAACTCGGGGAGGCACTGGCGCACGTAGACCGCGTTAACAAAACGAGCGCCTCAAAGGGAGCCTGAAGGTGAGCACACAACCGAGTAATTAAGTTCAAACTCAAAGACGTGCATAAGGGATGCGAGCACGCGGGGGTGATTGTTATACTTGTTTCAGATTTCAATGAAAATACACACACTGATAAAAGCGCCTTCTTCTCTTCCGCGCACCATTAAACACTAAACCCTAATTAGTTACCATTAGCCTGCGGTTCAAGATTTGATACCCAGCAAGGCGTTTTAAGTATACATGGCGTATACCTCAAACAAAAGTAAACAATTTTTTTTTCAAATTTGAAGATATCAATGAGCATATATAAAAATATTAAAGATGAATTTTTGAAATTTAATATGTAAAATTTTCCTATATATAAGAATAGAAGTACTTTAGAACCCACTACACAAAAAAAATGACTTTGCATAAACAAATATTCAATGCGACAGTTGCCAACCTCGGAAGCATGAAACTATAATTTAATTGAAAAAAATTGCAAACAATCCCATTGACCTGAAACCAATTGATTTTCAAGGTATATTGTTTGAGAACAAGTATATTATTGATTTTTGTGAAGACTGTCTCACAGTAAGTACGATTTTGCTTATGCAGGTTTTATTGATTGATAATGAATAAGTACATTTTTTCAAATATTGAAAAATGATTAAAAAAACTTTCAGAAAAATATCATCGTGATTTGTGTGGGATTTGAACCCACCCCCAAGCTTACATGGCCGGTGCATTACCAATTATACCAACGAATCACTGGTACTTGGCAAGAATTTTTAACAATCATATCCTATAAGTGAAACAACGTACTTATTATGCTAATTAAATACTGTGTGACTTGCAATACTAGACTTTTAATGCGCGCACTTGTTAAATATATTATTGATTTTTGTTAAGACCGTCTCACAATATTAATTGACATAATATGTACGTTGTTTCATTTATAGGATATGATTATTAAAAATTCTTGCCAAGTACCAGTGATTCGTTAGTATAATTGGTAATGCACCGGCCATGTAAGCTTGGGGATGTGAGTTCTTGAATCCCATACAAATCACGGTGATACTTTTCTGAGAGTTTCTTTAATCATATAGGGTATGATTGTTAAAAATTCTCTCTAAGTACCAGTGATTCGTTGGAATATTTGGTAATGCACCGGCCATGTAAGCTGTGGGTTCAAATCCCACACAAATCACGGTGATATTTTCTTTAATCATTTTTCAATATTTGAAAAAATGTACTTAATCATTATCAATAGGCAGAATCGTACTTACTGTGAGACGGTCTTTACAAAAATCAATAATATATTTATTATCAATTGAAAACAAGTAGTTTGTAACTCAACGTCTTTTTGCTTGTTTTTTAGGGTGAAAACAAATGATAAATGTGTATTTTTTTTAATAAACAGGGCGTGAAAGTCAGTGGCGTGCCCTGGGGGGGCGGTATGGGCGGTGACTGGGCCAAGGGCGGCCCGGGCCGCTATTTATAGGCGCAGCACTACAGGTGGGCGGAGGCGAACGCCCGCACACCTGCAGCCGTAGAACCCAACCGTGAGATAACGTATAATATATAAATAAACGATTTGAGTTACTCATTAAACACTAGATATTCAGAAAAAAAAACTGCAAAAATACGTTTATTTATACTTGCTCAAATCAAAGCATCCTTGAACACACCAATTGAACAACACGTTTCAAGGCAGTCTATTCCTACATCAAAAAGCTTAATGTTTACATATACGTTCAGTGGTATTATTTATTATTAGTGGTGTTAACATCGAGATAGGCTCACGTTGGTCTAAAGAAGACACCAAAAAGAAAAGTAATTACGTATTTTCCGACTTTCCTCTGAGTTTCGCAAGAAATCTGCAGAGGAAAATTACAGTGGACACGTGGAATGAACGTAACAAAGATTTTATTTGCATACAGGAATACCTGCAGGATTAGCTTTGAATCATGGAGTGATGAGAAGTTATCTCCGTAGGTTCCACTTGACACATGCCCTTGTGATGATATTACTCCACAAACAGTGATCCAGCTTGTAAGTTCATGCCCCATCTTTAGCCTTCAGAGACACCAACTGGAGAGCCAATGTCGTCAGTGGCGAGACACAGATGATGGCTTCTTGAAGCGTGTCACCAGAACCATAAACCAGGGGGTGTAGTAGTCACTCCCATGTATAGCACAATTTGGAAAATTTCATGGATGGCAAACCTTGTACATAACAAGCAAGGTACCAAATCTATTAAAAAAAAATGGTATTGTTTTATATCTAAACGCAAGCGTTTTGTGAAAGCAGGGCACGGTAAAACATAGTTTCTAGCCTGAAAAGCTCGTCGGGTGAAGGCTTTGTGTGCGTTCTGTGCGCCCGGGCATGTTCTCTGAAATGCTAATGTGATGTTTTGAACGCAGGGACGAGGGTGAGTTACAGCACAACCCCCGGCCGAGCCTCACCGCAACCACCCCTGTGTGTGCCGATATTGAAAATAGTCTGGTCGAGGCTGTGCATACCTTGTGACAGGTAAAACGTAGCGTAGATTCCATGTTACCGTGTATGCCGTAGATGACTGAAGTGCTATCACGTGACACTGTATTAAAATAGTATTTAAGCAATATTTAGTGAAATTCCCTTGGAGCTGCTAACCTAGCCTAACCTAACCTAACCTAGCATCTAGGCGAAATTTAAAAGTGGGAACATCATAAAAAAATATATATAAATCAAGTACTACGAGTAAAACGTTTTTAGGCAAAAGCGCTGACTCAAATTAAAATACAATTACAAGTACCATAAATTTGTTGGTGTTTTTATATGAATAATAAAATGATTTCTTAGTTATTGCAAATATATTTTAAGGGCATTTTTTATTGAATTAAAAATCAATTAAAGCAGATTTCTAGTGTATGTTAACTGTAAAAGATTCATCGTCGTCTAGATGCATTATGCTATTTTTTAGAGCTTCAGTATCGTTTTCGGGATAGACCAGACTAATAAATTATGGGTATAAAAGAATGTTAGTTACATCTTACATTATGAAAGGTATGGACCATAGAATCAAATTCTTAAAAATTCCATCTCTCTTAAATTACATTGAAATGACATGAAATTGATGTGAGCACATCGAAATGTGCTCATGACTTTTATTAAATAAACTATTAACATCGCTTCTTGTATAAATCTCATCAGAGAATTATTAAATATTTCTTCAGGATTTTTTTATTAACTGTTTTGACTATGTATTGATTTTTTTATATATACAAACACGGACTCTAATATATATTTAATATTATTATAAATCGTTTACCTATAGTTTTTTCTTTGACTCAATGTTGTAGAATATAAAAAAAATCCAATGAAAACCAAATATAACTGGTATTTTAATAGAAAATGTATGGCCTTGTATACATTCGCTTTTAAGAAAGCCCAAAATTATTTATATTAAAAAATACGATATAGAATTTGGCGATATTCTTAAGAATCTAATAAATAATTTTGTATACATTTTTATTAAAAGGCGATATCTCGCATCATCTCTTTGATCCCTGTGGAATAAACGAAGACCGAATACTCATGAAAATACATATTGAATAGAAAGAAAACAAAAACCTGGCTTTTTAAAATTAAATGAAAAAAAGTAAAAAAAAAAAAAAGACAAAAAGATTCTGCCTTCGAGTAGTAAATTCTTTGAAATAATTTCGCTGTAAGACATAAAACGAGAAAATCTCTTGTAAAAGAAAGGAATATTTAAACGAACATCACCGCTTTAGATTAGTAACTCGCGGCTCGTCGTGGAGGGTTGGCGTTAATATTTTTCAGATACTACTATTTTTAGCTTCACCCTTAAGCAGGCTGTAGCAATCTCGATTTTTCGGGAATTCTTAACTGAAAACTTTCAGATTAGGCCTGTTGTGCTGACAATCTGGCGGAAATTCACTGAACAGCTATGGCGGTGTAACGATACGGCTTACTAATAAAAACCCTGCTATAGGAAGAATAGTGATTTTCGTTAAACGCAATTTAATTCATTTTATGTATACAGGGTGATTCCTTAATACGAACCATACAAGCTTAAATTTATGTTTACATACCAAACATTAAAAAAAAATTGATTTCGTCTTGTTATTGCCGGGTACATCTCAACGACTAACGATGAGTGTTGCATCTACAACTTTATCACAAATGGGATTGATTTTGAGAATGTGATAAAAAAACTTTTTGTGGAAATGAAAAACAAAACCGCGAGTGCCAAATCGGTGTGACGGCACAAGGAACACACCGGTGTGACGTGACATTTTTCGATGTCGGATGTATTATATCTTGAAATCCATTCGCACAGGCCTGTCGCGGTGGTACGGATTAATAATAAATCTGTGGTTTGTGTTTGATACATTTGACTATATTAAATATTTCTAAAAGGTAACGATATTACTCGAATTTATATTTTATGGTGTTTTACGTAGTTTTGACACAATCAAATTTTTTTCATACACGTGAGTCATTGCGCATTACTGAAAAATACTTTTTATGTGGTTGAAGTAGTGACTGTAATGATAATACATTTTTTTATAATTTCACAGCTGGGCAATAACTGTAATGCGTGTTTTAATACAACCGGAAGTCGCAACTGTAAAGTTATATAATTAATCAAAAAAAATAACACTTATGTAATTGCGTATTACAGTAAAATAACTCTTTGCTTTAAATAATTACACTGCAGTGCAATCACTGTAATTTATGTTTTAATACGAGAGCCGTGACAGTAATAGTAATATCAACAGGAAGGATTGCAGTGGGGGGTGATAGACTAGAGCAGGGGTCCCCAACCTTTTTGCACCCAAGAGCACATTTTATAATACCGGTAGGGCAGCGGGCACCATTTATTTTTTCAAAATAAATATAATTTTGAAAATATTGTGTTGAATAAATATCAATTTAATATAATTATTTTCGCTTATATTTCTCTGTTACTACTACTAAATATTAATATTTGTATACGGCGGGCACACGTAAAACGGTCGGCGGGCGCCACGGTGCCCGCGGGTATAGGGTTGGGGACCACTGGACTAGAGGGATGGTCATTCCCCTGAGGCCTCTCATTACCTGCGCCAGAGTTATAACCTTCCACTTGTGCCAATTGGCGGAGTTAGCCAGACCGACTCCCGGGGGTGGAAGTAAATGAAATGGGACGGCAAAGTTGTCGAGACTACTGGCTCTCGGGTGCAGGCAGAGTTTTAATATTTTTAAAGTTAAACCTAAACCGCACAGTATTGAAAATAACTACAAAAAAAAAATATTTACGAACGAGCGATTTCACACTCACAAACAGATTAATGAATAAACCGTTTTAAACGTTGATCCGCTATTTTATTTAAATATAAGAATAACGAGTTTTTTGGTTTTTTTTTTTTTACTAAAATGTACAAAATACCAAATAATCTAAGTTTGAAAATCTCATCAATATACATTCAAAACTTTTTTGTTTAATTAAAATAATCGATATTATAGGAGTATATATATTTTTTTGTAACTTTTGTAAAATTTTTGATCTTTTTTTTGGATTTTGATTATATGTTTTTATTATACGACTAAAAAAAATCTCGCTCTTTGGATAAACGTCTTCGCGTTTTGTAGACGTCTTGGTGAGTCCTTGTCAAAGACGCCGAACATTAAAGACGGGTGTTTTGTTGTGGCTGTGCATTGTTTTCAGTAATGAAGGGTGCCAGCGAGAGAAAGGCTTTTGTAAAAACGTTAAACGTATGCTGAAGACGCCATTAACAAATATTACTGAAGTATGAATGCAATATGGTATAGCCAGATTATTTGACGCTACGTACTTTCAACTTATCAATTCGCGTCATATTTACATTGAATTTTCACAAACCATCATCGAGGTGTTAATATAAAAAAACACAGAAATTTTATTATTATAATTATCATACAAAAAACGTGAATATTTAAAATACGTTACTAATAATTACACCTCTACGTATACACCAAGTATTTGCTAAATAATAACATGATCTAATATTACATGATATCCAAATTTAATACAAACAACTTTGTATTAAAATACTTGAGTACTTATACAAAAAAAATATTATTCTGTATCTTCACGTCATAACTTACGTGCATTCATCGATACCGATTTCTCGCTTGCGAGTCTACGTTTAACTTTCTGACTTTTCGGCTTATTGATCACAATCTTCAGAATTATTATATTCCAGTTGGAAACTCAGATGACTACGATAAAACTTTATTGAATTTCCCAACACGGTTTTCCTTTTATAGACGCTTCTGATATTTTTACAAAAGTAAATAAACCGGAGCTACCCGCAAACTGTTTGATTTTATTCCTGAAGTGTAAATATCCCCTTATTCTTGAAAGTTGTTGTTTTTCCAGTGGCAGGGTTTGCATGGAAGGTGTATCTTTCAGATTGGCTGTACTCTGCAAATATGTATTTTTTATCACTTGCTGTTTACTTTAGATTTTCATAATTTCGGGTCGGTGTTTTTCTTAAGTGTTTTTAAAAAATATAATCCTGTATTAATATTTAACGTTTTATTCGGCCAATGTTTAGATTCGTTTATTTTATATTAAATTTTCTCTGTTGTTAAATTGCTTTAGAACTTGTTTTCCTGAAAAAAGTTAAGTCACACTCTCGCAGTTTATTACATAAGCTGTCACAGCAAAATTGTTTTAAATAAAATATATAAAATTTATATCTTAAATATTTACCAGATAGATAAATATTATATATATGAATTACTGTATAGCTAGTGTATTGATTTCAGCCGACTTTTGAACTTAGGAGATAATATTGACTTGTCATCTTTTCAAGATTTTACTTAACTTGTTAAAAGTTGATGTAGTACATATTTTCTAAACGCTATTTTCTGAATAAATATTTACGAATATTATTAAGAAATTCCAATCAACAACTTCGTTCAAAACCCCAAGCTTCTCCCACCGAACTATCGGTTTAATATCTTTATACCTGAGTACAATGTTACCGCAAAGCATATTACAGGTGATATTAAAATACAAATCCTGTCGGAGCTCCCGGAGGAAATTTTCTCTATAAAGATTGCAATGTGGCAATGAATGCGGGAATCCCCCGGGATAACATCGCAAGATGGCAAACTCCGGTTTGCAACACCTGAGGAACAGTTAACACGGAATTACTTGTAGGATTGCTAATTTAGAATTTAAGATAGCGCTAAATCTGTTTAGCAGTGAGACCTCGGCAGGCTCAATTCGAGGAAACACACTTTGCTATAAGTGCCGGATTAGTTGGAAGGAAACGCTAAGCGCCTTGTTTGGATATTTATTTTTTTTAAATCAAGTGATGAGCAAGGTATGAAAATAAGAAACGCAAAAAATTTAAATTAATTTTATAACTTCAACGAATATATAAAAACTTAATAAATGTATGTTGTTAATACTTAAAAACGATACGTAAAACACATGCAAGGCAAGAAATTGTTGAATTTTATTATGATACGTTTTATTCAAACAAAAGAAATGTTTTTTTGTGATTCTCCACATTTTACTTAATCATACGAAAAATTGTGTGAGACTAGTCTTGTTAGCAATTCAATACATTAAATGATAAAGCACCTGAATGATGACATGTTATTTATAGGTGTCGATTATTTTTAATTTATTTTGAATCCTTGATATTTTTCGTAATAATAAGTATTTCTCGCATCCGCATATTGAGCACGTTATTAACCAAATATTAGAGTCACGAGTATGCAAAACGGCAGATATCCTCAAATCACTGTGCTCTTTCGAGGCTCCCTTTATCAATGTTGGAAACGCTTTTACAATCAGCTATTATTGAAGCTTTCATCGTGATGAAACGGCTCGTCGAAATAATCCGCAGTCAGGCAGGGAAGATGTCCCATATTATGCCTCGCTCACCGCAGGCCTTTTATACTCTGCGTTTAATATAATACACCAGCCAGAATTTATTACGTGGTGTTCAATAATAAATCAGAACGATATTAATTAAACGCCAGTCGCTATCGAAAGCTCGGCTCGCGTCGGGAAACTCCGGAAAAGCTCGGAGGTAAATACGCGGCCGTCTGCGATGCCGTGTTTGTTCTGCATTTTACAGCCCTTACAGTACCTAGACTTACTAAAACAGAAGCAGTGTTATTAGAAATAATATTATTTTAAGGTTAGTGCTTATTTAAACCCTCGTTACTAACGTGCGACAGATAAAAAAATGATATTGATGTTATAACTTACCTGCGCACTAATTAACACCTTTTCATCATACCTTTTTCATATCAAAATGGGACATTATTGAAATAACTAATACATCTGTATTTTTAAAATATAACGCATAAAACAGTTTTATGTGTACATGTATCATATTTGTTTATTCCACCGGTGAAATTTTCGATGTTTTTACCGACCGATAAACATCCCGAAAAAATCATCGATCGGGTAATTTTAAGAGAAAATATCACGGGGAAATATCCCGACCGCCTGTTGAGTCTCTAATTGTTCCGAGAAAACTTTCCATTTGTCTCACTTCCCAGAGGTTTATCAATTATTCTCGTGCGACATCTGCTACCTGAGGCAGGTGAGGCCGAGGCCGAGGCCGACACGGTGGAAACCGCTTCAGGCAACACTGCACAATAATAACTGAAAACGACGCGTTTACAGCAATCTAGAAACTCTGAAGGGATGAATGTAAATTGATGATAATACGTTTTCAGATTTTCGATGATATGTTTTAAACCAGAGGTTCCCAAACTTTTTGTCCCGTCGACCCCTTATCGAGTTTTCCTATATCGAGATTTTACTGTATACAAACACACAAAATGCAAATATAGTAACATTCACAAAAAAATCAATACTTTTAATGGAAGGGATGGGTCTGATGCTTTGATAGCAAATTTTTAGTGATTTCTTCTCGCCCAGTGATTTCCAATCTATTTCTTTTTTTGTAAGAAGAATGACAACCGCACTGAGGAATGAAGATGTTAAAACTATCAAAAATCTTCTGGCGATAGTCCATAATGCAGAATAAATAACAGGTATGTCTTTGTGAAGCCAAAAATTGCTGATATCCCTTTCAAAACTTCACCTTCAGTTCTTATTTCAATCAGTTCTTCTTGTAATATGACTTCCGATACTTCAATGTCACAGTATGGATTGATAATCCACTGTGGTATTTTGGCGATGAGCTGCTTAAATGGAATCCACTCTCGTAGACCCCCATTTACAGTTCCTGGACCCCCAAATTAACTTTTCGCTGACCACATTGGGAACCTATGTTTTGAACCAATAATACACTAAATAACCCAGTTTAGTTATATAATAACGTTTTTTTTATCGAACTCAGGCTCTTGAACTACTATGAGTATCGGTTTATGATTGTTGGCTTGTATGAAGCGCAAAACTAGAAATGCGTCGTTACAAAATTTTCAATGCAGCGGTTGTGGCGAAGCTCTCGCCGTGATTACGAAAGGTCCAACGTGTTTCCAGGTGGAGACTGGACCTTGTGATTACAGAATTAGCCACCAGATAATAAGGTTGACCTTTCCAGGGGCGGCCCGCAGATTACAAACAGACTATTTATATTTCGCACATATGTAAAGTCTCCTTCACGCCCCTACGCCACTGCTCTGCGGGCAAGGGCTGCTAATATTAGAGTATGATAAAGAATTTTCATTTTAACTAAGTAATTGTTGAGTTCACACCTTGCCAGGTAACTGTTCTTAATCTGGATAAAAAAATAAAATTATACGTTTACATATACGAGTAGTCATATAGGATTTTACTTGTTCATAATAAACAGGTATAATATTTTTGGTCACTATAATTGGTTTCCTAAAGAAATTATTTATAGATAAACTATAAAAGAAAACGAATTAAATCCATAAAAACGTTTGTAGTATCGTATTCACGAAAAAAATGCCTACAGTCAATTTAAATTTGTAAGTAGAAAATACTATACTTGTATTCATATTTATAAAATACATTAATACAACAATATTCATTACTCTGCCCTAAAGTAATTAATAATCTACGCAGCAAGCATCGAATATTTACAAAGCAGTCTCTACACATTTATAAATAGCTGGCGAAAATTTACTAAATATTCAGAAAATATTTCCCGGGTAATATTATTCTGCAAGGGCGGCATTTCGCCCCAAATAAACGGGAAAGTCTCCCACTCTGACTCATCGGTTCCATGGTGTAACGGTTAGCACTCTGGACTCTGAATCCAGCGATCCGAGTTCAAATCTCGGTGGAACCTTAACCTTTTTTTTTTAATTCCTGAAAAATTTTCTTTTTAAATATATATATATATATAAATAAAGATGGCGTAACTGAAATTATTTTTTGTCTAATTTTAGGTTAAAATTAAAAAAAAAAACTACTGAAAAAACATTTTCTTTTTTTATATGTAAATATTACTTTAAAGTAAGTAAAAAATTTAATTTTCAATACACCTTTTTATTTTTATATATAACGATTTAACGTTTAAAATAAATTTAAGTACGATTTTTTGTATTTTGAAATATAAAACTGTTATATTTATGTTTACTCCGCAACCATTTTATAATTTTACGTACCTTCGTATTTGATATTTTCAATACTTTAAAAATTGGAAAAATAATTGTATTTGATATAATATTTTTAATATTCATGTAGGATTATTGAATAAATATTAGTAATACACATAAGCTACCCTTATAATATAGATGGCGCTTTCACGCATAAATCCGAACATACAACCACCCTTCCGCTTCCGCCTTGGCGATCGACATGAAAACAACGAAACACGCAATGGCGTAGATATAAAAATACATTTTTAATAAAAAAATTAATATGTATTTTAAAAATTGAATTCGGTAAAATGTAAAATTTTTTTTTTTTTATTTTAAGTAGACTATTTGCTTGTCCTGTTGCCTAATGTGGTTTTTTACAATTGTTAATTTTTTTTATATTTGTCCTACTGTATTTTTGTCACATTTATCAACTCAAAATTTATAAAAAAATATTATTTCGATTTATTTAAGTCTGCTGTAAATAAAAAATATATATTTTTTTAAATTTAGTGGTTGATAGTATTTTTTTGCGAATCAAGAGAATCTCTGAAATGCATACGCGTTAGCAAACAAAAACAGTGTTATTTGGATTTTTCTTTGATTTTTTTGATATTTTTTTAGTACTACAAATCAAACCTGTCTTTGGTACATAAATCGCGTCTCTGGGTACTGCCGTATCGCAAATAATCAATATCACGGCATGATCTTGAGTTGCAGCTGATATAAACCGCACGGCCCGGGGTCTTCAATCTAATTTGGCGTCCCCGCCGCAAATAAACAGCGAATTCCGATAGTAACGACGTTACCTGAGCCTCCGGTGCAGGTAATTTAATATCGAGCGCGACAGTGCATGAAACACTGCATCCCCCCTGCATGCTATGCATAATTGGACCGCATTAGTTAAATTTGCGTTACGAAGAATTTAAACTGAGATTTGAAGGGTTATGCTTGACCTTTGTGACGTCTTTAACTCGTAATCTTCAAAACATCCCAGTGGTACAAAATGTGACGCTATTGCGTGCCCTATGCTTTATTTTATATAGAGTGATATTTAACATCTATTTTTTAAACATAAATACAACCAAAACTATATATATATAGCTGTCAGAAGTATAGTAGTACATAGTAAAAGCAGGAAATACTCTGTGATAATATACCAAGATGTATTTACTATAGGGCTCTGTAGAAAAAAAGAGCTCTCGATGTATCAATGAAAAAAGCATTTCTTTAGTAACGTTTATACATTTGAGCTAATTTTTATATAATAAAAATATATATAACACTCACCGGTTAATCAAGGTAACAATATTCGTTTCTCAGCAAACACGCCATTTAAAATGTATGAAACTCACTCAAGTATTTGAAATGTCAATTATATAGCTGTTTACGAATTACACACTAAATTTTGTTACCCTACATTAATGATTTCACAATCACACGTTTTATTGCACGCACGCCATATTGTCGTTTCAAAAGAGCACTTATAAATAAATAAAAAATATATATATGTATATATATATTTATTTAACTATAAACTGGCTCACAACATTCACATAGAAAACTGAACTTATGTAGGTGTCAAAATCATTTTACTATACACACACCGCGTAGCAACAATTAATATTTCACAATAATGATTTGGATTGTCAAGACCGCGAAAAGCACTGCGAGTGACAATATGCCAGCAATGGCGATCCAAGACGGCAACTTCGGCAATATTCGGCAAAATTCGGAGCAGATCGATCGTCGACTTTCAGTGAATTTACTTGCGCGATCGATGCGAGACGCTCTCGAAGACAGTCGCGTCCAAAAACTCGTTGTGATGTTTAAATTTTTTTAATACCATAGTTTACTGTCGAAATATATTTATTCCGGTTTTATGTTTATTCTGCCTGCAGTGTTGTAATTAGTAAATTGTGTTTCGTCGGTTTGAATACACAAACGTCTGCCCGGGAAGAATGGCCGCCAGCACTAGGAGACCGCGTTTTCCAGGTGACAATAATTTTAATTAAAAACACGAGTCGCGTTGCGACGTTGTAGCGCCATTTATAAAAATAATTTATTTTGATTTGAATTTTTTGAGATTGTGTTGAAATTAAACTCGGCGCGTTTTTTCCTGATTTTTTTGTGATCATACCAATCACAGAAATTTATTTTATATGTAACATTTATTTTTTTGTATTTCTACGTCTATAGAGCGTTTCTTGTCAAAGTAGGCGACAGTACCTACTTTTTTTTTTTTGTACATTTTTTTTAAACAATACCTCCTCACCTTCAGTCGTTTTATAGACTGTCATATAATATAATTAATTTTATTTATTTTTTTAATGCAATAACGCCAAAAATAAATTTTACCTCAGGTATTTCTTGACGATGTTGAAACGGAATTAGGATTAAGATTGAGCTTCATATATATATATCTATTTACGGATTGGTCAATCAGATGCGTATTTATTACCCATTACGGGTTTATTATATTATTACTAATATGATTAGGGACATTAGTTCATATATAGAAGATGACTTAAAGAAACTCTCAGAAAAATATCTGAGAGTTTCTTTAAGTCATCTTCTATATATGAACGAATGTGCCTAATCATATTAGTAACTTCATATATATGATTATTTTAACATTTATAAAATTATGCAAGTAGTTTTCAGTAAATTTATTTGTGACTGCCATGGGTGTGTGAATTATTGCCATATCACGAACGTAACAATTTATTGAAGCGGCAATTCTGTTCCCATGTTACAGGTAATTGTCGATGCGTTATGACGACGTCTTGACGTTCAATAAACATATCTTCATTTAACTACCCCTTACCTCGAGGGAGGTTCCAATGCATGCACGAGTGTAATCAAATTAATCTGACCTATAAATAACAATTTATGAACCATTTTCTCAATATATATCAAATATCATTGTAAATCGTCTTTGACCGAACTGAAACCCCTTAGCCCTTAATTATATAAATTCGGGGTTCAGCAGGACCGGGTCGAACCGGGAACCTCTAGATAACGAGTCAACAAGTCAACGATCCAGTCACTGAACCAAAAACCCAGTGAATATATCCACATGTATATTCTACGTTCTGTAAATAAAAAAAAAAGATTAAAAAATAAAATAGAGTCCCGCATCGTCAAAGCGGTTTTTGTTTGTGGAAAAATTAAACATCAAATGAATATTTATTCACAAAGTCAAATCGCTCGGCTTGAAATTGGAGATAAATTTTTTGCATGTTGTTTGTGCAACAATCTGAGGTCTGAGCGGGGAAAATTAAAAATGAAATATAAAATATCTAGTTTATTGGAATCTCTGTGGAATTCTAGGGATTAGTTTTTGCTCGACTCCACTGATTCGCTATTTGCGAGTATAGATTGGAAATATTCTACTTTGTGGATTGCAAAAAAGAAAATGTGTTATGTACGCCTTTACTTTTTTAAAAATAAATTATAAAAAACTACATCGATATCGTGTTGTATTTTTAATTTTTAACGAAAATTCGTATATTTGATTTTTTAAATTTAGTAAATCAGACATTATTTGTGCAAATATTTCGACGTACTTTTGAATGCAACGTTATTATTTATTCAACAATTTTATACTAGTTTGTGTTTATTTTCCAACTCGTTATTTTATCATTCTTAGACAAATTTGAAGACTAACAATATTTTCAACAGCGTAATTGGGTTAAAACAGTTTTCAAGTTAAAAACAGATAACATAAAAAATCTAATACTACGAAGTTTTTTTGTAATAAGCGCTCACGTCTTCCAAATGCTTACATTTATTTTTATATTTTATGCAGTAGATTGATAGGTCATAGTTTGTGTATATACATAATTATATAATGCTTTAAAAGAAATAATATATATTCGATGGATTTCTTTATTTTTAAGCGTGTTGGAAAGTGATAGAGGGGCTGACTAATACAATTTTTTTTTTTAATTGAATGTTGAGTTACAAAATTTCCAATAAACAGAAACAGTTTTCTAGGTAAAAGTCTTGTTGTGTGTCTGTTTTGTTCCTAGACCTGTATTGATTTCACTTTTCCCATATCCATACCTAGCGGTCTCCACTTCCAGGCACTAGCTAATGCGATTACTCCCCCATGACGTGAAAGCCTCCCGGAGGTAGAAGGGGGGTGAGTAGAATGCCTACGAGGGTGGCGGAGCTAGGAGCAGTTTTTTAAGTCCCACTTCCGGTGCACGCTGGATAGATTACACAGTGACATGCAAAGTATTTTGAGATTTTTCGTTATTTACCTCGGCAGGTTCCATTTCGAGATTTTTTTTATATTACACACGACCTCCTGTTGTATGAAGCTTCAACTCAAAAGGTCGGATTTGTTTTGCGGATATGGCAATTCACGTTTTAATCATATTTCATAATATATTTGCTTAAAATATATATGTGCGAAACATACAATATTTACCAGATCGATACAAAATATACTCATTGCGATATTTTTTTTAGTTTTCGTGTTATTTGAAAAAATTACACAGTGTGTAATCTTGAACACTGAAATCTGTATGTTTTTCAATATTTATAACTGCATCATGCATAATTTATACACGTATAACCGCTATTAGTATTAAATCTCAAATATGACGTCTATTTATAAATCTGATGCATTGTAGTTATTTTTTAGCCACGGGTAATATGAACAGCAATACATTTGCCAAAATTACGGTGATAAGTAATGTAATCACACGGGCATAACCGCATAAATCACGAGAACATACTTCCAGCTCCTCATAAATAAGGCTTACCGTGCACCAAAAGAAGGCTCTATAAGGCAAATTATACAATTATTTCAGCCGCCAGCCACCGCCCAATCATTTAAATTTCACGCGCTATTATTCAGGTCAAATAAATTGTTTGCGTGTATTATTTTATTCGCGTAGATTTTTATGTATTATCGTCACTCGATGAATGTGGATTTTTGGACAAAATTTTGGACAAAACAAGCATTTCCACTATTCTTTGGATATTTATATTGACCAACGTAGCATAATCCTACTTTTTACATATAAACCAGACGCTACTTACCTGTAGACTTGCTTTATCCCATTGCAGTCTATTAGAGTGGAATAGTTAGAATCCTCACTTAATTTGTAAAGGTATAAAAGTTTTCTAAATTTATTACACAGCTTATTGCTGATGGTTTTTAACGATTTTTCCATTGTTTTCCATTATTTTGGTACTTAACTCTTCGATTTTCACTTCTCCGTTTTATATGCCAGTCTGCAAAATCAATTAAGTCTCTAAATAAAAAAAGCGAGCTGTATTTTTTTGACAGAGTAAAGACAGCTTTTCGGAGAAGTGGGCTGACATATCTCAAATATGACCTTTTATCACTTACATGTTTATTCTATAAAAAAATAATGAATACGTAAATATATATATTATGACTGATTAGGGTATTTTACATAACTCGTTTTATTTTTAGATTTATTTTGCAATATCTCTTTTTATTATGTAATGAACTTCAGAATATATTTTTTTTACACAAAAGTCTCATGTAAAATACCTGTATAATAAGGTATGACTGCTTTCTTTTATTAAGAAATGAAAAATGGTTGTTAATTTAGAAATTTCATTTAGTTTTTTTTTTGTAAAAAGATGGTATCGTCTAATGAATAGTAATTCCACTCATCTCGTATCGTTAGTAATTTTAATATAAATTTTGGAGCTGCTCAAAGTAATTCACATAGTTGAAATTACGTGTAAAAAGCAAGACTAATTTAATCCCAATATTAAATTTTGAAATTTATTTACGTAAGCCTAACAACGAGTATTAACTTGAATAAGGTGGTTTTCGAGTTATTTAAGATATTTTTAAGTGAAACGAGGTTATTTGATCTTAAACCACAAAGAGAATCAAATTAATATATAACTTATTATATTTAAAGCGTTGTTTGTTTAAAGATTTGCCTGCTTTACACAGTTCGGTTTTTTTTTTCATATATTTTAATTAAAATTAATTCAAAGTCAGATAGAAATATAGAAAAAATTCACAATAATATTTTGGACAATCATAAATCATATTTGAAAATCACAAAAGTAATTTTATTCAAAATACTAAATTTAACGTATTTAAAAAGAGTTTAAGGTATTTTTTAGAAGAAATATAAGTGAAAAGAATTTAAAACCGTTAGAGCCTTTTGAGACTGTGCCAAACTCAAAGCAGCTCCAGTTTCTGTTTATAATAAATGGTTGATACATAAAAAAAATTCATACGATATACGATTAAATAAATAAAATAAATATTTTTACATATTTTGATTATATAATTTTGATTTTAGAGTTGGTGTTTGAAATACATTTTTTACGTATGTTTTATACTCTTAAATATGATTTGAATTAGTTGGTTTGTTTTTTTTTCATTTTTTTTCTTTGTAGACTGAAATTTAACCATAAAAATTTAATAATAATAAATAAAATATCCAATATTTGGATTTCACGTATATTTTTTTTGAACCTTCCGTTTTGGCCATTAGACGTGTTTATCATAGAGCAGAATATTAATAAATGCTGTGATGGAATTTTTATGATTGCTTTCTGTAAAAATATTTTTGGAAATTTTTCATGAATATTAAATATTATATATTAGTTTTTACATAAATAGTCGTCACTGGTTCCAAGTAGCTGAGAGCTTTTAACAAATGGCGTATTGTGGGGAGATAATGCGGGTCCTCGGGAGAGATTGCAGCGACGGTGGTGGAGGTGGAGCATGGAGGGTGGAGGGTGAAGGGTGGAGGGTGGAGGGTGGAGGGTGGAGGGTGGGGGATGGGGGATGGAGGCACAAACAGCAGCAGGCGAGGCATAGTCTGGCATTGTAGAACGCTTTAAGAAAGGTTTGAGCTTTTCGTTAATGGGGGTCTGAAAATGTGAATAAGTTTTATACGAAACGTTAATTTTTTTAACAATAATTCTGCACTTTTTAAAAAAAAATTATATAGGAGATTGAAAAAATAAAATTATAATGAGTTTTGTTACTTTTTACTTAATTCATTATACATAATAAATTTAGGGTACTAATATTTACAAAATCTTAGCACAGGATTTTTGTGATTTTTTTAGGGATTAGTTACACCAACTCTTACTGTTAGCATTTTCAAAAGAAATTTAAAAAAATACCAATAATAAATGTTAAAACAATAGAAATATTAAAACATATGGTTATGGAAATCTTATGATTACTCTCATCAACAATCACCACTATAAACAATCATATTTAATACTTATTACTATTACTACTAACCACTATGTACTAATATAAAATGTATATACTACACAATAGTCTTCATAACGCTTATATATATTTTTATTTTGTCCCTAACCATCCGAATAAAGCGGAAGTAAAATAAAAATTGAACGGGTATTGTTTGAGCCTACCGATCGGAATCATGAAGCTAGCCAAAGACAAACACCGTCGATTTACCCTCTGGTTAATGGTGGGGCCGTATATATTAAAAAAATAAATTTCGGATACAGGAAAAAAATAAAAATTATTTATAAACTCGAAGCGATGCATAAAGTTTCACAATATTTAAGTTATCAAAGTAAAAATAAACACTTATTAAATTAATAAAAATTTTAACGTGCGGATTCTAATATATATAATTTTTTATATAAATATAATCAGGGTATATATAAAAAAAAAAAAAAAAAAACAATCACATATACAAATACAAAAGTCGGCATTGTAAAAAAAAAATACTGGTCATTGGAGACGAGTGCTATATTTTTATGGGACTATCTTTCGATTAATCGATTGCCTTCGCGAGTAATTCAATTTCGATTGATCGCGCCCATCACTACCCCCGAGTCGCCGGGCCGGAAGTCGGGCTGCGGAGACAGAGCCTCCTTGATCCGTTATGTTTATTCCGGCTTATTTATACGAGGCTTCGCTCGGCCCGCCGATCTGCTGACGCTGAGCCGGCGCTGGGAACTGCCTTTATGGTTTATTTTTATCGAGCAAATATGTGACGTCATCGATTCTGGTTTACACATACACTTTAAAAAAATATTAGACATAAATGTTATACCAAATTTAATTCTTATCAAAGAGGGCTTTATCTTAAAGGGCGTTTTTATTCAATAAAAAAATTTTGCTGTACTGTAAAAACGTTTCATCTGAATTTGTACTCATAAAATTAAGTCAAATAGACAAGTGTGCTTACCACTGAAACATGTTCTTAATGAGCTACGACAGTCTAATATAACGGTTTTTTATCTTCTACTGACAACATTTAAGGGTCTAAGTCCCATACTCGGGTTTTTTTTTATAATTTACTGGTGCGTTTTGCGTTTTGTTTTCCTTCAAAAAGTTAGATGCATTCCTTCTTACGAACAAAATATTTTTTTATTTCTTGTAAATTTACTTTTATTATGACAAATATGTGTTTTCCAATTTCCATTTGGTACATTTTCCAAGAATCCTAAACATTTAAAAGTCTTTTTTTCAATTGGAATTAAAAGATTAAATATAAACCCTGCGCGATTTATTATTTTAAAAATTTAAAAGAAAAAAAATCTTTAACAAACTTTGGTTTTGAAAAGTCGTCATTTTGTCCAATTTTTCAACATGTTCAAGATTTTATTGTACCCTGAAAATGGACGTTAATTAAATAATAAAAAATAGATCAATATAATTTAAAGTGTATTCAATACTCGACATAGAAAAATAAAGTGACAATTAAATTAATTAAATGACACGATTTCGCCAGTTTAATCAGTTTTCGTTTTATCCGAAGAAAGGTGTAACGTATTTTTCTGCGCAAATCTAACGTCAACGCGTATTTTAAGATTTTTTTTAATGTTACTATTATGTTGTGCTGGAGGAAGAAGATTATTTTACTGTTTAGGCAAAACATTGAATAAAAACAAAGCACGATGTTTACTTTCATATCAAATATCGCACTGTATTGATGGTCAACCATAAGTACACGTGCTAAATAAAGTTTGATTTAACCATTCGTTTTATATGAGTTATTTATTTGACTGTGAATTTTAACATTAAAAACATATACTCTTGGTTTTATTGATTATAAAATTACGATTGAAAATACTTTACTTTGTACTGTATCGACAGTTAAAAAGTTTAAAGTCATATTTTAAATTTAAATCAAAATCACATTGAGGTATTCCTTAATTAATTTTGAGTTCAAGTATTTTATTATTTTTTAACTGATCTCTAACGCCGCTTACACCGTGAATCACTTCAGTAGTCTTTTGTTGCAAAGATCATACTTTTTAATATGACGTTTAATATTTTACTACCGTAACAAAGGAATTGAAGGCTTATTTTTTACATCGCTAGTCTTTCACTTAAATAAAAACTCTTTGCGGAAGATCAAAAAGGCTTTGCATCACTGCCAAAAGTCCCCCAAAAGCCTAATGAAATTATTCTGATACATGAGAGAGAAAACACACGGGAGATCCATTGAGCGCTCGGTGAGATGTCACAATAGACCTCCCTTATAATAAATATATAATAAAATACAAACGGTAATTCTATATACTGTAAAAAATCTGTTTTTGTGATATGTATATTTCGATATATTTTTAAATAATCAATCAGTTCACTGACATCAAATAAATATGCTGATTGTAATATTTATTGTTGATTTGAATGGGCTTAAACATAAAAAATTTAATCGTCAAACTTACACGATCTTAACGTATTTTACGATTTTTCAAAGTTTTGTAGCGTAAGGTTAAAATTATTACATTTGTTAGTAACTAAAATATTTCTTGATAATAATTAAGTACATTTTTTTCAAATATTTAAAATTGATTAAAGAAATCGTGATTTGTTTGGGATTCGAACGCACATCCCCAAGCTTACATGGCAGGTGCATTACCAATTATGCTAACGAATCACTCGTACTAGGCAAGAATTTTTAACAATATTGAATTGGCATAATAAGTACGTTGTTTCATTTATAGGATATGATTAAATATAATAAATATTAAGATTAGACTATGCACTCTTTGATTTGCACTTTTTGATTTTTTTTCTTCCGTTTAGCAACTCCGAGTTAATTATGAGATTTTTGTTATTAAATTAAATGTTATTGTTACACAATAGCTTATATTATACTTATATTTTAAGCGGGTAACCAAATTGACTAAACTGATGTGCGAAGCTTACGAAATTCGCGTAAAATTGCACGTGTGAAATCTAGTCTATACACTCTTTGATTTTCATGTAGTCAAATAAATCGTTTCCTATAAAAAGTTGAACCACTTCATGCACACTTTGCGGATTACTTGGCATCACAACAACACCACTTTATCCTAAAAATTGTTCAATTATCATTCTCTGACCACTCCACTTCTTCATTGTCACTTTGTTCAGAATCACTGGACAGTATTGGTAGAAGTAACGTTGACGAGTCCTAAACCTAAACCTAAAGAATAAAATGACCTTCTGCCGCTTTTAGAGTAAACACATTCAAAAACGTATTAATATGCGCCCCGCCTTCAGGCAGTAGTCCGCGGAACGGGTACTAGTACCCGCCCCGTTTTTAGTGTGTTAATAATATATATAAAATATATAAAATATTTCTACTTGGCAATTCAAAGAGCATAATATTTTTTACAAATGTTTCGTATATTTCTTGGAAAAACGACTCTTAAGGGAGTGTACTATTTTAAAATAATTACTTTATGGATGTTTCAACATTGTATTGCCGACAGGTGAAATTATATTTGACGCAAATATGTTCTCAAATTTCTGGCATGCGTTTCCATGGTGACGTCAAACCCAGAGCTCGTCTCCCCCAACCCCCGACCACCCACCAAGGGCTGCCACGTGCAATCTCGACAAATGAGGACAAATAATTTATTAAACTTAAAAATAACATTGCATAGATTATATTATATGATCTAGTTTTTATAAAAACACGGAAAAAATATCTCATTAGTGTAAAATTGATACACTGAGGGATGGCAACTGAGTTACTACTGAAACAGACGCTGACATATTATGTTTTTTTAATGTATGTCTATTTTTTGATTAACGTCAATCAAATGCGTATTTATTACCCATTACGGGTTTATTATATTATTACTAATATGATTAGGCACATTGGTTCATACATAGTTCATACATTAGTTCATCCCACACAAATCACGATGATATTTTTCTGAGAGTTTCTTTAAAGTCATCTTCTATCTTCTAAACCCGTAATGGGTAATAAATACGCATCTGATTGACGTTAATCAAAAAATACACATATGTATAAAATGGCAAATCAATAGATTTTAAAAATAATATCCAGTCTAAAATCGCTTCACTTGTTACTTTATTCAAAAAGTCCAGTGCTTGCAAATCACTAAATATTGGTCGGCCTGGGCACATTGGTTCATATGTAGAGTATGATTGTTAAAAATTATCGATAAACGGAAGTGATTCGTTAGTACAAGGGTTAGTACACCGGCCATGTAAGCCAGGGGATGTGGGTTCATATCCCACACAAATCACGATGATATTTTTCTGAGAGTTTCTTTAAAATCATCTTCTATGTATGAACTAATGTGCCTAATCATATTAACATTGAGAGTATTTTCAAGATTAATCTGTGCAAAATACATACTGCTATATTGTATATATTAAAAACACTACATAATAAATCAGAAAAATATATTTAATTTTATATTTATGCAGAAGCTGGTGCCCTTAATCTTAGACAAACTGGTTACAAAAATTAGACGAATATTTTCAAGCCCCTATACTACATTCCTAAATGAAATAATAGCTGGCTGAAAAGATTTTGGATTTCATATATTAGTTGTAAATAAAATTTAATGTGCGGATAGAGATGATGTTCTTCATTATTTCTGAACAATTGTCAGCCCTGAGGGTACCTGCAGCGCTTGGGAACAATACTCCCGCAGTAGGGAAGGCGTGTTATTATTTTGGATACTCGCCTGCTTTGAAAAGGGTCTAGTAGATTATAACGAGCCCTTTACAAAAACTGGTAACAAGTATTATATACGTAAGAAAACATGTATAAGAAAGGCATTACTCTTCCCGAGAAATATTCCTCGATTATTGTGATCCACCAAAAAGATTGGCTCGATCGGATATTTACTTCCGTGTGGTAATTGAATAATTTACTTGATTCCCATCAAACAAACAACCTCATAAGTATAATGTTCTTATAATATAACCCAATACACAGAACTATTGAATTATTGTAACGAATAAAAACCGGTCTACAATTGTTAATGAAATTTTGGACTAACCATTTTCGCAAGTTGTCTTGTAAATCAAGGTTTTGAATAAAAAGTAAACTGGTTAGAATTCACAGGTGATAGAAAAAGTTGCGACAGAAAAAAAAATCTCGGTGAGGATTTAAGAAATTCTCTATGTGGCTTTTTGTATTTTGAAGATTTAACACAATTACCCCTTGATGCCAAATAAATAATACGCAGCAATTATTCACGGCTAGGCTGTACAGATAATCTATAATGATAGATGTAATCACAGGTAAACGGAGCTCGCATTAATTTACCTGAATAATGTAGCCGCCGTTCGTTGTGTACACGCGGAGGGAGGAGGGTGGTGACAGAAGTGACCCTTTGAGCCAGACAACCCCCCGCTGCCCTAATGCTTTGTGCTTAGTGAGGCTTTCACGCTGATGTAATGTACCCACACAGCCTCGTTGTTGATACAAGCTTTGACACACCGGTGAAGCAGAAATCAAATTGTTATTGCTTGTAGTCATGCCTTGAGTCCCGATTAAAACCCAATTATTCAGAAGCTTAAATTAATCTATACGCTTATCCATATCGTATATATATTAAAAATTGGAAAACACGAATTTTTTTTTGCCTTGTAGATTGTTTGTGTACTCGTATTATTATTTTTGCACTGGCATTCAATAGCTATCGGGTTTTTTTCTGAATGCTTTTTCCTATCTAAGCCCCGCATCGGACAGCCGCCTTCCCGCGCCGCCATCTTGCCCCTCTCCCCCCCCCCACCCCCCGCCCCTGTCCGCGGCTGTCAAGAGAATAATAAGTAACGGCTCCTTTTATCCCGCTGATGGTTTATGACGGTTCTACAATTTACAGCGGAGGCTGTGCGCCAGGGCCGCACTGGGGGATCAAAATTTAATTACGGTGATTTTGGAAAATGGCAAAAGCGAAAATTCGACGGATGAATCTTGAGTATTTCGGAAATCCAGCTTACGCGAATAAATTCATAAGCGTCAAGCGAAGTGCACGTTGTTTTACAACATTCAGGTAATCGATTCACACGTTTTTACCTCGAAAATAGTAGACTCGCAACTTCGCGGATATTGCGGTCCTGTATTGTGACCAATTGAACTACGAAGAAACTGAAAAAGAATTCCACCTAAGAAACTAGAAAAATACGTACAAATGCAATGTTCAGTTTCAAGAATCTACTTTATTTGACAAAGACGCAAAGAGCGACAAATTTTCAGATCATTTTATTTTTCAATAAGTAGAAATTGTTATCTTGTTGAGGGACAAGGCATTTGATTGGTGAAGATCAATTATTATAATGATAAAAGTAACTTGAATGAGTTTATTATACTAAACCTCAGTTTAGTTATGCATCTGATGATGACCTAGTCTATTTGGTCGAAACTAGTAATGCAAAAAATATAATAAACACTAAGTGAAGACAGAATACAAAGTTACTTATATCATTATATATTTAAATATATATATATTTTTTTTAATTTACAGTTATTTCGCAAAAAAACTGTTAAATTTGATATTACGTACAGGATCTTAGAATTTGTCTAGTTGAAATCAATTTCAATCTTATACTTAAATCAAACTATCATTAAGGGTTGAAATAGTAAAAGGCGTCGATCGTTGAATCCCAGCTGCAATAATGTACTAGATCAAAGGTTCTATATTGAATGCTTTTATTTGTTTTATTATTAAATTTAAATTAAATACACTTTTACATTTCCTAAGTCCAACGCTGGAATTGGGGGAGGGTGCTCGGGGACATTTTTCAGGCTTTTTCAATATCTTGGCGTTGTATTGTATTTACGGTTATTTTTTATTTATTGGATGCAACCAACGCCAGGTGTTGTTTCTTCTTCTTTGTTTTCAAAATCGATCTACTAATTTAATTATTTCATAAAAAATAAATCCTTTCTTTGATAATTGTTTCAAATATAGTTCCCAAATAATAATAATGAACTCAGAAATATATTTAAATATATAAAAGTAATTGAAACTTTTTTTAATATCTAATAGAAAGCTAGTCTTGTAGGTCAAATATATATTTTCTAGACACCACTTGTCCACACGAAGGTCTTATATTTTTTCCAATCATCATGTTTGAGTTATCTGACAGTCAATATAGATTTTTTTATGTGATTCGTACCACTTAAAAATTTTAAAAAAATTCTGGGATTATTTTTATCACCAACAGATTATATAATATTATTTAAAAATAAATGCTTGCAATTTTTATAATTCCAAATTTGCTATGTGTGATGATGAAGTAAATTTCACCTGCAGGTTTAATTTATAAAACTATTAAAAAAAAAAAAATAACAATCAAAAGCTCAAAGTATAAATAAAGTTATGTTTTATAATATAAAACAAACTGAGTCCAAACAATTAAGGTAAACTTTAATTAACTATCAAGTTCTTAACAAAGTTGCACGTATTATTTTGCTTTGTGAAATTTATTAAACTATTAACTTAATCCACTGATGAGGTAATCAAAATATTTGTTAAAATATATAAATATTTTGATTGAACAGTGTTTGCTTTGTGGGTTTATTTTTTTATTATTTTGTACTCAAGTTGATAGAAAATGATAACTTTATATTGCGCGTGGTCGTTGATTAAAACATCCACTAACAAAGTTTTAAAAAAGATGTTTCAAAGTAAACATCACAAAACTTCGAAAGATGCAGGGGCGGATATAAAGGGAGGATCTAGGGAGGTCAGGCCACTGAAACACAAGACGGGGAAGATATTTATAGAAGCATCATCCCCTAAGGAGAAACCCGCTACTTGTTGCTTCTCAATATTCACGGATTTACAGGAGATTACTCAAGACTGATGTTAATTAACCTCAGAAACCTTGGATTTTTTATTTGAACTTTAACAACGGTTCAAATCATTATTTTCTGTAAGCCTCAAAGATTAAAACAATTTATGTGCTTGTGGATTACTTTACATAAAAGCCATGTTTATATTATTTAAAAATAATATAACAACATTTAAGGGTATGTTTTTTATATAAAATAATTTTCATTAAGGTTGCTTATAAAATAATTATGCGTAAAGCATTGTAGCTATTTTATATATCAGAAGCTTTATAAGGGAAACCTATGAAATATTTTGTTATTTAAATAATATCAATTCAGATGGTTGTACTTTTCCAAATATTTTAACAGACAAGAAATTTTTTTCGTCAGCTAAGCTTTCAACTTGTCTTTCTATCTCTAACCAATTTACTAGTTGTATATATTTAATACACTTCACATTTTAAGATATATTTTTTTCAATTTACGGAGTTTTATGACACACTCATTGTTTTTTTTTTCCTTTTTTACAAGGGATTTTGATAAAAATATTGTCAAGCTTACGGCAATAATGTTTAACTTCAAAGCATACTGAAAACAATTTAACTTCAAGTCAAAAGTAATAAAACGTTTTTGTTTGTACTAGATTTCTCATTCCTTTATGAACCATAAAAACGTTGCTTTTTGACATTCTATGATTAGAAAATTTTCATCGCAATATAACTTTTAAAACAACATCCATGCGCAATAATAAATGCAATACATCTAAAATTCTGAACAGTCATATCAATTGCTGAAATATAAAAATAAGTTAATAAATTATGATTCAAAATCAAAATAAAACTGTAAATTGAAAGTAAGTTATTTTAAGTGTTAAGTCAAAAAATTTAATATTTTTGTCTGCTTATTTCTTCTGATAACTTGACTAAATGTAGTTAAAAAATAGCTTCTAGCGGCATGAATCCTTTTCCTCTCACTTCTCGCGATATTCGGAACAGAAAGTTTATTCTAATTTAGCAAAAGCAAACTTTGTTATGCTAAGAAATTTTAACACAATGAAAATAAAGTTTACGCAGTATTCCTTATTAAAGTGTGTATTTCTAAGCAAACGTGCACATCTCTCTTGCTTAGAGTACTCTTTTAATAATAAAAGTTTTAAATGAAAAAAAAAAGAAATTCACAAGTGAATGCAGGTATTTTCTTCCGAAATTGATTTATTAAAAAAAAAACATATTTGTTTAACCTTTTTACACTCATAAGAAATGTTCATTGAAAGTAGAAATTTTTGAAGGGAGCTTCTCATTAAATACTTATAATCACTTGAATATACTACATTATTTTTTAATAATTAGATTATTGCTACTAAAAGGATTAAAGTCCATTTTATAACATGCTTATTAGATAGTTAGAGATGTTGTGGGTTTGAGGCACACCTGTAACTACTACGCTACGGAAACAGATCGTTCATGAAGTTTTAGTCTAAATTTGATCATAATCATGTGTCTTTCTTTTAGAAATCGTAGAAAATCTGTATCTATATAAGTTTTCACTTCGTTTTGGGAGCTTTTGAACCGAGAACCTATTATTTGTTAAGAATTGAATAAACATAGATTGGTTCCCCAACCATCGAACCCGGAACTCTTAGCTTATTAAAAAAACTCGGAAACTACAAAAACATAAGGCATTTAGATCGAATATTTAGACTTTGTCTATCAATGAAATTTATTTATAAAATGTGAAATTGATCTCTCTCGTTTTTTTTCGGAGGAAAATAAAAAGGGTTCAAAGTTACACGAACATATTTATAAAACCATTTATCTACATTATAATATTTTATATAAAATATATATGTAATGTTAGTTTAAAATATAAATTTACTAGTAGAGCAAATACGTTTTACACACTTTATCGAGTTTGGCGGCTTTCTATTGTACGTAAAAAATATTAAGGCTACGATATACATTTTAATGATTAATTTTGGATTTAAAAAACTATATTACATTAGTTTGATTACTTAACAATATTTATTCGGTAAATTCAATTCAAATAACTCAATAAAAAATTAAGTCACAGATAGCGTTTAGATTTTGACGCAACACAGTGATTATACGTTTTTCTGGCGTTAAACAACTGGCGATGAGTTTTACAAAAAAATGTTGATTCTTTAGGGTTGATGCGTGAAGGGTGGAGCCTCCTCCTCCCCATCCCTACCCCCTAACCTAACCTAACCCCGCCATCTGACATTCCGCGTCCTTGACAGGCAGTCCTTCAGACGACCTGCGCTACTTCAGGCACAAGCTTCACTACAGAGTGTCATTCAGGGATTCCTGAAAATCAGTGGCTCTCAACTTTTAATGACAACGCAATCAATATGCGATGCCTCTATTTTTTTATAAATAAAATAATACACGATCTCTGAAACAAAGATTTTAAATTTTTAAATCATAATTTTATTTATTAATGGTAAGGGTAACTTTTTATTCTTTCTTCACTTTGAGTTGCAGAACAAACAGGTTTGTTCTGCATCTAATGATGACCAAGTCTGTTGGTCGAAACTAATCATGCTAAAACTATAATAAACTCAAAGTGGATCTTCACCAATCGCCTTGTCCCTCGACAAGATAATTTTATTTTTTTGAATATGTTTTTTTTTCTTCACGTTGATTTATTTTTGGAAAAAAACAGATATATCGATATCTATAAATACCTTGTATTTATAATTCATAGCAGTTTACAACATTTTTTTTATACCATACATAAATTTCATACTTTAGTACCTGCACGTCCAAAATATATTGAATAAACAAGTATATTTTCAGTTCAAATCGATAAAATGACGTTGAGTCGTAGAATTTCTTATAAAGCCTTCAAGTGACGAAGTTTTCTCCAGTTACTGAGTTAGCTCCTAGTAAGGGTGGAGCGCAGCCTTTCAAGTCCAATAGCCACTAACGAGCGATTACTGTGCGCTATATGGGTGAAATTTCTTCAGGAACACCCAAAATCATTTGTATGTATCACTTATTTAAATATATCTCAATTCACCTTATACATATATCTCAAAAAACCTAAAATTTACCTTTATCTCATAATCATGGCAAAATAATGTTTATTTTGTATTTTTATAAATATATATAAATGGTGGTACACCACCAAAGACAGTCAATTCTATTGGCGTGGTATCCACAAATTACCGGAAAGATGGAAAAAATGTATAGAAAACGATGGAAAATATTTCGAATAAAATATCTTTAACACTTCTCTTGCAATATTGTGTTTTATTTACAAAAAAACCGGAAATTAATTAGGAGTACACCTGGTATACTTCATAAAAAGGAACATGCAAATGTTTCAATATCTTCATAAAAAGTCTTTAACTGGTTAAAAAAAGGCTTAAACTTTTGTCGTATCAATTGTAAATCAATTACACCAATATTGAATATATAATGAACCTGGGTGGATTAAAACTAAGATGATATACTTTTCACTAGTGAAATCATCAGCTTTCAAAATCTCTGTATGTTTATTAAAATGTAACCAATATTACACGTTTTTCTAAAATGTCTAAAACTACGTTATTCATAACCATGATGAATAATATATAAATTATGACATTACATATAATACTTTAAATATATTTAAATTTTAAGTCTAACCCTGGGCTTCAACCGGAAATAAAATGCTTGTTGGCCCAACTTGTCTAGAGGAAACAATGTTTCAAGGGGAACGTAAATATAACTTCCCCCGGAGCAAAAATGGTAAACGCAAAACCACCCCTTCGCCATCACACGGGGTAACTATAAATCCACCGCAATTACAACAAGACAAACTAATCTTCTAATTTGAATAAGTGTTTATTTTACCCTTATAATATAAATATTAATCAAACAAAATGGTTTTACGATGACAGAATAATAATACTGTTTTAAAAGCGTCGACTAGTTAGTCGTCGACTCAAAGTGTGGCGATACCTTTAAAGATCAAAAAAGCACTCAAAGTCTTTTTTTATTAAATAAATCGCTACAGATAATAATAATAAAATTATATATGCAAAAAAAAAAATCTCGGAGATGCTCACTGCCTCGATTGCCTACAATGTCTATTTTATATAATCTCTTGAGAGTGCATATTTTTAATAAATTTTCAGCATACAACAAAAAAAATGTAATACACTAATTAATCTAGATACAGACTCAACTGCTTATAAATGCTTTCTACTTTAACTGAGTAGTGTAGTTATAATTTTTTTGCTCTAAAATTATCTGAACTAGATTGTCTCATATATTTTCAAAGCAATGACGTGTAAAATTAATCATCAGCTATACTAACATGTTGAATCATAAAATACTTCTCATAAACATGACTATACAAAATACGACATAATATTTTCCATCTTTTCAAATGAAAGTCGATTCGCAACAATAATTAATAATTAATCATCCAAAATTATTTTCAAAATAACTGCGCTGCCAAAGAATTTGCATAAATAGACAGTTCACTCAAGAATCAATATTTTTTTTAATAACTCTCCCCCAGATAAACTTTTTGAGAGGTTCTCCCAGAAATAGCAGAGGCTTAGAGAGCTTTTTTTAAAAATATACTCAGATTTAAACAACACAAAAAAAAACACTTTGAATAAAAAACTCTATGTTTTGTTTCGTTAAAATATTATTATAAATATCAAACGTATTTTTCGTTGTTCATTGAAAAAGATTTTATACCTTTAAGCATTGCATATAGAGTTTGCCATCCTTTGTCTTGTTTTTATTCATATATACATCATTGAGGATAACCAAAGTGCTTGCTCTTTTTTTATGTATACTCAAACAATTTTGGTTTGATTGATAATTTAAGTTACTAATAACATTTTCAAGACGTTTTGTTTGTATTAAATGTCTCATTCAAAAGCCGTCTATATTATTGATAAAAAAATAACATAATTTAAAAAAACATATAAAGGCAGTTGCTTCCAGCCTTTTAATTGCCTCTGGTGTATTACCTGGCGAAATCGTGTCATTTAATTAATTTAATTTTCACTTTATTTTGCTATATCGAAAGTTGACTTTTTTACAGAGTATTGAGAAAACTATAAATTATATTTATCTATTTTTTATTATTTAATTAACGTCCATTTTCAGGGTAAAATAAAATCTTGAAGATGTTAAAAAATTGGATAAAATGACGACTTTTCAAAACCAAAGTGTGTTAAAGATTTTTTTTTTTTAATATTTAAATTAGAAAGACGCACATGTTTTATATTTAATCTTTCAATTCCAATTCAAAAAAAGACTTTTAAATGTTTAGGATTCTTGTAAAATGTACCGGACGAATCTCCAAATTCCTACACTTCAATCGGAAAAACACATATTTATCAAATTAATAGTAAATTTATAAGAAATAAAAATATATTCTGTTCGGAAGAAGGGATGTATCAAACTTTTTGCATTTAAATTTTTATTGATTGGTGCAGTCGATTACGGGACCTAGACCCTTATAAATATTTTTAAATTATTATGTTCACATTACACACTTATTTTTATCTGAATAAGCTATTGACAGTCATTTTCACAGACTTCACCAAAGTCCAGAGCGAATCTACTCAGTAAATAAATATTTCATACGACTAATGTTCCGTACTAAGTCAGCATTTAATGCTAACACGCTACAACTTAAGTGTAAGCAAGTATTATTAGAAGAGGGTTTCTGGGGCTCACTAATCTCCCTCGCCTGTAACGAGTGACTTTTTCCTTCACCGCGGTTAATAACACTACCACCCTTGTTAATAACTCATCAATTGTCAGGTACAAGCCCAGACCTTTCGGAACCATCTTATTTATTCTGACAGTGAGATAGTAATCACCGAGCTTAACGCGAAGCACGCCATTAAATCCGAATTTAAAGTCGTTAGTTTTAGACGCAAAACTTCATGAGTATTAAAAAAAAAGTGAAAAAAAAAAACTAGCCTTCTCGCACTTTGCATGTGAGAATTTTTCATTTGTAAAGTAAAAAGAAAACTGTATAAATGTACCAATGGAGCATATTAATAATTGGTATGCAGTGAAGGCATGCATCACTAAAATATTTTTTTTTATCTAAAACACTCGAAAGCTCTATAACGATTGAACAAATCTCTAAGTTTCCTTCAATTATTCATCATTGTGGGCTCATTCGTCCCCTCTCTCCCCTCTGTACCGAGCCTCCCTGGCGAACGCGAAACTCCACCTCACTGGGATGACGTCATCGAAACAGATTTATTGATATTGATGACTGCTGATGAAACTTCTGAAGCACTTCCTGTGTAGCCTGACGGGCTCACTATCTTATTGATAGATTGAGATAAAGTACATAATGATGATTTTGGGGAGAATAATCACCAAGTAAAAATCTTCAACCGTGAAGTAAAGAACTGCTCAATCGTCATCATGTAAAGTCATGTAAGTCTATCACTTATAAAGTAAATATTCCCTCATAGTGATTTCAACATGTAGTAAGAAAAGTTGCACTTATAATCTCACCCGAAGACCACATTGTTAGCATGGGTGGCCTTTGTTTTTTGGAGCTGTCTTTGTCGCAATTAATATTCATTTTAGCTCTCATGTGGCAATTATAAAAGCATACATATGAAAATATCAGTTTTATAAATATGTCACAAATGATACGTTTTCAAAAACCACGTAGCGAATTATATTCATGTTATTATATTTTTTATGGTTTCCAGTTCGTAATTCTCCACTTATATAATATTTCGAAACACAATAAGCACAATTTTCGTTTTATTTTATTCAGTAGCTTTTAGTGCGGCAGAGAGGGGACAATAATACTGAATTTGTCATGTTTCTGATAATTTGTCATATAACATGAAATGCGCCCCCATCTGATGTTTCGTTTGACAGATCCATCCTATATATTCTTATTTACATTTTTTATTTCAATAAAAAATACACGACAGCAATTTATTTACTTATATTTCCCAGGCTTCTTACAGGCACTCGATTAGCGAGAAAAAAAAATATTTTTTTAGGAATATTCTATTGTTCGAACTAAAATTTTCATCGGGCTGTTTGCTCTTTTTGTAATTTCAGAATATCCAAATACTTTAATAACGAAATATTCACCACAAGTTTTTCGTAATAATTATACGCAAAATATTTTTTACATAAATCGTTTAAATTCACTTTTTTGTAGTAATCGATAATGGGATTAATTTCATAATTATTATTAACCCTTTCAGTTGTCTGTCGCAAGCTCAGTTCCGCTTTAAAATTTAAATAAATTCATTTTTCTTACTGAAGTTCAATTTAATTTCGACATATGAAAACACTTGTTTTTAACTAGCGGTTGCTTACCTGAGATCTATGCATAGTAGTCAGCTTATCATAGTAAACAGTTATCTATTGAACAGTTCCAACTTTGATATAATATTTAAAAAAACATTTTAGTAGGCACCGAAAGTCTACCGCTCGAATAAAACACATAAAATAAATACGAACCAAAATGGTAAAACAAAACTTTTCCAGTGTATTTTTTTTAATATAAAATTAATTAGATCCAAAAATATAATTCGTAAACTTTGTGAAATACTCGAGTATCCGCTTCCTTTTCATTCACATTCGTCATCTGGGCTTATTTTATAATGTCCCCGGTTCCAGGGTGGAATCAATAGGCATAAAATTGATAATAAGAGGGTGCAAGACCCGGGGAGCTTTCGAATTGCTTATGCATATTGATCCATGTTTAGTTAGCGCACAAAGGTTTATTTATTATTCTGCGTCTATAACGCGGTGTGCTCTTGATCGATGTGTGTTTCAATATACGAGTATGTGTATACGAAGGCGGTCCGATAAGTACATAGCCTAACCGCCCGATGGTGCAAGTATCGCAAAAAAGTGGTGTTACTATCGTGTAGTACATTCTCGTAGACGGCTACTGTCAAAATTTCAGCCGAATCGGACTCGTAGTTTTGTTTTGACCGCGTGTGGAAGCGAGCGTGTACGCGTATTTTAGAAAAATGGAAAAAGAGCAATATCGGTCGGTGATTCGATTCTTGTTTTTGGAAGGGAAATCGCGCAGCGAAATCAAAGAGCGCTTGGATGCTGTGTACGGTGACTCTTCTCCTTCGATGGCGACCGTCAAAAATTAGTTTAACGAGTTTCAACATAGTCGCACGTCGGTTTTTGATGCGTCGTAAACATGGATCCACTGGTACACACTAGAGACCAAGCAACACTCGAAACAGTAGACTTCACCCGGCGAACGTGCTCCGAAGAAGGCGAAGACTGTCCTATCGGCCGGAAAGGTGATGGCCACCGTTTTCTGGGATTCACAAGGGGTAATCTACATTGACTACCTGGAGAAGGGCAAAACGGTCACAGGGCTCTACTATGCCGAATTATTGGGCCGATTCGACGCCGAATTGCAGAAAAAACGGCCCCATTTGGTTCATAAGCCCCAAAAAGTGCTCTTCCACCATGACAACGCACCGGCTCACACCTCACACAAATTGGTCGAATTGCACTACGAACTGCTCCCCCATCCACCGTATTCTCCAGATTTGGCCCCGTGCGATTTTTTTGTTTCCAAACATGAAAAAGTCACTCTTGCCGGGCAGAAATTTAAGTCGAATGAGGAGGTCATCGCCGCCACAGAGCCCTACTTTGCAGACCTCGAGAAAACGTATTTTTCAGATGGGTTAAAAAATAAATCGCCATTTATCCAAAATTTTCGTTTTTCTTTTGTAGGCTATGTACTTATCGGACCGCCCTCGTCTGAGTGAGTGTGAATGTTTTCTCGAGAACTTTGAGCCTGGAGATATTATAATGAGAACTATAAAAACTTGTTTCGCTCGTGTTGGAACCTGAGATGGTGTGCAAGCGTGCGAGTCACCGGTGCACGAGGCCAGGCGGGAGCTTAACGACGTCCTCGGCGCCGCCCCCCGCGCCCGGGGGAGCTCCTCGCGTTTGCTCTGGAACCTTCCGCGGAGCCAGGGAGGCTCTCCCGGGGCGCGCCTGCGTGGCTTTCCAGGGGCTGGAAAGGGATGGAGCGAGGAGTCAAGGAGAAACGCAGGGATGTTGATCTAAAACCACTCAGAACGATGCAATTAATCGAGACACACATATTCAAGCGAAGCAAAAATACTCGATTTTAAAACCAACTAGAGCAATGTCTTTTTTTAAATATTTAAGAATTAACTAAATCACCTCATTTTTTAATAGTAGGTGGAGTCACATACTAACTTAAAACATCTCTTATGTTGATTTCGCTTATATATTGCTTGTGCATGGCTGCTATTCTGTACCCTGAACGTGTGTGAAGGATCGATAATGGAGTAGTGGACTTTGAATGATTGTGAAGGGATATGCTCTGGAAGTACCTTATCGAGGTAGGAGGCTCCTGCTATTATTTATGTAGCTTACTGCAGAAGGAGTATCAGATCTAAACGCCAGAGTTTTGCGGTGTAGAAGGACCCGGAGACCCACTACACTATTTTCTCCTTAGAAAACCATGAACACTGGCTCAGTATGAGCATATGCTCAGTGAAATGGTCTCCAACCTCCAGAGAAGACTCGCTTATATTTCATTTTATTTATGCAATGTCAAGACGTAAATTTATAGTTATAACTACGCGATAAAAAATAGTAATAGAGTACTAGAGTTCTATCGGGCAGCAGGCGTATTATGGTGTAGAAGGCCCCGAGGACCAGTGAGAAGGTCATTGATAAAGAAGATACATTTTTGATATTTTCATAAATGAATTTCGACGAATTATGTTTCGATGAATTCCGGAAACTTCTCCGTTTCCGGGCCGCGCCGGGACAGGGTGGGGGTAGCTCGAAGGAAATCAACAGGCGGTCTGGTTTTTCTCTACAACAGGTACCGCGGCATTCGCGACTATATATAGGCCGAGGCTGCGTGGAGATGCTATTGAATTACCCCAGTACTTCCTGCGGTAATTGTCTCCATCGGCGCAGGGTTATTGTGATAGGGACTCTGCTAATGGCCCAACGTCGACTACTCTCCCCTAAAATACTCTAGTAAAGGTTTGAATATACTTTTGGTTTTGTGCAAAAATTAATTTAAGACGCCAAACTTATGGCTCACGATTCACATATGAAATGATGAAAAGTATTATCCAACTCAGATGGGATACGAGCCTACACCGTCAGGCTTTGGCACTGAACACATTATTACACATAAATTCTACCTTTGTGCTATTTTTCTTGTCGTCTTTATGTTTGAATCAATAACCCTAATATTTTAAGTACAGTAAACCTAAATGGGTTTTAAATATTTAATAATAATCAACCGTCTTTGTGGTACATCATCTACTACTCTCTTACTACTTAAAACACTCACAGAATTATCTGAATATACTTAAATAATTCTTTTGACCAAGAACAATCATTTTTTTTTATTGCGTATTTTCTTAGAACACATTGAATTTTTTTTTAAAAACCAGTATCATCATTATATTAATTATCCTCTCGTAATACCTCTGATCTAAATTGGCATGAAATATTTATTGATGATTTTAAATTCCCTCTTCTTCAGCTGTTTACATCATAAATCCAAGATGGACCCTCCTCTCTTGTGATATTCTTAACGGATACTTTTTGAATGTGTTTGAAGTGAATTAGCATATTTTTTTCCCGTTTTATATGATAATTTATTCAATGATTTCCCGACATTCGCTGATTTTTGTGCAAACATTACGGAAAAATATAATTGGCCCACTTGAATAGAAGCTTCAAGAATATAAGTATATTAAAATTGGCTTTGTAGCCGATATAATCAAAATATGTTACTTTTGCGCAACATCTTTTATTTTAATGTAAACGTATAATTTTTTTTTTAAATAAATAAAATACACCTTTTTTTTATCCGATAATTTTGACTTTAAAGTATTGCTCTCCATACAAATATTTATAAAAACACTGAAAAATTATTTTTGCATTTCATAGTTTATATTTAACCAATTAAATTAGATACTTTTGCAGTTTACCTGTTTTGTAAAAACATAGGTTTAACTTTTTGATAACATAAACTTAATTTTTTTTTAATCCAATAAGTAATTTTCTTTTGGTTTCCTTTGTTTAACGCTATTTACATTTAACATTGTAAAAAAAAACATAGGATTCCAAGAATTAATTTGTATTCTGAAAATACGATGCAAACAAAATTGCCTCAATTTTTACTACGATTATTTTTATATACACTTGATATGGGATCAAAATATCAAGTATCTCTCAAAATCCCCTTTTTTTCTTATATATATATATATATATATATATATATATAATATTTATATTTATTAGGATGCAATGCGTGTAGGACGTAAGGCTCGAGTTTCCGCGCAAGACTTCCGCGCTGCCTATATATAGCTCCTCGCCACTCCCCACAAAGGGATATTTGTGTTTGGATTGATGCGTTACTGGAATATTCCTTGACCTACATATCCCACCCCCTCCAGGCACGGAGGACAACCCCTATAGGGTGCAAACGCCCCGGCCGAGATTTAAAATTCAGGGGTTTTTTCCAAGACATGCTTTTGTGAATCTACTCTGGCTGAATCAAGATACTACGAAGAAAAAAAAATTATGGGCAATTCCTCACTTTCTAGTAATGTATAATTACTTACTCAACACACTTTAGGCGGATACCAAATTTACTAAACTGATGTGCAAAATTCGCGTAAAATTGCAATCTAGTCTATACACTCTTTGATTTGCATGCAGTCAAATAAATCGTTTCCTATAAAAAGTTGAACTACTTCATACACACTTTGCGGATTACTTTGCATCACAACAACACCACTTTGTCCTAAAAATTGTTCAATTATCATTCTCTGACCACTCCACTTCTTCATTGTCACTTTGTTCAGAATCACTGGACAGTATTGATAGAAGTAACGTTGACGAGTCCTAAACCTAAACCTAAAGAATAAAATGACCTTCTGCCGCTTTTAGAGTAAACACATTCAAAACCGTATTAATATGCGCCCCGCCTTCAGGCAGTAGTCCGCGGAACGGGTACTAGTACCCGCCCCGCCTTTAGTGTGTTTTAATAATCACATATGGAAAATTTATTAAATCAATATCGTCCCGAGTGCGGCTCTGCCCCGCGACTGGAATAGCCACTCGGGTCCGCTCGAACCTATCATATCTGCGCACTTAATGCTTGTAGAGTTAATCGGAGAGATGCTCGCTGGATAGGCATGAAAGGATCTCATTTGATCCGTATGAAAAAAACCTGCTATCTCTCAGCATTGCTAATGTATTAAAAAATACAATGCATACAATCTTTTCTGCTTTCACCTCGTATCATCATCATCATCATCGACGGCACGGCCAAATTGTTTTGGAAACTGTCAATGGGTATCAAATGGGAACCATGCATTGCTCGAAAAGCATGACACGAGATATAAACTAATGATATTACATCCGTGCCATCGCACTTCCATCTTCCAGAACACCATTAAAACGCTGGAATGGGATCCGACCACCAGATTTAGCCCCTTCCCTTGGCTGGGTTACACTTGGCCAATTTCGAAGAAGTGGAAAATTGGTTGGATGAACGGTTTCAGTCTAAAGACGCTTCGTTTTATCGTAACGGTATTCATTGATGGCAAAAATGTGTAGCTAGCGAGGGACGATAGTGAAACTCTCTAGAAACTTAGTGGCATGCCTAATATATTTTTAAAAAATGCCAATCTATATATAATTTCAAGGAAAAGGAGGGATCGGAAGGAGAAATTAGTAAAATTGGCTCAGGATAAATATTGTTCAATGAGATGGTCACTGACCTCATCTGAGGAAAGGCACTTGAAGATGAAGAATATTTAAAAAAATATATATAAATTTATGTGATTAAGCATATTTTTTCACACATTGAAAACGATTAAAGAAAACTCTCAGAAAATATCATCGTGACTTGTGAGGGATTCGAACCCACATCCCCAAGCTTTCATGGCCGGTGCATTTATCCAACTATGCTAACGAGCCACTGCAATTTAGTGAGAATTTTTAATAATCATAATCTACATATGAACCAATATGCCCAGGCTAATCAATATTTAATGATTTGCAAACACTGGACTTAATTAAAGTAACAAGTGAAGCATTTTTATATCCAAATATGGTTATTATTATTTTTAAAATCTATTGATGTTTAGCCGAGACGCGCACCATTCTATTTATATTAAATTGGATTAATGTTAATCAGGATGCGTATTTATTTACCCATGCAGGTATTAGTATGTTTATGTGATTAAGCATATTTTTTCACACATTGAAAACGTAAATTGCAGTGGCTCGTTAGCATAGTTGGATAAATGCACCGGCCATGAAAGCTTGGGGATGTGGGTTCGAATCCCTCACAAGTCACGATGATATTTTCTGAGAGTTTTCTTTAATCGTTTTCAATGTGTGAAAAAATATGCTTAATCACATAAACATACTAATACCTGCATGGGTAAATAAATACGCATCCTGATTAACATTAATCCAATTTAATATATATATAAATTTAATAAATTTATTAATAAAACATTTTTAATTTTTAATTTATGAAGCACTCGAGAGACTCGCCTAGCGAATCGCGTAATAAATAAGCTGGGAATTTAATAAAACTTTATCAAAATACCACAAATAACCGCGAAAGTTAAATTAATTCGCCCTTAATGAAGATAATATGATATTGTATCTAGGCTTTGCTCCGAATTAATATATTCGCCGAACGAAACCGGAGCTGATGTCCCCATTGCGAGCTTTTTTGAGATATTTCCTCTGAAAAACAAGATTTGAAATAGGCTTATTCAATTTAATTTGATCAAATACGATGAATAATCATAAAACCCCGCTTATTTCTTCTCCGTGCTCCTCCAACTTGTTATTCTGGGAATAAAATGACAAACGCATTCGTTTCGACCTACACATTTGACTTGCTTATTAAATAAAATAAATATCATATATAAACGTATTTTTTTATTAAAAAAACACTCAGCTGTTTAGGTTTAGGTTTAGGTATTGCTTGCGTTTATTTTAATTAAAAACAACCGGATTGATATACCACGTCGACATTTTTAAAAATTCACTTGAAAATATCATGATACAAGCGTATATATAAATAATAAAATATTTAAAATGAATATCATGGGCATAAATGTTATTTTAATTTTGAAGGTCTGCGGTTAAACGTTATTTATTGGAGAAGAAATACACAGAAAAGATTTGTAATATATCCGAAATTTTACTATTTATTTATAAAACACCTCTTTTAGGATAACTTTTATAATTAATCAAATCAAATCGTAAATAAAATTATATTTAATATCAAATATAGAAAATGTATTTAACGTGTGAATTATAAAAAAACTTACACCAGTGAGGTATTTTCTACAAGCCTTTTTTAAAATCAAATATAATTTATTTTTTTTTAATAAATATGTACAAGCTGAAATATCACATATGAATATAGCATCTCGTTTCGTTTAAAACGACAAAAAAAATATGCTCATCATCACACAGCTTCCTCGTCTCTGCTCCAGCTTTCACCGGAAGCGGTGGTATTTCCGTGAAATAATTAGAGTCCCACACGGCGGAGGCTTTGGTGGGGAAAAACTGGCATTTCCTACCCTCAGAGGGTTATCATCAAGTAATGACTACACGCTCGCGTATTGTTCAGTCAGTTGCTTTATAATAACCACCTTATTTAATAAAGCCAGCACTTAAGTCTGTTTGATCACTTAGATGTTTCAGTATCGCCGTAATAGACCTGTGCAAATTGTATTATATTACTAAATGCTTTTATAATGGTGGAAAATAATTAATTATTAAATGTTCCTCGGCTTAAGTTATATTCATTTATGAAGCTTCAAGTGTGGCTGTAACATTCCTACTTTTCTAAATAAATTATTATGGTTTCATACCCAAATTTCAATACACGATTTCAATATATTTACATACTGAAGTAAATTCCATTTTCTATATTCTGTTTTGAAACTTTGTTGGGAATATTTAATGCAAGAATATGTGTTTAATATCTTTGAAACAAGTAACTTTCTACTAAATACCATTTCAGGTGTTTTTATACTATAACGTGCAAAGTTAAGATTCTGCCTGAAAAACTTTTATATTGTATATCACAAAATCGATAATTTTAAAAATATTTTAAGCGTAGTGAATTATGAATTATCTTAAAAGTATAAATCTATAAAATATTTTAGAGACCCTAACAGTATAATTATGGAAAATCCCGTGTCAAAGGGTCCACACTTCTTAACGGGTTGTGTAATATTGACACTACCTGTGCACCTCTCGCTCAAATACAATATTTTTTCCAATTTCCCGCCACAGCCTTCAATAAATAAATAAATAAAAAAAACCACCCCCGACCGGGGAGGGAAACCACCTTAGCGGCTGCACCTTCCGCGGGACACGGGAGGAAATGTGTTATAACCCAACCTCGGCTAACTTCGTTCCGCGACTCATATATTTGCTGCTTTCTGTAACTCATTTTGCTTTCATAAAAAAAAACAACAACCTGAAAGCCTGAAAATCTTTTGCTGCCGTTCGGGATCCTGTAATATTTAACGGACTTCCATAAAACACACACACACATATATAAGGGCGGTCCGGTGAGTACTCAGCCTACAAAAGAAAAACGAAAATTTTGGAAAAGAGGCGATTTATTTCTCAAAATAGTCTCCTTTTAGCTCGATACACTTGACCCAGCGATGCTCCAACTTCTTTGACCCATCTGAAAAATACGATTTCTCGAGGTCCGTGGAGGCGATGACCTCCTCATTCGACTTAAATTTCTGCCCGGCGAAAGTGACTTTATCATGTTTGGAAACAAAAATAATCACACGGGGCCAAATGTGGAGAATACGGTGGATGGGGGAGCAGTTCGTAGTGCAATTCGACCAATTTGTGTGAGGTGTGAGCCGGTGCGTTGTCATGGTGGAAGAGCACTTTTTGGGGCTTATCAACCAAATGGGGCCGATTTTTCTGCAATTCGGCGTCGAATCGGCCCAATAATTCGGCATAGTAGAGCCCTGAGACCGTTTTGCCCTTCTCCAGGTAGTCAATGTAGATCACACCTTGTGAATCTCAGAAAACGGTGGCCATCACCTTTCCGACCGATATGACAGTCTTCGCCTTCTTCGGAGCACGTTCGCCGGGTGAAGTCCACTGTTTCGACTGTTCCTTGGTCTCTGGTGTGTACCAGTGGATCCATGTTTCATCGAGGTTCACGAAACGACGCATCAAAAACCGACGTGCGACCATGTTGAAACTCGTTAAACCAATTTTTGACGGTCGCCATCGAAGGAGAAGAGTCACCGTGCACAGCATCCAAGCGCTCTTAGATTTCGCTGCGCGATTTCCCTTCCACAAACAAGAATCGAATCACCGACCGATATTGCTCTTTTTCCATTTTTCTAAAATACTACTAATGTACTAATACTAATGTACTACACGATAGTAATACTTTGCGATACTAGCACCATTGGTGCTAAGTACTTATCGGACCGCCCTCGTATATGTATATATATTTTTCTTCGGGAGACCATCACACTGATCAAATATTTGTGCCTTTTCATGTTTTTCACAGGGAGAATAGTGTAGTCTGTAGTGGATCCCCAAGTCCTTCTATTTCGCAGTTTTATAAATAAATAATTATTATATGATAATATATATTTTTCTCAAATTTTTATATTATTATTGCTGTTGTTTTATCATACATGAGAACTGTAGGACTGCAACTACTCGTACTATTGAGGGTCTAGGTCCTATAATCGAGTTTTTTTATCATTTTCTAGTCCGTTTTGCGAAAAATAGACTGCACCAATCAAAAATAATTAAATGCAAAAAGTTTGATACATCCCTTCTTCCGAACACAATATATTTTTATTTCTTATAAATTTACTATTAATATGATAAATATGTGTTTTTCCGATTAAACTGTAGGAATTTGGAGATTCGACTGGTACATTTTCCAAGAATCCTAAACATTTAAAAGTCTTTTTTTCAATTGAAATTAAAAGATTGAATATAAACCATGTGCGTCTTATAAATTTAAAAATTAAAAAAAAAAAATCTTTAACAAACTTTGGTTTTGAAAAGTTGCCATTTTATCCAATCTTTCAACATCTTCAAGATTTTATTTTACTCTGAAAATGGACGTTAATTAAATAATAAAAAATAGATAAATATAATTTATAGTTTTCTCAATACTTTGTTAAAAAATCAATTTTTGATATAGAAAAATAAAGTGACAATTAAATTAATTAAATGATACGATTTCGCCAGGTAATGGACTGACTGTGGTGACAGAGGCAATTAAATGGCTGGGAGCAACTGCCTTAATAATATTATCATTGTCAATACATTGAATGATTTCAATAAACTGTCTTTTGCACCGGTGCAAGTTAAAAGTGTATACGTATTTCATTCATACATGAAACGACGAGAAAAATTCTCTAAAAATATTTTCGCGACACCGTTCGACTGAGTGGATAAAGCAGCACTACACCTCAATCGGTAATTCAGAGTGAATTCGGCGTATTATTATTATTAATTCATTTGTTGGCATCCCTACTCTGATACGAAAAGTGGGGTTTTACCGCGTAACGCTACTTAGTATTGTGTTATTCGGTTAGCTATTCAACCCAATCAGAGTGAGACATGGCTGTCTCCTGCGGGGCGGTGTCCCCCGGGCCCCCAGGCTCCCCGCTGGCCGCAGGATCAGATCTGCCGACAGCGACCTGAATTGTTAACGAGAGGGGCGCGGACACGCACGCCGGCCCGCCGCGCACAATCAATCAGCCGGGAGAGAGCGGTCTCAACGCAATCCAACCCTGAATCGCAAATTATAGCACATGCCTACTCTTACTTTTGTGTGTGTCATTAGACAGAACACAGCAGATCATCCCGTTTGCGTATTAATTTTTTATACTCAAACTCTACATTTTTCAATATTTTTGACAGAGAGTACTTGGTGGAATTCAATTTTAATATTTTTTAATGAAATACTTGAGTGATTTTCCACATGTTCGTTTTTATTTGTGACCGTTTTCGCCAACCTTTCACGTTGGCATTATCAAACAGAGTGAGATAATATGTCCCTAGCAAAAATGTACCTGACAAGTGGAGGATTCTATATAATTGCAAATTTTTGTGAACAAATGTCTTTATATTAATGGGGTAATTATCTAAATCCTTACCACCTGAAAATCACTCTCTCTCTTTCCAACAACCTCTCCCTCTAACAATTGTTTAGCTAATTGCTTATTATTATATAAAATCTCATCTAATAAAAACGAACATGTGGAAAATCACTCATGTATTTTACTCAAAAATATCTACATTTTTCAATAAAAAAACACCTGCGAATTTAATAACTGTGTTTTGATTTGCGTGTAGGTTTCAACTATTTGTATTATTAAGCGATGTATTATGTTGTGGACTTGAAATTATTGTGGAGGGATGTGCTCTGAAAGTACATTGTCCAGATGGGAGAGCTTCTGATATTTTATGCTGTAGTCTACTGCAGAAAGAGTATCAGATCTAAACGCCAGAGCTTTGTTAGGAATAGGTTTATAATAATGCTATTGGGCAACAGCAATATAAAACTGCTGTGTAGAAATTCCCGGGGACCCACTACACTATTGTCCCCTTAGAAAACCATGAAAACTGGTTCAGCATGAGTATAAGCTCCTTTGAGAAAAGGCACTTGATCTTGAGACATCTTGAAAGACAAAATCGCTCACAAATCAAAATGCTCATTATCTTTTCTAGGTATTCACATTTTTATTATAAATATGAAGAGTCTCAAATTGAACAATTCTATCGTGGGTATTTTTTTAGAAGCAATATCAAATATCTACAACGTCCACTGTGCATTCATTTTTTATTTAAACAAAGCGAATTGAATTTCATATGTAACTGAAATTCACTCAAAAACAACGCTGATCTATGCTCGGTGCGCTCATTTTTCACACAAAAAAGCCTCGCAAACTGCACCAGAGGGTCACTCGTCGCATTCGTGCTCCCCCTCTCGCCTTCTTTTGCCGTGTTATTCATTTCCTCTCACCTGAAAGTTTTCAAAAAATCCACTAATATATCACAGTGCGCTGTGAATGTTTCAATCAGCCTGCCGGGGCAAAAATCGAATTTTCAGGGCCTGAAAACAATCACGGCTGCTGGCTGACAGGAATTCAATATCCGGCCGAGAGGAAGCGCAGCCCCAGACCAGGGGCTGTGCTAAACACCACGACCAACCCTTATAACTGATGAATTACACTATTCAATAGGAATATTTGCATATGCATCCGTATAAAAAAAAAAAAATTATTTTATCGAACAATAGTGAAAATTAAAAAAATATTGTTTTCGTGAAACATGCATTTTTTTTTTTTCATAATTTCATTTCATGTTTCTCAAAATATTTAAAAAAATTGGGGTGAACTGTTGTTTATAAAAATATTTGCATATTCAGTTTAATACGTTTTATTCAATAATTTATCATCGTTATTGGTAATGAATGAAATATTTTTCTATATAAAAAATAGCTTAGTGGTGCTCAGTAAAAGTGTATTTTAAAAGAGATTTTCTTTTCTTCGTTATTCTTTTTAAAATATAACTAAAAATATTTTTAAAAAAATTTCTTACATTGTATTAAATTTGCATAAAAATGTGTCGTGAAATTAATTAAATAAAAATACAAGCATGTTTATTTATTCAATTAGTAATCGATCACACTGAGTAAGAGCTTAAAACTCATAAAATTACATACTTATACTTTCTCAAAAAATACGTATGCGTATGAACAATATTATAAATTAAGCCATAATAGTTTAAAACCAGAAAATAAAAAATACAATATTTATACATATATGTATATGCTGTTTAATATATAAAGTAAAAAGGCGCATACATAAACATTTAATTTAATGAATTAAATCTGCATTTTCACTTGAATATCTTCATTTCAATTGAACTCAACATGCAGTCTGTAATCATATCAAATTTTCAAATACTATATTTTAGGAAGCGTGAATTTAAACTCAATTCCAGGGCAAACAGGATATGCAGTTCCTGGTTCTACAAAATGGTTGAACAACCTTAAATAGGCAGTTGCTACTACCTTCGTGTTTCTGGTGTGTTTCATTTCCGCTGCTGTTTACTTCTACTTGCTGTGCGAGATGTGAATTTTCTGTCTGGCTTAATTGTGAATTTAATTGTTGATTTGAATGACAAACAGTACAATAGCGTTCAAATGTAAATTTTGAATTGACTGTAAATGACCAATTCATATTTAATTCTGCGTGTATATTAATGAGCATTAGTTTTGCCACTAAAATCAAGAAACGATTTTTATTAATTTTATATTTCTCTGTTCTTTCCTTAATATTTTTAATGAAACGCATGCACAACATATTATATAGAATTGCGAATGTTAACTTAGTAAACTACCTGTTCTGAATAAAGCGCATTTTATATTCATTCGAGTGCATGACATCACTGCACTGAGTGTTCGCTGGAAACGAATCGTTCTTCCACCACAGGTTGCTTAAAATCTCGAGCTGCAAAACCCGCTCTGATCATATATCAGTGGCGTGCGATTCAAGCAGTTGAAAAATAATTTTGAAAATACATTAAATTTTGAATATATACATTATGAATATATAAAAATAAATTTAAATCTTGCGTGTTCAGAAAAAATATTTCACATTAATATATTTGCATTAATATTAGGTACGTGTCCAAATGTTTTAAAATATGTTTTTTTTTTTATTTATTAGAAAATAATAAATATTTTTAGAACGCGTTTTGAAGCTCGACGACTCGTTTCTCAGAGACAGCTCGCACTCTCCGTCCCATTGTGCGGAGATTGTTAGTGCACAGTGCTCCGACAACCTCTCACCTGCAACAAAGAGCCCCCTTTTAGTTTAATTAAACGACGCTTGCACTGAGAACTGCCTGTGTAAGTATCTGTTACTTTCAAAAACCGACATTTTTAAAATTTTAAATAAGTATACTTCATTTAAGTGTAAGCCTTGTGTTGTGAATTTCTTCGGTCAATATTTCGAGTAATTAAGTAGAATCCGCCCCGTTGTGCGGATTATTGGTACAGCTTGAAAAAAGCACAGTAGTACAGCTTTTAATTTAATTAAAAAACTTTTACGAACTACATATATGTATATTTATTTTATAGTTCAGATATCCAATGACCAAAAAAAAAGTCGAGACAAAAATACCTACATAAAGAATTATATTCTTTTTTACTGACTCGCATTGAAAACGGCCAAGTTTTGGTATAAAAAACGCAATAAATATTATATTTTTTATTTCACAGTGTCGTGTGATGTTAATTGAAGTTTTACACGTGTTATATAAAATTCACTAGACGGTTTGAAGTAAGTTGTGCTTTCAAACACCAGCAGAATAATTACTACCATTTTCAATCGATGCTTTGTATTTTAGCGAGAGATGTTGTCGATAAATTTTATAAACTAACAACTTAAGCTTTTAGGATTTCTCGTACATATCTATTGAAGTTAGCTGTACGCTCGCGTGCTTTTCAACCCTTGTATGCTGGGGGACAATAAGCCTCTCTAATTGATAGATTATGCTGTGCCCTCTCTTCTGGATGTTGACCAGAATTACTATCTACTTAAAGTGCTTACCCTTAGTTCCCTGGCGTAGCGGACTACAATAAGGGTTGACAATTTGTTTCACGTAAAAAATATATTAGAAAAAAAAAATTCCGGATATTAGATATTTTAAGGCTTTTCTACCCTAAAGTTAATTAGTTTTTTTTTTATTTTAGAGGACCACAGTTGTGGGTTAATTTTTTTGCGTGCAAAAAAATGATTGATTAGATTTTAAGAATATACCTGAAAGTGCTTTAGTATTTCTATACTTTATTTATACAAGCTGCATAATTTTTCTATTTGAATTTAAATTTATTTGAAATTCAGTTTAAAAACCTGCTTGCCTAGACTTTGAAGTCTGCACGCCACTGCTCCCAAAATTACTGAAATACATACTGTTACGGTCCAGCAGTAAGTTTGAAAAACGAACACCATAAACAAAGGGACTCTGGAAGGATCGAGCGACCATCGATTAGGAGCGCCGAGACGCGGTCTTTGAGAAGCGAAGAGTGCGCCTCGCGCGAGCTCCCGAATGTTGGAGATGCAAGGGGGGAAGCCATTTTGTGACTAGTGTCAAATAGGGCTTCGGCCTGTCTGCATTCATAACAATGTTAATATAAATATATAATGTGGAAATAAATACTCTGTACGTAGATAAATAAATATAACTTGTGTTGACATAAATAAGCGTTTAAATGTGAACCCCGGCACGTTACAATACATAATTGCGAATATTTGCGTTACAATTGAATTCTTTTGCGTCTATCCCTGGCGTGTAATTTATTGAAAATACTTTTTACGAATCCGAAAATACGTTTTTATTTATTATCAACTATGTGAAAGTTAAAATGCGGACTTATTTAATATTTAATAATAGCACTTGGTAATGAAAAAAAAATTTAAACACACTTAACCTAGTTGGTTGCTTCTCGGCTACAGTACGTCACGAATAGGGGTGTTTTTATTTCATATACACTGTGTATTTCAAACATAAGTTTTTCGCTAACGAGCAGAGTCTGCGCTGCAAGAATATTCATTTTTGCTTTACAAACGCCGAGTTATTAATTAATTGAAAAATGCAACCTCACTTCGATAAAAAAAAACGTTGGGTTTTGATTTTCAACGATGAATAATTAATTAACGAAAGATAATTACGGCGTCTGAGAATCTACCTTCTTCGTTCAATACAAAGAGATACCTGTGTGAATAAGTGTGCTTCTAAGCTTTTTATTGCTTGTTTTTTCATGAAATAAAATGTGATTCTTTAATGAGATGTATTTTTTACGATTTTAATTATGTAAAGCTCGTAAACAGGCTTGTGTCTGATAATCTAAATTTGGGATCAAGCTATCTTACGCTAACCACCGAGTCAACAGGCCAACAGTACTATACAAGTATATATAGAAAATATTGTTTTTTTTTTAAGTAATTAGTTAATGAATTCGTTAACTATAAAAATTTTAAGTAATAGAATGGTTAAAAATAACTTTGCAGGTAATTTAAAATAATTTTATTTACTCAGCACGGTAGGGTCCAGTGTTGTTATTGTCCGTAAAGCTCTTTCCGGTTGCTCGGCCCTACGCTGGGCTGTACAGCCTCTCCAAGTTTCCGCTTCCCTCGGGCATCATGTCTTGAATAACGTACGAGACATTAACCTTTAGGGGTGCACTGAATATCTCCAACTTTCAGGCTAAATGGCTCGAGTTTGATGGGTCAACTTCTCATCATGTAAGCACTTAAGATTCTTTACATTACAATTAAAACTAAACCGCCTTGCGGTTCAGTCGTTGGTCGCTTTCTTGTCGACCTTAGGGCTCCGGTTGAAATCCAGATTGAGCAATAAGTTATAGATAAATTCTGCTTTTTATTTTATTATCTGAGGTTGGAAAGTTGGTGATCGACCAGAGATTGATGACACATCCTCGACCTGCAACCGCTAGACGTGTGTGTAACAATCGGTAATGGAGTAGTGAACTTGGTTGTGGAGGGATGTGCTCTGGAAATAGCTTGACGAGGTGGGGGTCTCCTGATATTGTTTCTGTAGCTTGCTGCAGTAAGACTATCAGATCTAAAGGATTATATAATCGTGCTATTGGACAACAGCAATAAGCAGACTTTTCCTACCAATATAAAACTGCGGTGTAGAAAAACCCGGGGACCCTTTACACGTTTTCCCCCTTAAAAAACACTGTCTCAGCATGAGTATATGCTCAGTGAAATTGTCTCCAACATTCTCTACGCAGAGACACTTGATGAAGATGAAGATGGCGATTCAGGTTTTCGATCAATAACACTTGGCCACGTCAGCTGTGGAAGTGCAGATTCATATTCTAATAATGTCTCGAAAAAAAAATGTTTTCTCATCGTTTCACACCTATAAACACATGGTAGTGAAACCAAATCGACGACACTTCATTGAGCATCAAATATTCCCATCGTTCGCGTTAATTCTTAATATCAAACTGCTTGCAGCATCAACAAGTTGCGTCGGTCTTGCCTCCTCCGCCCGGGGACTCCGTATTTAGAATTTCGGGAATCCCCCTCGCCCCCCATCACGCCGGGGTAACGAAGGCAATTCTACCCCCTGGGAACATTATATTCCGAGCTTTCTTGTGAGATTTCCCCGTCATTATTCTGCTTAACAATCAGGCTCCGGAGTTTGTTAAAGGCGCCCTTGCGATTAGATTTCAGAATTGTTTATTATCGTAATTTTTGAGACAGCGCTAATCTCTTCCGTTTTGTGACTTAACAAATATTAATTTTCAGACTGTCAATCATTACGTTTTAATATGCTGCGCATCGAAATACCTGCTTCCTATAATTTATAGCTTATCACCAGTGGCGTGCGGCAAGTCAAAAATCACAGCGAGCAATATCATTCACTGAATGTAAATTAACCGAATTCTTTATTCAATGGCCAGCCCCGTTTTTACGCTGAATTTACGTTTAGTATTATCCCCAACACAAATCCACGCCTAAGCCCAATCCACAACAAGTAAAATATTATTTACAAAAGTCTGATAAAAATATTTTTCCTCTACAATATTTGATTGTTAAGGTTTTACACAGCATCTATTTTTATAAATTCAAAAGTACTTTTTGGTTGAAAAGCTTTACCGTAGATATTTTTGATTCCTGCTTCCACGTTACAATAATCCATATACAGAAATATCACATCCTTTCGATAAAATCCACTTACCACTGAACAGCCACGAAGTATAGATACTTAAGGTACACTTCCACCGCACTCCGCAAATAATCCCATCAGCGACATCCCCTAAACGGCTTAGGGAAGATGGCGGGCAGCGCCGCTTATGGCCGCTTCCTTGCAAACTCTGCCGACGTTAAATATTCATCATTTTAAAGAGTAAAATATTTCCCGGGCCGTTCTGTGTTGAAACCTCTTGTTTTGCTTTTACGGTTCACTCAATAAAAAGTTTCTCCGAGGTGAGGTCCGCGTCTGTTTTTACATTAAAAAAAAAAGCATAATTGATTCAAACTACGAGAAAAATCCTATTTTTTTTTTTGATAATTCAAATCGATGTGGAATTTAGGCTAGTGGCTTGAAATATTAGTAAGACCCAGGACAAGTTTAACTCTCTCTGAGGAGAAGCACTTGGAGAAGAATATTCATATTCCAGCTAAGATCCAGGAAGATATGTGTCGGTTCGAGTCCTGTCCATTGCAAAAATATTTTTTTGTTGTTTCATGTGTTAAGTTCATATCTTCTTCATCAAGTGCCTCTCTATTGGATGGAAAAGTCTGTGGATTGCTGCTGCCTTACAAAGCTCTGGCGTTTAGATCTGATAACAGGAGCCTCCCAGGTACTTTCAGAGCACATCCCTCCACAATAATTCCAAGTACACTACTCCATTACCGACCCTTTACACACGCTCAGGGTACAGTATGGCAGCCATGCACAAGCGACAGAATGAGGAGAGCGGGGAGGGGTAGTTTATATGAAAATCTGTATGGATTGAACGGTACATCATGTGCGCCATGAATAAGCAATGAAATCCAATAAAAATTGTTTTAATAAGACTCTTAAAACAATATGAAATGAGATGTGCTATCTGCGTTATGATTTAAATCTGAATAAGACAGGCATCGGCGTTGGAGTTCCGCGGGGCAGGGCTGGTGAGAGAGAATTGATGTCTCCGTGAACTTCGCAGTCCACAGTGTATTTTTATTGTTGTAAATTTTCAGTGGCGTGCGATAAAGGCCGGATGAATCAAAATCTGGATATTATTACGACTATGTGCTTTTTCTATACAAAAATTTCATCTCACTGGACACGTTTCTTTCCTGGTCCAGTCTTGCTGGTCTTGCGCTTCTACCTGTCGTCTGCCAGCCCTGGCGAGCCCCGCGGCGGAGGCTTCTCATGTATTTTTGATGTGCCGTTCTCGCCACTTTATGCGCAATACGAGCGCCATATTTATCTGCCGTGCTTGGAGCCATCAAACCAGGGACAAAATAAAGCTTTCGTGATTCCGCAAAAATGTTTATCTATTCGCTAAGAGCTACCTTATGCTTTTGCTCCTGGTGTGATTATTTGGTTTCGGTATAAATTAACGTGATATATTCATAGCTTTTTTATAAGGCGCTAAATCAATCTACCATACAAATTCTTGAAAATATAGCCATATAGCATGCTATGTGAAATTTACGTTTTTTTTGTCGTTTTAGTTTCGAAGAGTTTTCCAAGCTATAATCGTATCCAAATATATTTTATAGTAACTCGTAAAGTATGAGGCATCTACATGCTCCCGGCGGCACTGAAAAAAATAAATAGATAATATATGCAGATTGTTGATATTATTGTATCACTATTACGAGCTGGATGCATCAATTTTTGCGTCCAGGTATGTTTTATGGGAATTTTAATATGTGGCACTTAGTAGGTTAAAAAATCTAATTCTTAATATAAGGACTTGCTGAAGGTTGTCTTTGTCATAAAAAAATAGAATTCTGTGAGCCCATTTTAATAATATTTTAATTATTTTTTCAGGAATTTATTTTTGAATGGCATTTTTAGGTACATTTAAGTAAATTCATCAAGTCATTAATTAATTCAATTAATTGTGATATCAATTTTATCAAACACCAACCAATTGTAATTAACATTTAGTTTTCTGTTGTATTGATACCAATACAACTAGTTTCAACATTTTATACGACATTTTTTTAAATGTCGTATAAATCACATAATTTTTATCAACCATTAACTTTTTTTGTTTTTATTCCTTCAGTACAAAACAATATTTAAATAATCTAACATTCTATTGTGTTCGTGTTGTTTTTACTAAATTGTCTATTCATAGTTTTTATTGTCTATGGTGAAAAAGCTACTCTGCATTCTGGTTTCTTTCTTTGTTGTCTATGCTCATCGTTAGCTTGTCATTAACTTCGCGCTCTTTGCGTTGTCGATGAAATATGACAGAAAATAAACACCAAGGACTTTTTAAATTATTAAAATGAGTGAAGATGCTGAGAACCAAATTATTTACACCGAGTCAGATATTCACTTAGATAAGTCCAACAAAATTATACATAATAGTGAAATATGCTTGGATAATGGAGATGTGTTGCTCTTCCAGGTTAGATTCTCAAATGTTCTTTTTATCACCTTTAGATACAAATATTACTTAAAAAATAAATATTTTAATATTATGAAATACAACCAAAGCTTTATAATGGTAACTGACTCTTTAATTAGCGAAATATTAATGATTTCCTATTAGGGCGTATTCTGAGCCCATTAACATACATTACGAATTTCTAAATTTAACAACCAGACACAACAACCTAGAATTTTTACACTTACTACTTTTTTTGCGTTGTTGTATTGTTTGTCATTTATATCATTAATATTACATTTCCAGTCAAATGATGGGTCTCTGCATACAATTTCATTGACACCTGAACAAATAGCTGAACTGGGAATAGAAGTGCAATATAATGCAACTGATTCAGCAGAAGAGCTGGTTCCTCAAGATGTGGAGCTGCTCGTTGATGATACTGTACAAATCATCCAAGAACCCGCAATTCCTGAAACCACAACAGCCACAAACGTGCCTCTCCATAGCTTTGTGAGACTCACAGGTTCCACCACTAACGCCAAAGGATTTCAACTCATCACTGACCATGTATCAAACAACTGGCATACAAAAAGATTTACAACCTCATTAGCTGACGATATACGAATAGTTAAGAAAGCTGATCAATTTCTGACAGCCCCTGATGACAGCGACAGCTTGAAGCAAAGGTTGTTTCTTCAAAGTAATACAGCTTCAGATATAAGCAACCAGATTGGCCCTACGTTATCTGGACAGTTCATAATCACAAACAATGACATTGCATCGTCACTTCAGTTAGATCCAAAGAGCAATCCTGTTCATACTCAAAGTGTATTTTTATCAAACCAACCATCAAGTATTTTACTCCAAGCAAAAAATGTAGCTGCTCCTAAGCAATTATTAATCAACGGTACGGGTTCAAACAGTACATCGATCCTCAAAAGGAACCAAAAGAATAAGAATGGCGTAAATTTTAAGTCGATTGATAGTACCTTAAAGAAAAGCCTTAATATAATAGCTCCACTTACTCCGATCCCACTGGCACCCAAGCCTCAAAATCCTGTTCTTCTTCATTCTGATGTTCCTCGAGCTGCAAGGTTTGTACTTTATTTGAGAGTACTTTTGATGTTATTTAGTGTACGAAGCGATTGGCAATGTTTTTAAACATGACGATGATTCAAGCTTGATAGAGCATATAATTTTTATATACATCTGATTCCTAGATTATTTGTTTACTAGAAATTTGATTAAAAAAATTGTCTTTTGTTTCAGGTGGAATAAAACCCAGAATCATCAAACCGTACATGTTTTGCAGACTGGAGACCAATATCACAGGTTAAATAAAAGTTTATATTGTTTTTATAAAATAACACATCTAATTTAATCTAAAACCGATGATTCAACTTATTAAAATATCTCATTTTATTTTACTTTTTAAAATAAACAAAATAGCACTGCTTGATTGAACTGCAAAAACATACATTCCAATGAATTTCATATGCCTTCTGGCCAGAAGAGAACAACTCGGCGTGAAACCAAATGATCTTTTCCATGACATCCCTATCATGGAAAAGATCATTTGTTTATAAAGATGATAGCATCACAGACCCCGCCCCCTTATGGAGCGGAAAGCTGACACCGCCTATATCTGTTGGCTCTCGCCAAAACCCTGAGAGGCCATTTCTTCAGTTCGGTACATAAAATATGAGATATTTTAATAAAGTAGGCATTGGTAACACCATTGTAAATTTAGCCATTCTCAGGTCTTCATCATTTTGTTCTTTGAAAAGCTTTGAATCGTTCCTTATGCCATTTTTAAATGGTGACATGTAGAAAAAAAATTATACAGATCATAAGTATAGTAATTCGTTATCGTAGCTCTCAACCACCGCATATTGTGGAATAAAAGTGGGCAGAACGTCTTGAACCAGATATAAATTAAATTCCTTATTTATAACCGTGTTGGAAACTCAATAAAAACCATGAAGTCTGAACTGGAAATTGATGATTTTGAATTCCATTTCAAAATGCATATACTTATCACCTCTTAGATAAGAAATAAGTACCATTAAATTCATAATCTATTCTTGGTTTACACTTATGACTGTATTTACATTGCCGGTATCTGATAAGTCAATGTACTATTTGAGATGACATTTTTACTGCATAGATATTTAATGATATTTTTAAAATCATAATTCTGATTCTCTCAAAACCCAACATGTATTTAAAACATTTAAATTACTTTTTATTTAAAACTCATCATTTGAATCCTGCCAAGACATGTCTTATATATTGTATTTTAAATTGTTTATGAAAAACAATGTACGTAACATGTTTTGCTCTATAAATGTGTCAAGAAACAAATTAAACCAACAGATAACATAATTTTAGTTCATATATTTAATTTAAAATTTTAGCGTTGAACAACTAAATGGCGAGCAGCTCCGAGTGGTCACTGATGCCTTAAGTACTGTTGCGGCAACGCCAGACAATCCCAATAAGGTCCTGTATGATCCGGCCTCGAAGACTAGAATCGTCTATCGGTAAATATTTCTACTCGCCTTTTATTTGATTCACTTTATTGTCAGTCACTGCATGGCAGTGCAGTTTTTTTTGCTTTTAAGCATAAAAAATCATGACTATAATTTTCTAACTTTTTATAAAAGAATATGTTTCATATAATGGGTGTATCATACAACATTATGGCGTAAGTTTTAATTTAAAAAATTTAATTTAACTTTATTGGGTTGCGAAGCAAAGTATCGCAACTAAAATGCATTTGTTTTCAAATACAGTATACATACATTTTTTTATACTACAAGTCATTTATGCAGATATTGTAGCTCTCTGCCCTCTGTTTTTTTAAGAGTTGTTTATCCCGAAGACCTCAATCTGTGTAAAAGTAGTGAAGAGGAAATCAATGGTCAACATGGTACTGTGTTCAAGAAACTTCTTCCTAAGAAAAGTCCTAAACAAAAACTACTTCAACCAATCCCACAAACAGCACAGGTACAGCATATAACCCATGAAAATTATATCTTTTAATATCAATTGAACACATTACCGGAAAGGATAGCAGCTTTTAGAAACTGGTGAGAAGTTTGTCAGAAGAAAAAACCTTTGGTTTAGCCACGAGACTACCGCCCAATTGTATCTGAAGATGCTCACACCTTTTCACTTGTCACCTCCTTGATTGATTCTAGGTAGTGTCAATTACGAGAAGTGGTCGCCGTGTACGGCCTCCTCGCTATATGGCCTTAGACTATGAGCAGCAGGATGATCCGGAGCAACAAGTAGAGTCGATTATTCCAATTCTGCTGCCTCCAGTGCCATTGTCTCCGCCTACGGAGCTAATGTCGCCTAAAAAGGCTTTCTCTTGTCCTGTATGTCGCAAGGTAAATAAACTTTCAAATCTCCATCTTGCAAAGAAATATTTGAAACCCCTTGCAATCTCTTTAGTAAATGAAATTTTATGTAATGTTAGATGATATACTTGATATGTTAGATTTTTTTCCATGCAACAGTCTAATAATCTTAATAGACCATGGTAAAGTTTAACACTGACTATATTTATTACTTATACTGCCGATTAAATTTGATATTTATTTGTAGAATGTTTCTGAATGCCTCTCTTTAAAAGTTTCATTAGTTTTGATTGTTATACTTAAATTCATGAATCTATAAATTTTCTACTACAATAAAATTGTATGGGCGTTTAACAATATACATATTTTTTTAGGCTTATCGTGGTGTAAAAAGAATGGCTCGTCACTTGCATACGTTTCCCGACCATGCAATAACTCCAGCGTCACTTAAAATCCTTGAAAAGTACCGCACTGAAACTAAACCCAAAGATTCTCCACCGATTACAAATCAACGCCCAAACACAAACCAACGACCGAGTCTCTTGCTCAGTGAGCAGAACAAAAACACCAACACTCCGACAGACAACGGTCTGCCTAAGAGGGCCGAGTTGGAAGCCAACAAGACTGTCAGCAATGGAAACGCTTTTGATATCGGCAAGGAAGAAAAGAGCCTGTTCGGCAGCTTGATAGGGATCCTGGAGCACACTTCTGAAGACTGCCGAGCCTCCGTTTTTGTCAGACAACTTGCAGCACTGGTCGTGAAGCTGAGGAACCTCATGCCTTGCTTACTCCACAGCGACAAAGGCAGCTCTACCTGCTTGATAAATGAGCCAGTCGGAAGGTATGCTTTTTTTTAAATTGGTTTTCAAATAATCGTCAATTAATGCATGTGATGTTAAGTCTTTTGTATATCTGGTTCAATTTAAAAATAAATTAGGTAGGATTCGAAACCAGGCGTTGATAAACCGTAATTTTTTTATCAATGAAAATTTAAATCGCTAAATCAAATTAACTAACAATCTTGACTTCATAAATATGAAATACAGCATTTTTTCTTATTAGGACAAATGATAATTTCAATAATTTTTAATTATCGTTATTAATTAATAAATTAGGTGTAAAAAGCCCATTAATAAATAAATCCATAAATTGTAGATATATTGAATATTTAATAACCTTTTGCCATTTGATTTTAATTGACATTTGTGATAACATACAAGTTTATTGTTTGTTTTAGAATTCTAGATTTATCTCCTGGAAAGTATCAACTCAATATGAATGCTTTCAACTGTGGAGGTGTGCAAAGTGGTCAATGTAAACACGTCAGGGCTTCACATAATGGCAGTACCCCCACGGAATCTCAATCCTTGACATCCAACTCTGCTTGGATGAGCAACGCAACCGAACAAACCACAAAAGCAGCAGAGCCAGAAATAGACAGCCGTTCCAGAGCAAACTCAATAGACAAATGGACAACAAACACCATCTCGAAAAGAAAGTGGATCCCAATCGGGTCCCAAAATAACGACAGTGAAACTATTGTAACAAGCAGTGAAAGTTGGTTAAGTAATTCTGATTGTTTGATTAACACTACGCCGTTTTCACAGACGGTGGATAGTCTCAAAGCATGGGATTCAAATTTGCAAAAGAAATCCCGCAATAACGAAACCGGTCCGCGCAGTCCATGGGAAACGAATACAATCGATTCACTCATAAAATTGCCTCGAGAGATTACTTCGCAGTCTCATATATTGAGCTCTTCGTGTGAGCCAGAACCTAACGATGACAGTCTTTCATTTGACAGCAAAATGGCAGAACTCCCGAACTTGGTCTTCGGAATAAAAGATCAGATCGTTTTGGATGCTACTACTATAAACTCAAAAGACGACCTTTTGTGCAATCGACAATCTTCTTGCAGTGATGAAACTGGTGTTCCTGAAAATTTTGATTTCAACGACAGCAGATTCGACATGCAAATTGACTCTGACAAACTTAACTTTACGAGCGCCCAATATAATGAAATGAAGTACGGTAGAGATGCACTGCCTCCATTCAGAAAAATAGAACCTGCTAAGAATCTGCAGCTCCCCGTAGACGCTCTCGGAGATATCAGTTCTGATGCTGATAAGTTACATCTTCCCACGAGCGATACCATCCTGAGTGACAGCAGTTTTCCGATTACTTCGGAATCTCTAGACTTGGCGATGGACAATCACAACATAGATACTTTGAATTCTACCATTGTGGATCCTTGCAAGACTGTAACGTTAGGAACCAACGAGGATACTGTACATTGCGATGGCCAGTCTTTACTGACTAGTTCAGTGCTCACTCTACCAATCAGTGTCTCTAGTGCTTTAAGCAGGAACGAGTCCATGCTGTCCGTGAGTGAGTCAAGTTTAGACGGCGGAAGATTAAGCTTAACCACCAGTCAGTCAGTTTTGCACCTGCTGGATCCGCTGGGAACCGACTGTCTGTCATTTTCTGACGCAGAACTAAGGCCGACCTCGCAGATGTCTCTTGACTTGCAGATGGACCTGTTTCCGTTTCATCATCCTTAAAAAAGTAAGCCTTACGTACATGTACAGAAAAACATAATATTTTTATACATAAGAAGCATGATAAATTATTATCAATAATATTATGCATTGTTGACTCTAATATTTACAATTAAATTATACTTATACAATTATAAGTTATAACGAGTGTAGCAATAAAATACCACATTTGAGAAGACTGTTCTAATCATGTTCTTTAGTTTTTTTTATTTACAATACACGTGTTTAGTTTCACATAAGCTTTGTGTAATTTTACAATTATGTTACACAATGGAATAAAAATAGGACTGCAGCGTCAGAGTCTGCAAAATTGTAATTTAATTTAAAGTATATATATATTTTTTGCTATTATGTTATTTATGTTTATTAAATCTAAATTTCTCTTATATCCGGGAATAAAAATGTATTATTTTTATATAATTAAATACAAACATTAAGTGTGTTCATAGGTTTTGGCGGCCGTTATTATAAATACGGCATTATAATCGATTCTTGGATATTATGCTGCGTTTTTCTCGTTTAATGTTTTGATTCCGATATGAGGGCCATCTTCAGAGATCACATCCTTGGAGATAGCTCTAGCCCCGAGACATAAACGTCAGAACATCAAACAAAAAAATCCAGCTACGACTACCCCATAATTGAGTATTTATAACGTGTACTATACAACACATTTTCGAAGACTTTCACAAGAAAATAAATGTAAACTAATAAAAACATTTAATTTTTGGTAATTGATTTAAGGACTTACATGAATAAGTATCTAGCCAAAGCGTTATTTATTTTTTTTTATTTATTAGAATCTTTCGAAATATATTCAAATAAATTATACTATAATTATTACAAGTTTTATAATAAACTAATGAATTTAATCTTACTTTGTTTTTACTTTTTTTATTTACACCACAATTTCATATGTATATTTTTTTAATTTTTAAATAAGGTTATATAATTTTCTAAAATATAGGACTTCAAAATCAGAATTGGTATAAATACATATATTAGTTTCATTTCCAATTTACATTTACCCTTTGTTAACTAAAGCTCATAACTTTTAATTTACGTAAATCTTAATAGTTATTTAATACTTTAATGTTACGCACAAAAACTTTAACGTGTTATTTTTAGTACTTTAGAACTTCTAATAATAAAAATATAACCAAAATATGTATATTTAGATATCTGTTAATTATATTTTAATCGTGCAATTTTTTTTCATTGTTTACTTTAAACACTACTACTAAAAATCAAATTGTTAATTCAACGCAAATATTATAGAAGTACAATCTCTACTTCATCTAACTAATAGGTCAGATTTTATGCATGAAAAATTCTGACCTATCAGACAACTATGTTTAACAGTTACTACATACAGCTTAATTACAGTATTTGCATAGTTATAGATGTTTTTGGTAAGAAAGGTAATATTTTTATATTACGACATTATATTTAATAATAAATACAAAATTAAAGGTACAGGTTTAAATGACTGACCATAAATTGTTCTTTACTTTACCTTAAAAAGTAGTAAAATAAAGAATATTACACCAACGTAAATTTAAGACTTATAATAATTAAGACCTATAGAGCAGATTATAACTAAAACCCTGCTATGGTTGACATATTTGGTTGAAATAAATTAAGTGAATTGAGTAGTTTGACATGTCAATATACATTTGTACAATTTTTCAGATAAGTAATAAACTATTTCAAATACAGGGCTGCAGAGTTTAAAGAATTGAAAAGAGTACCCAATGACTCCGTTTCCAGTATTACGATAGTATATTTTTATTATCGCTAATTGATTTCAATACCTCCATGAAGAACAGTAGCATGAATTCATTACAACAGTATAATTATAAATTTCGGTTTGCAATTCAAATATTTCTTTCATATTCTCATAGAAATAAACTTGTATATTTTTATGTTTTTTTTTTTATTTAATGTAAGGATTCATTTTAAAAAAACCTCAAGAAAAATATGACTTACATTAATATATGGAACATCATAACGAGAAATCATTTTGCAGTTTCCCATTTATAAACATCCCATCAAGTCATACAGTGTTTTCTCACAAATATTAGAAGTCGATTTCTATCTGAAAAACTGATGAAGATCATTAAAAAATACCTGGTATGTCTGATTTTCATAACATTGATCGTATTGTTTATGTATTCACGTAAGCAACTTCTTTGCTTGGTAGCAAGCAAGTACATATGAATTCTACAGATATTATGTATTATTAAGATTTGTATTTATTTTTTAATACTTTGCTATTTTTCAGACGAATAGGCCAACAAGTTTTTCAATATTATGTTTTTTTTTTTTCTTCATAATTTGTAGTTACTCGCAGCTGTCATATACAAATAAATTTGGCATATCATAGTGACATCATCACTTTACAATTTAGTTTGAATATCTGCATAAGATAGTAAAGGTTAATTAAAGAAAATACATAGAATTCCTTAACTAGTTTTATTATAATATGTGCAATGTACGAATAAAACTTACTACATTTTTAGCATGTCATATTTTGTTGAATCAATTTCACAGAAACAATTATACCAAGTTTCCAGTCACTAGAATGTAGTACGTTGTAATCTTGCTATTAGCAAATCTTGCGCCAGGAAAAACACCCCATCCTCATAGTCTTTCACATATTCAAGCCGAAATATAATTTACAAAACGTTAATATCTTCTGATGTTCAAATAATTTTCATAATTATTGTTGTTATTATTCCTATGTCATTCTTCATGATGCGACACGTGCTCTTCAATGCCGTCGCTCTCAGTCACGAGGGCCCTCTCCAGGATGACTCGCCCCTCCTTGTATCTAAGCAAATTTACAACATTGCTTATCTTTTTTGGTTTCAATAATATACATTACCTATTCGTGGCTTAATTTTCAGATCGTTTATAATCAAAATGTTATAACTTGTTACAGGATAAAATTATTGCATCTTGGACAACCTAATGCCATACATTAGATCCAGATTCATTTCCCAAAAATCTACAATGCGAATACTAGTCACTCATAACGAGAACAGTTGAATGCCAAGTATTGTCTAGAAATAAATCTGAGTTTTAAATACCTTTGGTTCTCTTCAGTTGCAAATTCATAAATCCATCCCAACTTGGAATTGCAATTTTTGCACGAGACATCTCGAACCATATGGCGTCCAGTCAGCATCACACGATCCTGAACGTCGGAATATACAAGATTCACAACTTTATTGAACAGGAAGGCTCTACCTGTTGAACGATACATTGGTAATTAATATAACCATTAAAACCTTAATACATTCACCTCTGGTTAGATATTTACCCGTGGCTCCAGTGAACCGAGTACTGATGAGCTCAGAACGATTGGTAAGGTTTGTATCGCAAGCAGCACAAGAGAACAGCCGCGCTCCCCCGATGTGATCCAGAAAAATCTTCCCCATTGCTAGCCGCCACAAACCTTGTGAATTAAATTACAATTATTTTACAAAAATTATTTTCAACGTAATGAAATTCACTGCCACTTTCTAGAATTAGACAAGAGTAATTTGCGCAATTTTATTAAAACTTACCTTCTTAAGCTTAACCTTAAAATATTACTCAATATCAAATTGTCTCGTTAGTCGTGTTTGCAGACAACAATAATGTTGAACGCGTTTTGTTAATCCACTTGGAATCAGAGACAAAGAACCCACAACGAAAACAAAAATATGTCAAATGTCATATCGCAACATCAACACTAAGTGTGCTTTGTAAATAATGCTGCCAGACGTGAAATTCATTGGTTTAATATAAAAAAATTAAAACCTTAAATACTTTCATTCAATATTATTTTTTTAACAAATAAAACCTGTTTTTTTAGAGAATCAATAATTTTTAAAAAGCTTTATTTACACCTAAAATAATTATTAAAAAAAACATTAGCTATTTTTTTGCTGTTATAATTAACTTGCAGGTATTTATTGTACAGTTTTTTTAAATATTATTTGCGTATTTTACTACTGCGTGTTTCGTTAAAAATCTATCATTGTAAACAAAGTAGATTCCGAATAGACGTGACGCTTCGTCTATGGTTCCGGTAACCACAGAATTGCCAACGCCAACGTAACCATCCGAATTTTTCATTTATTTTCAGTCGTCATTGGTCGTCACTTGAGGCTCTAGTGCGTTCTAGTATGAAATTTTTGGTGTTTTTCATTTAGTTACTATATTTTTAATATCAACATTTAAGGTCATTACATTTTGGTTTTGAGAGGTTGCTTGGAACCTTAAACCTCTTAGGTTTTTCGGTGATTGAAAGGAGACAATGTGAGCTGCTTTTCGTAAACCATTTTACTTTGTTTTTTAATTTAATTTTAGCTGGATGCTTTCAGCACCACGTTTTCTCAAATGTGATTTGCATATTGTATTTATAGTGGAGCATTCCCACTAATTCTAGTTACTATTTAAGGACTTGAACAAATATCATAACTTATTTACAACCATATTAGCAATGATCGCTACGTGTGTGGGCATATTTTAACAGATAACATGTTTTTTTAGATATTGTTTTTTAACATACATCGAGGAAACTTAAGAGGGTTCCTTCCCAGTAGCTGCACTGAGGATCCCCATTATTTTTGAACTCCCGATACCGTCCAGTGGGGCGTTACCATTTTATATGACTTTAGAAAGATTTGCTGGTGAGTACCTAATTTGGACATTTCCCATTTATCTCTTCTTTCAAACAAATTTAATATCTTTATGTATTTTTTTTACAAATAACTAAGTTTACCGACACTTCGAGCGCTTCGGTGGCTTACCATGCTCGTTTTTTCAATAATTTATTAAGGTTATGTTATAGATCAACAATTAAAATGTTGTGCAACTGAACATATGCTTGTCGTTTTACGTGCATGTTACATCGCAGACGACACGAAGAACTCGAAGTTGCTAGAATTTATCTACTTAGCACATTTTTATGCAAACAATTGTACAATTGATTTGCTGAAAGTGGTTTTGAATAAGAAAAGTTGTTAAAATAAATATTAACTTTCATATTTTAACCCTGCTATGATAATTATTTTATCAAGATATATTCAAACTGATTTCATATATATAAAAAAAAATATTTCTACTGGACATTTTAAATGTATTGGTATTACTCATTTACTAAAATGAACTTTCCAGTTTGCCATAATTAGTTTTAATTATAACAAATTTCTATTTTATGTGAGCATTGTTTTACTAAAATATACTTTGTTGATTTAAAATCGCAAAAGAATCGTTCTTACCATATGTGCTTTTTTGTGAAAAGATAATGTTTGCGTAACACATGTTACCGTACTTGCATAATTTATAGGTCAGCGATCTCAAATAGCACAGTTCGCTGCATCAACAGAATTTATATCGTACTAGAAGCATTGATAAGCGTTCTCCTGATCAATTTACTTAGTGCATTCTCACTTAAAAGAGCAAGTGTATTATTAATATTAATGAGGCTAGTTCTTTATCTTGAAAATTATACATGATTATTTAATGTAATGTATCTAAATGAAAACACCATGAAGTTTTAGTATCTGGTTTTTAACTCGGTTTAAGTTTTTATACAGTATTAGGGTCGATGGTGTATATTTTATATACTCGTAAAATAATAGCACACTAACAGGTTGCATAAACCAAAATTTGAAGTCTTACTTATGAATTTGTTCGTCATTCAATGATCATTTTAAAGCTAATCTATCAATTCAATAATCTATAGAAGGTGCAATGTTTTTCTATGGAATTATTTATCTTATTATGCTTTAAATTTGTGTATACTTAATTAATTATTATTTACCTAAATAGTTATCTATATGTATTTAAAAGTTTGTCAATATAGTTTGCAATTAATTAAGTAAATATTCAGTGGAAATATTTAAGTAATGTACTTAAATTTTATAAGAAGTGCCTTAACGCATGGATAAAAAGAGAATGTCTCTGTCGCATTAGTATTCATGCAGAACTATTGATGACCTTAAGTATACTTTGTGTTTATATAATTTATTAGAGAACTGGGAAACTATTTTCAAAAAATTATCCAAATAAATGTACATATTTTCCAACAGATTATTACTTTTGTTTAATTACACAAAAATTTATTTTTGTTGATATTAATAATATTCAATCGAAACCTATAAAAACAACACAGGAATGTAGATTATATTTTATTTTAAAGCCGATCGATATTAAAATTTAAAATCATTTAAGTACGTCTGTTGGACATTTCATTATTTTTTCGAAAACAATAGCTCTACAAAAAATAAGTGATGCTCGGCAAAATGTTCTTCATACTTGAGATATGGTTTAATGGATATAAATAACAATTATTAACGTATTGTGCGTACGGTGCACTTGAACATCCAATGAGCTCTCGTTATCAATTTTCACCTGTCAAGCGAGTCACCTAGAGGTATCTTCTAGAAGTGCAAAAAAAGAGCCACTGGGTATTATCAGTTGTTTTTTTGAACGGGAGATAAGCAACAGTGACCTGGTGTGCTTCTTTTTTAATTTGAATTGCAATACACATTACTCTGGCTATTCCGCTAAACAAAATTATTAAGTATTGTTATCAAAACTCATTAACTCACACAGTAATTAAAAAATATGTTTAATGCTGAAACAAAACTGTTGAAATAATATCATGATTGTTGGTATTTGCGTCTGTTTTGTTTGCAAGCTGCCTCTACACGAAGCCAGAGCGGTCAAAAGTTTCTTTAAAAAATGAAAATACACACTATTTCAGTTTGTTTTTATAGCTCCCTTTCTGTAAGTGGACACGGTGTGTCCGATGTAACACAATCACTGTCAAATCTAAATATTAACATTTTTTTTGTTGTAGGATGTGTTTTCTAGTTATTTTTAGTCAATTGTTATAGTTCCAATTTTCAATAGGCACATCATGATAAAGGCTATTTTCACAATATCTTGCCAACTATTTTAATGACAAAACAGATACCCTTTACTAACATAGATTAAATCCACGCTGGTATACTTCCTCCGGCCTAATGATGCGAGGGGCTCTGTTGAAAGACAACATTCATATAAATGGACGGCTGTCATGGACGGTTAAGAAGACATTATTCAACTTGGCGTTCACAACGGGAGCACCTCAGCTGCATCTGATTGTAGAATATTTAGAATCGTTTGCAGTCCATATAAATTAGCGCGTCTGGCTTATTTGTAATGCTACCAGGGGCGGAGCAAAGTTATTTCTTTTAAAAAAATACAACTTGTGCCACTGTATTAATACATACTATAAACGGTTCTGGATTTCAAATTAATTCGGATAATCAAAATAAATAATATTTTTATGTAAGTATGGTAAAAAAGTGATATTTATTTTCGGATGTTACCATATACAATATAAGAAACACTCCCCGCCATGCGGTTATCGATTGGGTTTCCAGGTTCAAACTAGGGTGTAGGAGTTTAAAGGAAAGGAAAATCATAAAAAACTTTCTGTGATTTCCCATAAACTACAAGGACGCAACAAGTCTGACTTACGATATTAGAATTGACTCATCAAATAGTTTTTACAGAGCGGGCGTGGCCTATCAGTTCTAAGGGCTGTTATAGTAGACAGGGTATATGATACTGCCCTATTCAAATCCGCTATGCGATATGCCAACTGCACGCTGACAGCTAATGCGCGACAGAGGCCTAACAAACTGTGCCAAATGGATGCGCTTCACCAACTCCAGTGGTTCCAACTGCCTGCGTTGCGTGTTTGGGAAGTACTGGCCCGTGTGGCCCCGGCGCATTCGTGTCACTATTGGTGTCCGTTGTTCGGGCGACCTTCGGGCTTAGCGTGAGACCGCCATTGTCCGCCATCGGAAGCGACTCGCCAGATCCGCGAGTGGCCAGCTCGGACGCCCGCTGCACCCACTGCACTAATTTGGATATGGTTCACTTTAGCATTGAGATGTCAAATGTTTTCTCTTGGCCACTGAATTTTATATAGTTGTGGAACATTGCTGTGTTCAAATTATTACTATCGATTTTTTTAATAAAACAGCTTTTATTCGTGCATTAAAAAAGTATAGATCTTCAGGTGCCTCTCTTGAGAGGAGTTTGATTGCCATCTCACTGAACAAGTCTGTTCGTAGTTTTCTTAGGGTAAATAGTGTAGTGGGTCACCGGGTACTTCTACCCCGCAGTTTTAAATTCGAAGGAAAGGTATGCGTACTGCTGCCCAATAGTAATGCTAAGCAATCCTTTTCTTAAAAAAAGTCTCGCATTTATATCTGATGCTCCTTTTAAAATTAAATTCGAAGAAAAACTCTCAGAGGAAAACACTATTGTGGTGTTCTTCTAGAATTTTTTTTTTTTTTTATAAAACTAGATAAATCGACTATTGACGTGACACAAGCGTATAAGCCTTGTAGTAACATCCTGTATAAGTAAAAATAAATATTGGATACGTATCAAGTCGGGCACAATCGCAACCGCATTCACTTGTGACCCCTCGAACTTTACTTACTTTTTCAGCATATCTGAGTTTGGATGTCTCCCGTAAGTGGAACGCAATGACGCAAAAGGAGGCGAATGGCGAACGGACATCACAATAAAATTCCTAAAAATAATTCCAACAGTCCCCACTATCACTGGTGACCGTATAGTTCTTGGCAATTGCCCGCTCCGGTTATGGATTACCTGGTCCCGCTGCGCCCCTCCTGCCTCACCTGTACTCTTCGGGACTCCTCCGCCGCCGGGAACAATCGATGCCCCCCTCCTCCCTCCCTAGCGCATTGCAGCCCTCGACCACACGAATTTCCCACACGGTGTTTCCAGCGTGCGCTCAGGCTTTATATGAATTACACTCGGTATATTTTTCTCGAATCGGAATCGTCTTCACCGGTTCCGCCCGTGACGAAAGTGGCGCACTCGGAAGTGAGCACGCGACCTCCTCGGAGTGGTGCGCCAAGTTGCGTGTCTCGACTTCGTTTACCGCAATCTTCAACGACTTCAACACGAAATGATGTCGGTAAACCGTAATCCTTATTCCCCGAATCCACATTATACAATATTGCGGGAGACAGCTCGCCCGTGGGGGTGGTAGTCTTCTCGAATACCACGAACCCCCATCATCATCGGATCTAGCAGCTCCACCTCGTAGGCACTGTATCTTATACTATAATCTTGTAGCGTGACAAATTATTGCTATTCGATATGGAGAAAGTATGCTTTAATACATTTTAATATGTGGTATTGGTATTTAAAAAAATATTCGGATAATTAAAATGATTTTATCGGACAAATTGATTGTATGTATCTCTTTAAAAAGCTAGTCACCGCAGCGGGAGCGACTCCCGCGACGCCGGCTCTTTTATCACATGATAACTGATATCGACTGCATCGCGTGATATAAAATTGAGTAACAAATCAGAATCATAATTTGACCTTTTTATATTTCCTTTCAACTGCAATAAACTTCAGCGAACACACCTCGCAGTTCCGACCGTAACCGGATTCCCAATTTGAGAAGCTATCGGTGTCAGTAATTGGCCATCGGTTTTTTCTTTGCTCGTGTACTTCACATTTCGCATAACTTGGCGCTGTTAAAGCCGTACTATCATTTTATTGTGTCTGCATTTAATTCATATTGTAAGTTATTCAGTAACACCGGTTACGCAGTGAATAAACATCGCGCGACCCCTTGAGACATTGCGAGTGTCCATTCACTGCTGTCACCTGTTCCATTTGACCCGTTGTTGAGCACACTATGCATTGATGTATTTAAATACGTATTTGTATATATATATTTTTTTCTAAAGTATACTTGTATGGAAAGACCGTGGAGGTTTGCCTTTTGACCTGTAAACTCACATCTCTGTGCCGCTTTACGCCGTGCATTATTCACGCTCATTGTCTATTTGCACGCTGTATTGCGAAATATATATTGACCTTTCCCCTCGCGTTGCTTAACATTTGAAAAGAAAAATATCATTGCATGACAATCATCAGTAAAAACATTAAAATTCTCGCTCAAAGTGTTGCAATTCAAATGCGTGCAGTTTTTATTTCAACCCCCCGCTGCGGGATATGCTAATGTGGGCGGGGGTGGGGGAGGCTCGGCCGGCCTGTCCGGTCTACGTACAGCGAGGGGAGGCGGGGGTGGATCGATACGTGCGTCGCGACCGCCCTGCAGAATGCAGCCCCGCCGGCCGGTGTTTGATTCGCGTTCTCCCCGCGCCGCCGTCGATCAAGCTTTCGACTTATATTTATATGAGTTTCCACACAATTGTGCTATCACATCTGAAACAACTATTGAACACTGCCCGAGCATGACGGTCGATTTTTTACTACTACAAGACGAGCACACTTTGCATGTTAATTTATATTTTATACGTATTTCGATACATGCCGCCCGGACGATGCAGTGAAATCCGGTTTCTAACGATGAAACAATGGCCGTCGAACGCGTCAGAATGTGTTGCATCGAATGCCACTTCCGCCAATCTGTGATTTTATCGCCGTTCTTTTATCGGCGATTTTATCTCGATCGCAGATAAAGAGATCGATCAATATTTTTATCTGTGAAATTAATTATTTGAGTCGCCTCATAATTCAACCTGATCGTACTAAACACTGATTACCAATGACGACACTGATTACCAGCGACAGTCGTAGTTTTTGTAGTTTCTATTTTCCGTTCAGGTTAGGTCTGGAAGTATAGTAAACGTGTACACTGTGTTGTGTGCCCCTCTCGGAAGGTCACTAGCTTGACATGTGACTCCGCGGATGCACAATTGATTGATGGACTTTCAATCAACGTTTAATAATGATACACTTTCAATACTTTAATTGTGTTGTTTATTACACACACAGCCAGACAGCGTCTTGTTCAAAAATTTAAATTAAATTTCAAAATTCTTTTATTTTTCATCAAGTTTATTACAATAGATCTTATAACTAATGTTTTGGTGGAGTGTTTGGCTATCCCCGTCCTGCGCGCAGGTTTCGGGGCTCTCAATGTGTGACTTAAGTGGTAGCGTACATGATTTACTGTGGTTGTGATATTATGTTAGGCAGGGAAAATGAGTGGGAAAAACTCTTTATTCGCCCTCAGCTCTCTAATACATCGGTATATATTGATATGTTACACAAAGGATCGTAGTCCTGGACCTAAGCAAACATATGAAGGTACAACAAGCCATAAATAAATAAATGCACAAAAATGTTAAAAAAGGTGTAACACGAAGACAGGATAATAAAGGGCGACATAAATGCATAAACGCATTTAACAAAAGTTAATTGATATTGAGATGAGGAGCAAAGTCCACTTCCTTGTACAGTGTTTATTTAAAGCAACAAAGGACTTTTAAACTAAACTATTACAAAACATATTGAGATGATTGGGTCGTCACATAACAACTAAATCACAGTTGCGCGGTGTGTTTTAAATCGTGTACTTTTGTGTGCGAAATGCAAATTATCTAAGTTAACTAATGTAAGTAAAACTATGAAAATAATTCGAAATGTAATATTACTGTATTGTATATATAATATTTTTTTGTTGTTGTAAATCTCAGTACCACCCTAGAATAGTTGCGTTCTGAATTATTTGAATGTCACCTTTGACCGGAGTGCCACCGCTGGCGTGATTCGCCGCCGGAAGCACGCTAATCGATAGTCACCTGGGACGAGGCACGCACGCGAGGCGCCCCCGCCACGGCGCCCCCCCGTGCCCCCCCATGCCCCCCCATGCCCCCCATGCCCCCCATGGCCCCCCATGCCCCCCATGGCGCCCCCTCCCCGATGCACCGGCCTGCGCGGCGGCCCGGCGGGTCGATAGGCCGCGCGTGCGTGCGGCGCGCCCGCCCGGGCCCACAGGTGTCTGGCGGGGCGTCTGGCCGCCGGTGACCTTCGCCTTGTCTCCCGCGGGGCTGCTGCAGGGTGACCCAGTGCCTGTTGCCGAGACTCCGCCCTGCTGATCACAACCCAGGACGTCGCACTCCATTCCAAATCGTCACAACACAAATACTATGCACAAATAGTGTGTTGTTGTCTTAAAAACTTACCGCAGCAGCTCCGTCGTATCGATGGAGCTGCCGCGGTCGGGAGACTTCGATTCTTCTCGAGCGTCTCGCTGCCTCTCTGCCTCGGTGCATGTGCCGGTGCAGCAAGTATAATGCACCAGATTAACGGCTGAGCTACACGAGGACACCCGCTCGCCCGTGACTGATTGCATTACACAAAAACTAGACCAGAGACCGTCTCAAATTTTAAATACAATAAAATATGTTACATATTGTCATAACACTCGAGTGGTTACGATTGTGTTGTTTATCCGACTCTTGACAGTCGTCAAAATGTGATACCCCGGAAGTATATTTACGAGTAGTATTTTAAATATTTCACTAATCGCTATTTGTTTGAAATTTCAATTTTAGATAAACAATACTTCAAACGAAAAATAGCGAAAAGGGAACATTGGATAGTAAAAAAAAAACCCATGCTGCACCAAAATTTTCTATGAGTCAATGATAATATGTGTAACGCAGGTCATTTACGAGTAGATATTTTTACCTCCTGTTTCTTTATTCTAATGAAATTCTAAGTATAGATAGGGAGACTACCGCTATTCTAGTGGCAATAGTATTTTTTTAACCACAAAATAGGTGAGACATTTTTGACTCTGCCATGTCTCAAAGAATCAAAACAATCAACAATATGGTTTTTTTAAATTTTTTTAGCCCGAGCGGGTTTTCCAATTCGACGTGTTTTTCGTTACCTCATCATGCGGTATATATAATAAATTATGGAAATCTGCATTAATAGCGAAAAGGTCAGTGCGCCCGCCTTATCGCCGCGAGATGCGAAATTCCTCGTCGAGCACGAAATATGATTTATTGCCCATGTCGTCGATTTTACCTCGAAAAATGACGAAAAAAAGCCATGGAGCTGCCAGCCCTCCGAACAAAATTACGCCTCAGTTTTTTTCCATAAATAAGGAAATTAACAACGCGAATCGATGTTATCGGTCGGTTCAGATAAAACAATATTTATAAAATATGCGATGTATGCAAAATAACTCGTTGGTGTATTTGTATGCAGAATTATTATTTTGAATTATACTTGCGATCGATTTGCAATTTGCCAATAGCGTTCTTTTATCATGGGTATTTTTTTTAAAGAATTAGTCTTAAGTAAATAACGCAAAAGAAAACGCTATTGGACAGTTACAATTCGTTTGTCAGTTGTGTCGCCGCTTTAACAATTATCCTAGTACGGACGGGATTAACAATAAACTTCAACATCCGCGGTGCTCCAATTCCGAGACGAGTCCAAAAAACTGTAGTCATCACTTAACTTCGTTCCTCCAGTCGGGTGCGCTTGGCTTGCTGAGATCCTTTTCAAGATCTTCCACTCAGTCTTAGGATTTTCTTTAACGCGATGTTGAGACATAATTCTTATGATCATCTGTGATGTCTCGCCATGAGGGCGAGAGAGAGAAAATTGGCCGAATCGAGCCTTCGTATAGATATACTTCCATACTTCGGAATACTGCGATCTGTTTGACAGATTTGTACTATTCATTGGCGCAAGAAACGGATTGTTATGTTAGGCCAGCCGGGCTGTATGTGTGAGAACCATGAGTCAATGTGAAATTCATAATTAGCGTGTTCAATCAAAACACGTAAAGTTATCCATAACACGAAAAATCAAAAGCAAAAAAAATAAGTATAATATTTATATTATGATATATATGCTGTGAACCCACTTATACTTTCTTGATAGAATTGAGCCCGTAAGACTCGGCTTTTAATATGCGCATAAAAATATTAATAATCGTTTCATTGACGCCGATCATTAGACTTCATCGCGGTGATCATTATTATTGCCTGATTACGGTGCGGCAGTGGTGATCGATCGCCTGCCCTGGTGCTGGTGACAGGACATCTCGTCTGATGACAATGGAGTGATTAATGGTGGATGACGAGGAAGCACCAATCATGACCGGGTCCATTGTCGTGTCCATCACCAGCCCGGCTCCCTCTGCAGCCTGGCCCCGCCGGTGATGGTCAACGGAAGCTGCAATTATTAACTGTCATTGGTAAAACAATGGCTTGCATGATTTAACTCTTTCAATATTTTCGCATGCAATCATATCGCTAAATCTCACTTATCGATTGAAATTATTAAACATAATATTCAAACGTATAAGTATAGTAAACATGCATGCATGTGTGTTTTTTAAAAGCTGTTTCTTTGTTTTCAAATGTACCTCACTGTATAATTATCTACTCGTATTTGCGATTTATTTATCACAACCTCGGTGTAATCGATGATTATCTTAATCGTGGGTTGATAATCAATGAGATTCTGCTTTTTATGCAGCACAAATGACGTCTTTGACAGATATTTTGTATAAAAGAAACTTGACTTGTTGATACTTTTCTTTTGTCAATATTTTGTACACTTTTTGGGACTCTCACTCCCGGACCCGATCCTCAAAATCGTCGACATAATATTCAATGGACCCAATTAGATTTCAAGCCGAAGATTAAACTAGTACGCGATTCTTTAAAAGAAAATTAATCTAGTAATATATATTTTTTTTAAAATGAGTTCTAGTCATTTTGTGTAAAATCAGATTCGTCTCGCAGTTTTCTCGACTCTGCGGGGAGTCTTGCAGATGGCGGCGATGCATTCGTGTGAATAAATCTGTATTCCGCCTCCAATTATAATACATTTTCCGGCCCCGTTGACTTGGAAATCAACCGCGACCGGACGGCGCAGCGGACCCCGCCGCGGCAGTCCGCCGGTGTCGTTAGCAGGAATCCAATTACCGATTCGAAAACGCACTAACAAATTTTGTATTTTAAATTTTTGTATTATTTTGAGATTGGTGACCGTTTCACTGAGCGCATATTTTTCCTGGGCCGGTCTTATTATTTTGGCTGTACTCCTGACTGGCGCAAATTCCGCACCCACGCTTACAATATTTTCAAAAATATCAGTATAGAAATCCATCAAGTACTTTCTGTCAAAAATATATATATTTAATATGTAAGAGTAATCGTTGGATTAAAACTTTATTCAGTTGATAAATTTGCGTATATACATATATTTTCATATATCTCAATATGTGATTCAGTCGATAAATTAGAATCGCACGCATCTCCGCAATGGCGGCCCTGCCGTCCAGCCGCCATCGCCGGATACTTATCCGGTCTATTTCAGGGTATATCGCGTTGGAGGCGAAGTCACTTGTGATTTTGATCGATGCAGATTGCTAGCGCATCGTGTGCAGCGTTGCCATGTCGCTACTTGTGTGCAATCTTTGCACTGCATTACGATCAAACCACGATTTTACTCTGGGACAATACACACATGGAATATGTCCGTGTCATCTCTCCGCTGCACCTTTTTGAACAACCCGGATATCAAGTGATAAAACTGATCACCATTTTTTGCAAAATTATTGCCCCACCAAGTTCTTCCCGCCCGGCACTCGCCTGCGGTAGAGACGCCGAGTCCATCATCAGGCCCGGGAAACCAGGCTAAAGTTCATCGCCTGACCTGAGCAACACTGCCTCAGCTCGGTGTCGCAACAAGTTACCCAACGCGGGCGAAGGTTCACCGCTCCGGCTCTGCCGACTTGCATTTCTCTCTCGAGTTTTGGATCTTTCGGCAGAGAGTTGACGCAATTGCGGTGGTAACTTTAAAAGTTCTTGACTAATACTAATTTAACGAGTTTTTGACTTATCAGTATTAGAATAGAGGCTTTTACTTCCATGGCGTGACTATCTACCAGGGTTTTGGTATCTATGCACTTGTGTTTGATTCCGCGTCGTTACTCTATTACTTTTTCAGCGTCAGGTGATTGCTGCACTATTGCACGCTAGGGAGTGCGGCCGTTGGCAATAGCGTGGCTTCATACTCATACGTACAATTACCATGTAAAGTTACAATCTCATTTCTTCGAATCAGCTAGGGGAAATTATCAGGCTGAATCAGGAATTTATATGAATATGAGTACATATATGGCGGTTTCCAAAATATGTGAATAAATTTAATTTTGATGTCATCAAGGGTGATGGTGTGTTTCGTTACTTCATCGACGCTTTTCAATCGAATTGATATCCCCGCCGGATACACTAACCGATAATGCGTTGCTGCCGCGTGAGTGCGGAAAGCCGGATTCGCGACTTCGAGCTCCCCGCTCCGATTCCGCCTCATCGGACGCAGCGATGCGAGCTTCCATCGATCCGAATAATTGAGCATTGTCAGCTGTGAATAATTGATCCCTGCTTCCGTATCTCGCACACGATCTGAGACGCCCCGGTGCGCCGCCGCCCCCGCCCCGCCCCGCCGGCCGGATCGATGGCCGCCGCGCAGGCGCCGCTTCCTGTTCCGGCGGCCGGCGCCCGCTCCGGTCAGTCCGCCGCAGCAGCCCGCGCCTCCGCCCGTCCCCGGGAGCCGAAGTCTCGTCTGCCGCCACCCGACTCCTCGCTGCCGGCCAGATCGCGCCGCCGGAGCCCTCGCCGTTATTAGAGTCGCATTGGTTCGCCGGCGGAAGGGGCGCGCTCTCCGTTCGCGCGAGTCGCTTCCAGGGACAGTGAAGAGAATAGCGCTGGTCGCGGGGATCAGGGCGCGAGGGCTGGCGCGAGCCCCCGGGGCTCCGCTACGCCGCGCCAAGGGCGTGCGACTGAAGCCTCCGCCCCCGCGCCCGCGGCCGGGGATGCTCTCTGGTAAGCCCTCCCTCCCTCCCTCCCCCCACCTCAACTCGGGTGTCCTGTGGCCTTCGCCGGCGGGTATGCGACCATATACATACGCTTTGACTCTATCGAATTGGTTTTGAATTGAAGTGTGCACTAATGAGCGGCCCTATATGAATGATCAAATCTGAATACCGATTGGTGCCGAAATAAATTGAAAGCTTGTTGAGCGACAAGGCATTTGAATGGTGAAGATCCATTATTATAATCTTAGTTTAGTCATGTTTAGTCAGTTTAGTCGTGCATCTGATGATGACCCGGTCATTGGGTCGAAACTAGTTATGCAAATAATTTCAATAAACTCAAAAGTGAAGACAAAAATACGAAGTTACTTTTTTATAATTATAATTATAAATTGAAAGCAACTAAAACTATCTTGAAAAAAACTGCTTACGTATGTATCCACGCCAGGCTCCAATCTCTGGCCCGGCACGATTTTTAAACGTGACTGATATTCGAGTCTACCAAAATTTGTAAATTCGGCGATACTTTAAAACAATCTACAAATTTATGCCTTTTGACAGCCTCGTAATAGACAAACCAATTTTTTATTTTACAGAGGTTGCATATTGAAACGGGCAAGAAAATGATCACATGAAATAATCTATTGTCTTCGTGATTAATTTGCGATATGAACAGCTCGACTCGTCGGTTTAGTGGATCTAAATCTATTGATCGAGAGGTCCCTCGTTCTATTCTTATCCTGGCAGGTGAACCCCAAATCGATTTAACGATTTGTATTAATATAGACTGTTTTAATTTTTAAAAAATCATGTTTGTTATAATATTTTGGCAAAGACAAAATATAAGCTTCATTTGAAATAAAATAATTCTACTTATAATTTACAAAACTTGAATGACAGTCCCATATAGCCTGAAAAAATTTTTTCGCTTGCCTAAGGAACCATTCACTTTTCCCCAAGTCAAGTCTCAGTGAGATTTTTCACTTTGTAAATATTACTATCTATCATATAGCATTGTATTTATGTTCACGGAGTCAGCTTATTTCTACGCATTGGGTTATTTTTTTGTAGATAAGAAATTACATCTCTACTGTGTTTCAACAAAGAAAACAATATAAAAAATAGTTGATTCTGAATACTGGAGATTTTCTATTATTTTTCTGACCTTGGTTCTAGCCACGCATAAAGCGACATTTCATTTTACCTACTAGCACAAATAACTACCTATTTATGAATAAAATGCTCTTAAAATAAGTGAAAGATTGTATTGAATTCTTTTTTTCAAATGAATCAATATCAAGTTGTTTTTTTGTTTAAATTATTTCTAGTGAATAGCAAATGTCACGAAGAAAGAAATTGTTGATATTAAAATTTAAGATTCTACCTTTACTAGGAGTGGTGTCTTAATAAACGAGGTATGACTAAAAATATTTAGCTTTGTGATATACCTGGTCGTTTTGTTGATACATGATAATTTTTCAATCGGTAATTCGTACACCATATATTATGAACAATAATGTTTTATGTTTACGATACATATTTGAACTTGTGATTAAAGGTTACGAAAACATGATATTAGTAAATATTTTCAAGCAATTGTTGTATTTTTTTCATTTGATGACTTTATAATATTTTTGAATAAAATACTTGAGTGATTTTCCACATGTTCGTTTTTATTTGTGACCGGATGACTTTATGTTAACTCTTTATAGCTACTGCTAAAAATCAAATTGTTCACGCGATCTAATGTGAAGAAACAATGTCAATCTGCTCTGATCTGATAATTCTATAGACAAAGAGTTGTTATAGCATTTGAGTAGTTTTTTTTTTCAGTAATATTTCAGCTGCTGTGAAAGTCAGGTTATTTTGGAGGATCCTTCAATTGTAATATTCACACTTACATCCATTCAGCTGTCACACTTCCCAGGTCTGATAGTCTCATGATAAGATGTCCAGCCACCTCGATAGGCTTGAATTACTTTGGAAGCTCTCCATAGACATAGTGGAAAGTCAATAAGTGTCAACTTTTTTTTGCAACTCACATTTCTGACTGTCGTCGTACTAGAACTGAGAATAACAATATTATTGTTACTTGCGAGTGTGAACCATGTAGATAAATATTTGATGATTTGCAAACATCCTTGACTTTATTAGAGGATGAAATGTCACATTCATCTCTTGTGAACCATCTACTTGAATGACCCTGTATGGATATATCGATAATTGTCTGGATGTGGTGTGTTTGACTGACTCTCGGTTTCCCTTGTTGCAGAGACATCAGTACAGAGAGGAGACACGTGCACCGGCCCACCAAGTGCGTTATCCAACGCCCTGTGCATGACTCGCTTCAACCTATTTAACGGTTATAGGTGAGCACCAGCACTGATGCAATTATACATTCATGTCTAATTAGCTTTGTCCCAACCGAATGAAGTATCTATGTTGTTTCATCAGTCATTGTATGGCGATACACCATATTCATGCAGGATTTTATATGAAAACTTATTTGAAAATACTTCACTGTACAATGCATTTTAACTTAATTGGTATAAAGTTGGTGACTTTAGAAAGAACCATTAACAGTTTCCTCGTTCAGTTTATTTTAGCTTGAATTACTTCCATTTTTGGAGCTACCATAGAAATTGTTAAAAAGTCTTAAAAATATTACAATATTATATAAAATATTTGAAAATATTTATTTTATAAAATCAATTTAAAATGATGTTAATATTTAGTCAATATGTGTTTTGTCTTCTTTTGCAGAACATCAAAATTTCTGAGCAGCAGACACCGGATTTTGCGGCCGTTTAGAGAGACGTGACTGTCAGCCGTGGCAGTGCTTTATGGAATCGAGCGAATGAATTTGTCATTGGGCCCCGCGCTGTGTCACCAGTCGCTCCTTGCCCAGCGGCCACCTGACCGGCCCTCCCGGCTCTGCCCCCCGCGCTCTCTCGCCCGAGTACTCCGTTGATGCAGTCCCCCGTCTCCGTGGCGGTCCCCCGCAGTCTCCGACAGTCGCCACCACCTTCCCGTTAGCTTCGATGTTTGTCGTCAGTTCCGCCTCCGATGGTTCTGAAGAAAGCTGTCTAAATAGCCACCGTTTAGTTTTCGCCGCTTGTAAATTAAAATAGTCCAGTAGTATCTTTATTATTCAGAATATCAATTGTGATCTAATTCAAGTAAATATCTCGCCGTATCAAACTGTGAACTGCTCACCTTGTACGCCGTCTCCATTCGGAGAAGACACCAGGATAATTTATCAGGTTTGTTAGGTTTTACATTTATATTTTTTGCTTTTGCAACTGTCGTTAATTATAAATTATTATTTTACTTGCTGCTTTTCTTTCTTTGTGTCTAATGTTTCATCTCCAATACTAGGAGCATTTTCAGGCAAGCTTTCCTAGATAAAGTCTGAGTAGCAGAATCCAAATGTCTAACGAAAAATAAATCGACCCCCCATTTACGCCAATAATTGTCACCAGTTTGCATTTTTTAAATTTATAATTTAATGAGATTGCAACTACATTTAATATATTTGATCTACTATTTTCACGAGGGATCATTTTTGTAATAACTTTACTCATGTCAACTGTTATGCTTTTTTTTTTACACAGGTTTGTTGTGAGAAGCAAGAAGACCACCTTCGTCCAAGATGGGTTCCTTAAACGTGAACCGCAGCGTGTCGGATGCCTTCTATCGCTACAAGATGCCGCGCATCTGCGCCAAGGTCGAGGGCAAAGGCAATGGCATCAAGACTGTCATCGTCAACATGAGCGAGGTCGCCAAGGCCATCGGCAGACCTGCCACCTGTGAGTCCCTCCGATTATTACTCCACTCCATTTTTACCAATCACTTCTGGATATTTTATAATTAAAGGTCGAAAGATGGTATCAAATAATTGTGACTAAAAATCCAAAGTATTTTTCTTAATATCACAAAATGCTTATTATTTTTTAAAAATCTAAAAACCCAGTCTTGAAATCTCTTTTAAAAAAATTATCTAATCTTCAAAACTCATGCAAATATTATATAAAACATAGATTTTAAATACAGAAATAATAATTAAATATGATTCCATACTTAATTTAATATTTAATTAGTAATGATAAAAGAAAATTGAAAAATTGTATATGTTATATTAGCTTCCTTATTGGAACATCGATAGTAATTAAACAATTTGATTTTGTAACAATAACGTTGCTGCATTATAATGTAACACAACTTATTTCTGATATATCATTTTCAGATCCAACAAAGTACTTTGGTTGCGAGCTCGGAGCTCAGACTCAATTCGATGTGAAGAACGAGAGGTTCATTGTCAACGGCAGCCATGATGCCACCAAACTTCAAGATCTATTGGACGGGTGAGCTCTCTTCTCTAAGAACAATTTGCCAAGAATTTTTGCTGTCCATAAAAAAAATCCTTTACTCACAAGAACGCCACTTTCTTAAGTTGGTGTTGATTTAATAATATTAAAACTATAGAATATTAATCTTTTAGAAATTAACCATCGTAACTTATCATGAATGAAATGAAATAAACACACCGGTTTCTAAATGTTTTGTATTTATTAATGAATCATCAACTTTGTGTGGTTGGTTTATTTCAGATTCATTCGTAAGTTCGTGCTTTGCCCGGAATGTGACAATCCGGAGACCGAACTACTCGTCAGCGCCAAGAAGGGCTCTATCTCCCAGGGCTGCAAGGCGTGCGGCTTTCACGGAGCTCTGGAGTTCAACCACAAGCTCAACACCTTCATCTTGAAGAACCCACCTAACGCACCAGCTGGAACGGTATGCTGTCGTTTTATTTGGAACCTCTTCACCTTACAAGAGAACTTCTATATATTTAACTTAATGATTTAGTCCTGTGTCCACTGATATGATAATGAATTATTTAAATTGTTCAAACGCCTTGATGGTTGCATGTCTCTGGTCTCAGATCCAATCATCTCAAAGCACCGATCTATAGGTCTCATAACTTTAGTCAGCTGGCTATCAAATTATCTGATATTAAATATATGTTTGTTTGGTTCCAGAATGCATCAGGCAGTGAGGGCAAGCGCAGCAAGCGCTCCAAGAAGGGCTCCGTAACTAGCAACGGTGACGGCAGCGGCGAGCAGGCCAGCGCCGGGGACGCCGCCCCAGTCGAGCCTCCCAAGGTCACCAGGGAGGTCAGCTTTCATCACAATCTTATAAAACACTGACCAAACTTATAAATTTAAGATTATTAAATTCATTTATTTCTTTTCCTCTGAAACTAAATTAAATTTTTTATGCTAATATTTTCAGAAGTCAGTCAACAAAGCAGATGATGGTGACGATGCAGATGACACCTGGGCGGTGGACGTGTCAGAGGAAGCCGTGCGGGCGCGCCTGCTGGATCTCACAGACGGGGCCAAGAACATGACCCTCAGCGACGATCTGGAGAAGAGCGAGCAGCAACGCGTAGACTTATTTTACGGCCTGGTGAAACTGAAGCGCGACACGCACACACTCGAGGTGGCCTCTGTTCAGAAGGAAATTGTGTCTGAGGCAGAACGGTGAGTACTTTAACTTGTATTATTATTTATGACTTCTTTTTCTGATATCAGGTCAATGTCGTCACATTCTCAAAAACTGGAAAAATGTGTTTCCATTTATTTAAATTTTTTGCATTTATTTTAGGTTTCTGCCATATTTTCAAAATTCAATTTAATCAAAAATATTGCTCATTTATACCAATCAAATTGTATCTCTGAATGATGCACCGGAAAATGAATTAGGCTAAATTTACTTCATCATTATTTATTAAAATCCAAGGGTAGCAAGCTTGTCAAGGATTGTCTCAAATTTAATCATAATTCAGTTTATTTTTCCCAAATATTTTATTCTTTGTCAGATAAAAAAACTCAGGTTATAAAAAATAAATAGTGCAGAAACTAAAGACTGAAATACCTAACATCTGATGCTCAGTCTAAATATAATCCTAGCTACGTAAAATGTCAGTGTGAATTGTTACTTTTCAATGACCTTGCTGTTTAGCATTTCATGTTTTTTTTCTATGCCGACATTTTAAGATGAGTATTTGTTACTCTAATATGTATAATAATAAATTTACAACTGAATACATTGATTTTCACAAAAGATTTTCAATTGATATTAATTTAATAAAGAGTTAGTAATATCACGGGACTCTTGGTTCTAGGCTGGAGATCAAGTCCAAGGCCCCGCTCGTGCTGGCAGAGCTGCTGTTCACTGCGGCCATCGCTACCGAAGTGCGTCGACACCGGCTGCTGCTGCTGCGCTTCACCCACGAGGACCCCAAGGCGCAGCGCTCGCTCCTGGGTGGCGTGGAACAGGTCGTTGAGCTGCACAAGGACACCCTCCTGCCCAAGATGGCCATCATTCTCAAGGTCAGAATGCCTCCAGTCAATTAAATCTCCAAAATCTAGTCTTACTTGCGTGAGCTTGCTAATTTTTGAGTTTTTATGTGATATGATACTATTCATATTTGCTATTATACTCCAGTATACATTAAATTCCCTTACGTATTATTTCTTTATTTTTCATTTTCTGTGGAGTCATTGCAGCCAAATATTCTGTTTACAGCTCATGTACGATCTGGACATCCTGGAAGAAGCGACCCTGCTGGAGTGGGCAGACAAGGTATCGAAGCGCTATGTGTCGCGCGAGCTGGCCACGGAGATGAGGAAGTACGCAGAACCCCTGGTGCGGTGGCTGCGCGAGGCCAGTGAGGAGGAGGAGGACAATGACAGCGAGGAGGAGGACGTCGAGGTAAGCTCACCATCCCTCACGCAAACCCATTATTTTATTTTATTCAGAAATTTATCAATTAATTTATGAAATCAATATTTTAATTTAAGATATATACAATGTCTATGCATTCATTTTCAGATATTCAATTCTCATTCATTTGTATACAAATATATTTTTTATCAAGCAGATCAAAGTGGTTTGTGACTTTAATTTGATATCAATGGTCTATCTGCTTTTAAAAATATAATGTTTGGTCTCTTAAATTTATTATAATTACAATTAGGGATTTTGTTTGGCCCAACTCTACTTCAAAACTTCACCGAATTGTTTGGACTTATTGTTGAAATTATTGTAGTATTTTGAATAGCTCCTCATGTTCGATGCGATATTGTTACTTTTTCCACATTGGTAGACATCAAATTATGTATTGTGATTGATATACAATTTCAACGTATTTTCTTATGAAATCAACTTTGGAGACATCAGAGAGGATTCATGTACGATAGAGAGAAAGATCAATTGTTGTCAGAAAATCAATAATGACACTGATTGGATAAGTTAATACTAAAATATAATGGTTTTTTTTATTTCAGATCGAGTACAATGACCGTGCCAAGGCGACGCCCATGAAAGCACAAGTGCAAGCCAAAGTGTCCACGCCCAACAAGCCCAAGGTGGAGGAAGAGGCCGCGGAGGACGTGGACATCGACGCCATCTGAGCCGCCACGTTCCTCCCCAGACATCGCCACGCCTGTTCTAACTAACTTATCTGTTGCTTACCACCTAATTTCAGCCGATCGTACGAGCCGCACGGGAAATATTGCAATGTATTTAATATAAAATTATCAATCAAGCTACGGGAGAATTTTTACCAATTGTGAAAACTGTACAATATATATGTGGTTCAATATACTAAGACATGGCTGTTTTAATTGGTGTTTTTTTTTGTTTTGTAATTGATTAAATGTAGCTTTTACGGGATGAGTTATTGTTGGTCTGTGTGCGCCTCACAAGCAAACTACTGGAAACGATAGAACGGTTGTATTTACTGACTTGTCGAGTCTGTTGCCATATTTTTTTTTGTTAAAATGCTTTGTTCTCGATGGTCTATAATCGTAACTTAGGATATCGCCACCCTCGTGTACCTCCTCTTTAAATTTACGTAATATATTATAAAATGGATGTTGTTATTTTTAATAGCATTAGAAGCGCATACAGTCTTTGATAAATGTCATTATTTTATGAATTTTTTCCTACAAAACACAAAACTCCTAATAATTGTCTATATTCGCTTTAATGATCATAATATCGCAAAACTGTCTAGTAGCTGCCTGTATGTTAAGTGTTTGAAATAATCTCCCTGTAAAATCAAATACATTTTATTGTTTAATACATATATTTAAGTGTTTTTTTTTTTTTAAATGCTATTGTCAAATTTTACAATTACAACATTGTACCAACTTTAGTGATTGACGTTTATCGGTTATTGATTAAAACCACCTCTATTTAGTTTTTCTTAATTTGTAATGATTAAATTTTAATTGTAAAGAATTACGTTTTTTATTCCACCCCAAAATTATCCCTGTCCTCGGCGTCCAAAATCATATGTTTAACGTCAGCGGATTTATTGCGAGACTGGAAAAGGGAAATTACTTAATTCGTCGGTTTACTGGTGTATTTTAGCTATATGTAAAAAACATATCTGGCAATAAAAGATAGGCGACATTTGAAAGAGACGTTAATATAAATTGGAAAAATGAGTCGTAGCACCATATGGGCAATCGAGACCTGGCAACGAAGGCATTCTACTGCAGTAACCCTGAAAGGTATCAACGTTATGGGTAAAAACATATTGTAAATTCTATACTTGTATGATTCATAAATGCAGATTTATTAATAATACTAATCATCAGAAAATTTCAAAGTTTTTGTATGATACGTGAATATGTGGGTAGGAAGTAGTATTTTTTGCAGCATGGTAGTTATTTCTCTCAATATTAAATTGTCACGAAACATGTAACAACACACCATTTTCATTTGCACATGCAATACCAACAAGTATGTTTTTTTTTATAAAATTAATAAAATAATGAGAAATATTAAGAACCATGGAAATCTCTGACTAGCTCATCGTGCTTAGATGAGATGAGTCAAGTCCAGGTGTAGCCGTAAAGCCTGGTTGCGTAAAACAGAGTAAAGTTATCATTACAGTTATATAAAAGGATACAGGAATAAAGAGAGCTGCCATCCACACTATTTATACGCGAACCCTAAGACCACGGGATCCTTCAAACACGCCCTGAAGGTTGCAAGCCCTAGGGTTCTAAATCTTATGACGGGACCTATCAAAGATTTCGAAAGGGATGTTAAACCATGAACGGTGAAGTTGAAAAGTATGCAAGTAGTCACAAAATTGACAACATAAAATCGGAGGCTTATATTATTGACGCCTTGAAAAATATTTTGAGTCTTAAATTGATACAGTAAATAATTTCATTACCTTTAGTAGAAATTGAAATCTTGTCCTGACTTGAAACGAGGGCGTCGAGGCCTGACGATTGGAAACATGAGACAATGATGCAGAAGAAACATGCAAAAGAAATAACCTGTGTACTGTTATTTGTGACTCGCGGGTTTCTTCTTCGACCAATGCAGACTTGCGTCCCTGCTCGGAAGTATTTTCTTTTTTATGTAAATTTGTATTTAAGCTATATTAGAAAGCAATGGCCGATTATGTATCCCTTTCCACAAAAAAACATGCATCCCGTGACCACTCCCAACCAGTTGATGATCAACCGCCAGACAAATTGTAAGGATGAAGATGTAAGATGGTTCAATGATCATATATTGGATGAATAACTTATATAAAAAGCGAAAACGGTACACAATAAAATACCTAAAGATTTATTGTTTTTTAGTTTTTTTTATTGTTTTTCGAATTTATTATAAGTCATAACAATAAATAATAAATACATTTTGTATATAATAATAAATAGTCATCTGATACACAAAGGCGACATTGAGACAGTATTTTTGAGATCTAAAATAAATTGCAAATGCCGCATCGGGGATCAGTTTAAATAAATTAACTTAAAAGTTAAAATAAAATATTGGTAAATTTTTATAGTTTAATATAAAACTTCGGTGAAAATGATGTGTGACCTCCGTGATGGTACCTTGTGGTGATGGATGGCTTAAACGTGAGCTGAAAAATAAATCAATCATTAATACACAACACTTTCTTGAAGCGGAAAGTAAAAAATACATACTTTGATGATTTTTGTATGCATAATGAAATATTTCACAACATAATAATTTCTCAATGTCTTGATTAGATGCGGAAAGTTTGTTCGCTACAAACACTTAAAAGGAGGGTATTTTAATAAACGGATAAAAATACAAGACGAAAGTATTTTTATTTCACTGCTTTTGATGTGTTAATATACACATAATCTCAACGAATATGAAGTGATTCGCTCCTTCACATGAATACGCCATTGAACAATAATGCCATTAAAGTCCTCCATCGTGTACTTGTAGCAAGCAAACATTCTTTACCATCGAATCAATAATATTACGCATGCATTTCACGATGACGTAAATTAATATTGGTGAATTGATGAAAACTTTTTTGTATAAAAAGGTTATAGAATTTTAACACTGCTAACGGTAACAATAATTTTGTGAATATCTAAATACAAACAAAACATAAACCAAATTGTATTAAACTACAAACCAAATAATATTACTACATAAACCACCAAAACATAACACGTTGAATGTTTTATTTTAAAGACATCTTTAAACAACGGATTTACATTTGTCCCAATCTATTAGCTGTGTTTACCGCTAACGTCTATTCATACACCAAGATACAAATTATAATCTAAATATTACCTAAAAGTCTTGTTACAGTCAAGGTTAACTATAGAAACAAGTATTTTACAAATATCGAGCTGTTTACTAGACATCACTCGGGATAGAGCAAGCTTCCAGCACGATTGTACTTGAAATTCAATTCAACTATTATTTTGGGAACCTATACTCGAAATTAATTTCTTCAAACGATAAACCCCAAACCAAATTATAATAGATTGTTTACAATGCAGTCACGAATACTGCTGTCTTCCAATACAACGCAACTACGGGGAAATTATATGTAAAAATATTTTTTTCTTCAGGTATAGGCCCCTTAAATTAATTATACCAAAAATGATTTACTTATTTGTAATACCAAAAATGATTTACTTATTTGTAATACCAGAATTTATTATATTTGCATGATATAGGGATTGCCAAAATAAATTAATCTGCATTAGAAAATAAATGCTCAATAATATATTTCATACTGGAAGTCGATCTATAAGGTCTTTATTATATCAGTATGAGTCAAGTTTCAGAGTTGAATATTTCAAAAGGATCATGTTACATGAAATTTGAAACACTCTGACAATAACTCTGAAACTGAAACATGCACTGTTTCAGTTTCAGTGGGTCCGGCAGTCGAGGGTGTCTCGATTGGTTGAAATATAATCTGTAATAATCTAAACATTTCTTTATATTTTGCTTGACTTTTATACTTCAAATAAAATAGACCTACCGAGCTCGTCTAGTTACTGTACATTATTAAAAATCAAGTGAGCAGATTCGTTTTTACGAGAACATAATAAGTTTTATAATGCTCTCAAAAAACAAAAGCACTCGATAATATTAACTACGCTGCAAAGCTCAATACTTAAGAAAGAGCTTATAGAGTAATGTTGCCAAGCTGTACGAGATCATTTGCAAGCATCGACTTTTAAAATATAAATAAGGGAAGTGTTTACACAACAAATTACAGTGCTTGAGCATTTCGGTTACATGTGGACATGGACAGTAATGTTTTTTTTTAGAATCGTAGTGGCCACATTACACGGTGTTGCGTTTAACTAAAAAAACCATTCAAAACGAAAACTACAATCTCATTTTGCATTGATTTTCTTATAAAATCAACACGGTGCAAATTCAGCATAATGCTTCATGCATTTTTCGTAAAACAGTACACTGAGGGCTGTGATAATAAAAGAAAATTCTCGGTTCATACGTTTTTAAAGATGTCTGAGGAAGGGTTGGATCCTCGTGAAATCCCCTAGGCTTATCGAGTCATTCATCAGCATGAGATCTGTTACCAAGTAGTGCCAAGTCATTTCACTGAAGTGTTATTATATTATTGAAAGCGTCAAACGTCATGTCCATGATGAGGTTGTAATGTCGAGTAGAATATATTTTAAATGAAAATGATCTGCCTACATGTATGTAGTTTTATTAATTTTTTTAGCCAAAAATATTCTTTTGTTCATTCTTAACTTACTTAATTTTTTTTCAGTCTATAATTTTCATCCATCGCGTACAAGAAATATAAAACTTAATACATCAAACGTGAACCTATAAGAAAATATCGTTTGTATTCGTGTATATATATATAAAATCAAAAAAATTTTGCCTAACCATGATTGATGTGAGTTTGAGTGAAAATAGTTGGCTCAAATGTACTTGGATTCGTTTTCAAATCTAAATTCATTTGAATTTGATATTTGGGGATTAATTAAAATCAATACACACCACTGAAGAAACAAAGAGATGAAATAAATATTTATATCAATTTTCAGGTTTCAGGCAACGAAGGTGAATCACTTGTATAACTTCCACTTCCTCTAACAATGTGATTTCAGTAAACGTTCAATTGAATGCTGAAGATTCATCAAAATACTAATTTTAATTTTAATAATTTTCGACAACAGTGTGAAGAGACCAACAAAGTACAATAGTTTTAACAATAATTGATAATACAACTTTTGAGCGTCTTGCACGACAACAAAGAAACACAATCTATGTCTGATCACAAACTATACTAAGTTTATTTTATTTTATGCACAATATTCAACTCTTAAAGGATAGCAATAGAACCTTCCACATCAGAGTGCTATTGAAATATTTTATATTTTTAGCTACTAGCGTGTGAACTTGCTATACATAGTTTCCTAAATATAGTCATAACTAATAGATTGTGCTTCATTTCATCACCTGTAAAAACACTTACAAGTGCGTCGTATGATCAGCTCTCTTATAACGGATACTCATTTTAAATATAAAATACCAATAAGTTTTCAATCAGCTAAAAAAAATTATGATTAATCAACAAATTATAAGATAAAGGAGTAGCATGCTTAGATACTAACCAAGCGGCCTGATGGGATGTTTGTCCCAGAGGTAAGTGCGCTTGACGGGCGACAGGTAAGAGTCGCGCACGTAGGACGGGCTGCGGCCCCAGTTGCTGTAGGGAGAGAAGGGCTGCAGCTCAGGGTAGTCCCACCAGAAGGGGTCGCGGGTGATGGCCGACATGGGCATAAGGGGGCTGGGGTTGAGGAGCGACGACCAGGGCTTGCGCCTCAGACCTCCGCGCGTGTAGATCGGTGCACCTGAGATAACACTACAGTTTATCCTCTTTCTTATGACTTTTACTTTGAGAAAACCCTGTTTTCCGATTTAATTAAAATTAAACATTTAATTTGTGAATTTTGTTTTCTAATAGTTGGTTCTGTTACAGCATTTAAGCAATTCTTGTTATGGCAATAATTATATTTTGATTGCTACTCATTTTTTTCAATAAGTTATTTGCTTAAAAGGATTATAAAAAGAATCAAATTCGATAAGCGACGCTCGCAAATAACAATAATAATTTTATTCTTTGATTTTTATTTTCTATTGGTAGTTTTGTTACGGCATCTAAGCATTTCTTGTTATGGTAATAATTATATATTTTGATTGTTAATTATTTTTTTCGTGTGAATTAATTTTAATGAATATTGAAAATATTACTGAATAATATCTTAATACGGAAAAGACAAATTATGTATCTTTTAAATCATATGTATAAAATTGTAAGAACATTATAATTATGTGAACACCGGAGAGTGAAATTAACTTAGTCACCACGTAAGCGATTGCAACAATAAAAAAAAAATAGTTTTTAAGGATGCCAAAAAGATTCAATTTATTTTTCTAAAATAAACATTTAAGTTTATTCCTCTCTCCAGTGTTATATATCAACTTTTTAATAATTAATACTGTTGTGTTAGAAATGTACGAATTTTGACAAATTAAATAAATAATAAACAATATTAGTAAACAAGTGTGTGGGTGTATAACAAGTAGAGTTAATATGAAACATGTGAGAACAGGTAAAGATCTAGCGCTTTCTCCAGAGATTGAAATCACTTTTCCATTGGTATCTCTGGCAAAGAAACATGGGTAATTAAGACAAATCACATAAAAAAAACATCAGATGTCATGCCTGGAAACTGGGGAAGAAAATGCTACAAGGCAGTCGATATGCTCAATTTAAAACTTTTCTACCGTTAAACCTTTCAATAACTTATTCTTCTGATTATATTCAGTCCTCTCCTTAACGATTTTTTGGAAATGCGCACTCTTATCCACTGGTGATAATAACCAGTGTTAATCTTCAAATATCCAATGACAGTGACAACGTAACTTATAGTCAACTATCAGCATGCATTATGACGTAATAATTTAAATGTGACCTGGTTATTTTGATAAAAAAAATAGAAACAGAAAGCAATATTATAGAAGAAAACCTAATTTCTTTGTGGCATAATATTAATGACTGAAGTCGCTAAAATAAACTTAAAATATGTCTGCCGCCTTCACTTCAAAAAACGTCCAATCCATTTGCATTGTGGGCGTTGATACAACTACAAAGAGATCAACAATTTTCAATTCAACAATTCTCAATTCAACAATTTGCGTATCAGCTGAAGCCTAAAGGACAAACGAATTAATGATTTTACAAAAGTCATGACATAATACACAATGCCAAATCCAAATCATTTATTTTTATCAAAATAGAAATACATAAACTGATTACATGTCATGCAATCTGTCTTTAAAAGATTTGACAACGCTCCAACAAATGCTAAGTTTTGACAGCAGATCACAAGGTGTGTGACCTTTTACGTTATACAAAGATATAAATAACGTTACTATCGGTCTTCTCTACAGAGATTGCTTCTACCGCTACAAAGCAACCAGGTCATTTATTTATCATATCAAAACATTACCAACTCTGTTAGATACGAGTGCATATCGACGGCCGCGGCTTACCCTCAGAGTCATATGCGACTTCTGTCTCTCGGGGAGCGAACTCTCCGACCTTGATGGGGGTGGGGGAGGGGGAGCGACAGCGGGCCCGGCGATCCAGGTCCATCCACTTGTCGGCCTCCGCAAACACGTCATTCAGAGAATCACCGAACTTTTTTCCTTTTCCGAGCACCCAGCCAAATTAATAATGAAATATTGTGTTGTGTGATGTAAGATTCTAGCGTATTCATCGAGTCAACATAGTGATATAAAAAACCTTATATATTACAGATCTTAAGAGCTTTAAAACCTTATAACTTATTCGAAGACAGAAAGTCGAAACAGTGAGATCAATATTAGGTTTATTAAGAGGTTCGTGGTAATCTTTGACCAAAGTCACGCTTATCATGAAACCACCACCTAAGCCCAATCTGTTGCATAATTACGTGGACATTTTTTTAAGAAAAGCCTTTTCTTTGAATATGGCTTAATCATAAAATGCAGAAAACACGGGAAAAAATTGTAGATTACTTCCACACAAATAACCCTTGTAACCTAAGCAGTGTTTCTCTAGAAGTAGCTGTGAATAAATATTTCAACGAGCAGTGTAATGTTGCAGTGAAAAATATTATTAATCATATATGACATAATCTCTATGTATATTCTTTTTTTATTTCGATTAGTTCTCTATCTTTAATTTGTACAGTATAACATTACTACGAACTGTGAACGATTGCTCGGGAATTGCTATATAGGCTTGTTGAGCTGCACGCGTGTCTCTGTCTCCTGATGTGTGCAACATGTGTTGTTATGAATGAACATCCTTCTAGCAGCAGAATAAAAATGCAGATGCATTCGTGGCGTCAATATATTTACAAATTAAATTGTTAGGAACAGCTGAAGGTGCAATGTTTTGCAGAATATATACAGCATATAAGAAATATTCATTGTAACATGTCGTGATCTTTTTATTTTAGATTTTTTTATTAAAATTATATATAGTGCTAAGATACTCACTCAGTATTGTCTCGACCTCCAAATAAAAAGAACACCTCTTGTTATGCGAGTTTTAAATATAACAAATTATTTACAAATTGAACCATTCGTCTGAGACATTATTGTCAATTACACTTTGCATGTGAAATGCTTCGAATGAATATTATTGTCGTATAAATCCACGAATTAAAATTTCATGTGTCTTACTTTACTTGTAACATTAGTCCAAAAACCAAACAGAATGTTTAAGGTTTATGATTTTTTTTTAATAATAAAGCAAAATTTAAAAAAAAGTCTATCAAAAATAAATATATTCATTGCTACTTCTCTTCTTATTGTGTTTTTATCATTTATATATATAAATACAAAGTAAAAGGTTTTTTTCGTTTAATGTTGTGTTTATATAATTAGTAAATAATATTTTTTTAAGAACTTAAGAAACTAATATTATAAAGCTATATTTATCGCGTTTAATGTTGGCATTGTATCATTTCCATTACTGCGATGATGTAGAGCACTCATTCGATATTCAGCGTGAATGCATAAACTTACCACCAAGTCCAAAATGTGGTTTGTTCTCGGGTTCGTATTCCAGCCCCTTGAGGTCACTGGGGGTGGAGGGGTAGAATGGGGTGTGGCGGTCCTTCAGGTACAGGCCATACCTCGAGGGGTAGAGGCGGTCCATCTCGGCCAGACGGTCGAGATGCGCCTGCCAGGCCTTGTGCGAGTCGAAGGGGTCGGCCAGGACGCGCCTCAGAGGCACGTGGTAAACTGCGCCAAACGTCATCATTAGGCAACTGCTGCTGTTCACTTTGCTCAAGTTAATATCACATACTTCTAGTAAACCCTTCAATACAACAAACAATTCAATTACTTGTGTGACAACTATTTTCTAATCTAGATGAAAAAAACCTATCCGATATAAAAGTTCTCCGCAACTTTATACTGATATGGTAAGCATTTCTAATAAAATCTAATCATTTATTTGTACAACTTAAAATGAACTAACTTTTGAAGTATTATAAAAACCAAATAATCTAAAAACGCCTTAATACTAAATGCTATCCAAATATTTTGTTAATTTATATAAATATAATTTATTGTTGGAATTAAGGCAACGTCCAAAATTTTTTACAAACAAAAAAGCTTATAATAGTGTTTTAATGTGATACTTAACATGTAAATGAAGTAAAGTAATATTATCAATTAATCATTTTCTTATAAAAAAATTTCCAATTGGTAAACATATCAATTTTCTATCAAATTTATCTTTGAAATAAAACTAATGTAATCTTATTTAGTCACAAAGCTATACTAAGCCATTACTTATAAATAAACTGCAACTTAGTAAAATTGAACTAATTTTTTTTTAAATTTGATATAATATCACATTGATGAATACAAGAATGTTTTTGTTTTGGAAAAAGCCTTCATCAATATTAAATGTTCTTCAATCGATTGATAAGAGATCATATATTTTCGTAAAACAACTTGCATCGACAACTGTAACGTCTTAGAAAAATCTGAAACAACATTACACATGAACTTCATTTTAATTGTTACACCACGAAGCCTTGATAAAATATTAATCTGTTTGATAATTCGAAAACACAAGCGTAATTCTGTTGTATCGTTGGATTTGTTTACAAAGTAAATGCTAAATTTTGTAAGTCAACATCAAAACATAAAATTTTCTTCAATTTATTTTAGATCTTTCTAAAAGTATTCAATCCAGTAATGCCATTTGATTCTACAATAATTTAAATTGAAAATAAAAACACATATTTCTTAATATCTTCGAGACGCAGAATTACTTGTTAAAACAGATCTAAGAGATTCAATGACACTATGACAAAAGCGAACTTGAAAGATATTTTGTTGCACCATATTTATGGTTTCCGTGTATATAGTTTGTGTATATATCAAATACTTTATATTGCATTATAGATTTTTTTTATATGCTACAAGTCATACAATGTTGCATAAAAAGATGTTATTATCTAGTTCAGATGGTACCGCTGGATTGAATATTTAAATTCACATATAAAATACAACCAAACATAAGCATATCCTGGGGGATGTTATGCTTCGCCCTTTGGGTGTACCAATGCTCAGTCATTGGATTGTCAATAGGATATGTCACACTCCAGCAAGAAATAACAAGTGCAGTCGAGAACTATCGTAAAGGGGTGTGAACGTAGTCAGGTCTGGCGGGTCGCCCCATCGGTCGACCCGGTGGGGAGGTCTCCGTGTACATTCTGACTGCAGTTCATAATGGTTGCAAGACGATGTGATTTCATTCCATGGTATACATGATACAGAAAATATAAATAAACTTATTTCAAATTGATATCAAATTTTCTCATGAACTGATCGGTCGAGGAATAAATATTGAGTACTTATTCTCACCTTGATAATGCAGAATACAAATCGATTTTGACAGGAAACAATGAAAACAGACAAGTTAATGCTGAATGACTCGGTATTTACAATGGTGTGATAGAGTTAGTCGGCGATGAGACGGGGGCGGCACACTCCCCAACGGCACGAGTGTTAGACAGAAAAGTCAAAATGGCAATCCGAGCTGTCAGGGTTAGGGCGGCCGGTGGAGCCCGGCGGAGGGCTGGGGCGGCGGGGCGGCGGGGCACCGGGGCACCAGGGCGGGGCGGCTCTGCGGGCTCCTGCCGGGGCGGGTTAGCGGAAGCGGAAGCGGCTGGCGTCGACGGGACAGCGAGCAGTCAACCGAGAATACCTGCGTCCTCACCTTGCGCTCCGGGTCCGGCCGCGACACAATGTACAGTATTAGAGCGGCCGTTCTGTCCTCGACGCTCCCTGACCGCCTAGGGAGTGTCAGGGGAGATGAAATGAGAAGATAAGTGAGCTCGGGAAGGCAAGCTTGCGTTGCGAGGCTGGAGGTTCGTTAGGACAATCATTAAAGACAAGAATCATTCCCTGACAAACGCTAGAAGGGGGCGCAGGGCGGGTCAGTGCAGTTAGGAAGCTGAAGGCGCTGGCGGCGCGGAGCTTCGAGCCTTTGGCAGGGACTGATGTTCGGTTCTCATTCACGTCCCATATGCGTTTATTTACCAAAAAAGTTTCATATCAAGATGACAATAATTTTCTTACTCATATATTATGTAATCATATATTATATATATCTCCCTCGACAGCGGTACATACAAAAAATGTAAAGTATATTAATATTATTTACAAACGTCGGCGGAGACGCGGCGGCGGTGGGCGGGGAGTCCCGGGGAGTCCCGGGGAGTCCCGGGGGAGTCCCCGGGGAACCCCGCCCTCGCGCCGCGCCTCGATGAAAACTTAAAGTAAGCAGTGAGCTTCTGCGGTGATCCGGCGCCGGGCGGCCCGCGGACCCGGCCGGGGTCGCGAGGGTTAGCGTGCGCGAGATATTTACAATGATGTTACAGGTGTTAGGGTCCCGGTGGACCCGGTGGACCAGGCGCCGTGACGCCTCCGACCGACGATGTCTGGCGCTCTCCGTGTCCGCGGGGTGCCTCGGCGGCGTCGACTCGGATGGATCGGAACTTAACGGAGCTGTCTAAGTCGATTGAGCGCGAGGGCGCGGGAGCAGCCTCCGCCCCCCGATCGGCGGAGGCGGCCATGGGCGCGCCCTCGCGCTCAACACCCTCGACGCGAGCTCGCGGGTCTCGCGGGTCTCGGGAGCGTCATGGATCGTCGGGTCGGCGGTCACGGGCGCCGCGCGGCCTCAGGGCGAGCGTCTCAGTGGCGGGGGGCGGGGCGGTACGTACTTGGCCTGTACCGGTCGAGAGAGGAGGTGGGGTAATTGTGGGCGTAGATGGGCCTGGGAGAGTAGCCGTAGGTCTCGCGGTGGATGGGCTGGTAGCGGTAGCCGGGCACGCCGATGCGGTCGGCGGCGTGGATGGGGTCATCGTAGATGGACTTGTTGTAAGGCCAGCTGCTGGAGATCTCCGGGAACACGCTGCGGCGGGACTTGTGGTCGTCCGCGCGGATGTCCTCGGATCCTGAACACACCCCGCAAATGCGGCATCATTACCGTGAACTCTCCCGACTCTCGTCAAATCACCCAGCACTGCGGTGCTTTCGCATCTCAACTTCGAATCGTGATTATGAAATATTCACGAGAGGACCCGGGTGAGGCCCGAGTCTATACGATAAGATATCCAGAGGAGAACAGTTAAGTAAATAGAAAGTCGATCCAGGACCGATGAAAAGACTCACCCTTCAGGGACCTGACATACGATTGCCAAAATTTGGCTTTCTTTGACACCGGCTCGTTTCTGCCAATCATATCCAAGTGATTTTTAAACATTTTGCTAGGTTTCTAGGTACCCGCTCGTTCGCTGTAAAAAATGACAATGTTAGAAACACCACAAAACGCAGAATACACGAGTTACCGAGCCGCAATGTGCCTTCAGTAAAAGTCGACGCCTATTCGGTCTATTTAAAAGTATGATATCGTCGTGAGTGCCCCTAATGAGATCCCTCAGCGTTCTGATTGAGCAAAAACACCTGCCAGCTCTGCAGTCTAACAATCCGAGGGTAGACCGACTTCGGTGGGATATTTTTAGCCAGATGTTGGACTTGACCCAAAAACACGCAATACAAAATATTCGCAGATGAAATTCATCGGTTAAAAAACCGAGTTATTTCCAGCTTTCTTTCTTTCTCTTCTGCTTGCACAGCGCAACAGGGGAGTGATTGTGAATTTCAGACAAACGAGGGTTGCAGGATCAAAAATCATTTGTTATTAATTAGTAATCGATTTACGCACGCATTCGTGTATTTTTGTTTCACAGCACGGTCGAATTGAAGTGATTACCTAAAAAATATTTTTTTCAGATACAGGTTTTGTATGAACTTTGGTAGCAAGCTAGGTCATTAATTATTACTCAGATGATCTAATGATCAATTATTGCTCAGGTGGTATTTTTTTGTTCATTAGAGATAATTATTTTTCAGTTTGTCCGTGTCTTTCGACCCACGCGACGCTCGGTTCGCGATTTCGCCGGCCTCCACTATTTTCGTGAACCGTTTCGCGTAATCCTATTCCGAGAGAGTTTTGTAAACCGAACCGGGAGCATTCCGCGAGAGCGTTGAGCAAGTGGCTGGCAACCTGCCGGCCTGGGTGGCAACACCTATTTTCACCTTTCGTTGCTTCACAACAGAGCGAGGCATTGCGTCAATTACATAAGAAAAAAAAGACGGTAAAATAGGGTAAAGCGGCACACGGTGGCCTACTTTGAAATAATAGTATAAATCAATTTTTTTTTTTTTTTTTGTGTTTGGTATGTGATATGAAAACATCGGTGACTAAGGGCAGAATATTACGTTTTGCCCTTGGCCTGAGCGTATAAGGTTAGGGTCGCTAAAGTTCATATTCAGTACTGCCAGATGTTGTACCTGTTGAAACTCTATCGAAACAAGTATTTAACAAGTTATTTTTAAGCATCTGTTATGTGATTTATACATATATAAGAACTGCTCCAAGCTTGTTGCTGTAGGTCGCGCACTAATGAGCCCGAATTCTCCGCGAGGACGCTTCTCCTATGCGACCTTTTCCCAAGAGCGCTTCGGGGTGTATAATCGTGACATTGCGTGTTTAATGTGAAAGCTGTGACATCACAGCGGTTCCAGCTTATAGCTGGGAGGTTCGAATGTAGCAGATTGGCGGTGGGGTGTGCAATGAGGATCTCATTGTTGGAGTAAATATAGACGGCGCTCCGCTGCGGGCCGCTTATGGCTTATGGTGGGCGGCGCGGGAGGAAAGAAAAGCCGCCTGCGCGCTCGGCCCGGACCGGATCGGTCCCGAAATAGACGAGAAAAATCCAGACGTATCGGGTTAAACCCGCCCGAGTCGCGGGACTATTTCCGACGTGCGCGCGAGTGTTGCCAGGCCGCGGGAAAAGCGCCCTACACGCGCAGCAACGCAACCGACAACCCAGACATTTTTTGTAAAAATAATTTTGTGATCAAAAAAAAAACCGTGCATTGAACGTTTTGTATGACTACGATACACATACTTTGTGAAACCATTTAAAAAAAAAATAATTAATAATAAAATAACGTCGTTTAGGGTTCAGTACGAGGCGACCACCTGTGCGCGCTCGCGCCTCACGTTCGTTTTGCATTCCCGAAGAGCCTCTATAGTAAACTCAGCCACTGGTGACTTGAATTAGATAATACCTATGTTGAATGAAATGCACAAAAAAAAGAGAACGGCAAAAAATCTCCTTTCAATCAGAGCACAGAGTATTTTTTCAGGAAGCGGTAGTTTTTCAGGTGCGCTGAATGAAATAAACATTTCAGAAATATCCGAGACTTAGTTTTCCTTTGAAAAAAAAAAAATGTCGCTTCGTGTCAATATTACCGTGACCAGGGGAGAGGGCTCGCTGAAATTCACAATTTACCCGGCTGGAAGGATACTTCACACTAGATTGTTTTATAAAAAAAATTTACGTGAAACTATTATTTTAGAAGCACAGCAGTATCGGGAGGGCGGCCGGACGGGGGATGTGGCACTTTTCTCACAACGATCACATACCGCCGAGCGACGCTCGGGACGACCTACGAAGGCACTTGCGGGCTCGCAGATTTCACTGGCGGGTATTCGAGGGCTTACCAAATAAATTAAAACTAGTTTAGAGAGTTAGTCGGAGCAGGCGGTGCGTTCGCTTAAGACCGCAGTGGCTACTGAGGCGGCCGGGGCGGCGCGGGCCGGGTACGCGGCCCGGCCGGCTATTCTGGGCCCCCGTGGGCGGCAGCCCCCGCCCCAGCCCCCGCCCCAGCCCCCTCCATCCTCCATCCCCCCCCTGCCTGCCCTCTACACCCTCCCCACCCCTCCCTACCCCTCCCTGCCCCGCCACCCCTCACCCCTCGCCCCGCCGCCCCGCCCGCCCCCGATGTTTTTTCTAGCAAACTTTTTGCAATTATTATGTGTTGCGCTGTGATAGATAAACAGTAAAGAAAAAATAAAATAAAATAAAAAAAATACACCGAAGAATTATTACATAACTAGAAATGTAGCCCGTCATAAAATGACGTATTCGATGAACGATGCAATAGTGTTTGAACATATGTTTGGCTGACAATTAGATACACATATATTTTGAATAACCGGATATTAATTTCGAAAGCAAAGCCATTCTAGGAAATATCACATTTCGTGTCACAAACAACGAATCACTTTCACTGCACTGTTCTTTATTAGATGCGGTCTTTATCACGTTCAATTGTGCTATTCTTTTTTAATTACGTTTGCTGTGCATTTTAAGTTATTAATGATGTGATTAATAATTTCTAATACAACTAAAAAATAAAATTCGTACGAACACGTGGAAAATCACTCAAAAATATTCATTACGGGTTTATTATACAGGATCCGGCACTCGGTGTGTAGCCTATTCAAAAGGCTACAAATTCGGTTTGGAAATTGATTTTTACTTATTTCAAAGTACGGAATGTGTGAAAATAATCAACAATTCAGAATCAATTCACTTTGTTTCAATGTGACCACCTTTTGCCTTGACTGTGGCCTTGAGACGGTCAAAAAACGGACAATGGCTTCCTTCAGCGTCCTGAGGCTGGTGTATTTTTTAACTCGGACATTGGTCTTAGAAATGGCCCAGAGAGAATAATCCATTGGATTCGCGTCTGGTGAATTCGAGAGCCATTGTATGGTCGAAATGAAGTTCGGAACGTTGTTTTGCAGCCGTTCTTGGCTCACTCGCGCTTTGTGAGACGATGCCGAGTCTTGTTGATAGGTCCACGGTCTGGGACCGAAATGTTTGTCTGCCTTCAAAGCAGCCTCCAGAATACTTTCCCTATAATATGTCGCATTTACTTTGACGCCAGGCTCAATGAAAACGATTGGAAAGCGCCCATCCGCGGTTACAGCGGCCCAAACCATTATTTGTGGCTGCTTTCTGGTGACCAACTGATGGCTCAAATTCTCGTATGAACGTTGGGTCAAGTAAACCTTATCACTTTGAGAGTTTACAAATTGCTCAAATGGGAAATTTTCCTCGTCAGAAAACACGATTGCTTTCGGCCAAGCGAAGCAACTCCTTCGCTCTCTCAAGTCCTACTTGTTGCTGCTTCGGTGTAAGATCATGCGCTTTTTGGAACTTGTAAGGGTTGTTCATTCCTTGATGCCCCACATCCCAAGGCCACAACCCACACCCCCAGACTTACATGGCCGGTGTACTGACCATTGTACTAACGAACCGCATCCATTAATCGAGAATTTTTAACAATCATACTCTACATATGAACCAATGTGCCCGGCCCAAACAATATTTAAAATGGTCACAATACAATGGTCAGTACACCGGCCGTGTAAGACAGAGGATGTGGGTTCAAATCCCACACAAATCACGATGATAATTTTCTGAGAATTTATTTAATCATCTTCTATATGTGAACTAGTGTGCCTAATCATATTTGTAATAATAATATTTTGAATCATCATATTATATCAACGATATTGCTTTAATAAAAATCTAAAAAAAAATCAAGAATACATCATACAGAAAATAAATCATATACAACTGAAAATTGCTTCGTCGTACTTGGCTTCGATATACTCGTGCTTCATGGTTTTTTAATGGGAAAAATAGTGTAGTGGGTTCTTCTACACCGCAAAGCCTGCGCCCAATAGCATACGCACAATGATTTAATATTTATTCAAAAGTTGTTTTTCTTCTGTATATTTATTATTTCAACACACGCAAATGACAAAGTGTTACAGAGAAAAACAATGATTGTAAGAAGTTATTAGATTGTTTTCAATGCCTAATGAATTTACGTTTATGGAAGCGATTTTTTTTTTTAAGCTTTGTATGTAGCAGCGTTATGTTGCGCAATCATTAACGCAATTATAGTCAGTCTGTAATAAGAGCTTAGACGCAATATTAATTTTTCAACTTCAAAAGGTTAATATGTGATATTTGCTATGCTACATTTTAGGATAAATTTCCGACATTTTGGTCCCAGTTTTATGGTGATTTCATGGGTTTTTTTCTGAATCTTTCTGGTGCCTCATCGTAGATAAAAGCGAAATATATGTACAGTAAAAAACATGCTTTAGCGTTAAAATAATAAAAAAAATTATCACACAAAAATATATAACAGCAGTGACAAATCGATTCATTTGTGAGTAAAATAAGAAAAATTCCTTGTGTTTTGCCAGAATGTATATTATTTATTTTTTTATTTGCGATGAATAACTTACAACATACGCGAGTAAAGAAAATGGAAAATTTTCGTTTCATGGATTAGAGTGCTGTTTTTGCATATTTTGTGATTATGTTCATTGCTAGTTCTGGTAATGCATTGCAAAACAGAATGATTGATTGAAGTTGGAAAGAAAAATTTTAATTTCAGTGATTTTCCGTCGGTTTAAATTTACGAATAACGACATTGATTCGTGAAATGTTTAGTTTATTTTTTGCAAGCTTTTTACTGCATTGGGCTTTTTGACAGACTGATGGACGTTTTCGTTATAAATACAATTTTATATATTTTTTTACAAAAATAACTAACGACACGAGAGGTCTTATGTCATTGCGTCTATATTGAGAAGAATAAATTACTAAATTTATAAAACAATTATTTTTGACTTAGAGACTTCTACGATTTTAACGATAATATATTTGAAGTGTTGTAATTTTTTGCTACTAAAAAAACTTGTATTGACACATGCAATGTCAAAACAAATCGTTTTGAAGCAAACTTAAATAGGTTTCAGCTCAATGACATCAGTTAGGGATTCGTCTGTCAGATCAGGGATCAATTCGGGGACCTTGTGTCTTATAACCACTGAGCCAACCAAATTAATAATTCAAAATATTTTTTTATAATATCACGTTTTGGTTAAAACAACGAGAATCTCAAGAATTTAAAAAATCTATTTTATTTTATGCGGTTGATTTATTTTACTCTCATCATAAATGCATTTTTTTACTATACATATATATATTACTTTTTGTAATATATAAAAAAAACCAGTATTCCTTCGGTATATTTAAAAAAAATATATTTTCGATTCATATAATATATATATTCAAAATTTTTGACAGAAAGTACTTATTGGGATTTAATTTTCGGTTGACCACTACCTTCCGATTTTACCAGAACTACTATAACGTAATAAAGTAGTAAATATTCTTATCATTTCCCTGTAATAATTAACTATTTAACAGATACACATTAAGCCAGATGCATTCAAGATTAAAAATAAATTTCGTACCTAAAAAAGTGAAGGATTTTTGAAAATCTTAAAATATAAACATGGGTTAATTTTTTGAGAAAATGTTGATAAAATTCTTGATAAATTGAACACTTATAATAAAGACACAAAGCCGAAATAATCAGTAGGAAATATATATATATTTGCTTGCAGTTACATCTAAAACATATCATTAGATTTTTATTCAGATTTTCCGCGTTTGGACATCACCGCTTGTGAAATATATTTTCTACTATTATAAAAAATGGTGACTTTGATCGTAAGTAGATTATTAATATTTGATATAATTCAAAGTTGACCTGATTTTGAATTTTCAAGTAGTATTTAAATCTGGAAGTTAAGCGATGTTTCCCAACGACTAGAGCCTTGGCATGGATTCCTGAAGATAACTCCCGCCCGGCTTGCAGAAACTCGGCTCGGGAGGTTAATCGAGACGTTTTCGTGTTAATTTATTATATTTGATGAAACAATTGTAGCAATAAGTCACTCTCGGTAGTTCAGTGGTGGGAATGCCCGATTCTTGGCAGAGGCAAGACACTCAGTCCAGACTAGAGAGTGATTACTGAAATACGGGATTTTCAGGAGTCACAGTATTTACAGGTTAATTAACGACAGAACCACTGTAGACGAAAGGATTTAAAATTTACAAATTATTGTTACGCTATGAGAAGAAAAATATTGACATTTTTTCAAATAAGTTTACTTTGTGCTTGATATTGTTGCATCGCACAAAATGTAATCGATACGAAGTTATATAAGTAATACTTTTAAAATCTATACAAACTACTCGGATTAAAATAGCATATTAAAAGAATTCGCGTAGATTTTCCGAGTCAAGTAGTCTTGACAGGTTCCCTCAACTCGATTCTCCATGCTCTACATTTGTCATGTGACAGACGAGGAAGACGTTTATTTATAACAGGCTTTGATGTCAATTTTAATAGATTTCAAAATTATTTACATCATTAAAAAAAAGTACAGATATTTAGTACACCTAATAAATATTAACTACCGGCACACCGACCAGATTATCTGAGATAAATGTCAAAATACATTCTTGTAACATACACTTTTAGTTTTAAGAGGCAAGACCCTGTGTGCGGTGATTTATATAAGAGTATAATATTATTGTTACTTCTTAATATTATAAACAGACGTAATTATAAGATAATTTTAATTATACCTTGGTTCAATTTATATGCAGTCTTTCGTGCATAGCATGCCCTCACGCAGATGGAAACTTCACAATATTATCTCTCCACAAACTTAAAATTTTCCTATGTTCTCGCAATAACAGCATAAAAGCCATAAAGATTACATCTGGGCTGATGGCGGACCGTTCTCTGTGTAATCTCATTTATTTAATTGTCACTTTATTTTTGTACATTGAAAGCTGATTTTTTTAACATAATATTACAAAAAGTATACATTTTACTAAACTATTTTTTATTAATTAATTACCGTTATTTTTTAAGGTAAAATAAAGTCATGAAAATGTCAGAAAATTTGATAAATTAACGACTTTCCAAAACCAAAGTTTGTTAAAGTTTTTTCCTTTTTTAATTTTATAACTAATCCCTTGTCGTAGGTTTATATGCAATCTTTTAATTTCGATTTAAAAAAAAAGATATCTAAATGCATAGGGTTCTAGATTTGTCGGTCATAATGATCCTAAAATGACTCCAAAACTTCAATCGGAAAAACACATATTTATTATATTAAAAGTAAATTTATATGAAATAAAAAAAACTTCAATGTAGAAGAAGGAATATATCTAACTTTTGACATTAATATTTTTTCTATCAGTGTAGTAGATTTTTCGCAAAAAATTATCAAAATAACTCGAAAATGGACCCATCAGATGGATCCGCCTCAATAAGGCAATAATGATCCTAAATTGACTCCTAAACTTCAATCGGGAAAACACGTATTTATCATATTAAAAGTAAATTTATATGAAATAAAAAAAATTTATATGTAAAAGAAGAAATGTATCTAACTTTTGGCATTAAAATTTTTTCTACCAGTGCAGTAGATTTTTTGCAAAAAATGATCAAAAAACTCGAAAATGCACCCATCAGAGCCCCCAGGGGTGACCCGGTGGCGCAGCATCCACCCACCGGGTGAATCATTTGATAATCTGCTAATCTCGTCTGCCGGTCACTTTCCATCCTCCGCCAACACCACCAAAGTCAAGCTTATTTTTAAATTACGTAACGCCCGTTGCTCATCAACACTTTGTGTGATTTGTTTATCTGCTGTTGATTGCTCCGATTATGTATTGCCGGGTGAAAGCCAAGTGCGAGTAAATGCGTCATTCGGGGCTCAAACAGTTACTTAGGAACTTCAGTTTATATTTAACCGCAGTTAATTAAATACCGTAAAATAAATAGATATAACTAGCCGCATTCTTCTTCTTCTGGTGGCTCTCCTCACAGCAGGTTGGTGACCGTTTCATTGAACATATTTCTAACTAATTCGGCTGTACTTCCGACTTTTAACCACTCCTTCCAATCTACGATTCTTCTTTGGACAATCAGCTGGAGGATGCTATTGTTAAAATATGAGAGGAATTCCACTTCTTTACCAACGTCAAGAGCTCTCGTTGCAAGACTCTCTCATTTGTAATGAGGTCAACCCATGGTATTTTAAGGATTCTCCTATACAGCCACATTTCTGCCGCCTTAATTCTTCGCAAGCTTCAACTCAATAAAGGAGAACTGAAACGACATAACACTTGGTTAATTGTTATATCTCTTGAGCATAATGAGAGTGGATCATACGGATTTTTTTCAGCTGTACTCCTTTTACGTGTTACGTATTTTATTTATTCACAAAATATATTAAGAACTTAATTACCTCAAAGAGAACGTCATTCGGAATTTCGATAACCCAACACCTTATTAAGGCATCAGAAATGGAATATTCATTTACCTATAAGTATAAAAAATATATATATTTGGTTCTGATTATTCACTGCGGATTTTGATTCCTGTTTATTTTCCTTTACATATAAAGTTTATTAGTTTATGTAGCCGATTCCTTTAATCTGGGTATAAGCTAAGTGTGAGTGCGTCATTTAGTATTTAGACAGCTCGACGCTTTATTAGTGCTTAGGATATGGACCATGTGAATTTAACTGTTAGTACCAAGAAAATTAAAATTAAAATATTTATTACTTATCTGTTGTCGATTGTTCCAATAGCTTATTTCTGGGTACAAGCCAAGTGCGTCATTTGGAATTTAACCAGCGTTGCTCCTTATAAGTAGCTTGGATACATGTTTTATTTGTTTAGCTACTAATCGGTCGCGATACTCAATAAATTAATAATCGTTTTAGAATTTGTTGGTATAAAAGTCTGATTAACCGTATTTATTACGCTATGAACCTCGAACGTGTTTACTTGTTGATGCAATCAAACTATTTATACTTGACCCTGTGAAATTGTGGATCAATCTAATTGTCCCAGTTCTAAGGAAGACTGGGTCGATGATGAGAAGCCCAAGGATCCAGGCCAGTCTGGTGGACCTCAGGTATGTCTGAGGAAAACGACAACGTGGAAGACTCACAGCTGGAGTCATGATGCTATGTTTGGACGGAGAATGATTTTCCTAATGAGACGACCTAAATCCAAATATCTAAATTGACAAATATTTATTATAGACACTATATTTCGCAACTCACTGTATCGTTTTAAAATTAATATTTAGTGATGTTTTCGTTTTTTGATTTTTGGACGCGACTAGTTTTGCCAGCAGTTGGAATTATTATTTTAATATAAATATTATAGTGGAATACCACCAAGTAAGTTATGTCAAAAATATATAATTTACTTGTAAATTAGCGGTGTTTGAAGCAAGATCTTTTTTCCAGCATCCATAAAATATTACGATAATATATAAGATGATCAGGTGGGTAGGGGATTTTTTTTATGAGCACTTTCTCCTTTCAAGGCTGAAATGCAATTGAAATGCAAAAGCGCTCACAAACAAAAAATATCATATAAAGCCGGTCTGTCGTGGATTCAACAACATATCTTAAAAATAAAACATGCATAATGTTTGACAACAACTTAGTAAATAAGCTAAAAATATACGAAATCTTTAATTCTCAATGGCGTCTCGGGGTATTCTTTGACCTGCCTATTCCTGTTTTAATTTACTCTGAGAATTTACGACAACACTCTCCCAGGGTCTGACGCAGCATCTGCTCGCGTCCATCATGGCCGAAGAGCTCTGGCGCCACCATGCTGATGATGGAAGATGACGATAATCCTAGGGATTCTTGTGAATATTATTCACGTGTCAGGAATTCTGATTCCTGGAACTACGTTTAGTTACGTCACATCTAAATTTATTTTTATATTTTATGCATTAAATTTAAAAGCCCAGCTTGCTTTAGTAGTAAAATATATTATTGAATAAAAAATTAATAATAATATTTGAAGTCGCAGAAAAATAATGCAAAAACGTGAAAAAAATTATTTTTATATTCTAAAATGCAGCTTTTGGATTATCTCCAGTTACACAGTTAAGTGTGATTAATGTCACTTTCAATTCAATAAAAGTCAATGAAACATACAAGCTTTTGATTTAAGTGCAGTTACAAAATTATAACATTTATTCGGGATAATATGCGGCGAGAGAAATCGAAGCGTTGTTTCAGGAGAGCCTGAAAAAGCGTGGAAAATCTCGAAAAAAATATTGTGATCTCCTAGCCGCTTGGCTATTCCAGTCACGAAGTGTGCCGTGCGGGGAGCGGATGGACCTGCAGACTATTTCAGGGGGACCTTGCAGCGCTGACAGCTCGGACGCTGCTGAACCAGATCCAGAAATACCTTGCGTCAGGGCGAACCCTCGGCTGGATCCACCAGCTCCTGCCGTCAATCGCAGACTACAAGAACGGAAATCCAAGTGATAATCCAAGAAAAAGAGGCATTGGGAGGAGAAAGTTTACGTGGATGCGGAACTTGTGCCAGTGGCTGGAAAATGAATGTTCAATGAGATGGTCACTAAACTCCTCTGAGGAAAAACTGTTTACCTGGGGACCTCTTGATCAAAGTTCCACGGTCTAACCAGTGAGTCAAAAATAAAACCAATCGTATTTATTTCCTTAAGCAACCTTTACGGCTAGACATCTATAAACAATATAATTGAATGCTGGGAATAATCGTAATAAGCCTTCAGTAAACCAAGGTTTAGGCAAATGTGGTTTGGACTACATACGGTTAGATTAAGATTTAATCATCACAAAAATAATAACGCAGTCATCACAATCTTGTATAATACACACGGTTCGATCTATTTCAGAATTTTAGAGCTAATATGAATATATTTTTATTTTATTAATACGTTTCTTTATAATTTATTAGCGATTTTATAACTGAGTTTTTTTTATCGATAGCCTCTGTTATTCCATTAGCGAACAGCATTCCGAGGCGTACAAACGTTCGGATAATTCGCATGTTTCTTACAAGTGGCAGGCAAACTACATAAATATAAATAGCATCAACTGCTGCTCAGTGTTCGCTTTCATCTTTACTTGGATTGAACGAGCAGTATAAGCAGAATTACCAACTTTCCACTGGGATAGAGCAAAACCACACCCCGTCTGGCCAACAACGCAACGGGAGATAAACACACTCTGTTTTGTTTGGAATTTATAATGTTTACGTTATATTATTTAACCCTTAACACAACAATGAATTTTCAATGTTTTATTAATTTTTATAATGCTATTGAGCAGCAGCAATACGCAGACTTTTTTTTCCAATATAAAACTGCGGTGTAGAAGGACCCACTACACTATTTTCCCATTAGAAAACCATGAACACTGCCTAGCCCCTATGAGGTGAGGCACTTGATGAAGATTAATTTTTATTTGATATTACTTTTAACAAGAATTCAAAATGTAAAAATTATTAATAAAAAAACATATCCACTGTATGTATAAAAAAAAACAAAACGTTTGGGATTTCTCTGTCACAAAGTTTTATTTTACATTGTGAATATTTTTTTAATTAAAATTTTCATTCAATTATACAGTTTCCAAGTATTAAAAATGAAGATATAATATTTGAGTTATTTTAGGTACAATTTTTTTTTGACATATTCGAAAATTTTACACGACTGTCAATAATCTAAGGTAGTATAAATAATTGTGATTTTAACGTGTGGTCTGAAAAGTGTTAACACCCACAGAATTAACTCTAAAATATTTCTTTTCTAGGAAAACATATGAAATTGATATTGCGTGTTTATTTATATAAATTTAAAAAATACGCGGCCTCCTGAGCGCAGCGCGGCTCCATTCTATTTCACAAAATCCACAGAGCGTATCAACGGAAACGAAGGCATTTTTCTGTTGATTAATAATAATTGTACCAACTTAATAAATTTAAAAAAAGACAGCATGTAATAACGTATATTATATGCTGGTAATATTTTAGGTTTGTTATAGTTTTGCTACTTGCTTCGACCACTGGGATTTGCGTCGCGCTGACGTTGCGCTTTTTCAGTGGCAGTCTACATTTTATTGTTTTATAATAAGTCTCAATGGACAGAGGCTTTTTTATTTTGCACGAATACGATCACTAATAGATAATAATATCACCTATTCCAAAAAGTGGTTGAAACGCTTCAGAAGTGACGATTTCGACACTGAGGACGAAGAGCGCTCCGGAAGACCAAAAACAAACATTATTGGATGCAGATGATAAACGGAATGCGGAAGCATTAAACATACCTCGCCAAGGTATTTCTAAGCGTTTACATGCCATGGGAAAAAATCAAAGGGAAGGACAATGGGTGCTGCACTGCGAGACAGATGGAAATTCGATTTTGCGGCATGAAAGAAAGAGTTTCCTGCATCGAATTGTTACTGGCGATGAGAAGTGGATATATTTGGAATCGGGAGAAATGGCAAAAATGTGTACTCTAGCAAGGGACGATACTTATGATAAACCATTTTATGTATATTGTTTTTAAGAATTTTCATTGTTAAAATAATATTACTAATATGATTTGGCACATTAGTTCACACATAGAAGATGATTAAAGAAATTCTCAGAAAAATATCATCGTAATTTGTGTGGGATTTGAACCCACATCCCCAGGCTTACCGCATCCATTAATCGAGAATTTTTAATAATCATACTCTACATATGAACCAATGTGCCCAGGCCAACCAATATTTAGTGATTTGCAAGCACTTTTTGTACAAAGTAACAAGTGAAGCTTTTTTAAATCAATTTAGCCAAGACGCGCACCATCATATGCATATGTCTATTTTTTGGATTGAGTGTGCTTACAAATCACTAAATATTAGTTGGCCTGGGCACATTGGTTATGGTATATTCGAATCCATTTTTTTTTTGTTTTTCACAGCCGCATTGAACTTGAAAAGCGATTCGAACGGCCCAAGCAGCACCTGAGCCTGCGGATACGTGCACGCACGTACAGCTGACAGGAAAAGTCGTCGAAACAATGCGTAGCGAGAATGAAAGCGCCTGCACCCCCCGCAGGTGAGAGCGCCGCAAATAGCCGCGCGGGCGGGAGCGAGAGGGCGAGAGAGGCCGCGGACACACGAGACGGGTTCCTTAAATGGATTCTCGCCAAGTCGGCGGCCGGCCCGGGGCGGGGGCGGGGGCAGGGGGGCGGCGGGGGAGGGGGCAGGGGCGGGGGAGGGGGCAGGGGGCGGGGGAGGGGGCAGGGGCGGGGCGGGGGGCGGATAAGCGAGCCCACCTACAGATTATGCCACAATAATGCGGCGTTATGGAAAAAATCTACGCGCCAATAAAACACGGCGGGCACAATGAAAATAGTCACAATTCACTAAAATAGATGTCCAGCTTTGATGGTGCAAAACAAATATATAAATAATCCTACAGTATAATTTTTTTTTTTTTCTATTATAAATACAGTAATACCCCGCTTTACGCGAGGGATACGTTCCGGAAAAAATCGCGTTACGTGAAAATCGCGTATATCGGGGTTTACGATTAAACATGCATACATAGAAAATACGAATTATTTGAATTAATCGCTTTTAATTCTAAGAACACTTTATGCAGTATTACATGTTGTTTTTACTGAAAAATACATCTATTGTCTTCTTGTAAAATACGTTCGTAACGCCCAACGCTGTTTTTTAATTGTTAAGAGAAGTCAATGACTAAATTGTGTACATACACATGCTTAAAATAAGAAATTCGCGTAATGCGAGGCATTTTAGCGCGAAATTTGCGGGGTCGCGTAAAACGGGGTATTACTGTACGTGTAAATTTTTAAATATTTTTTGACGCCTCAGTTTCATTGTGAGATAAAAAAATCGAATGAAAATATACTTTACATTAACTTTTGTGGATGCAGAATTTAAAGTGGTATGTATCATGATAAAATAATTTATATTATTGATGCAAAACAAACATATTCCTTCAGTTTTTTAAAATATAAATAATTTTTTTTAAAAATTATGTAAATCTTGCAAATCGTCCATACCTCCCTGCCTAACCCTGCTCAGTTCGTTCTTATGGAGTTGAGGCCTGGACAAAGCGACCATGCGAATGCTTGACTACGTCATTTTTAAAACAATAAATGTAGCATCCTGCAGCTGATTGTCCGAGGAAAAATCAAAGGAAAAAAGGGCATCGGAAGGTGGAAACTTGCGTGGATGCGGAATTTACGCCAGAAGCTGGAAAATACAGCCGAATCAGTGAGCCTGCCCCAGGATAGCAATATATTCAATGAATTGTCACTAACCTCCCACGAAGAGAAGCACTAAAAGAAGAATAAAATTTAACAAGATAAAAAAAAAAATTAATCTTTGTGAATTGTTTTTTTTTTTGTTTGTTTAGACAACAGAAGACCTAAGAAGAAATTAAAGTTCAGCAAAAAATACGTATTGTATAGTTGTATGCCAAATCAAGATACGGATTTTCAATTATGATAAAATCTTTTTAATGACATATTAAGGATTAATAGGTCGTTGCTAAGATCAGGATCAATTAGTTTATATAACATTTAAATATTTCATCAAGATGAGTAATAAAGTTAAAATAAAAACAAAGTCTTTACTAAAAAAATTGACCATCAAATTAAGGTAAAATAAATTGGACACTCACTTAAATATTTCAGTAAATATTCAGACTGGATAACTGGATTTTCATTTTTAATAATTTTTATCGGATGTTTATGTTTTTTTTATTATCTCGAATAATTAATAGAACCTGGTAGAATTAATAGAAGCATTTAACGTGTTCAAGGACCACTTAGCGATTGGAAGGAATGTGCAAAGCCAAGTTGTAGGTGTAAAAGGCACTTGAACTATCTTGAGACTGAAATTGCCAGAGTCTGGTTATGCTGAAAGTCTTTAGACTGGATTTCTTGGGTCATTGACTGAGCTAAAGAAAAACGTATTATGCTTTTCCAAGCCTTGTTTAATTATACATAAAATATTCAGTTGTATCAGTATTTGGTTGATTAGTGGTAGTTCTTGTTTTTTTGCATTTTTGATGTGGGAACGAAGCAGTAGCAGGAAAGATGAAAACAACAAAGGAAGCAGCTGATGTTGTTGTCTCGTAGTCCGTAGCAGATATGTTACACACGTAGACAAGTCACAGAAAATATGACATTCTTTCGAGGCAAAATAATCATTGAAGTGATTAAAACATATGCTTATATACTAGACTTTATACTTTTGAAGTGTAAAAAATTGCAGAGCATTTTGGAAGATGTTTGAGTTATGATGCCAATAGTTGATATTACATTTTCATAGTATGTTTGATGCCAGTAGCAACATCTGCAGTAGCTGGCAAGCAGTGCATACTTCTGAATCTCTATTAAAGATAATAACTTATCAAAGTCAGAGCACGATTATAGTTCATGACAGTACATCTTGGAATAGCATGCACGTGGAGAAGCAGCTGCCAGTGGATGATATAATCTACCACCCCAGAATCACCAGGGCTGGGGTTGCCAGTGACTAGTAAAGATGACGACCATCGTTAATTATTTTAATTGGTCGACATTAATAGGGCTTTGAAGCGGTTGCAGCTCATTAGCTCTGCTCTAATTGTTGTTATTCAATCGCTATAGTGATGGGAAAATCGTTTTTTTTGAACATGACGATTTTTAAAATTTGCATCGACACGTATTATGTCAATACAAATCATCTTACTTTTAATACATAGTATTTAAAAATGTACAACCTCAAATTCAACGCACATAAAAATGTATAAAAAAAATATTCAAGAGACACTCAAGCATAGTACTCGCGTGGGAAGTACATAACATACATTATAGAACATTTATTACTCGCATTGCCTAACTCTAAAATTAATAAAGATAAAAAGAAACAAATTGCTTTATGGTTTATGCTGATGCATAATATGCAATTTATTTACTGAGATACTTTTGAGTAAAATCAAATTTTCGTTTGATGAGATCAACGTAACAGATTGGTAAACCAGTAAAATTAATAATGTATTTTTTTTTTTTAATGTGTTAGAATATTGCAAACATACAAATACACTAATACCCCGCTTTATGCGGTTTCTATTTAACATACATAGTCAAAACTTAATACAAAAAAGTACGAATCATTTGAATCAATCATTGTAAGAACATTTTATGCAGTATTACATGTTATTTTTACTGAAAATCTATTGTTTTTTGGGTTGGGTTCGGTTAGGTTTTTTTACGTTCTTGTAAAATACGTTCATAACACCCAACGCTGTTTTTAATAGTTAAGACAAGTCAATGACTACATTATGTCCATACACATTCTTAAAATAAGTAATTCGCGTAATGCGAGGCATTTTAACGCGATATTTGAAATTCGCGTTATAGTGAAACCGCGCATAACGGGGTCGCGTAAAGCGGGGTCTTACTGTAATATGTGTGTGATAGTTTAAAATAATTTTGTCACAGAATTTATGATTGGACAAAAATTTGGCTTAAGGGGGACGGAGGGGTGTCGAGGGGGCTGTAAGGGGGCTGTAAGTGGGCAGCAAGGGGGCTGTAAGGGGGCAGCAAGGGGGCAGCAAGGGGGCGGTAAGGGGACGGCAAGGGGGTGCCTCGCCGGTAGCTGCATGGCTATAATAAGCCACATGGCGTCCTGGCGGCCCGAGCTGATAACACATTCATGGCCGCCGAGCTATTTCCATCTCCTCGCACGAAGTCTTGCCCTTGCCGAGCTTTTCAATCATTTTCCGCTGCGGCCGTTATAATCGAAATTATCAATTGATTTTAGTATCTTGTAGATAGCTATATACATGAAAAAAATTATATTTCCATCTCCTCGCTCGCCTTGCCAGCTTTTCAATCATTTTCCGCTGCGGCCGTTATAATCGAAATTATCAATTGATTTTAGTATCTTGTAGATAGCTATATACATGAAAAAAAATATATTTCCATCTCCTCGCTCGCCTTGTTGAGCTTTACAATCATTTTCCGCTGCGGCCGATATAATGAAAATTATCGAATCTCCCCAATTGTAGACGGCTACATACAAGAAAAATATAATATTTCCACCTACTCGCATGGCTTTTCGCCCTTGCCGAGCCTTTGAACCATTTTCCGCTGCGGCCGTTATAATCGAAATTATCAATTGATTTTAGTATCTTGTAGATAGCTATATACAAGAAAAGTATAATATTTCCATCTTTAAGTACGGCGTCTCGCCCTTACCGAGCATTCCAATGTAATAAAAATGGTCGAACTCCCCCAATTGATTTTAATACCTTGTAGACGGCTACATACAAGAAAAATATAAACCTTCCACCTACTCGCATGGTATCTCGCCCTTGACGAGCTTTTGAATCAATTTCCGCTGCGGCTGATATAATGAAAATTATCGAATCTCCCCAATTTATTTTAATACTCGTACCTTGTAGACGGCTACATACAAGAAAAAAAAATTAATTTCTACCTACTCGCATGGCGTCTCGCCCTTGTCGAGCTTTTCAATCATTTTCCGCTGCGGCCGATATAATCGAAATTATCAATTGATTTTAGTACCTTGTATATAGCTATATACAAGAAAAATATAATATTTCCATCTACTCGGATGGCGTCCAATTCCAATCATTTTCCACTACGGTTGATACAACGAAAATTATCGAATCTCCCCGATTGATTTTAATACTTGTTACCTTGTAAACGGCTAGATACAAGCAAAATATAATATTTCCATCTACTCGAATGGCGTCTCGCCCTAGCTTTTGAATCATTTTCCGCTGCAGCCGATATAATCGAAATTATCAATTGATTTAAGTATCTTGTATATAGCTATATACAAGAAAAATATTATATTTCCAACTACTCGCACGGCGTCTCGCCCTTGACGAGCTTTCCAATCATTTTCCGCTGCGGTTGATACAATAAAAATTATCGAATCTCCCCATTTGATTTCAATACCTTGTAGATAGCTACATACAAGAAAAATATAATATTTTCATCTACTCGCATGGCGTTTCGCCCTTGCCGAGCTTTTGAATCATTTTCCGCTGCGGCCTATATAAGAAAATTATCAAATGTTCTCAATTGATTGTAATACTCCAAACGCTAATCGAGGTATTAAAATACGCAATAAATCGATTACATGTATGAATTGTTGTATTCAATTCATCTCACTAGCAAGAATGTCTCCTGGCAGCGGAACATATTGTATTAATGAATTATTGGGAAAAAGTTGATCACGCCGGACCCAATCGAGGCGGATCCTGGCATCGGAATGGAGTTAAGTTAAACTTAGCCGGCTTATTTCGCGATTTGTAAATATACAGTTATTCCTGCCTCTGCCTTTCGAGTGCGAATCTGAGCTTCTCAGAAATACGCTGGCCCAAGGCGATACTGGAATATTGCCTCGAAAAACAACCACTTGTGTAAAATGTGTTTTGGGGGTGTTGTTATTGTAAACTGCGTTCTTGGTGCTAGAACGCGTTATTAGAATTGAAATTGATCCTATTTGAGAAAAAATAATTCAATTTCATGATTTTTCTACAGTATTTCTTAGGCTATGTTTTCAAACCCAATTGATAATCCCATGATCCTGTGCGCAGGTTGTGGGGCTTACAAGGTTTGGTTTAGGTTGTAACGTATATATATATATATAGATTTCTCTATTTTAGTAATTGAGTTTATGTAAAGAAAAATGTGTAAAAAAAAAACTTTTTATACGTAATATATATTTTTTACAACGTGCGTGTTGTGTACGCAATTTTAACAAAATTAGTTTAAAGTATCTGCGTTATCTGAAAATACTTTTTGAATACGAATTATAAATTATTGATGGTACGATAAAGTCAATGTTTTGACTTGTATAATTCGCTCATCATTAACTCAGTGGGATGTTTACAGTGGACGGGAATAACGCGGCAAACCATCATTCTGTCGCGAGAGTTCAACGAACCCGCCAACGAAAAAAAGTCACCCAACGGGACGCAATTTGCGACCGACTTGCAATCAGCCAGCAACTTCCGATTTTGCGTTGTTTACTAAGGCAAAACCATTAAAAAAATATTTAAAATAAAGGGACGCTATTGAGTGATTGCAAATCTTAGAGTCGCTTAGTGGTTTTATTAATCTCCGAGCTCGGAGGGAGAATCCTTTCGTTTGCAGCTGAGTCATTTCACGCAAGAATTCCACCTGTAATTGCATGCCAAAATTAGAACTGCACTCAGGTGATCTCCAACTGTGTCAGGATCATGCAGTCTTAAAACGATGCCAAACGCTGGAGGTGTGCGTCTTTATTTATGTTCTCGCGAAGATACATTCGAAATTATGTTATTACTGGCGAATCACGAATAGCTCGGACGTTTGTGCGAACGATGAAATTCTCGTTGCCAACTTTGCACATTTGGAATATTTAACAACTTTTGATGGCTTACAAAACCGTAAACTTTCCATTCGCATGAGTAAACGATCATTAAAAAATGTGAGGCTTTCATGTTTATATAATCTAAGGAGAAGTTTATAACAGTGGCGTGCGGTCCACAAGCAATTTAAAAAAATGCATGTTTTTGTGATTTCAGTTAAGCCTCTTATTAATCAGGCTTATTTATTTTTATTGCATGTATGAGTTACATTTCTGTTATGATAAGTAAATCGCGTAATAATTTAAAACTGTCAACAATGTGTATTGATACTATATATAGGAAGCCACAAGGTAATTAATTCACAGAATACGTGCATAAAAGGTATTTTTGACTATTTACTACATGACTTCATAGCTGGTAAACAAGTGTGCTAACCACTGGAGCAGTAAGGCATAGGTTGGATTATTAAATACCTTTTAGCCCTGACAGGCGACGAAAGACGATTAGATGTTGCAAGTGTCGAAACAAATATTTGATGCAAAAAAAATATATGAAGGTTAAAATGAAACTTATCTTACAGACAAGTGATTAATACGACTATAATGTTACGCGAAAAAAGATAATAGTCTATTAAAAATTACGTACTGATCATTAATTACGGGATGCTGGCGCACGTCATAAAAAGTCTGCACACTGTTTCGACCAACGAAGCCTATTTCAACAGTCTATTGATAAGCTGTTTAAATTTTACTACGCATTTAAGATTGAATTAAACAAGGGTTAAGTTAACTGATAGACCATAAAAATTGTATATAATTATACATATTGCATAAAACGCAAAAAATTATACACATGCTTGTGGCTTGTGTTTACTTGTCCCACCCTTCCAGAAAAATCTAGATTTTCAGCAGAAGTACCTCAGTGTGGTTATACGTTTCTTGTGTTCAGATCCTTTGAGGTTGTATTTGCACGCCTCGGTGCAGTCTTGAGCTCTTGGCTGTTTAAATTTAATTTCTGAAAAGCGCATTAGGGTTATTCCTGCACTCAACAATCACGCAAGATTAACTGAACACATGCCGAGAGACGTAGGAGGGCGAGTCACCCAGAGGGTATTTAGCGAAAACAAGCAGAGTGCCTCTGCAAACACAGCTGAGATGATAAATCTCCAGCGGGGTATAATTAGCCATGATGAATGGAAATGGCAACGTGAGTCATCAACCGTCACGTGACAAGCGACTGAAAGTCTATTTCCGCCCTGAATGCTTTGTTTTTCAGAGATGCCGTAGTATTACGGAGTTGTGTGACATTCAATGTGTTCGTAGGTTTTATCCGGATATATCTGAAGCCGTCTTCAGATATATTCATTTCAGTTGTTGGGTGTAAAAGTGCCGCGAAAAAAACATTTTTTCCCTCGTCGTTTCATGTGCAAATTGATTGCTTAAGAACGCTTTGTGATTCATGATCGTACGCAGTGTTTAGATGGCGATGCGATAAACAATTTTCGGGGAATAAACAGTGATTTCAACGCGCATGATAATTTTCAACAATCTGCTTTCGGGTGATTTGTAAATATTTATGTTGGCAGCATTGCTAATTTTGAAGCGCTTCAATTCCCAGCTTTTTTATATTACAAAAAAAAAAAAAAAAAAAACCTGTCCGTCAATCAGAGGAATAATTTTTATATGAATTACACAAAATGAAGAAACACACTTTGAAATGACGAGGCTGTCCAAAAATGCATACACTGCCAAAATGCAAAACGCCGAAAAATTATTAATTTCAACACAGCTCATTTTGACCACAGTGACCCTGTAACATAGACAGAATTTTAGCCAAGCATAACATGCGTACAATCTCTCAAGTGTCTGTAAAGTATCTTATCAATAATATCCCAATTTTTTTTGCTGATTTGAGACCAGCTTATGTACCGAAGAACTTGCTTGACGAAATTGATTGAGATTGAAAAACATTCATGTGTATTTAATTGGTAGCATGCAATCGATGTTCTGTAAATAAACTCGCTTATTTAATGCTCAACAGATGTTGATTCGACTACCCCGATAAATTATTTTAATATCTTCAAAATCGAGCATTTCAACAAGCAGACAGTGTTTCGAGTAAACACATAAATAATACAATTCCAAATACGCAAATGACCTGTGACGTCACGTCCGCTACGTTTAGACGAGACTTCCGGCGGCTGTCAAATAAAAGGCGGAAAAATACGTATTAAATGCGTAATCGTAGACGGGGAAAAAGGCGTGCTGATATCTTCATCTGTGCGAGTCAAAATGGAGAAAAAATAACAGATGCTACGCCGCGACATGGAAAATAATTAACTATACGCCATTTGGCTGTCAGCGGAATACAGATTTTTTTTATTTAAAATAATCATTTTATATTATATCATCGATATATTATTTCTATTTTTATTTATTATTTTTACTCATGTACTTCAAATATTGTTATCCAAATAGTATAACATTCAATCTGCATAGCAAAAAGACTTGAAACATTCAGGTGACTAGATAAAATGATACTATGATTAAGATATGTTATTTAACCTTAGGGTTAATCAAATTTATATATAAAGGTGTCCCAAAATTAACGCAAGATTTGAATTAAATAGAAAACGCAGTTTTTAGTCTTTTGATTGTTATTTTTTAAATGAATCATAAAGTCAATACAATAGGGTTATTTATGAAATAACACATTGGGTTAGGTTAGGAATTTTATCCAATTTCGGCAGAAAGAACTGTGTTATGGCGATTTATGTAAAATAAATTCAAATCTTGCGTTAATTTTGGGACACCTTTATATATATAAAAACATATATAATTTAAAAAAGAATATAATTTAAAATTACAATATATTTTTCACTCACATGTTTGAAGACAAACTTTAATATGAATACTTATCAAATATATTATATCTTACAGTCAACATTACAGAGTTTATGAATAAAACTGAAAAAAATTTAGATGTGTTATTTAACCATTTAATCTTTTTTTAAATTTTATTTAAAGCAACAAATTATCAATAATTTAATTAAAACTATCATAGACTCAGTGGATAGCTGCAGTGCTACTAAAGAGCAAATTTTGAGTCAAAGGATTAAATTTGATAATTTGAGCAAACTTAGCGTCAGATATGCTATTTAACCGAATAATTTATCGATGTCTTGTGCTATATTCTCATTCACTATACGACAAACCCAAATAACAATAATATCATCAACACTATCTGAGACTATGATGCATGGGTGCAGTGTTCCAACCCATCAAACATGAAAGTGATTGCGAGTCCGACTGTCTTTGGTTAAGATTTATCGTTCAGCTGGTATCAAGACTCGGCCATTCATTTGCGAAAGTCTATGATTTTATTTATATCCCGTACAAATATAAATGTTACGCAACTGGCAGGAGACTCGGCGACTCCATTGTGCGAAAATATACCGAGATATGACCGCAATACATTATGTTCATATTATTTAAAAATAATTGTGTCTGGCGTTTGAATAGTTCGCAGAGAATATTTTTATTGAGATGCTATTTTTATTTTTATATTTAATCAGATCAGGTGCTATCTATAAATTATCCTCTATCAGATTGGAATGATTGATATGTTGAATGTTAAGCTTTTGAATGAAGATGAAATAAAAATAAATTTGAAATTTTTTTTCAGAAAAATAAGGATAATACTGACAAAATAATTTAAAAAAATGCAATAACAAGATCAAGTATACAAAAGCTTAAAAAAATGCTGCGAAAATCGTAATTTTCAGGATAAGCTTCATATATCCAAAATCATGTAAAAATAATGATCGTTACTATACACTAAATATACTGAATAATAAACATCATAGAAGGTCATGTTTAAAAAAAAGTCACAAATAAGGCTATCGCGAGGATAAAAAAATTAAAATTTCTGGTTATCAAGTAAAACAGATATATCCCTGATGTCACGAATATAAAAATGCTTTAACAATATCGTATGTCTTATTTATTGGATTGAACGTCAATCAGATGCGTATTTATTACCCATTACGGGTTTATTATAATTTGATTAGGCACATTAGTTCATACTCCTGGTTTACATGGCCGGTGTACTAACCCTTGTACTAACGGATCACTTCCGTTTATCGAGAATTTTTAACAATCATACTCTACATATGAACCAATGTGCCCAGGCCAACCAATATTTAGTGATTTGCAAGCACTGGACTTTTTGAACAAAGTAACAATTCGTAATCGTTAGAATCACTAGAATGTCAGTTTAAAAAAACACTATGAAAGCTATAACAATGCAAAGCTCCACGGATCCAATAGATAAGCTTTGAAAGCTTTCCCAACCCACCTCACGAAAATAAAGCTCACCTCCAATGTCAAGCCGCGCCACGGTCAGTCGGCTAATTATAGAGACCCGCTGAGTGAAAATATTCTTTTCCACGCGACCCGACCGAACAAAAAGAAAATAATGTCACGGTTTACCTCGACAACAGCGTCCGCAAGCTTATTTTTACAATAAGAGGTTTGTGCTAACGAAGGGTTATTCTATCTAGACCAGCGGCGGCGAAACTGTGGCGCGCGAGCCATTTTAGATAACGAGATATTGATATGAGAAAAGTTGACTCCATATTTATGTGGTATTGATTATATGACATATGACTCTACACAACAATCGAATGCTGACTAGCCAAAAGCTTTGTTGCATACCAAACCATAAAAATAAAAACCTGAAGCTTTATGTGCGCTTTTATAATACGAAGCCATAAGTAAGAGTGAGAAGATTTTATAAAAAAAAAACTGTCAATTGCAGGTTGACATTTTTTTGTCATAGCTTGTTATAGAATAACGATTTTAATAAAAATAAACAGATTCTTGTAAACGTTGCCAGCGTATAAAAAATTCGAGGACGCATAATTAGTAGTATTTTTTAAAAAATTTAAGTTGATTTACGGACTAGTTGGGCTCTCGGCGAGTGACTTATGCGATTCCTCTGCCAGACTTCCGCATGGTAAATTGTTTTAGTATCGTTCGATTTAATCTCATTTATTTCCCGGAATAAGACACTGGATTTCATTCAAATTATTTACGTCTTGAAGCACCTCATTATTTCCTAGGACAGTTTAAACTTAAACTGAGCGAAGAGATAATATGAATTCGAACCGAGTATTCGTGGTCATTGTTTTATTTATTTTGCTTGTAAAGCGCCCTACTCACGAAACTGAAAACGATTTTATAATTAATCGGTTACATTCTTATATATATATTTTTTTAATTTCAAGCCCATAGAGCGCTCTTCGCTTTAAGTAAAGTATGACACAGTACTACTATTTTTTTTAAATTATCACCAAAACTGCCAGTGTTATTAATAAACATAAATCAAAATCAAAGATTTGTTATTACAATGAAAATATTTTTAAGAAAAAAAATGAAGGTTACGAGTATTTAACAGACGGAATGTAAAACGGGTTTTATGAAACGAGGTTTTGTTTCAGGCAGTTCCTGTCCCGGCGGCGTGGGAGCGCAACCGGAAGCCTCTCCCGGGTCCTCCATTTTCTTCGCTTCCCCTCCCTTGGGGCGGGGCCACGTGGGGAGGGGAGGGGGTGAGAGGGAGGAGAGGGATGAGGGAGGAGAGTGAAGGGAGAGGAGGGCGAAGGGGAGGTGCGCGCGCCTTAAATCCATACAGGCCCGGCGGGTAATCCTTCCTTCAACTCGGCTTCCGAGAGGATTTGCGATTTCCTTGCCTTATCAAAGGACCTTTATTTGTACACACCTAAAATATTCTAGTTATTTTTTTAAATAATAAACATGAACGCCTATATTACTAACCTTAAGCAGATAACCGAAATAATACCCACTAGATTTAATATCGCAACTAGTTCCACTGATAAAATTATACTGGAATTCCACCCAAAAATATTTAACATATACAATCCAGTGCATATGTGATATTCTAACATGAACGGAACTTTCAAATTGGACTTAAAATAAAATTATAGTACAGGTAATACGCTAACTATAATATATAAAACATTATTTTTAAAGACTAAGACATGGATGAATACAACAGCAGATAAATTGAAGTATTTTAAAGTAAGAAGATTGATTGTATTTGGCGTCTGGTAAAATCTGTGCGAGATATTTATGAACGCGGTGTAAGTCCTAACCTTCTAACTTTCGCTTGAAAAACAACACAGTCGTAAATTTCGCTGACCTTCGCATGAAATTATGAGAGTTTTTGTAATGTCTTCCTGAAAGATCTGAGAGAGCTACTGTGCGTTGCAAATTTACCGCATTAAAAATAATCAGCCACTAAATTATGCAACGCGTTGAATACACGACTAAGGACAAACTGAAGTATATTCTGAAAAATTAAATTAAAAAGCTTGTAGTTTACTGAAAAATTATGAAAATCGGTTTAGTTATTTCTGGCTGCCAAAAATCAAATATGTGGAAAATCTTAAAGATTTTAAAATCTCTTCGCATGTTTGATATGAAATAAATTATGTGTGGCACAGTAAGAAAGTCCCGTCGTTTCATATGACGTGTTATGAGAGAGGCTGTCGGCGGGGGGCGCCTTATTAGTTTCTTGTTCCCGGGGGCATCATGGGGGGTTATTGGTTAAGCCGGGCAGGGGCGGACTGCCAAACTCGAATATTATCTCTCACATATACCTAATTTATAAGCGAGAGCTTTGGAAATGAGATTTTCCAAACAAAATAAGCAGCAACTGCTTAGGCTTAAACAGTAAAAAAAATATGATAACACCTCTCGGGTTCCGAAGGCATAATCAGATCTGATAAATTTAATGGCTTCAACAAGATCAAGACCAATACACGACTGACTAATTTAATAAATAAAACTCCACATTAGTACTCAACGATGTGAATGAAAATAATATAATACACGACGGACTAGTTTAACTTGTAATATACCATTTTTTATAAAATGTGATGATCTGTAATTTAGTTGCTCAAACATATCGAAAGAAACTCTGTCCAAGAGTTAAGAAATTAAACATTGGACATTTTTCAAAAAGGTATGTCAGAAATATCAAAATCAGATATTTACTTTGAAACGAAATCGGAAGTTTTTTTTATGATTTCGTCCATTCCATCCCCCGCTGGAGAGGGGATGATCTCGGCGGGTTAACAGGGACATCTCTCTTCCTAGAGGGTCAAATAAGGGTCGCCTCTCCGGACAACGTACAGCCTCCACCCTCTGCCGCCCCACCCGGGATTATAGAGCCTTCGAGCAGTAGTCCTGACGTCAGGGGGTGGAAAACATAGCCTACCACTATTACTAGGATTCAGGATACCGGAACAACCTTTTTGCGAGATAAAAGCAATAATTTCATTTATACAAAGTGTATTTGTAATATAAAATAATTATTTTAAAAAATTCAGTAGCTGTAAACGCTGAATGAAGGAAGGCTTTTATATTTAAGGTTAAGGATATTTTACGCGTATTAAGCATTTTTTCCAGTTATTTGATGCAATTTATTAAAATTAAAACTTAAATACTTCAGTCATAAAAACAACGCTTTAGTGAAAAACTATGAATAGCAAATCAGTTGCTTTGAATACAGCAAAGCATTTTTTTTTTGTTTTAAAGATATTCAGGCATAATGTTGTAAAATCGTAAATTAAACTTTCGTAAGCATAACCTTAAATCAACGACTATAACAAGTTCGTTTTTTTTTTTTTTAATATTTGCTGATTAAATACAGCTTTTCATTTTTGGATTTACGGATTAGGCATACGTAATTTTGTCAGGTCATATTATACATACCTGTTTTTATATTATAAATGATTCGACATAAAATATAACATATTGAAATAAGTGGATATTTGAATAGTTGTATCGGCTTACATAAGCACTCAATAATGCATTTCGACCCCCGGCGCCTGAAAGCCATTTGTGATAGCATCTCCGCGCGCGCCGGAAGTGACTTTATTGTTGCCTGGCGGGCGGGGGTGGTTCCGGGATAGGGGAGAGGCCGAGGGATGGTCGCGTGGCGGCCCGCTAATTGTGAGAAACATTGCTCATTTTAATTACCCGACTGCGCTCTCACCCCAAGTGAGAACACCGTTATTTTTTTGATTTTAGGGGTATTTTTGTAATTGTTTTGGTATATACATTAACTTCGCGTTTACAGGCTCACGGATGCGAAAATATATTTTTTTATACAAATATGAGACACCAAAGCCGAGAAAATCTGAGAAGAGAAGTCATCAGAAGATGCTGAAAGGGGAACACCTTGTACTATACAAGGAAATCGCAGAAAGTCGAAAAGTGACGCGAGTATCTCACGGTTTTGAAATTTGACAAACAATTAACCGGTTGTTGATCGACAAGCGTGGGCTAAGTGAATATTGACACATCCCCAGGTTAAACCCCAGTTAGCGCCCTTTGTTTGATCGACACGTCAGCAGTCCCTGTCATCCCTGTTTGCTCTGTCGGAGTGTGCCGGCATACTGCCTCCGCGGATGTAACGCCTCATCTCTGCAATTGCCGACCAAGCGTGGGAGAGTGTGATTAAAGATAATTGTTACACAGCTTTATTGGTTTACAATCAGGCTGTATTATAAGTTTTGAAATTGTGAGTTGAAATCGAAAAAAATCTTCAAGTTATACGTTATACCACTGGTACGAACTGTAAATGGGAGTCTACGAGAGTGGATCCCATTTAAGCAGGACATCACCAAAATTTAGGCACTCCGTAAATGTCATAATTGAACACAGATTGAACCTATGTACTTACATAATGCATGGTTTTTCTGCATGGAGAAGGGTTCCAATGCAGTTGTCAACCTTCTTACAAAAAAATAAATAGTTATTCAATCTTTACATACCGACATAAAATATGGCGCACCCTGTATATCAGATGTCAAAAATATTTTTGAAGATGATGAATTTGTAAAAAATCGATATTTGCAAGGCAGGGGTCTGCGAAAGACAGGAAAATTCAACGAGGGGTCGACGGGACAAAATAGTTTGGGAGCCTATGCGTTATACCATTTCGTTCACGCATCACACTGCTGTCATAAAATATAAAATATTTGTGATGAAAAAATATGATTAAATAATCTATATCAGTGAGTAATAATAAACTTCAAATATATGCAAATGTTCAAGCAAGACTAAATGCTGGTTTAGTTAAAAACCCATGGGAGTTATCAAATATTTGTCTAGCAACATAGTACATCGGTTTCATTGTTACATACAAGATTAATTTTTTTTCGTCGTTTACTGAATGTAAAAATAAAAAAATAAAAAATAGCGAATAACGAGACTATGATGAATATAAACCTCTGCTCTACGTAAACATGGTTTAGCAAATGACTTAGCATAGCACAGTGGGAGTTGCATCGCCCACTTAGCGCATTACCAATAAGCATACAAACACCCTTTCGGTACAAATTCCTTAACAAATATTAATTACATTAGTTGCAGTGTGCGAGGAGCGCGCACGTGCCGCCCTTGCGTATAGCACACTGTCGCAGAGTACCGCGGCACGCAGGGGCGTCCGGGGAGTCGATTCACTGTTTGGATAGTGATTCCTTTTGAGCGATATTAAATTAACTTACGGATTCATTAATGACCGCACTAATGGGATTCGGTTCATTACAACTTCTATGCATTACAAGTTTACAACAGTTTCAGTTTTTCAAGCAGATTTAACAGTTTATGTTAATTGCAGTGCATAACATATATATTTTTATAAATTATTTATTTATTTACATTCCGCAGTTGAACGAAGCTTCTGAAGCTTGGTGCAGAAGGAGTATCATATCTAAACGCCAGAGCTTTGTAAAGAAAGGATTATATAATAATGTTATTGGGCAAAACCAATACGCAGACACTCATAAAATATGACAAATTTGATTGAAAATTAAAATATTTCTACTCGTTAGATTGAAATTTAAATATTTGGGGAACTGGACCAGGAAATTAAAGTGAGAATCTAAATAATAATTTGAGATATAACACTGAAATCTTGCTGGAAACCTCGCTAACCCACCATGAACACTGAAATGGTCACCTACCTCCTCTGAGGAGAGACGCTTGATGATGAAGATTGTAAAAAAATATGCAAAATGAAGGCTGATTAGAAGCGTCGACTCTTAAGGTTGCTGTTGAAGCTCTGAGTAATGATAACAATTAGGGTTTATCTGATTTTATCATGAAAACCAAATGTGATATTCAAATCACCGATTCGGGGGGGAGGCTTCGATTGTGCTGCAGGTTTTTGTCTCACGCTCCTCGCTGGCAGGACAATGCATAGATAGCGCGAGGTCACGGAGACCGCATGCAACACCTGAGCTAATGGCGGCGCGTGCCCCCCCCCCTCCTCCCCTCCCCGCCGCTTCCGACGGCTTTGTTCCTCCTTCCGGCCGGCGGCTTTTGTTTGAGGGCGGCCATTTTGTGTGCTCTTTCGTGCCGCGGGGGGGTTCAAGTGACACTGGGCGGAAAACTAAGTCATTCGCTTCAACTGATATTTCCATTCAGGAAGCACTCGCGTTGATACTCAGAGTTCTTCGGAAGTCTTTTTTAATTAAATTAAAAAAATTTAATAAATTAAAACAGATTTGATCATGCTTTGCTTTAATACATTATTTTTAATACAATGTTTACACTAATAGAAGAGTATCAAACAAAATGTTAGCTATTAGGCTGAATAGGCTGGCGACTATTTCACTGAGCATATACTCGTGCTGAGGCAGTGTTCATGGTATTTTAAGTGGAAAATAGTGAAGTGGGTCCTTCTACACCGCAGTTTTATATTGGTATTTCTGCTGCCCAATAGCATTTTAATTTATAAGTCTTTAATTACAAAGCTCTGGCGTTACTAATGCAGCAAGCTACAAAAGCAATACTACCTTGACACATCCCTTCACAATCATTCCAAGTCCACTACACTATTACTGTTCTTTTACACACGCTTAGGTTACAGTAAACACATTTAATAAAAAATATACTATCTCCACCCTCATCGAACACCTTTACAAGATATGCCAACAGCGCAATAAAAATAAATCTTGGTAAAAATAAAGGATACGACTGTAGCATTTAAACCGCCCCGCCTCACTCACCCCGCGTGTAATCGGTGTTTTTATTTAATAGCACGTAATATAATTTGTCTCGATGACAAATATTATTCCGCGAGGCGCCTCTGGGAAGCGCCGGTGACACAAAAACTTTAAATTAATTGCCACCAGCGACCCGCGAGGGGCGGGTTAGCCGATTTAGCCGTATGAAAAAAAAATACAAAGAATTTTGTGCTAGGACCCAGATCAGGGAAATTCCTGAAAGAGGTCGCAACACGGAGACCGAAACGTCAGAGGAATGTACACCTCGAGTAGCGGTACACAGGAAAAACCGAATCAACTCATAACATCGACTGCCAAAACCTACACTGATTGTCATATTAAATCCGCATTTTTTACCGATATAGATTTAATGTGTATATAATATTTTATTAATTGATCTACACTTAAATACAACTTAAAAAATCCGTGAATTTACGCTCACATCAAATCAAATCTCACGCGTATCGAATATACGATACCAGATCAAAATAAAAACTGCTGATTTTTGTAAAGCTTGTAGTAGAATATTACTTTTGATTGTAGATGCATTTATTTTATAGTATTTCAGATTTTCCACCGAGACGTTGCGAGCTCGCTGAAGAGACATCGCTAAGCTGTTAAAATTTGTAAAGTTTTACTTCAAACGCTTTGAAGTGTATGATTGATATTAGAAATAAACTTATTTAATAAAATATTATTCTTAATAAAAATACTCGAGTCCATAAATAATCCAAACAATGTCCGCGAGTTCTCCATTTATATTTTGTCAGTTGGCCTCCCCGAACCGCAGATATTTTTTTCCGTCCGCGCAAATATAAAATATTCGGCGAGGAAGACGCAGATGAGGGATCGGAGACGGAAGCGATCCATTCCGGCGGGGATGAGGGAAGCTGGAGGGGGTGGGGGCACCGGAAGTCATCCATAAGCCGCCGCTCGCAACGCTACCGCACTTTATGTTTACGATTACTTTTGTCCGTCTGCAGTTTACTTGCACAATGTGAAAAAAATCAAATATCTCAGATTTATGCGAATTGTTATTGTTTATATTACAAATTATTAGGTTTGATCGTCAATAATCCGAACAAACCTTTGATTATCCGAACCACAGATTAAAAACACTTTTTTGATTCGTCATACTTCATTACGAACGTATTGAACAAATTTTATGCAAAGTTGTATACATTTATGTCTTATTTTTTGGAATGGACGTCAATCAGATGCGTATTTATTACCCATTACGGGTTTATTATATTATTACATGATTTGTGTGGGATTTGAAACCAAATGTAAACCTGGGGGTGTGGGTTCAAATCCCACACAAATCACGATGATATTTTTCTGAGAGTTTCTTGCCTAATCATATTAGTAACTGTACACAATTAATAAATCATATTTTACTCATATTAAAATAATATATAAAAAAGCTTCTACTGCACGCCACTGAAAAATCTAATAGTATATTAAAAGCAATCAGTGAAAAAAATATGTGCTTCTGTAGGATTTATAAGCGTGTTATTTTCGTGAAAAAAAACGCTAGAGTATTATCATAGTAGAGTACAAATTCGACTCTTCTTTCAGCGAAGTTTCGGCAAAAAAACATCCGGAAGTTCGCCGGCGGAAACGGACCGTCTCTGCCTCCGCCGCGCAAGGGTTAACGACAATCCTCGTTACGGCCGTTATTTGCCTGCCGTTAGTCGCTACTGTTAGCCTCCGGCTCGCGGGGCTAACGAGCATCGCTGAAGTTTAAACTTGGGATTAATGAATTAGTCTTGGGATGAATAATAGCCACGAAAATAATTAATGTTCCTAGTTATTCAAATTAGGTTTAAATATTTAGCTTAATTTATTATGATATAAAAAAAAGTTGACTTAAAGAAACTCTCAGAAAAATATCATCGTGATTTGTGTGGGATGAGATTTTACGATGATATTTTTCTGAGAGTTTCTTTAAGTCATCTTCTATATATGAACTAATGTGCCTAATCATATTAGTAATAATATAATAAACCCGTAGTGGGTAATAAATACGCATCTGATTGACCAATCCGTAATAGACATAAAAAAGGTGATATGACAATGCTTAGAATATAAAGAAATTATGGCAGGAGCTTGCTTACACCGTATTATAAAATAACAAACATTGATAGATAAACGGTTAGGAGATTATGAATATTCAGTTCGTGTTTCAGTAAACCCTCTTGTGACTAAGTGGCATATAAGGTAACATAAACAAGGTATATTTAATTAAAAATAGTACATGTTCAAGTGAAAATCTTCTGGTAAATTTTTTATAGTATACACCCAAAAAACATGATAAGTTGAACGCGGTTATCGCTTACCGCTTGAAAACTTTAAAAAGGTGAAATTGTTAGTCTCAGTCGGATGTTGAGTTTCGATATCACTCGCTTGTGGAAACGGCATAAAACTAGGCATTTATAGGTTGAGATCGTTGCTCCCATTTAAGGGTAGTTTTAGTTTTCTCGTTCAACTACGACGGTCGTAAGTATCGGTTCTCGATGCGGAGCCTCCTCCAGAGGTATTGAGAACTCCCCCGCAAGACGTGCGTAACGTCTTTTACGAGGTTGTTTGCGCCGTGAACGGACGATTTATACGGCGCTCCAATAAAACGCCCAACGATCCTGCTATTACTTTATTCTACCAACTTGTTCTATAAACATTGCGACTTTTAAAAATATTATTTCAGCTAATCGTGTTCCAGTGGTATGCACGCTGGCTTGCCTAGGGTTCATATCCTGCTCGAGCGGCTAGACTCATTTTATTTAAACTTGCTTCCTCTGCTTTGACTTCCTTGTTTTACAGGGAAAATTATCAGAGAGTGGGTGTCTGACGTAGGCTTTTAAAGGTGCAAATTTATTTTATACTATTTGAATTATGAAATTCTGCTGATCGCACATAAGCACAAAATTGTTTTATGGGTTGATATCGCTTGCTGCAATTCTTCACATACCTGAAAAGACAGAAATAAAAAAAAAAATTAGTAAACCAACTGAGACACTTAGAATATAAAGTACATTCTCGTAGACGGCTACTATCAAACTGACGACGAAACATGGATCCACTGGTACACACCAGAGACCAAGGAACAGTCGAAACAATGGACTTCACCCGGCGAACGCACTCCGAAGAAGACGAAGACTGTCCTATCGGCCGGAAAGGTGATGGCCACCGTTTTCTGAGATTCACAAGGTGTGATCTACATTGACTACCTGGAGAAGGGCAAAACGGTCACAGGGCTCTACTATGCCGAATTATTGGGCCGATTCGACGCCGAATTGCAAAAAAAAAAAAACGGCCCCATTTGGCGAAGAAAAAAGTGCTCTTCCACCATGACAACGCTCACCGGCTCACACCTCACACAAATTGGTCGAATTGCACTACGAACTGCTCCCCCATCCACCGTATTCTCCAGATTTGGACCCGTGAGATTTTTTTTGTTTCCAATCTTGAAAAAGTCACTCGCCGGGCGGAAATTTAAGTCGAATGAGGAGATCATCGCCGCCACGGAGGCCTACTTTGCAGACCCCGAGAAAACGTATTTTTCAGATGGGTTAAAGAAGTTGGAGCATCGCTGGGTCAAGTGTATCGAGCTAAAAGAAGACCGCCTTATCGGACCGCTCTCGTATATATTTGTACACAAGTTAATACGTTGTAGATAGTCTCATTCAAAAGCTCCCCTACCCCAAGTGATAATCATTTGGCCGATATTCAGAAACGCTCATATCGTTGTAACGATATATATAAAGAGGAAGGTAACTTATGAAGGCTGTGCGGCCAGTTCCTCATTGTTTGGGGCCATCCATTACCGGGACCCTCCCCAAAAGCGCATCTGCCCGCAAGTCACGCCTCCTGGGGCAGCGCCAGAGCCTTCTGGGCTGCCCGGCCACCCCCAGCGGACTTGAATGGAGGACCTTTATGATGTAACTTTAATTGTCCGACGCAAATCAGGGGCGGAATATGACTTGCGGTAAGATGCATTGAAGGATCGATTGTTGTCAACAATATGCCGACAAGTAAACGCTACACACGTGAAGACACAATAAAATCTTATATATATATATATATATAAAGATTTTACTCATAGCTTAAATAATTTTTTTTTTCACGTGTATTTTTCTTTTATTTGAAACGTTTGCTAAAAAAAAAACACTAGGCATCAAAAGTATTTTGGGAATATGTATACATTTTATATTTTAAAACTTTTCAATTTATATGTAAAATACAATATAATAATAAAAAAAAGTTCACACTTTTTCTGCATGCACGTATATTTATTTAGGAATCCATCTATCTGTATTAAAAATGATAAAAGGTAGTTTTTAGATAACCGTCATATTTATGGCGCAAAAGGTTGCCCTCAAAAGCAGATGTCTTTTTCTTTGGTGGAATCCTTAAATTTCAAGTTATTTCCAAAGAGGAGTCACACTTACTGAATTAGCAACGATCAAACGCCCTTCCCCTAAATACCCTCGTATTTATGTCCATTTCCGGTTATAATTCGCCAAAGGGCGGTTTTACAGACAAATTTCCATTGTGAAAGATGACAAAGACTCTGAAGAATACTTGCAGCACTGAAAACGACGACGTAATAAAGCTTCGCTTCGTTTGTGTTTTTTTTATATTAAATACATTAAAATAAAACTATTTAAATAAACACATAACCTATATTTATTTATTTAATTTTTTGTTTGTTTGGATAATTGGTAATTTGTTTTTCATTTCGTAATTACTGTAATGTTAAAAACTGCAAGTCGGTAAGTAATACTATAGTAATATCAGAAAAAATTGTCTGAAAAGTTATATATTTTTAGGGTAACTTATTTCATCTTAACATATAACAACTTAAAGAGCAATAACCGATATTGCGGTTCTCTATCCGAAAGGTAAACACGATAAAAAAAAAATTCCAACTATTATCTGCAAACTATGGAGCCGTTTCTTTTACATATTTAAATTATACAGTAAAAATTTCTAAAAACTATCTCTTTCTTAATAAATGAAGGGGTTTACTCTTACAATGATGCAATCAAAACACAGTAAGTTTCATATGCAAAGAGTGATTATTGTTGTACGAGTAGAGCTGCTATTAAATTAATCAATATATCTCACCTTTACCAACCGCAAGACAGAATCTAGGATTCACTGAAGTATGGTGGTTCACCGCCATGAAAGCGAAAGACCACAGAGACATGGTAATTACTGAGTTTACTTCATAGTATGATGCAACAGATGTGCTTTATATGCACGAGTATTCTATAATTTAACCCAATCAAGTCGGAGCAAATAGAATTGCGTATTTTTGGATTCTAATCTGAACGTGTGAGTAAAAAAAATCTGTTGATATTTCTTCAGGAAATTCTGGTCTACAGGGTGGGGAGAATGTATGTTTAAAAATTAACTATTTATTTTCGATATTAGTTAAATTATTTCATGTATAGTTTGAAAGAAGGCTAACTGAAATAGTTATGAAATATTGACTGAAAAGTTCAATAAATTATGATTACATACGGACGAATATTTCCAATACATCTAAGCTCTGATTATCTTGACGATAAATCTATAAACGTAACAGTAGAAGCTGCAAGCGGACAAAGCAAGAAACAATCCGATCTATAGATATACATTTTTTGTTTTTAATATAAGCTAATAATGTTTTACTCTAGAAATGTATACACATAACTCATTAATATTAAATAAAAACAGATAAAAGACATAGGGAAGGTAGTCTGGCCTGAAGTTGACAACAGTGAGTGGTCTGCGTAAACCTGGCAATGACATCGAACAGAAACTAAACATTCCGATCTATTCCTGATCCGTATTGTTATCTCACACTTGCGATGATATCATTCAATGAATCACTCGTTTCTTACTAAGAAAACAGCAGACATTATGGCTACACAATAAAAAAATATATATATTATTCATCTGAGATTTTTTAGTCCAACAAGTTTTTATCTCATCGTTCTTGACAGCTGACTCACAATTGTTTTAAATACAATCGTTAAAGATATCGAGGCCAGCAACATGACCGTTAATTCCTACCCAAGTAAATAATATTCACTACTCTTTAAGCTGGCTTGTTGGCTCTTGATCGAGAGGTCTCCGGTTCGATGCGTTGCTTGTCAATACAAATAATAATTAGACACAACGGAATTTACCACAATGTATAAATTAAAACCAATATTCAAGGGTTTTTTACACAAATTCATCGAGATCCCTAAGTATGAGTTCTAATCACTAGACCACGAGACGACAATGCATCAACTCCAATCGTTTCTCTTCACCGGTTGGCGATTCTTCAGAAGAGCCACGTTCCAAAGGCGAAAGCGTAGAAGCTAGGCAGGTTGTTATAACTTCGGTATATTATCACAGACTGAAAAGCTTCTACGCCATAACCAGTTTTGATTAATTCTTCAAGTAACACCATCGTTGTATTCTTCGGGGATATTTGTCCATCAGATTACAGACATATGACAAAGCCATCTTTAAGAATTCGATGCACTTGGTCGTATATCATAAATCTAAAAGACATGGCAATCTGTGGAAACAATATGTTTATTAATAACAAATATGATAAACAAACTGATTAGGTGTAGGCTACAACGTGTAAGGCTCAACTGGCTGTGGTATCCTTCAATATTATATACAACAGTCAGGGAAGTCTCCACGTGATAACCCAGTGGGAAACTCTGAAAATTATATTAATATTACACCTTCATATTACACTCAATTGCATTTGAAAAGTTTGAGCGTTCAAAAATATATAATTATACATAATAATCTCAACTTTTTACTGCGAGTTTTATTTATCCATTGCCTGGCAAACAAGGGGTTTTTTTTTAACTCCAGGTGTCTCGAAGTTGCATTTATATAATGATATACGAGTATGTATTTATAAATTTATGTTTAATAGTATAAGTACATTTTTTAAGCACATAGTAGAGTAAACAAGATACATCATTGGAACCTAGCCACGGTGTGATAGTCTTCAATACAATCTATCACACCTCGAATAGATTCTGAGTGATATATTTAAGTATCTGAATAAAATTACCATGTCATATCATTTTAAATATACATTTATAAAACAGTATAAACAAACATGAATATTGTCACATCGTGGTCTAGTAATTAGAACTATAACATACCCTCAACGAAAGTGCCTCCTTCGAATCAGAGTTAATCAATGCAATATTATATAAAAATATATTACTACTATAGACAACACAAGAAGCCGGCCGCGATAAAGCTATTAACTATACCTGTATCGTATTTTTTTTTCTAATTGCTATCAGTAAATCAATATGAACCCTATAAATGATCTGAATACATAAAATATGCCAGAATTTTATTTTTGAGACATAGTGATATATTTAAGGGCATGCTGTGATTGTCTGTATACGATTGATATAAACAAGCGATGATTCGAAACCAATTTGTATTGTTTGATCGAATCGAATATAATTATCAATGACCCTCGCTGGAAGGCCCGTGACGTCATGGCGGGCTTGAAGCGGCTGCTTACAGGTAATAACCGAACACCTGGTATTCCCATGATCGCCCTCACCTGCCCAGGAGGGGTCCGAGGCCCTCGGTACTCCGGTAATGGATTACAGAACCCATACTGAACTCCGCTATGCTAATTCACGTGATTGGGAGAACTTAATCACCATTGTTATATTATAGGGGAGCTTTTAAAATTGTACTTGGGTAAGCTTGTTTAATTATCCCATCGATATCTTAAGAACTCAAAACGTAAAGAAAAGTACTGGTGACATTAGCAATATGAATAAAATAATTCGCAGTGAGGAGAGAAGTCGAAAATAAAAATTAATCCCAGTAACTGAGGACGACGTGAATAGGTGCTATTATGAGGGTGGTGGAACAATAATGGAAAAGGGAAGGTCAAATACGATTTTAAAATTATTTTTATAACTGGAAACAGAATAGAAAAAAGGAAAAGCTTATTTATTGTAACGATTAAACGTCAAATTGACCCAAGAACTATTGTATCCGATACTAAGTGAGTAAAAACACAGTTATTCAAATACTTTAAATAAGAGAATATGTCCAAAGTCATTTAACCCGAAACGTTCTAGATCAGTGGCTCTCAAACTCTTTTGGCCAACGGACCCCCTTCGTAGTCAAAACTTCCCCAAGGACCCCCTTTCATAGTCAAAACTTGCTCATGGACCACCTTTCATAGTCTAAACTTGCCAACGGACCCCCTTTCATAGTGAAAACTTGCCCATGGACCCCCTTTCATAGTTTAAACTTACCTACGGCCTCTGGGTGAAAAACTACATAAATTAATATTATAGACTAGTTGGTGCAAGTATCGATTCTTTTGCGTTCCTGACTCACCGCGTTGCCTGTTATAACTTGTATTTAATGCACGTGTCTATATTTATATTTTACTTAGGACGTAAAATTCGCTAATAATGTATTCATTTTTATATATTTTAACTTCCATATTAATAAAAATGTGTCATAATTTTTTTATTTTATATAAAACCTTGCGCGGACCCCCTGACGTTGTTCAGGGACCCTCAAATCGATTTTAATTTTCTAAAGACCCCCTGAATGATCCCAGGGACCACTTTGAGAAGCACTATTCTAGATAGTTTTTTCCTGTACCATCATGCTGTGGCTAAAAATGTGTCAAACTATGATTTTCCTAGACCTTGATAGTACAGTGCATTCCGGTTAAAAGACCTCAAATGTATATTATAATCTGCATCCCTAGATAGTGCAGGGTATACCCGGCATGTGTATACCTTCCACTATCTAAAGTAGTTATTATACTCATCGCGCTGTCTGCTGGCGTGTCCCGTCCGCGAAAACAGATCGTAATTCGCGAGCTGTTTACTTGCCGAAAGTTTGCGTCTGTGAAAGTTCTGTCAGGGCGAGTCGTCGCTCCGGAAATGACGCGAAGGCTTCGCGGATTGTCTAGCAACCTTCCGACCCGGTCACGAATCCGAGGAGTCGGACTGCATTTGGCTGTGAAGTTTGAAAAGCTGAAATTTGAGCGCACTCGTTTGTTTTCCGTGTTCAATTGTTTTTGCTTCCGGTTGACAGGGGTTGGATATTCAATTACGGGAAATTTCAGCGGACCGAGGAAAATAACAATATTACGGATATCACACGAATTTGTATATTTTTATGGACGTTTCTGAGGCTCTGACAACCGTTGGAGGCAATAACATCGTACCAAAGAAAATGTACAGACCTATACCTCATAATTTTTTGTTACTATTCTATTAAAGTAATATATTTTTTAAAGAACTAATGATTCTGTTACACAATATTTCAAATAGGTAATGGATCAAAACGTATAACGAGTCATAATTCTCCATGCCTATTCAATCCTACCACTTTGTAACAAAGTGAAAATCTTAATCATTATATACAGACGCAAAATAACAATATGCATTATTTAAAAAAAATGTTCATTATATTAGTTTAATTAAAATGAAATATATTTATATAATTTTATAAGGTTTTGTCGGCTGCGAAATCATTCATCGTTATAAATATTTCAAAAGATCGTTGTTTTTATATTTTTTAACGACACTCAAACAATTTTGAACGAAAATAAAACAACATCAATGAGCTTAATATTCATAAATAAATTGAATGATAAAATAAAAAATATACTAAATTTTAATGACAGACAAATTATTACTTTCAAGTGATATATTTGAAATTAAGGATATTTTAAAAACTCAGTTCTGTTTCCTTGAAATTATTTCATAAACCGTAATAAAAGCGTTTTCAATGTTAAATAATTTAAATAACACAGTAATATCAGATGAAGTATATCTAATCAATTCTCGTTTGAATGTTGGCCTTTAGTCAATTTTTCATGTAATACTTGGTAAAATGACTAGAAATAGTTATATTTTCACCTGTATACAATATTAAAATCAATTACTGAATATTAATTACCAAGGCCACTACTTGAGAGAAAACTGTTTTAAGACATCTATTTTATTAACAACTAGCAATGTAGCCCGTCATAAAATGACGTATTTGATGAATATTGAAATTTGCTAAAGCATATTTTAAAGTTTATGAATGAAAATATTATCCTATCGTCTTGAAATTCGGCACATAGCTGCGGAAAAATTTACTTAACTTATGTGCAAAAAATCAGCGTTGTATCTTTTAAGATATTCTATACAGAACGGAAAAATGAAACATACATACATACATACATACATACATACATACATACATACATACATACATACATACATACAAACATACAAACACACAATGGCTATTATTATAGTAGATACTTAGGTCAATAAAGGCGACCACTTAATTGATGTTGTATTCAAAAACTGGTTCAAATTAATTGTAAAGGGCCAAATTAAATTTAAAAAATACCTTATTATATTGAAATCGATTACTTTTTTTAAAAGTTATTTATTATTCACACACCGACATAAAATATAGCGCACCCTGTATTGTGAATATTTTGCCTACAGGCGTCGAGATTCTGCTGTAAATGATATATACGCAAATAGCTTATTATGATGAATGCCATGAAAGCTAAAATATTAATTTTTATATGAAGTTTTTGTACATCTGCATGTTATTACAAATATATTTGACTTCATCCCTCTTGTATAAAACCAGCCGATACAGCCTATTTCCTTGCATGCAACACAAGTTAAACATCAGATAGCACAAAGCGGCGAGTCCCGAGCCGCGGGGACTTCCGAACTCTCCGACTCGCCTAACTTTGATTGATATCCGTCTATTTCCGCCGGCTCCGACAATGGCCGCTTCAAAAGGGCCTTCCGATCTCCGTGCAACAATGCCCAACACGCTCATGCGACAATCGTTTACAAATGTGAAACGAATACAACACGAGCGGATACTCTGCGGTGCCCCCAGCCCTTCTTAAAGTGTGAGGCGCGGACCCGCGCATTCAAACTGACAAATATTTATAATTACTGCTACTTGTGCGTGGCTGCCATTCTGTACCCTGGATCGGTAATAGAGTAGTGGACTTGGAGTGATGTGCTCTGGAAGTACCTGGGGAGCTATCAGATCTAAACGCCAGAGCTTTGTAAGGATTGAAGCAATACGCAGACTTTTCTTTTCAATATAAAACTGCAGTGTAGAAGAACCCGGGGACTCACTACACTATTTTCCCCTTAGAAAACCCATGAACACTAGCTCAGCACGAGTATATGCACAGTGAAATGGTCGCCAACGTCCTCTGGAGGAGAAGAACTTGTTAAAAAAAAAGATAATTACGTGATAAATTTTTTAAATAAAAATACTCTATAGGTCACTTGTTATTCATAAGATCAATCGTCAAATATATAATTTATAACATAAAGCACTTTTTTTTAAGTCTGAAATATATATTTTTTTAATCTAACTGTGATAGTTGTAATGCAACTAGTTATATTGAAAGATTATACGCACACATGGTACAGATATAAAGTAATTTATTTAGAAATAATACATAAAATAACGTATAAACTTGTAAATGTATAAATCAATTTTATATTTTAAAAAAAGTGGCTACGATTTTAAAAGGTAAAGTATATAGCTTGGTTTAGGTATATTTTTGATACATTTCTTTGTGCTTAATCAAAATGAGATCACTAAGCTTACGAGTGTATATTTTTTAGGTCTAATCGAAATAATTTCATTATAAACGGTATTCAACAAGTCAGTTAAACGGTAGTCAAAATTATTTATAAGTTTCGTTAAGGCGTCAAATAAACTTGGGAGCCACTGAACTTCAAATCGGAGATACAAGATTCTCCATTATACGCCAGGGACTACAATAATAGCAAAAGCATCAAAATTGTTCAAAACGTACAAGCTCGCTCCTTTGTCGCCACAAGCGGCAAATCGATTCGAGATTGCTCGGGACTCGATTATGTCTGGTTTTGCTCAGGCTGGTCAGGTGGTGTTGCCAGTTGTAAAAATAGCTCGAGTCTACTGTCAACCGACACTCACACCAGACCCGCTGTTTCCTCAGGTGTGCACACCGATATATTTATGTTTTTTTTCCATTTGGAAATTTATTTTCCTTTGTTAAATCATTACATACCCAAAAAAAAATACTACAATGCATTTTTTACTATATTTTCATTAAAAAAAGTTACACTTTCCAAGCAGTCAATATAATCAGTTAACTTGGTTATTATGCTGCATGGGATTTTGTCCCTCCCTGAAGATGGTCTATATAAAAAAAATATCAATATAATCAGTAATACAATGAGACACGCCTTGTAGAAAAAATTACTCAATGATTTATTTATTTACGTAAAAAAAAAAAAAAAAAAAAAAAAAAAACGTATCGATAAACCAAACCATGTACTATTTGCCATTTATTACCCAATCAATATAACGAGTAATACAATATGACACGCCTTTCAGTAAACATCAACTGATGATTTATCCCCTCGCTTATTTTTATGCACAGTATTTCAGGAATCCCAATGTAACAAAACTTGAGATATTTACGTAACGATGTCCAATATAACAAAGAAAAAGTCGAAACGGGGGGGAAGCTTGGCACAGGGCGGGCTTCTCTTCTGGCGAGAGGATATTTTTTTCAATTCGCTGGGAGCTTTGGTCATCAGGTATACAAGCTTAATTTTACTCCGCAGAGCCGCTGGCCCGATACACGAAATATTGCGAAAACGCTCGTAACAAACCAAGAATGCGCGCCGGCTATTCCCGGCACGCTTGAGACCTTCGGACGGAAATACAGTCCAGATTAACTCAATGGCGTCTGAGGAGCTCTGCGGCTGCGAGAAAATAATAAAAAATATCGTTCAATTCTGCACTAAAACAAAACGATTCGACTTTGCCGTATCCGAATGCACAGTGGTACCGACGTACATACAAGCCTCTCCGTTATTCGCATTCTGTACCCTGAGCATGTAATGGAGTAATAGACTTGGAATTACTCTGAAGGGATGTAGAGATCTAAACACAAGAGGATTATATAATTCAGACATTCATAAACATAAAAATGCGTTGTAGAAGGACCCACTGCACTATTTTCACCTTGGAAAACCATGAACACTGGCTTAGCATGAGTATATGCTCGATGAAATGGTCGCCAACCTCCTCTGAGGGGAGACACTTGGTAAAGAACCATACAAAAGATAAGGTAACATGTTTGAAATGTGGCTGTATAGGAGAATCCTTAAAATACCATGGAGTCTTGCACATGAGAACTCTAGTTGTGATATTCGCATTTGATATGATTATAGCCTTAATATCTAATTCCAGTCGTTTCAGAGCACAAATCGCTTGATGCCACGATGGACTCGACTCCTATCAGTTTTTTGTGTTATTTGTAGTAATTTAATATATGAAAAGCGTTAAGAAACGCATATCGTTTTGGATGCTCGCGTCTCCATGGAATGACGTCATTGAATCTCTTCGTGCGCAAGCAAAAATCTTGGCTCTGGAGGCGATATCAAAATTAAACAACGCATAATAATCAAATTTATTTAACGACGCCAAATAAAAACAGAGTATTCACAAGAGCAACGACTATGCTTTTTTTAACTCTGTATATTGTACGAATATTTATAATTGAAATAATAAATATTTCCACCTCCAGTAAACAGCTGCGCGGATATAATAAAATAAAATATTCCAGAGTTTGAGGTGATCATTTTTATAGGATGTCTCTTGGGCATTATAAACCCGTTTTTTAGGATTCGACTCGAGTACTGAAGTCATCATCAAGGAAGGAAATGAATTTTCTTTGACCTGATTCGAAACACTTACATGACACGGCTTAATACACAAGAAATATAACATTATACACGGGGTACCGAGATCGAATCCTATATATTAAAATTTTAAAATTTCAGGTTCAATTTTGTGTGCACAAAAAAATCGCAAGTGCAAAAAATCCATATCATATGTAAAACAGAGGTTTATTTATAAAATTAGCCAGATAATAATCGTTAAATATTATTATTTTTTTAATATTATTAATTTAAAAAAACAGCTTGCCTTCATTGCATGCCTGTAAACTATGCATGGTAGTCAGTAAACGGCACTACGTCAATAGCAATCAACACCCAGGTGTATTAAATACTGGTTAGTATAGCTGTTTAGTGACTGTCTGTAATACCTAGAAAAATATATAGTTTTAAAAACTATATATGGATTTAAAAAAAAAAACCAAAGTGCTACAAAATGGCGGAGCCATCTTCAGGGCAGAGCTTAAATCTTTCCTGTAAACAGTTCCGGTGTTCTGTGCCAAGACGTAGTACAAAGTAATTTTTAGATTAAGGAGACACAACTGGTTCGTACGATTGAGTTAATCAATCAAAATAATTATAGCTATTAATTGTTTTATATAGAAATTAAATCGATCCGTTTTCCTAACAACGTGGGTGCAGATAGAAGAGGTATTCTAGGAAAGTAGGTTAAGAATGCTTATTCGATATTATAATAAAAACATATATTAAATAAATCACAGCTTTGTAATTAATGGCATTGGTAAATATTTTAGAAGATATATAGAAGCAAAATAAAATTGATTTCGAAATCAACGTATATTAATAAGCAGATATTTTTTGTATTGTACATGTAAAAATAAATAAAAATAATCAAATAAATTTATTATAATTTAAGTACAGTTTCCCATTGCTCTTATAAAATTATTTTTGCATTACATAGTCAATGCAAATGACACATCGTCTAATACAAGAATGTTTATTGAGTTTACAGTGCATTTAATAACTGAAACAATATAAGACATTTAATTCTGAAAAAAGCTGCAGCTGCTGGATGAAGATCTCTTCTACGGTGACTGCAAGTGCAGCGTTTCGCGCTAAGAACTTGTGATAGTTCTTATAATCGACAATCACAAGAGCTTTAGCGCGAAACGCCAGCACTTTTATCCATTATACTCCAGTGTTTTTAAGTTTAAGTACACACAAACAAATAAACAAATAACACAGTAACAAATAAAACCAAGCGTTTAACGACACTGTGAAGTTTTTATACTGAGAAAGTTGAGAGCTCATTCGTCCAACAGCAGTATCGTTTAACGTTTGGTTTTATTTATAATCAATCAATAAGCATAATTTATAATACAATGTTTTGGCTTGATCTTGCTGCTTCGTTGGTTTTGAAGGACATTCTGATGCTGTGATGGCAGCAAGTGTAGTGTTTCTTATTAAATTCCTGAGATAGCACATATAAAATAAGCAATCAAGAGACTTTGATAAGAGATACTGTACTGTCTCCTTTTCTTCTTCACCTCCACCTGCTCTTGATCAACCGGTAAAACTAGCATATATGCGCTTAAAAAATTAACACGTTTAATATAAGAGAGATATCGTTTGATTAAAATTTATAAAAACTGTGGCAAGATATACAGAAGCTCCATGAAGACATAGTTTTATACAATAAACCAAGGATTAAATGATCGATGTTCACAATTTATTTGACATACGTACATGTTACTCTTCCAGACACTTAAATGCAGCATTTTGTGCAAATGTGGTGTAATTGCATTCAAAAATCAACAATCACAAAAACACAAGCACAAAATGCTGGCACTTTTCTCTTCTTTATCCTTGATCTTCATCTTCAACATCCTCTTCAAAAAGTGTAAACATCGCTAAATATTTCTTCTGTTTGATAATGCCAACGTGAAAGGTTGGCGAAACCGGTCACTAATGAAAACGAAAATGCGGATAATCACTCAAGAAGTATTTTATCCAAAAAATATTAAAATGAAATTCCACCAAGTACTCTCTGTCAAAAAATATTTCTTCAGTAGTTCCTGCAAGTATTTTAATACAAATCAAAATAGTTTTTGGAGATATTCCAGATAATTGCTGCGCTTCAAAAGGCAGTCGTTCGGCGATCGATCTTCCATTGATCGTGACCACTCGACAGGGTCCACAGATCTATAGATTCATTTTTTAAACAACAAATAATAATATCCCAATGACTAGAAGATAAAATGCGCTTGAAACTTTTAAACAGACAGTATGCATACGCCCTTGGAAAGAGAAAGTTTTGCAGCATGCTCAGGCGGCATTTTCGGGCAGAACTGAGGTAAAAAATATATTATTACTAATATGATTAGGCACATTAGTTCATATATAGATGACTTAAAGAAACTCTCAGAAAAATATCCCACACAAATCACGATGATATTTTTCTGAAGTTCAGTAGTTCCTGCAAGTATTTTCGTACGAATCAAAATAATTTTTGGAGATATTACAGATACTTGTGTGAGGTGTTGTTTTTTTTTTTATTGCTGCGCTTCTAAAGGCAGTCGTTCGGCGATCGATCTTCTATTGATCGCGACCACTCGACAGGGTCCACAGATCTATAGATTCATTTTTTAAACAAATAAAAATATCCCAATGACTAGAAGATAAAATGCACTTGAAGCTTTTAAACAGACAGTATGCATACGCCCTTGGAAAGAGAAAGTTTTGCAGCATGCTCAGGTGGCATTTTCGGGCAGAACTGAGGTAAAAATATATTATTACTAATATGATTAGGCACATTAGTTCATATATAGATGACTTAAAGAAACTCTCAGAAAAATATCCCACACAAATCACGATGATATTTTTCTGAAGTTCAGTAGTTCCTGCAAGTATTTTCATACGAATCGAAATAATTTTTGGAGACATTACAGATACTTGTGTAAGGTGTTGTTTTTTTTTTTTTATTGCTGCGCTTCTAAAGGCAGTCGTTTGGCGATCGATCTTCTATTGATCGCGACCACTCGACAGGGTCCACAGATCTATAGATCGCGGAGGATGTTTCCACCCACGAGCGCCGTAAACAAGCCGAGCGGGGTTGCTTTGTGCCCCGCGCATTGACTTTCCGCGGCCCGCCACAATGGCCGCCGGCCCGACAAAGACGCGTCCTTGCATAATGTCACTTCCGGTGCGAATGTCACTGCGGACTGCGGAACGGGGACGCCATTGTGCCCGTCGATTGTTGCGCGCGACAATGCGTTTACTACGAAAATTATTTTTAAAAAATTCAATTTTTTTTTTAAGCACCTACGATAAACTGGTTTTATTATTATTCATTTTTTAAACAACAAATAAAAATACCTTAAGGGCCTAGTCTGCATAATCGAGTTTTTTTTATCATTTTCTAGTCCGTTTTGCGAAAAATCCACTGAACCAATCGAAAAAGTTTGATACATTCCTTCTTCCGAATAAAATATATTTCTTATAAATTTACTATTAATATGATAAATATGTGTATTTCCGATTGAAGTGTAGGAATTTGGAGATTCATCTTGTCCATTTTACAAGAGTCCTAAACATTTAAAAGATTTGTTTTCAATTGAATTTAAAAGATTAAATATAAACCATGTGCGCGTAATTATTTAAAAAATTTAAAAAAAAAAAAATCTTTAACAAACTTTGGTTTTGAAAAGTCGTCATTTTATTCAATTTTTCAACATCTTCAAGATTTTATTTTACCCTTAAAATGGACGTTAATTAAATAATAAAAAATAGATAAATATAATTTATAGATTTTTCAATTCTCTGTAAAAAAAAAAAAAAAAAACAACTTTCGATATAGCAAAATAAAGTGACAATTAAATTAATTAAATGCAGCATGCTCAGGTGGCATTTTCGGGCAGAACTGAGGTAAAAAGTATATTATTACTAATATGATTAGGCACATTAGTTCATATATAGAAGACTTAAAGAAACTCTCAGAAAAATATCATCGTGATTTGTGTGGGATATTTTTCTGAGAGTGTCTTTAAGTCATCTTCTATATATGAACTAATGTGCCTAATCATATTAGTAATAATATAATAAACCGGTAATGGGTAATAAATACGCATCTGATTGACTTATCCGTAATAGACCAAAAAAATATATATATGGTAATACTCAAAGTCTTTGTTATATTATTTGCATTTTAAAGTTTGAAACAGAATTGATTCTACCGGAAAAATGCGTGAAGATACTGAAAGTATGAATTTGATTGGTGAAGATCCATTTTTTTGACATCACTTTGAGCTTATTATATTTTTTGCGCGACTAGTTTCGACCGAATAGACTAGGTCATCATCAGGTGCGTAACTAAACTGATGATGACCTAGTCTATTTAGTCGAAATTGGTTATGCAAAAAATATGATAAACTCAAAGTGACGACAAAATACAAAGATACTTTTATCGTTATATGAGAGTTGACAGTGTTGTGGGAGGGATTCTTGTATACGTGCTCTAGTTTTGGTAGTGTGCATCCCTGGTATGGGATCAAGGTTGCGTTCACTTTCCTCGGCTGTCCAGTGGATGGGCGGCAGGGTTGGACAGGGTTGGACAGGGTCGGACAGGGCAGTGCGTGACGTCACATCCGGTCTCGGACACAGGGGCGCGCCATTGTCTCTCGGCGCTTTGTGCAAACGAAGAGATGCTTTGTCAGGCGATTTATGCCTTTTCAATGAATTGAAAAACGTGTTCATATTCTTTTGTCTACATCAAGTAAATATGCGACAAACTAGCCTATTTAGAAAAAATACCATAAACTTGTCGGTTCTTAATGAAAAAAATCATATTTAAAGATCAGCAATATCTTATATTTAGGTTCATAAGTTTAAGTGTATGAGGTAATAATTTCGTCACCAAAAAGTGGTCTTAACTGTTCTCTTGATATAGACCTGTGCTTCTCAAAGTGGTCCCTACGGAGCCCAGGGGTCCGTAGAAAATTAAAATCAATTTGGGGGTCCCTGGACAGCGTCAGAGGGGCCACGCAAGGTTTAATATAAAATAAATAAATTTTGACACATTTTTATCAATATGGAAGTTAAAATAAATAACAATGAATACATTATTAGCGATTTTTACGTCATAAGTAAAATATAAATATAGACAGGTGCATAAAATACAAGTGGCATCGCGGTGAGTCAGGTGAGTCGATACTTGCACCAACTAGTCTATAATATGAATTTATGTAGTTTTTCACTCAGGGTCCGTAGGCAAGTTTTGACTATGAAAGGGGGTCCGTGGACCTAAAGAGTTTGAGAGCCGCTGCTCTAAATCAAGTAGATATGCGACAAAATAGCCGTTAACGAAAGCGCTCGATTTCAAACATAAAAAATATTTTATAAATACCATAACTTGTCGGTTCTTAATGACAAAATCAAATTTAAAGATCAGCAATATATTATATTTAGGTTTATAAGTTTAAGTATTAGATATGATGAGGTTATAATTTCATTACCGAAAAGAGGTCTTTACATTTAAACTGTACTCTTAATATACTCATAAGTAAGAGTAAACCCTTAGAAACAACGCATGCTGCTGATTTACGAAAACCTGAAAATATGTTTAAAACCACCGGAATGTGAGAGTTGAAATCCAGTAAATATATAAAAAGTGTGGGCGTATATTTATTAAAATACGCAAAAATGTTAGAAAATACATAATATAGAAAGTGTGCTTGACAACCTGACATTTAAATCAATTACATTAAACATGTCTTGAATTTCAAACTGTCTGCCGTTGCACGTCGCCTTTTCAAAACCGTAAATCATCGCAGCATGCTATAAAATGCCAAAACATGACAACTGGGAATGAGGAATACAGCTAGAGTATTAAACTGTAGAATAACGCCAACATTTACTATGTTTATTCATTATCATTAATAAACAGTAAACTTCTAGTATAAGTAGAGGAATCCATAAAAAGAGGGCCACAGGCAAGAAAGCAAGCTATTTAAAGCTGTAAATTTAGCTTTGTAATGCAACATTTTCAATGGTGTTATATGGTATATAGGAAAATCATAGAATTGAACCCGAGTGTATTGTATTTTATAGTATATTTAACTTATTGGGATTGTGTAAAAAAAATTAATTGATTTTTATCTCACAGTTATAATTTTATAAAAGGTTGAACAGTTTTTTACATAACTATATATTGTGTTGACGAGATAACGAACGAGTCTTATCGACTTTGACTAAAATTTTTGGGGTCATCTATTTTTTTTCTGTAAGCAAACGATATCTCCTTGAAACATTTATTTTTCTTATTTACTTCTTTTCTTTTCTTTTCTTCTCTTCTCTCTCCGGTGCATCGGCGACCGAAGAAACGTGAAATATCTAACAAGACAGTCCAGAGCTGTTGGTGCCGATATTTGGGTTGGACGACCAGAATAGACGCTCTTCAGATTGTTAATGGCATAAATTAAATACCACCAACGATTAATAGACGTTTTTTAAAAATAAAACAGGATCGTCATATAATTATTTAAAAATTTAAAATGCTACTTTAGTCGAAGTATTTCACATGTAATTATAATCGTTTTATCCTTATTACTAAAAATAATAAATATTGCTGTTTGAGGTTTTTTACTTCGACGTTTCGGTCCCCGTGTTGAGACCATTTTCAGAAAATTATCAAAACGGCAACTAAATCATCTCATCACAACGGTTCTCAAAACCTACGAACGCCGTTATAAAAAAAATACTATAACTAACAAACAACCATTCAAGCTTATAATATGTTAAGTTGAATTCATAATTAATTAAAAAATATATATTTCGATGTGTAAAACAACGTCTTAAATTTGAGTTTTCTATAAAAATATAGTATTGTACAAATAATTATAAGCAAAGAAAAATACAAGCTAAATTATAAAAATCAGTGAAAATTGTTTAGATACTGACTTGATGTCTATTTACAACATTATTGAATCGTAAATGGACTTGAATTGCTGTATTTTTTTTTACCAGTGCGTCTTGAAAGAATTTACATTCCAGAATTTACCAAATAGAAATAAATAATGTATCGGAGAAATGAAGTAGAAAATTATCATGAAAATGAGTATCGAGTACTACTCCCGAGTCCTTACACGCAACTCTCATAGATTAAGCCGTTTCTCAACGAAAAACGCTCCAATATCCGCATCCGGCGCGGCCAGCTGGCTCCCAGCGGCTCTCAACCTGCGTTCCGCGATAACGAACCCCAGATACTAGGAAAACCTTTATTTGTATTTTACTAAGAAACGTCCGGTTCCTACTTGACAGGAAGCGACAAATTATGTTCACATATTAAAAAAAAATATATCCTAAAATAATTTTATGAAAGTGATTCTACACAAATAGCGTCATTTTCAGAGGTCAGAGAATGATAATCCTCCAATTATTTAACAATTTTTAGGACAAAGTGGTGTTGTTGTGATGCCAAGTAATCCGCAAAGTGGTTCAACTTTTTATAGGAAACGATTTATTTGACTACTTACAAATCAAAGAGTGTATAGACTAGATTTCGCACGTGCAATTTTACGCGAATTTCGTCCGCTTCGCACATCAGTTAAATCAATTTGGTTACCAGCTTAAAATATAAATATAATATAAGCTATTGTGTAACAATAACATTTATACTAACAAAAATCTCATAATTAACTCGGAGTTGCTAAGCGGAAGAAAAAAAAATCAAAAAGTGCAAATCAAAGAGTGTGTAGACAAGATTTCACACGCGCAATTTTACGCGAATTTTGCCCGCTACGCACATCAGTTTAGTCAATTTGGTACCCGCTTAAAGTGTGTTGATATTTATCGAGCCTGCAAATATAAAGATCGTGAAGCTCTAGACGTCACGGCCAGTTCTCACAGGGCGCGAATGTTCGGAGCCGCCCTAATAGCAATAATTACATTACAGGCGCGGCCTGTCACAGGGCGGGGTATCGACCCCTGAAGCTCCCCAACTCCTGAAGTTGGCGGCTTGCTTTCCATTTATAAAAGCACTTTGATGTGTTTACTCGGAAGTCCCATTGGAGGGATGGGAAATAACTGGGTGTTATTTTAAAATTGCCGCCGATTATTTGCTCCTTCCCGACCACCTGAGTTGCCTCTCTCCCAGACGAATTGAAAGCCAACCAAAATTTTATAGCAATATATAAACTAGGTTGTCAAACTCAATAAAAAATTTCTTAGTACCGAAAAGCTTGAAAGAAATACATGTAAGCTTCATGCGTATATCAATTTAATCGTATTTGTTATACTGTTTACGATATTAAATATGTTTAAAGTTACATGAACCTAATATTTGTGACAAGTAATGCTGAAGGAATATATAAACGCTTCTCTAAACAACCTAATCTAGGAGATTGTGATCATTTTTATTTGTAAGCCCTTAAAATGCTGAAATGATGAAAAATCGTAATAGAAATTTGTTGTTTGTAAGAAACTATCCACATTTTAAACAAGTTAAGCGAGTAGCTGAAAGAAATATAAATTGGGGACAGCAGTGGGTGAAAACTTTTTCAGAAAGTGTCTAGTTTATGTCACATTAAACACACCCCAAAATACGATATTCAGAAAGAAGTCAAATATAATTGTATGCAATAATACTTCGAGCAAATTTATGTAATTCGGGTATTTTTCCCATCCCTATTAACGAGAGGCGCCACGAGGTTGTTCCTCGGTTTTGCTAAGCGAATCATAAAGCAAGCCACACGCATAAGATCTAAATTTAACCGATCACAGTCCGCCTTTATCACTAGATCGAGAATTAATTCGGGAATGTATTCTCGAGCTACTACTCTGCAATTTATGTCTCGGAACGATTTTTCCTTTATTTTTTTCAACAGAAGATTTGCATACTAAGATTGAACAAGAATTTAAACCACACTGTATGTATAGAAGAGTGCAAACGAGAGAGCTGTCCAGAGCAACTGTAACGTCTTGAAAAGGGGAAATCACGGAAAAGTACACTAGAGTTTATTTTATACATTCCTTTGCTTTTGAAGACAGTTTTGTAATCGTATCCACAATATCTTGTTTTAATATTTTTTTTTATATAGGAATACCTATTAAACCATATATAAAAAAAAAATGGACCATGACGTTAATAAACTATTCGTTATAGTAGAGTATGACAAGGTTATTCTTAAAATGCTCATATAATCGTCTATTTTAAAACCTACGCGATATTGAATAAAAATCTATATTCAGCCATTCACAAATCTGCGTTACTTTTTGGCAAATTTCCGAAAATATTCAGACTGATGTAATACCAAACTATTTATACCAACATGGTAATTAATACAGGTCCTTAAATAGGCAGCAAGTTTTTCGCACATCAACCATGTGGAATTGTTTTTTAGATGATTGAGTTTTTGGCAAAGACGGATCACACACGATCTCTCAGCATCGTGTTTTGTACAACTGTTTTCCCAACCTGACATTTTGAAAGCTTGATTTTGTTACTTTATAAACGATGATGCCATCGCTTCATTAATGTTTTAATATTGAGTTACGTCTATAAAAATAAATACATAATATACTGAATGTACAAAAAAAAATTGGTTTGAGAGTACTTTCGCATTTCAAGTCTGAAGAAACCCCTGAAAACCAAAAGTACGAACTACATTAATCGTAATTTTTTTTATCAATTAACTATTAATATTTGTGCTTTAAATGATAAACTATTTAATAGTGCATCGAACGCAAAGGTCGCCGATTAAACTATGCGTGCATTTTGACCTCGAATTTTAGTATTGATCGTTTACAACACAACAAACAATCCACTGGCAAGTGTTAACTTATATTAATAAATCCGTTTATAATAGTCCGCCACTTGGCTTTGTCGTGGATCTATTTGTGGGCAAGATTCATTCATCAATAATATTTTGGTTGCGAAATGCATTGGCAATATTATGGCATGTCATATGTTTTTATTCGACGCTTCAGTTTTCAATATGTGTATTTACTTACGATTTCATGCTAATAACATAAAACATCCCTTCCGCAAGGGCTGTATTAATCAAAGAATTCACGATTTAATGATGCGAGTAAAAAAACAACCCTTCCTGTAAGTGACCCTCCCCCTATCGTATATAGGGGATGGAAGGTCATCCTTACATGCTGCACGTCATACGTTATACCGAATCTATGAATACCAATTGAAAACATTTGAATCACTGGCAAGGCAGATCATCATTTATATAAATAAATACATATAAAATGTAAATATTTTTTTGTGACTTCTCTAACAGTCCGTGGGTGTTGAATTTATATGAGAAGGCGGTGATGAAACCAAATTTAGATATTCTGCAAGCAGAGAGACTTCCGGCGTGCCAAGACCTGTCCCAACTGTCAGCTGACAGGACAGCTGTGCCAATCGAGCCGATGGCACACTTAGCACCGGACACTGCATTTTAAAGCAATATCGATTAGAGCTTACGTGCTTTTAAATGTGAGGCGTCACCTAGTTTCTCTGAGCACATACGTACTAATAGAAATTGAATTCATAACATAGTTAATGGCAGCTCCCTGACGTGCTTTTAAATGATTCCCCTGTACAACCAAGACAAATACTGGAGACGTATCATGTTGTTGTCATAAAAAATATTTATGACGGATAAATATTTGTAAGTCTCCGAAACAATAAAAACATTTTTTGACGATATGTCAATATGCAATTCGAGCATCTCCCCTAATAAACTCAGGTTCACCGCCACAATCAAAATCTCGGATCGGCCGCAAATTCAAAGTTTAAAATTTAAACAGCACCCCGTTTTAACTGTGGGAGGGTTAAAAACCAGCAGCATAAAATGGAGATGACTATCATAGGTCTACAGCAGTGATGCTCAAACGGCGTTCCGCATTTTTTTTGGCCCTTCAGAACAAATATACGTTATTTAATATAAAAAATCGAAATACTGATATGTATTTTTTTTGTCACTAGTATCATCGTAAAGTCGCAAACCTGCTATGAAAGATTTTCTTATATGAAACCCCTGGAGATGGTACCTGGACCAAAACGTCCAAAAGTTTAAATTCAAATTTTAAAATGACATCGTCTGCAACTGTCTTAAAAGCCGAAGGGTCAATAGCAATGGCTGCGTTGTGTGTATTTTTTTATTATACTGTATCAGATCAGTTCGTGCCGAGTTGGAAGGCCCGGCGGAGTCTTCGCCCCTCGCAACAACAAGATAAATCAGCGGAGTCTTTCCGAGAGATTGATTTTCATGGTTAGTCGTTCCTCCGGCAATTTGTTTGTGTAAGTGTGCCGTACGTTTTTTTATGTGTTTTCATTCGGCAAATGCACCGAGAGGGCGCAGCTCCCTTTATCGTCATTATTTAACTCGTTTAAGGGATGCAAGGAACGGCTCCTTGTCACAGTAATAACACAATGATTTATTTATATCAAAAAATTATATTAATTTACAAACGCTTGGTTCGTCTATTGGGCAGTGTGAGATTAGTCGTGTGTATAATTGCAAGACGTTTCCAATGCATAATGGTTCCCTTTATCACGACGTACGAGTCGTACCCTCGTAATAAACATGTCTGTATATTTGTTTTAAATCCCTACATTTATTGTCGCTTGTATTTGCCTATTTGGTCGCAAATCCTAACGACTGTTGTGTGACATCCAGATCGACGCTTGCGCAAGGCCGGGATAAAGGCCTCCCCTTTGTGTAGTGTACTCAACTGCTGGATGGAGACGCGGGGGGGGCGTTTATTAAATGTAATAGATCACATTTTATGGCAACACCATCAATCACGGGAGGTTTGTTTAAAGTTTCATTAAAAGTCGCGACGACGTTGAAAATATTCTGTGTTGTTAATACGGTTTTAATTTATTAATAAACTTTTAACTTTCAATGCATCAGATAATATATACGCAAATTACTCTATTTCATAATTCGTGGTTACAGCAGAAAAAGTATATTAAACTGTTGATTTGTTAAAAATAAAATGGTCAAATGAAGGCTGTATTGTATTCCAAGGGAGGCTCTCGTCCCGCAGGGGATGAATTACATCGCAATGTTCGTGTAACGCGAGGGTGTCGGTTCAAATCTCGGAGGGACACTTAGCACCGAATAATGGCCAATGTTCACAGTTCACACCCGCTTGCCCAGAGGTTTTGTATTCAATTTTACACGCGGTTAAGGGGATCTTCAATAATTATTAATAAATTGCAGAGACAGTTTCATAATATTATATAAAACATAGTATTTGGCAGATTTTGTAATTGCTTACATGTCTTAAAAATAACAATAAAAAACACATGATTGATTCGAATCGAAACGTAAAATATTTATATTAACTGTATGAACGTATGTTCGTTATTTTTTTTAGTAGACTTACTCATAGTAGTGCTTTTTTTTAGGCTTACAATTAAACGATGAATATTGATTAAATGTTTTGAATGGAAGTAAGCATGCGAGTCCACGGCTGGTAGTATCAATTACCCTTGCAAGCTGACTAGAAGAGAACAAATAAGAAATCAATATTAGCCCTGTGCCACCCCCTCCGAGGCGGGGTGCATTAGGCGGCAGCGATACATCTTCATAAAGGCTCGGCAATAGAGTTATCCAGAGGGAGGAGGGGGAGGACCGCGAAGGGCGGCACTGTTCAGCACCGCAGGTTCAGCACCAGCCTAGCACACGTCTCCAGCACTTATTGTATACGGTAAACAACAATTGATACATTTGAAGCGAGCATTGGCAGAAAATCGACCAGAAATCGACTGTAGTTTTCCATCATGACATTGCTCGGCCACATGTTGCTAAATCGGTTAAAACCCATTTGGAAAACAGTGGATAGGAAGTTCTACCTCAACCGCCTTATAGCCCAGACCTTGCCCCTTCAGACTACCACTTGTTTCAATCGATGCAGAATGCCCTTTCTGGAATACGCTTCACTTCTGAACAGGGTATCAAAAATTGCCTTGATTCTTTCTTGGCTTCAAAAGACGAACAGTTCTTTTGGGATGGAATCGATAATTTGCCCGAAAGATGGGAAAAAGTAGTAGACAATACTTTGAATAAAATAAATTGTACCAATTTTTTTATAATAAAGCTCCAATTTCGAAAAAATTAATGCACACATCGTATATTATTTTATTTAAAAATATTGCTTTTCCCATAAAATAAATATAACGTGCATTGTAGCGTTTTATTATGAATTAAATATTCAAATACAGTTTTACGCGAGGGATACGTTCGGGAAAAACCGCGTATATCGGGGTTCGAAAATCTACGATCCAAACCAGAGGTTCCCAAAGTGGTCAATATCGACCCCCAGGGGTCGATTTCGCCCTGCAAGGGGTCGATGACAGCGAAAAATAAAATTCTGGGGTCCATGAACTGTAAATGGGGGTCAACGAGAGTGGATCCCATTTAAGCAGGTCATCACCAAAATTTAGACATTGCGTAAATGTCATAATGCACCGAACACGAACGGTAGAAGTATTTTATTTTATTTAAGATATTAAATGGAAATCCACCAAGTATTTTCTGTCAAAAATATTGATTTTCTGAATGTTACAATATTTGCATTTTGTGTGTTTTTAATTAATAAAGGTATAATTAACTTTTCATATATTTTAACTTTTTCATTTTTAAACCCACTGTACAGTAAACCATATGAAAGAAGTTGTTCTATATAAGATGTCAAAAATATGTTTGAAGCTGGTGAATGTGTAAAAATTCAATATTAGCAAGGCAGGGGGTCGACGAAAAACAGGAAAACTCGACAAGGGGTCGACGGGACAAAATAGTTTGGAAACTATTATCCAGACTGACAGTTACTTCTCCATTCTTTCTAGGATAGAGAATCTCTAACGAGAAAGTTTTGTTGCACTTATAGGTGTTGAACTTTCGCTGGAAACTTCATTTATTATTATTTTTTTTATTATTATTTCCATTCTACTTAACACTTTTAATTCCAAAGATATGCTTTTACGCTCTTTTTTATTTACAGGCGGTATTTTTAAATGAGAAATTCGCGTAATGCGAGGCAGTTTACCGCGAAATTTGAAATTCGCGTTATAGTGAAACCACGCATAACGGGGTAATAAGATTTTTCCACGTGTTATTTTTATTAGTGACCGGTCAAAAATATTGATTATTTCAATTGTATATTCAGTAACATTCGCACTGTTGTCGTTTTATAAATAATTAATATTATCGTACTCATTATCTCTATAAAAAAATATGACGTTCAATTAATCAAGTGCTTGTCAAACATGTAATTTTAATAGATTACGAGTTGAAATAAACAACTGTGTAAGTACACATAAATTATAATTCATATCAAAAATTGATAATCGTAGAACGCGCTTAAAAATATCAGTTTATTTTTGGTGCTGAAACAGTTGTTCTGAACTGAAACCGGTGGTGAATCGGCGCTGAACCACCCTGGACGTTTATTCGGTAGACTGTACTACCTACAGCTGGAGTCAAGCGGGGTAAATGGGATCAGCGGGCAAATATGTTAGAGGATGATTCCAGGGGTTATTGTTTGGTGGTGATAATTTGCCCCACGCGTAGGGTAGAATTTATTGTTTGCATTGGCATAAGCATTAGTTTTTGTAATACCTAATATAAAATTAACTACTCTCGTTATTAAGAATAGAAAAAAATATATATTTATAAATTATTTTTGTATATCCATTCATTTCTCACGGTGGTGTGAAAAACCTTCTAAGCTATTAATTAAGTACGTTAGTTTGTTTTCGCTAAGTTGCATGCATGTTGGCCGTCATTTACAAGTTTATAGGCAACAGAATAATGACAGATCTAACGGGCACTTCGTCTTTATTATTATCCTAACGACTTTCAATAGATGGTCTCCTTTATCTGAGGTATTACGATAGGACATGAAATACGAAGAGCTATTAACACCATACACTTTACACCTTATAAAAAAATAATTGACTTGTATACTAGGATATATACTTAGGGTTGAACAACCTGAAGCCATCTTGAAGCAATGTTTTTTTTTAGCTGTCAGAGTGCAGCGAACACTTTCATGATTCGTTAATACCACAAGTACACCTGGACAACCATAAAAATCTATGTCTTTGGCAATTTAATGCATTTTAAGTTTATGGAAAGATAGTTCAATGTTTCATTATATATCCATAAGCAGAAAAGGAAAATAATAAATCAAGATAATATGGACAAGGAGTATATACGCTAAGAAAAGATATGAGATATAAAACGCTTACGTTATTACACGTAAAACAAAAATTAAAACCTATACAGAAGTAGTTATTTTAGGAGTTTATCTTTCTTTTTGAATTCTCAACCTGGATTCAAGCTGAGAATCTCAAATTTTGGAAATCAAATACACTAATCACAAATTATCTGTTTGGTGTGTGGAAGGAAATACCTTAAAGTTCAGGTGCTGCAATCGATATAAAAAGATGCAATTTCAGCACTCTACGGATGAAAGCAGATGCAGATATAAAATCCCAAATAATTTGCGAGATTTTACAACTTGGTAATCACTGTTACTGGGCGTTGAGTATGATGAGCGTGAATTGAAAACAAATCAAAAATTATTCCATCAGACTGCGACGGTCGTTAGTTTGCGAATGAAGCTACTATTAGGATAATCTTTAAGCTAATAACCACGTGCATGTTTAAAATGCACCGGCTATTCACGTGCATAATATAAAGAGCGAGTGCACACAAGGAGGGATGCAAATAAAGTCTCTAATGCAGGTTTGATTAAAAGGGGTGCGCCGGTATTGCCAGTCAGGTTTATTCCCGGAATATAAATCTGTATTAATGAAGCAGTTTGGTAACTCGATTGGGGGTTGTATTGGAATCGCATAATGCTGTTAACAAAAGTCGTCAGTCTACGCTTTTACTTAACACTTTGACAACAAGTATTTGTTGATATATTTACAAAAAAAAAAAAAATTGCTTATTTGGGTAAAAATTAAAATAAATCATTCTTTTATAATTTTGTAACTTTTTAACTGTAGCAGGACCCATCCCTATGGAAACCTTATTTAAAAATGCAATATGTAAGTTAATTTAATAGAAGTTGCTCTAATATTAACAACGTGAGAAAACTCGTAAAAACGAAACAGGAAAAAAAAACTAAGAAGGCGTATTATTATACTTTCACGAGCGTCCCGAGCCTTTTGGGCTTTCTGCCTCGGCTTAAAATTTAAAAAAAAAACATCGCTAATGAAGCTCGTATCATATTTTGCCTTCTTTTCTTTTAAAAATCCGCGAAATGAAGGCGCCAAAAGTCGGGGGGAAATGCGCGAAATATCCACTTAAAATTTCATAAGCGGCCCCGCGGCCATCCATCAATCAGCTGTTGATGGGGGGCAATATGGGGCCCCGTTTGTTTTCATTAGCCGAGAAAGTGTCAGGCGGGGCATCGAGGGGGGCCTCGTCATATTCGGAAGGTTATTGGAGACTTTAGTGGCTAGTAAGAGCCTTTTATTGATGCATACTATACGTATGCGTATTCATAAAAATACACATACAAAAAACTGTATATATACACAAACATAAATGTATATCCATGTGTGTGTATTTTTCACTGTATAGCATATCTACCTGTTGTTTTCTATCTTATAAATATCTTATAGCCGAGCCGCTATCACTGTTCACATTTTATTACCAATACTATATTTTGAGCTATATTTATGTGTTTGAAGAGATCAGAAGAGCAACGTCTAACTTGGAAACTCTTGATATCAAATAGTATCTCGAAATCTTACGTTACAATAAAAGTTGCAGTCACTTTGGGAAGAGCAGATCAGGCGAATACGGGTAACATTGCCAACCCCTGAAATCACAAAATATCTCCGCGAACAAAGAGATCCAATAAAGAGGCCGGTGAGGAGGGCAGGTTTGTTTGGCGACCCCTACGGTTCTAGAATATCTTTTATGCTTGAGCCAGAATTTCATTGAACAAAGAGATCCAATAAAGAGCATGTTAGTTGGCGACCCCTGAGGTCCTCGTGCAAGAGAAACGCCTCGGCTGAGACGCCTCGTTATTAAGCTCTCACGCCTGAAGTTTCAGCGCCGCTGACCTCTCGCTCTTCCCCATGTGAAACTACATAGCGCTGTTTCGCTCCCTCTCCCATTTCTTTCACAAAGAAAATGTCGGTGACGTCTCGTGTACAGGGATCGTCAAATCGAAATATTGTAATATTTAATATTGTCGAGGTACAAGCCATTTGTTTGCTGAAGATCCATTTTGTATAAATGATATAGGTAACTTTTTATAATTTCTTCACGTTGAGTAAATTTCAGTTTCAACATGACTTGTTTCAACCAACAGACTTGGTCATCATCGGTGCAGAACATGTTAGTTTTGTTCTGCTTCTGATGATGGCCAAGTCTGTTGGTTGAAACCAGTCATGCTAAAACTTAAAATATTATAAAATCCCATATCATCAATTGTAATATTTAAGTGGCTGTACGAATCTAAACCAAGTATTTTTTTTTGAGAACGCTCAGGCCTCTTGTAAAAATCGCAGGTCACTCAGAGCAAGTGGAAATGCTCACTAATCTTTTATTATAAAATATTCAATACTATTTATGCTAAATTTTAATATATAAAACACGACTTGTTTCGCCAACATATAAGGTTGGCATCTTCAAGTAGTCAAGTGAAGATTAAAGTTATATAATTGTGAAATAAATACTCAATGAATATAAAATCTTTTTTTTGACTTTATAACAAATTTTCTACCCCTGCTTCACGGTGCCGTTAAGATATTGCGTCCCGGCTTTCTTCACTTTTGCCCTGTTCTGCCTCTCCCTCGCCCCGCGACGCTAAATATATGCTGGAGCGAGATCGCAAGCTGTCTGAGTGTCGCTTTTTCACGTAAACAAGATGATACGGGAGCTTTGGCGGATGCTTCTCAGATTCTTATTGGAGGCAGAATCAGCCCTTAAGTACGGGGAGGGAGGTTAAATAACCACCCACATCCCCTGCCTCCGACCCTCCGAACGGGCATCATATATATCTCGTGAAAAAGCTTCATAATAACTCGGTATCAACGTAACTTTATATAGCAAATAAATCCATGCAAGGGAGTTGGTGTATTAACAAAAATATGTGGTGTATTAACAAAAATATATACGCACTAAATAAGTACTTAATGTAATAAAATACAGCCTTTATTCAAGAATTGCACAGACCGATAAGTTTGCAAGAACATTGAAACGAAATGCGATGAAAAAGGAATTAAGATCACATCTTAGACAAGTGTAGTAAAACAAGGCAAAACGTGGCTATAAAAAGATGAATAAAAAAAACTATTGGTATTTTTTTTTCAAGCAATGAACAGCCGAGCGATCTAGTAGTTGGCACATTTGCCCGACCTCAAATCAAGATGAAAAATAAATAATGGTTGATAATGATTAAGTACATTTTTTCATCGTACAAAAATATCATCGTGATTTGTGAACGTGATCGTGGTGATATTTTTCTAAGAGTCTCCTTAATAAATTTTCAATATTTGAAAAAATGTACTTAATCATTATCAATCAATCAAACCTGTATAGGCAAAATCGTACTTCCTGTGAGACGGTCTTCACAAAAATCAATAATATAAATAATGGTTTTCTGTTTGGTGTGGTTCTTGTTTAGAAGAAATAATAAGGGAGAAGGAACGCTAATCAAAACTTGAGTCTTTGTATAAATCTTGCAGCATCAAGAACAGGTACAAGCTCCATGAGCCGAATGTATTTTTAAGAATTTCTAAGCCGCGGCTATATCGGTTGCCGTCGCAGGTGTGAGTCGCTTCAACATTCATCACCCTCCCCGTCTGTCCATCACCGTCAATTAACAGGTGAAAACTTGCGGTCGAAATTAGACCGATTTATTTTCAGCCCTATTAACACTCCTGAAAAGACGCTAAATATGCGAGAGCTTAAAATCAAAGGCAGCGAAATACAGGGTGTCCAAAAAAAATAATATCGGGTGAATGTGAATAGTGACCGTTATTGCGATGTGCTGCGAAAATTTTTGGACCCAGAGTTGCAGGAGTTTCAAGGTTTCAACTCAAGAACGTAGTCCCAACAAGACCAAATCAATTGAAGCTGTTAACGAATTATTCCCTGATAAGGTCATTTCACGTAGAGGTAACATCAACTGGCCTCCCAGAAGCCCCGACCTTAGCCCTCTTGACTATTTCGTATGGGGATACCTTAAAAGTAGGATTTATGAGAATAATCCGACGAACCTAACGGAATTGAAACAAAACATCAGGTCAGAAATGGCAGCAATATCGAGGGCTATGTGTCAGCGTGTTATCAGCTATATGATAACATCATCTTTTTGAAATAATTTTCCATTTTATATTCTTATAATCAACAGTTAAAAAAATGCTTGATTACTAGTATTTTTTGTTTTACTGAATTATCAAATACCCGATACTCTCTTTGGACACCCTGTGCCATTAAAAATATATGAAAATATCACTTTAATTTGACGGTTGCAGGTTGATTTATTCTTAATGGATTCTTAAAATCTTTTGGTTTTAGACAATATATATACTTACGTGGCTTGTTTAACAATTTTTTTTAAATTTTAAAATAACCCAATATTTCAATGGTTATAGTATAAATCAAAAAAAATTCTTCGTACTTGATTGTTTGGCGATAAATAATGAAGCAATTTAAACGGCGTTTCGTGAAGGCGAGAGACCTGCGCGGGGCGCTAATGAAAGGCTCGGGGGCTAAGTGGATTACTGCCACACCCTAGACAGCCGCTTCCACCCCGTGAATACACCACCGGTGAGTTGTTAAGCCTGCTTCATTCTGTGCTATGAATTAAGTGATTTTTGAATAGGTAATATCCACAAAGAAAATTCACTCAAGACGCCCCCACCCAGTCTCGATTTGAAAACGACTGCAAAATACAAAAAAAGCAAGAAACACGAGCGCAAACGTAAGAGTATACCAAATTTCAAATGCAACTAAAACTGGTAAAAACTTTTAGAATATATATTTAAAGTAAACATAAAAAGCAATCATACGTATGAAAAACGATTGAGAGTTCAAATTTTAGACTGTAAATGCGCCGTCGATATAAATATCACATTTCTCTATTGTGATCAAATAATTAAACAGGTGGTTCAGTTGTTAGCATGCTAGAAAAAAAAATTGGTGCAGATGCTTATTTTATAAACCTCTGAATGCTTATTCTCTTGGATTCTAACATTATATGTGATTACAAACGTTAGGTTCTCCTGCTCGTAGAATAATTATAAAAAAGGTCTAAAACCTATTATCGAGTTTTTTTGATAAATTTCTAGTCCGTTTTGCGAAAAATCGACTGCACCAATCAAAAATATTTAAATGCAAAAAGATAGATACGTCTCTTCTTCCAAACAGAATATATTTTTATTTCTTAAAAATTTAATTTTAATATGATAAACATGTGTTTTTCCGATTGAAGTGTAGGAATTTGGAGATTCGTCATGTCCCTGTTCTAAGAGTCCTAAACATTTAAAAGTCATTTTTTCAATTGGAATCAAAAGATTAAATATAAACCCTGTGCGATTTATTTTTTTAAAAAAACTTTCGTTTTGAAAAGTCGTCATTTTATCCAATTTTTCAACATCTTCAAGATTTTATTTTACCCTGAAAATGGACGTTAATTGATCACGATCATGTATACATGTATAAAGCTGCAGTTGCATGCTTTGTGTGTTGTCTAACAAATATATATTTGGTATGTCAGTAAAACAGGTAGCCTCTAGATTTTTTTATATATATTATAATAGAATTTCTTTTCTGGGAGTGATCTCATGAGCTGGCGTATATTTGTCATTGCGGGTCCATTATGGGTCACTACAGCGAATTTCTTTGTGATCGCGTAAATGGAGGGTTTTAAATAACTCCGGTGGTTTCACGAGTAGCTGACATATTGGCACGTCTTTGATTTTTGATTATCCACGTCATTATATCAATTTGGGACTCCTTTATTGCAGCACGGAGACGCCCGGAGTGGGCGTGAGGCCAGGGTGTTTATATCTAACAATATGGGTATTTTGTAAGAAGTTTCATTCATGTTAGTACTGAAATATTGCGAATAACGATAAGGGATATAAGCAGGGGTGCGAAAACGAAATTCAGTTACATATAAAAAAAAATTTAAATGCAACTTAAACCCACCAAAATATTTACAGAGGCACTAAAAAATACGAGTAAAATGCGGATCGTTAATTTTACAATAAGCATTTGCGAAAAAAAGTGTGTGCATGGTATTATGTAGATTAGTCTGTTAGCAAAACTACGCACGTAAGTGATACTGTATATTAATAAAATATATTTAATTTTAAATCAAATACTTCACAAGTAATATTTGATAATAAAATTTGCATCCCTGGTTCACTTCTAAAAATGACAGTTCTGTAAAATATCATTGTGCCTTGAAGGTGGGTGTCCCATTATCGATCGAAAAGGCATGACAATTGTTATTGACAAAAGCCATTCATTCGGATTTTGCGGTGCGAAGTTAACAAACGGAGAAACCAAATATTTACCGACCACTGCCCACCACTGTTTTTTTTTTTTATTTTGCTGCTTGAATACGTTATTCACGCAGAGTCCACAATTCAAGCATCCTTGTCCCTAGAGGAGACTTCAAAAATACACCATAAACTCTAAAGTATGGATAATGTCTACAATTTTTTGCACTAAACAAGACACTATCTTATATTATATATGCTATACAACTGATATATTTATTTTCCTAGAATTCATAATAAAATGAATTCATTTTTGGGTGTTTTTGTATTGAAGGCAGAAAAGACCACGTGCGCTAGACATACATATTTTTAATATAAACAACTAGACATCAGTAGTTTATAAAATATTTTTATATTAAATTTAAATAACTTATTAAAAAAATCCCCCAAAGACTTGGCTAAAACGATTCTAAATATAATCATTGAATTTAGATGTGAAAAGTACAGTAAATCAATAAAACTTTGAAAAATTGTCACCTGAACAGATTTATTGTGTACGTAATGTATTATTAGGTTAGGTATTAATAAATTATAAAAATCTTTTAAAGAAAATTCGCGATATCAGTAAGATTTATTTTAAAAATATTTAGTAATCATCAATGCCAACGCACAGTTTTTGTAAAAGATCACAAACATGCAAAAATAGTTTCATATATTTTTATTCACACCAAAACACCAATTGTACGATATATTTCTATTTATTATGTACCAGATAGAGCTCAGGTCTTGAACTCAATGTTGGACTAAGGCAGGGGTCGGCAAACTTATTAACCAAAGAGCCAAATATGTACATTAACGTAAAAGAAAAATTGGGAGCCAAATCTGTTTATTGATGTAACAAACCTCCATTATTATTAAACACTTCATTAAATTACGGATATACCTAATAAAAGTTTATTTATTTATTTATCATCAAACGCCTTTAGGATTTTAAAGTTAATATAATACAATTTTGAAAAGATAAGAAATATAATGTGTAGTATAAAAACTTAAAGCTACTGTAATATAAAAAAAATAATTATAAGAAATAAATTTTTATAAAACACATATATTTGTAAAAATAAATAAAGTGTTATCAATTATACGTAAATACTTAAGATCAAAAAGTCAGAATATATTCTCTAATATGAAAATACAAAAATCGTTCTAAATAAAAAATTTAATCTATAAATTTAAATCATGATAAACATTTAATGCGAACGATATCCTTGCATCTCCTTGGAAAGTTTTAGTAAGTCCGGTTTGTATGTTGTTAATTTTAATTTAAAAACAATACCCGGGGATATATATATACCAGAGCCGCAAATAAGGAGTCAAAGAGCCGCATGCGGCTCCGGAGCCACACTTTGCCGACCCCGGGACTAAGGAGTTCGTACAGCGATTCGCTTCGCGTTATCTAAACCACGGTTTAAAAAATATACAATGAGCATACGCAGTAGTATTAACTGCAGTTTGTAGTAAAGCGTTTCATTCATAACCGCAGCATTGAGTCCATGAATGGAGAGCCTGTAGTGGATTGGACTGGGTGATTTTCGTTGCTCGAGTCGCTTCCGTCCGGCTGGCGGACAATTGCGGACAATTGCGAACAATTCCGGACAATGGTGGACATTTTGAAATTGTAAAATTGTTCATTGACCGACTGACCGCCCGCCCAGGACGACGCTACGGGGAATTCCCGACGAGCGTCCACTCGAACGCATTGTTAGCGAGGATTATAGAACTTGATAGTACTGAGAGTTAAGTCCTCGACACAATTTTCGACCGATCTGCGATTAAAAGTCTCCTACGTTTCGTTGTTTGCTTATAACTATATAATAAACATATACAATAAACAAAAACATAAAAAAATAAAGGAACACTATTGGCTGATTGCAAGTCAGTCCCATGTCGTCTCGCGACGAGTGTAGAAGACCTAAACATTGATGGGTTAGGTTAAATCGATAATCTGAAAATATTAATTCAGTGGGATCTCGATAACTCAAATTTCAAGGGAAATGCTAAAAATTTTCGACTTAGCAAGAATTTCGAGATACAAAGGATTTTGACTTGGGAAGCCACAAATGCTGAGCATATTTTTCGAACTCTGTAACTCGAAAATTCGAGTTACTATCAATACCTCGTAGGGAAATATCAAATTTGAGTTATAAAGTCGATGTAAGGGGGTTCAGCGGAAGGTAATGGCAATTTTTTTGAGTCAATATTCTACTGTATAAATAATACATTATTTTAAAAAATACGCTTTATTTATTGCCTCTACTATATTTTGTATCTTCACGTATACGCGTGATATAGAGTAGCAAAGCCACCCTGAAAAAATATTTAAATTTATATATTGAGTTATATACCTGCAATGTCGGTAAAATGGCACTTGAATCGACAAACTTCATCAGCAGAAGTTCAGAAACTGGTATCGCAAAAACAAAGTAATTTGATATGCGATCAGAAGCTGTCGGCGAATATGGAGGTTCGGATAATTGGATAATAAAGATGATGACTCTGATGTGTTGCTTGGTGGCCCTTATTCCGCGCGTCCCTGGTTTAAGTCTACCGACGTATTGTGTTATAGCTTTTTTTTGTAATTCTTTAGGACTTCTCAAAGGGATTTCGTTAATTCCAATATAAAAGGAGTCGGCGCGCCCAGACTGCCTGTCGCCAGCGTCAGTCTATCCACGAAACTTCTGTGCACGGAATGGCAAAAAAAAATAAAAACCCAAGTCATTTTGTAAAGAATTAAATTGCTTCTTTTATTTTGAAGCGAATTCAATGCTGAGTATTATTCCACTGGCGGCGGAGTGTTCAGTTTTGTGTACAAAAATAACTTTAAAAAATGATCTACACGGAGTCTAAAATGCACAAGTGAAATTTTTAATAAAATATAAATAATACAGTTACTTTCAGATGTAACAAAAACTTACGGAGGCGTTAACAGTAAAAGCCGTTTACAATTTAAAAGTCTTGAAGAAGTGTTATATCGTTGTATAAATAAATCGTCAAACCCACAAATGAAACAATTACATAATCATATTATAATAGTTTAGTATGCACAATTATTATCAAAAATATTAGTAAATGTGGCATAATAAACTTGATATGTAGCCATAAGCATTCGCTTTGTTTGTTAATATAATAAACCGGGTAAATCTATTATCCTCGAGTAATAATTTTAACTATTCTATAGGATAACATAACCACTGATGAATAATGCAATATACGGTTTTTACTATCATTGTAGGGTACATGCGCAATACAAAGTGCTTCTGTGAATGGAGACCAGGTAGGTAAGTTACCTGGACGAGATGGCGAGATCCCACCTTATTTCTATTACCAATTTCACGTGTATTTAACTGCATATCCTTTTGCCTTTGTATTGAGGTGACAATCCATGAAAGCAGGGATTGACAACTGAGTAGAAACGCAGATACGGGAAATTTTAATATTTCGCTTTCATGTATTGCATTAAGGGGTAATTTACTTCATACTATCTATAAGAAAATATGGAAACCTCCTGTAAACCATTTTCCCAACCCCAAGGCGACGAGTCCATTGAGGTACGCCACAGTCCCGTTATTTAAATAAATGTTAGTGATTGACCAAAAGGCAAGGATACTTAACAAGGGTCATAGGATTCGTAATTAATATAATTTATCTAAACAAAAGTAGAAGAACACAAGAGTGATGGTAGATAAACCAGTAGAAGAAAGCTTTATGGCTGTTTCGACTTGATCCGTTATCGGCATTTGCCTTATGTGAGGAGAATTTACAATTTATACATACTACCTACCATACCACACCTAAAGTGAATTTAGAAATGGTCGACGATCTCTTCGCCTACAAAAAGTCAATAGGCTCAATAATTTGTATTGAGGAAGACATAATTTATTGCAGTATTTTGGATAAATTACAACAATGGAAGCACAAGTGGAATGCCTCATTCTCAAGTGTGGGAACTGGTGGAAGGTGCAATTTTTTGAGCCTACATACTTGTCACGATAAGCCCGAGAAGCCTAGCTTGCCTTGTGCACCAGTGGACCAAGTCTTTAAAAACATCAGATATAATGTTTTAAGTATTTACAACCACAACAAGTAAAAAAAAAAGTGCTTGTCACCTACCAATGCAATATTCTATACGATATTCTAAAAGCCAGAGCATCTCTATTTCATATCATTATTGATTATTACCATTTCCTTGATTATGGCATGCACTAGCAAAATTATTAATTTAAATGCGTTAATATTTTGCAGCTGTGAAATGGCCCATAGGAATCATAAAATTTATATTTATATATAATAAATAGTGTTTTAATGACAAGTATTAAACATTTATATTTTTAAACATGTCGACCGTAGTGTCTAATTTTAGATAATCTATTATATATAGACCTTATAAGTTTAGCTATTTTTTATTAGCTATTAAGTCATACTATACTATCAAAGCAAATAATGCAAAGACTTAAAAAAAAAAAGTTTCAGGATAAATACATCAGCGGCTCACAATTTCGTCACAAATGATAGGCTAAAAAACCAATGCTTTTGAAGGCTTTTTTTATAAATAAAAATATATTACAATCCTTAAATCAAATAAATAAAATCTTATCCGAGAGTGGTCCACTCGGGTGTGAATAAGAATAATAAAAAACTGGGCACTCTACTTGATTCAGAAAATAAAATATAAATTTCACACAACATAAATAATGGGATTGTCCCGAAAGGCAGAAAAAGCCGACGCGGGGGTGAAGGGCGGAAGCGTTTAGAAAAAGAAATAAAAAAGCTCCCGAATAATATGAATTAGGGGAGGACCCGCCGGTCAGCTGTCCGCTCCAGAGATGAGACTTCCGGGACTTCGGCCGGAAACTTTAGCAAATTGAAAAAGAAACGAACGAAACACCCGAGCCTTGCAGGAATTCAATTTGAAAAAAAAAAACCCAATTGGGAAACTTTAATGAAAATATGGGTTGAACTGTTACGTCCAGTTCCTAATATGCTAACATAACACAAAAAATAAATAAATATATATATATACTGTTGATATTATATTTGTAGTTATCCATTACATCAATCATAAAGCAAGACCGCAAGGTTTTTAGAATAAACATCGTCGTACGAGTATGTCTTGTATGTTTGCCACAAATTGAATATTGCTATAACACTGGTTGGTTTATTGGCTCAGCAAATAGATCGAGGGACCGGGGACCTCGATCGAGTGGTCCCCGGTTCGATTCCTGTTCGGACAAGGGAATCTCAATTATTTGTATTAAGATTGCACGTGTCAATACAAATTTAAAAAATAATTTTACATTGACTCCTAATAAAATTAAATATGTATTATTTATCATGTTCATAAACCACGCCATCGGCTTGCGGCGCCAAATATAGAAAAATACAACAAACATCCAACTACATTTTATACTTAATCATCAATCAAAATAATTGATTACTAAAATCTTGAATAAAACCATGGCACGCTAAATAATTCTAAAGATCTATTGTTTAAAATTGTATATTTCTATGGCCGTCATAATAATACCTGTGTGATTAATCGCGAGAGCCTGGCCAGGTGTAATCTTATCTATTACACGAGTGTGAAGATTCCCATATTCTATTTACTAGAGCGCTCACTAAAAAAAAAACACGAATCACCTTCTCAAAGTGTGAGCGACTACGTTTAAACACATAATATACCATACAGGGTGTCCCATAATTAAAGGTAAAACGGGGACTCTCCAACTAGTGTTATTAAGTCATCTTTTTCACTGCGGTCGAAATAAAATCTGCGTAAATTTCCTGTATTTGAGACATCCCGGATAGAGCGAGCCCGGTAAATCGGGAGTCTGTTGTAAGCTGGGACACCCTGTATAACAAGTGTCCGCACTCATACAGAGAGCATGTGTCCATGTAAATATAAGCTAGAGGCTAAGCGAGGAATTACAGCCGAGCTCTCCGGCAATTAATGTCGAATCAACCACCCAGAAAGTGGACTACTTGGACGCAGTGGCGGGGGGTGGAAAAATAATTCTTTTTTTTTTTACGATAATTGAATACTCGATAAATCGCAAATATATGATTAAATCAATCGTCACATTACATTTATTAGTTCACAGGATTAGTTTCGAGTGACTTGCATTTTTAGTTATCAAATCTCCTACTTGCACTAGATCAGTGCGTCTCAAACTCTTTTGGCCCACTGACCCCTTTTCATAGTCAAAACTTGCCTACGGCCCCTGTGTGAAAAACTACATAAATTCTTATTATAGACTAGTTGGTGCAAGTATCGACTCTATTAACCTAACAGACTCACCGCGATGCCTGTTATTACTTGTATTTTATGCACCTGTCTATATTTATATTTTACTTAGGCCGTAAAAATTGCTAATAATGTATTCATTGTTACTTTTTTTAACTTCCATATTAATAAAAATGTGTCACAATTTTTTTATTTTATATTAAACCTTGCACGGACTCCCTGGCGTTGTTCAGGGACCTCCAAATCGATTTTAATTTCCTAAGGACCCCCTAAATGATCCCAGGGACCCTCTGGGCTCCGTAGGGACCACTTTGAGAAGCACTGCTCTAGATAATCGCTTCGCATACACTGATCATTAACTTATTCGGGTTTAGAGCTACTTCCTTTATAAATATTTATATAACGCTCTAGAGACTGAAGTATTCTTTCTCGAGATGCGATTCGTCCCACATGCAGATTTTCCGGAGATATATCAAGGGATGTTGCTCCCCCAACTCATCAAGTACTTCTGGACTTTTAACTCAGTTTTTCAAAGTAACTCAAGATGACGAGAGTGATCTTAACATGTTAACCGAGCGGGACGTATAAATACGTCCAACGTAAATAATATCGGGTACGGGTAGGACGTATGAATACGTCTTGAAAAGAAATATGCGTAGATGAATCTCTTTTATCGTGGAAAGGGAATTTATCTTGGAAACAATATATATCTGCAAAAAGAGTTAGATTAGGAATGAAGTTGTCTATTTTGAAGTGAAAGCAATCTGGATACGGGTACAAAATAGAGTCGTTCGATATGTCCTAGTGAAAGAGTACGCCCCCGTTGTATTAGCGTAGTTAAAAAGTGATTTCCCCAGTTAACGGGTTAATGACGAGTGATATTTTAAATAATGCCATAATGCCGGGATCGAAACGCGATAAACACCCATATATATCAATAATTACAACGACCACCACAACCTGTGAACACCCTTAAATAAACCGCTTGTTTCATTCAAGAGTTGAGTTTTTTCGCCCCACGCCCCGGCACTGCCTGTAATCCCATCAAGACGGACATCAGGTGCTTGTCCTAATGATGTTTGCATTGTGCGCCTCTGAATGGGCGCCGAGGTGTTCTGTTCTTATATTCTCTTCAATCACCTTGCGGAGCCCGGTGGGTCCCGCAGAAGAAAGGCATTCCTCCATTCACCGCGATGGCCCTCATCACCGCCACAGGGGAGGCGATCAAACACCTGATATTTACAATTACAACAAAACAGAAGGGCACAACCGAAAACAAAATCCATAGCACGTCATAACTGATTCAGTGAGATGATTCGGCTACTTGGATGTTGGGCTGCTTGAAGCTTTCTGTCCTCCAACGTTTCCGGCCCCAAACTGAGACAACCCCTGAAAATGGTCGAACAAAACACTTCAAGCAGCTCAACACCAAAGAAACGGCTGCCAAAGTACTTTATATAACCGAAATCTGTACAAATAAGCAAAAGCTTATGCATTGATTTTATTCATAAGTTCGCACAGTAATTAGAAACCACTTGATTTTTTTAAAGTATTCAAGGTCCAGACGCGTCGCTGTCTGATTTATGATTGGCCAGGAGCGTTGACCACAGTCAGCCATTTCATTTATTTTTTCTACCTGCGCCATTAATTACCGCGATGTTGCCAAGTCAACACCTTTGAGATAAATTAGGCATTTTCAATTGCTTTGAAATATATGATTCATTTTGTGCTTAACAGAGTAGAAAAATCTCGTCGTAAAAAGTCCGCTACTCATACAAAGTAGCACGGTTAGATCAGCTTGGATATATTTCTATAATTGTATTAAAAAATTAAATAGTTTTTAGCAACCGGACTTCGAATTGTGACAATAAAACATCTGCGAGTTGGCAGCACTGCGAGCTGAATCAGCTGACTGATGGCGGCGCATTATCGCCTCGGACGGAGGAGAATGGCTTAATTGATAAACACTACAAATGGGTGGTCTATTCAAGAGTACTCGTTGGTGAATGATCATTATTCTCGTATTTAAGAAGGCGTCTTCCGTTTCCAGCACTAAGATGGCCACCGCTCGCTATTCAATGGAGATCATCACTGTAAAATATGCGGATATAACAAAAATTATTTTACTTGCTGCAGACCAATGATTTTGAAATACTATGTTAGATATAAGGCGTGGGTTTATTTCATATACATATATAATATTACTAGAGTGGTCAAAAACACTTATATTATATAATAAATGTAAAATGCATACAACTACATAATATGCGTTGTATTTGCATTTCATTAAATTTCGCGCTTTAAGTAAGTCAGAAAGAGGAAACTGAAACTTGGCTGAAAATTACGTTTTATAGGTTAGTATCAAATTACATATATATTTAACTTTTTAGTCAAAACATTGTTTTATACTAAGCTAGAAATAATACTGAGGCACATGTTCAAAAAAATTTTTGAATATGAAGCAGGTAATTTTTTTAAAAAATTTCAAGTGAATTCCAGTTAAAGATGCGTCTACTGGGAAATATTCTACCCTCGTGGTTTTATAAGCCAATGGGACCAGCAGTGGCACGTGGCGTCACAAAGCGACACGTGGCGATGCGTGCATTGTTAGAGGAGCTCCTAGAACTGCCATACATCTGATAACATAGCGCGAGTATAATGATGCACAGTAAAAAAAAAATTTAAAAAAAATAAGTGTAAACACTTGTCCAGATTTGCTTTGGTGGACACTTTGAATGCAAAATAGCATGTACAGTATCAAATTTTTTTTTTTTAAAAACTGAAAAAAAATACTTATTGGCTATATAGTACATTCGTTTTAAATGTTACATTGAAAGTAGCGTCAGTAAACAATCTGGTTTAATTATGAATATCTAACTAAAAATATTGTTCAACACTCCATGTCGCAATATTTGATTTATTGTCATATGTACAAATACTAATAATAATTTACGGTTGTGATCATAGTTTATCAGATAAGATAAAAAAAAAAAACTATTCATCTGGCCTTGCCGGGTATTGTACAAACATAATTATCTAAGATCCAATATTATATTACAATATAGTTATTTTTTAAAGATAATCGTTTGCATGTATCTGATATTATATTATCGATTAGTTTGATTGTATTATCAACTTTTTTTATTAACTCTTTCGCAGTTAAACTATTATCATGAAACTAATACGAATGACATCAAAAAAAGTTTTAGGTTAAAATTAAATATTTTAAAAAGACTCGACATACTCGAGCGAAGTTGTCAATATTGAATCAATTATTTTTAAAATTCAAGCGAAATCAAAATATTGGTAGCCATTGTGAAAACATCCCAAGCTATCGCGTAAGTAAAGCCCGTTTCACATGCAGCGACACAACTCGCGACCGACTTGCAATTAGCGTCCTATTTTGCGATGTTTGCTTTTAAGTGTTTTTTAGGCAAACAAAACAAGGCAATAAATTTTTTTTTTAAAAAGAAGGGCACAATATTGCTGATTGCAAATTGTGTCGAGGGCTTAAAATGAACGTTGAGAAATTTTTTTTTATAAAAACTACACTGGCGGTGAAACAGCTTAAGACCGATTTACAATCAGTAATAGTGTGCTTTTGTTGTAGGTGTTTTATATTTTTAATTTTTAGGTTTTGTCCATGTAAACTATGGCTGATCGCAAGTCAGTCGCGAGTTCTGCGGCGCCGTGTGTAACGGCTTCGGCCCGATATCCTTGTGGCCGAGAAATATGAAACCCCATGCGTCGTGTTACCGACGTATGCTATACGTTAGTGCCGATTCTCAAATTCAACACTGCAAACACAAACTAATATTCTAACCTAACAGCAAAACGCGTAGCTTTGGTACTAACAAAAAAAAATGCAAGGTTTTTTATTAAATATATTAAATTTACAGTTTACAGCACAAAATATGGGAATCCCTGTGATCGTGCGCGCAAGTCGCGGGGCTTACAAGATTGAGCGGAAACGGATCTCGTAATGTATTTATGTGTATATATATATAAACCTTTATTGCACTAGTTGATTACGAATAGTTAATATTACATATATACTAAAACGCATAGCAAAAATATAACCTACAAACATACACACATTTTCAATAAATATTTACACGTGTCAATACTTCGTCACTAAGCAGGGTCAACATACAAATATACAAACAAAATAAAAACTACCTGGCATCTGTTTAAAGGGTATTGCTTATTTAAGATATGGTTTATTCAATACGTTGTCTCAAATTTACTAAATACATTTAAACAATACACTCACCTTATTGAAGCACCGGCAAATGAAGTCGATGACATGGCGGCAAACTGCGGGTAGGTGGAAGAGTAGAAACGTCCATCGAAACACTTGTATTGCTGCACAAGCAATTATTCCGCATCACACTGATCAGATATTTTAATAGTACTATTGGGTTAATTATAAATATTACTATAAGTTAATTGAATTGCAAATTAAAGCGGATTTTTGATACCCGGTCGGAGAGGGCGCCTCGCGGGGCCGACGACTCGACACATGTGCTTTGATAGTTTTTACGACTAATTTCACGAAGATTTTAATGAAACATCACATAGTGACTCTCGGTAAATATAAATAACTCGTCGTAATGCAAGATTGCATGATTGATGATATTTATATAATTAAAACTATAATCCGGTACGAGCAAGACAAGTACAGCTTATAAGTGAGCGCCCGGAAGTGCAAAGTGATTGGCGTTCGAATTGACCACAGACGCTATGGTTTTTTTTATGGCTATTTCACGTTATCGCTATGGTGATTTTTTAAATCAATTTGGGGATTTTTTTTTTTTTAAATCATCTCGCACAATATTTATGTAATAGTTTTTAATTAAATAAAACAATTATGAGAAATAAAAGTATTTGATTGTAGACCAAATTATTGCTACTGATATAATTATTAGTTTTCAAATTAAATGTTTATTCTTATGAATAATATTTTATGCAAAATTTTATATTGTTTTGTAATGAACTTTTGACCGCAAACATAAATGATATTTTGTATAAATATATAACATTATTTTTTTTTAATAATTAGTCCGGTATAAAAAAAATAATCCAACTCATAAACTGTAATATTTTGGTTACATCTTTTAATTTTTTTAATATATACCCTACGATTAAAAATAATATGATGACAAAGACAGAATACTTAATTGTTTTAACCTTATTTTTAAATAATTTGGACGAAAAATTTTTAACCAAGCAAAACCAATTTTTTTAACATAGTTCTATAGACAATCCTTTGTTGTGAAATTATCAACATTTTACTAGCTTAATATTTAGAGCAATACAATACTCGACGAATTTGCTATTAATGTTGGGATTTTTATAACATTACACGATATTGTCGAGTTTTTTAAAAGCGTGCACATTTTTTTTAATATAGAAAATGCCTATAAACCATAAACTATTTTATGGTTAATAGTATTGGCACCAGAAAAATACGAAATTGTCTTCTTCCACGGAGAAAATTTAGGCTGTCACGTTTGAAGGCGACATCTTGTAAATTGTTTATAAGTTCACAATTGTTTGCTTTTGTGTGTTTTTGACCGTTATTTACACAGTAAGTAGAGATTATTTATTTTTTATTACACATGTGTTAACATTTGTATATATTTTGACTGCATGGATGTTTATCGACAGATAGTTCATTGACCTTATCGTAACTTGAGTTCGCCGGTACTTGTCAAACATTATTGCATTATTTGTAACTTGTTTCCATCCAATACTACATGTATCTATAGTTTGTCATAATAATTCATTGATATCTGTACAATGGACAGCTTTGTTCAAACTTAAAATTTTGTTAATGTTTTTACGACAACTTTAGTATATTCTTGACTTCATGGTGTGCCTAGAGAAAAAATGAGGTTATAATCGATTATTCAACAAGTCCGCGATTTATTTTGTCACATACGCTCTAATCACTTGCGGGTAGATTTTTTTGATGAAGAAGTTGAATATTGTCTAGAAAAATTGTGACCTTGAAAGACTTTATATCAGCAGATTAAATAGTTATGATTACATTTTTACAATGACACTATAAAATCGTTTGGATTTTGCTTTATATTTGAGTCAGCAGGCAAGTTCAGACCTGGTCGACAAAAGCACTGTGCCTTTTTCAAGGTTAACAAATGCATGCACCATATTTTTGTAATTTTTCGAGTAACTGTAGTCCTGGTGGACGTAAAAGTATAACACATTACTTGAAAACGATTTTATAGTACAATCAATATATTTTATTAATTATATGAACACTTGTGTTGTTTTTTTTTGTCCCGGATAAACTCGCATTCCGCAAAAGCTTGTCGCTCGTTTTGTCCCTTGTGCCGGCTGCTTTGTGCTGTCCTCACTTTCGTGTTTGGTCTCATTCATATGCAGCATGATTAAGCTGCCTACCCGAGCTGCGACACAACCTACAATCGAGCAGTGATTACTTAAGGCAGTTGCTTCTAGCCTTTTAATTGCCTCTGGTGTCCAACCGGACACCAGAGAGGCAGTCCATTACCTGGCGTAATCGTGTCATTTAATTAATTTAATTGTCACTTTATTTTTCTATGTCGAAAGTTGATTTTTTTACAGAGTATTGAGAAAACTATAAATTATATTTATCTATTTTTTATTATTTAATTTACCTATATTTTTAGGGTAAAATAAAATCTTGAAGATGTTGAAAAATTGGATAAAATTACGACTTTTCAAAACCAAAGTTTTTTAAAGATTTTTTTTTTTTATTTTTTAAATACCATAATAAATCGTACAGGGTTTATATATAATCTTTTAATTCCAATTGAAAAAAAGACTTTTAAATGTTTAGGATTCTTGGAAAATGTACCGGACGAATCTCCAAATTCCTACACTTCAATCGGAAAAACACATGTTTTGTCATATTAAAAGTAAATTTATAAGAAATAAAAATATATTCTGTTCGGAAGAAAAGATGTATCAAGCTTTTTGCATTTAAATTTTTTTGATTGGTGCAGTCGATTTTTCACAAAACGGACTAGAAAATGATCAAAAAAACTCGATTATGGGACCTCCTATTTAGGGACTTTTCAGTGTTTCGCGTGTAGATCGTTGATTTTTTTTTTGTTTTGATAAGTTTCCAGGAGAGAAGTGAGGACTTGGGAATGATGGACGGGATGCTGCAATGGCTGCATTGCTTACGTAACTGAGTGGCGTCGTTGCACAACTTGGCAGCCGAGGTGCTGCGGTTCTTGGCAGCCGTCGCCTGCATTTTTATATCAAACGAGAATCTACATCAGCCGATGGAAGAGATTCTCTCATTCGGTGGGCAACATTATCTCAAGGTATTTATACGCTTTGTAATTTTATCTGAGTTGCGACTTTGGAAGTGTGCGGTGGTTGTGTGATAGATTTTTTGAAAACCTCCCAAATATCGCAGTCACGAGTCGTATCGAATTCGACCAGCGTGGCTCTGTAACTGAAACAGAATTTGAAACGTTATATGCAAATATGAAACCGAAATACCTGATACAAAAATATTTTTTGTTTTTGTTTACATATAATAAAAAAACTTATAATTTCTGAATACAAGATAATTTTAAATAGATTACGGATTTCATGTAGTAAGTGGCGTGCAATAGCTTCAGCAACAGCGCAATATCGTTTCGATATAAAACTCCTATAAATTAAAGGCACACAAGAAATCACGAAGTCTTGATCCATCACGGAGGATATGTATAGATCTATTGATATTTCATAGATCATTTTCACACGTTAACGAATAAAGTTTTTAATGAACGCACGAATTTAAAGATCCAGATTTAGAAAGCCATGCCGACATAAGAGTACTTACACATCTTATTGAGATTTTACGAATCCCATGCTATAATATAATTTTAAATAAAATCATTTGTATTTTATTTACTTATATATACTTGGCAAAATGTATGAAAGTTTAATCATGAATGTGCCAAAGGATTTGTAATTTATCGTCATCGGCACCCTTTCGTTTCAATTAGCAAATTAATTTCAGAGGTGCATACAACACGTGTGAGCTTTGTTGCTAAGGGAGAAGGCAAAATCTAAACCATATGTGGCCAACCCATGGCACGCGTGCCACGCGTGGCACGCGGGCGTTTATTTTTGGCCCACTGAGCATATGCAAACATTTTTTTTTTATTTTACATAAAACCACCATTAGAATATTCCATTGAGCGTAGTTCGTATCATATCATATATATGGAAATATCTCAGTACATTGATTCAACTATCGTGGCAATTTCTTTGTGTTAACAATCACAAATTTAAGCTGATTTTAAAAAGCGAGCACGTCGATTTCGCGTAGATTCTCGTGAGCGTGAATGCGCGATACGGGGGGGAGGGGGGGTGCGGGGCGGGTTGCTGGGCAATCCCCGGCTATCGTGCAAAGTCCAGTCCGCAGGTAGCTTGCAAAGTGCGTGGTTGTTTATTTAGGCTTAGTTAGACAGAAATGGCGTCAAATAGTAAAAACCTTGGACCAAATAAGAGAAGATTCACCGAAGAACACAGAAGTTTTCAAGACAGATGGAGTATAAACTATTTTTTCGTGGAATTTAAATCAAAGCCAATATGCTTGATATGCAATAGTTCTGTTTCTGCATTAAAAGAGTATAGTATTAAACGTCATTACGAGGCTAAGCATGCAAATAGGTTTGATAAGTACGAAGGGCAATTTCGACAAGACCAAGTTAATTTATTAAAAAGAAAACTTTTTGCACAACATCAGACATTTACTAATATGACTGAAAACTCAAAATGCTATGTAAAAGCTAGTTATGCAATAGCCACGATACTTGCAAAAAAATCGAAGCCATATTCAGATGGTGAAATTGTTAAGGAATGTTTGGAGAGTGCCGTTGAATTTATGTGCCCAGAAAAGAAAACAGACTTCTCAAAAATAAGCCTGTCTCGTCAAACTATTACTAGGCGTGTGGACGACATTGGAAAATATATTGAAGATAATTTGAAAAATCGAGCATCCAAGTTCATATTTTATTCTCTAGCATTGGATGAAAGCACAGATCTAACAGATACCGCCCAAGTGGCAATATTTATTAGAGGTGTTGATGTCCATTTTAACAAAACAGAAGAATTAGCGGCACTGTATCCACTTAAAGACACCACTTACTTGCTCACAAGATTTCTTAGGAGCTGTTACATCGACATTGAATCGTTTATCTTTACAACTCGACAACTTATCGGGCTTAGCAACAGATGGTGCTCCAGCAATGGTTGGTAAACACAATGGCTTAGTAAAATTGATTGAAGACGAGGCCAGGAAAGTTGGTAATACTTCGATGCTAAATTTTCATTGCATTATTCATCAGGAAAATTTATGTTCCAAGTCCCTTAAAATGGATCATGTCATGAATGTGGTCATCAAAACAGTAAACCTTATTAAGTCGAAGGGGTTGAATCACCGTCAGTTCCAAGAGTTTCTTAAGTCTTTGGATTCAGACTATAATGACGTTACATTTTATGCAGAAGTAAGGTGGCAGACCCGTGCCAAAATGTTGAAAAGAGTTTTTGCTTTGAAGCAAGAAATACAATCATTCTTCGCAACCAAGTCAAAACGTATCCCGGAATTTGAAGACAAGGAGTGGGTTAGAGACTTTGCATTTCTGGTCGATATAGTTAGCCATCTAGATATTGTTAATACTCGTCTACAAGGGAAAGATCAACTAATCAATAACATGTATGATCATATTTGCGCATTCCAAATGAAACTTGGGGTTTGGGAACAACAGTTAAGGGCAAAAATCTACACTCATTTTCCTACATTATTATTGGAGCCAGACGTCACACAAATAGCGACTGATAAATACGCTTCGTTGATATCAGACTTGAAGCTGGAATTTGAAAACCGATTTCAAGATTTTAAAAAGCATCGCATGCTTTTTGCTGCATTTGCAACGCCATTCTCCGTAGATGTGAATTCATTGCCAGGATTTTTACAAATGGAACATTGTGAAATGTATTGTGATACACAGTTAAAGGAGAAATTCAATCAAGTTGGTTTGGAAGAGTTTTACAAAACATATTTGGATAAGGAGAAATATCCTGTAATATATAAACATGCTCTTTTGATGATTTCGCTGTTAGGAAACACTTACACGTGTGAACAGCTTTTCACTAGAATGAAGCACATCAAATCTCATACAAGATCACGCATCACTGATGACCATTTGGAAAACTGTTTGCGTGTAGCGACAACATCAATCGATATTAACATTGATGCACTTGCTCTTGACAAACAAAATCAGACGTCTCATTAAAATGTAATATATTTTGTTTATTTTTATATACAAATAAAATTGTATCTTCTATAAAAACACTATATTTCTTGCTTGCTTTTTATATTAACACGTTGACTACCGCTACGAATTATCTCATCCTTGTTTACTTGGCATTTTTGTGCAGCTACGATTAAACTCGGAATAGTGCTAATATCGATAGATGGCTTCTGGGAAATGAAAAAAAAATCAATGCTGGCTTGCATGAACAGAAAATTTTGCTTTTTGATGATAACCATGCACTAAAATGAGAGTTTTTAATAATATAATGCCAATCAAATTGTCATTTTCAACCAGATTTTTGAAAATTACAATGACAGTCAACGTGTTAAATGAAATTTTGTCGTCCGGCCCAGTAGGCAATCCCATTTCTTCAATTTGGCCCGGTAGCTGAAAAAGGTTGGCCACCTATGATCTAAACTGACATCTGAGACCGAAATAACACCTGTTAACTGCAGTCCTCACTTGCAGTATATTATTTTATTGAATTAATTCTTTGATGTAGGTGCTTAGATCGATATTTTCTAAAAGTGCACTGTATAAGAAATATAGGAATATTCACGTACAAACATAGGTTGATAAACAGTGTAGTTAAATTTTAATTTGCCCATAACGTTGATGCCTTGGATTGCCTCTAATTTCATAATTCAGTAATAGCGTACAAAAAGCAGTCATTAATAATAATAATAAAACTACTATTTATTTAAAGCAAAACGGAGGGTTGTGCAATCCTACATAAGCCACAAAGTGAAAACACTATTTTGAGAGAAATTGAAAGAAACATATTTATAAGTATAGTAAAGATTGACAAAACAACTTATTGAATTTTTATTTTAAAACATTTTTTAATTTTGTACCATTTTAGGTGTATATATTATGAATACATATTTAAGATTGAGAAGTGCAAGCGTGCATATCTATTTGTTCATTGTTTAATGAGATTTTTTAGAACACAGAGTGAAAAAAGATTAGAGTCCATAGAATAGAATTATATCATGTTTGATAGCGAAGAGAATAGAATAATGTAATAATTTTAAGTGAATAGAATATAATAATTGTACTGTTGATAGTACATGGGATATGATAATATTACATTTGATAGTGCATCCCTGTCAGTGCTCCTGGCATGAAGCCTGTTAGAAGTTTGTTAAAAGCTCGCCTGCTGCCTGGTAATCGTCGATTAACCGCACTGCAACACCAGTAATTAACTTGAGAAATGCCATAGTCTATTGTTAACTCTCGGGAATGCCAAATATCCCAATGGAAATAACCGTGAATATACCAAGAGATTTGCTCGATCGATCTTGCCTAGTTTTGTAGAAAGTATCCACCGCATAAGACGCTATATATGTATATATACATATGATTGTAAAAGTCTATAATCTTTGATGTCTGTATAATCTCCTTTAAGTTGCAATATTCATCGATATTTTGATTTAATCTCTCATCCTAAGCTAATGGGCCACCCAGGGCCAAGCTTGTGTACAGAAGCCAACAGACGCCTTCATGCGCAATATTATTGCCATTAGCCTTTCAAGCATTGAAAGGTTTTAATATAAAGGATTATATGAGATTCTTGGGCGACTTGCTATTCGATTTAACCGCTTATTAGACACTCGCGTAAGGATCGAATACTCGTTTATACGAGTACAGTATTTAAAAATCCCTTATTTTTCACTCAACCTTTATATTTTTGTGCATAATTTATTTTACAACCATTGGTATCTTCAATCGCGTCTTTAAAAGTTTGAATGAATTTTTTTGTCTACATAAGACAAATACTGCATTTTGCACTTTAATAAAGTCATTGCATTGGTTATTATAGACGTATTCTTGGACAAAGACAAAGAAGATGAATCACTCTAAACGTCTAAACTAAACGCTGGAAAAAGTACGAGTATGTTTACGTCAAAGGGTAGATTTTAAAAAGTACATGGTCTATGTGACAATATAATCTAATTAGACGTCTCCTAATTTAGTTTAAGTTTAATCATCTCCACAATTTTTAGTTTGTTAGAAAGGCGTATATTGTTGAATGATGATATTCGTAGATTACCCTCAAATGTATGATTTTTTTATTTTTCCATGAAAAAATAGAGGACTTAAATAATTATGTGTTATTTCAGGTAGAAATAATGAAAAAAATATTTTGTATATTTATATGTTTTATAAGAAAAAAACTGAGTGACAAAAAAATGCAAATAACGATATTTAAAAAAAAAAAAAAGTAAATAATACTAATTGATTATGAAAATAACTTACTTTTACTTTAGAAACTTACTTTTAGAAAAAACACTTACACTTAAATCGCGTTTTCACTCAACCGCCAAAATTTGGAAAATGTCTTCTTCTAATACGGTTTGTGTCCATTCTAGGGCTAGTGGTAAAAAATTGATTTAAATTATTTCGACAGGTCCAACACATGGTTTTAAAACAGGTTTTAAGATTTGTTGCCGATTGGTAACTGTATGCAATTAAGGGTGAATAACAAATGACACGTTATATAGCTTATAACGTTGAGACTAAAAATTCTCTTTAAACTCAAAAGCGACATTATATTTTCTATTGAATACAGTGCATTTAAAGTTTATTCCAACTTTGCCCACGTGCACATTATATATGGCCAGGAATTAATAATAATTGCTTCCCAATTCAATTAACCCTATTATTTATGGACACACTCGCAAGCATTTTCTTTTATACATGCTTATACGATCATCGCACATTGAATGCCTCCCACTACGCGATTGTTCATTTTATATTGCACATTCAATAGAATGGCGCATAATGCTTCTCCACGGCATTGCTCTCCATCGGTCATTCGTATCCATAGATCCCAAACAATGGAGTCCATTTCGCGTGCGCCATTTTATAACAGCGGTAAAGGACGCCATGTTGTGACCACAGACAAGCTGAGACTAAACACCGGAAGCTATAAGTTAATGTCTGAAAATGGCACCCGTCGACATCTCAATCGCTGCGGTCGGATATCCGACAGTTTTTTCAGGCCACCTACGTGACAAAACAAATATTTTGACTGTGAATCGATCGACCATTTTGAAAGTGTGGCATTTTTGTTTGGAAATCATACTAAAGTGGTTAAACTAATAATACTTAACTAATAATTTGTGGGTCGGTAGGGGAGAGCAGATGGTGATTTTTAACAAAGCTTTGCCTTATTGAGTTGTTACAGTTAATAGGAAGAGTTTATACGTAGGTGGTATTATTTCTAGTGATGTGTGGTGAAAACATTTTTTTTTTTATAACAAAGATGACTATAATTTTCTACAAAATTTATCATTATTATTTTTAGGGACGAACTAAACTTTTCAGAGCTTTTTTTTCAATATTATGTAGCTATGGAGAATAACAAATTAAACCAGTTTGTCATGAGACTCAGGCCTTCTTAGTCAAATGTTACAAGTCGATAAGTAAGCTTGATTGAGAATCTTCTGAGACATATTTAAAATTAAAAAATTAAACTTCTCAAGCAAAAACACATAAGTTTATTATATCCATAAATTATTTTTTGGCGTTTACCATAAGGTTTATATTAAATTGTAATTTGTATCGATGTTTCAGGGCGTATGGCACATATTTTATATAAAACGAACGCCACTCCTTTAATTCGATGACATTAATTAATAATCAGTAGATTTTTAATATAAAAACGGAATAAATATACATTTACACAAAGAAATTCCCTGCAACTTATTTACTGCAGGGCAATGTTTATCCTCCATGATCGATATTATATTGACGATAACAATAGATAATGTTTTTATTTGTAGATAGGAAATCTGATAAAAGGCAATTTTCATAAAAAAAGGGAGAACCCGTGTAGGCTATACCCAATGACGCACACAGATTACACTTATTTACCACTGATTTATTATTAAATCACAAAGAAATATTTATTTTATACATAGTTTATTATAATAACATAATACATTTCATTATACCACCAATGACGAACTATATCGCCCTTTTTATATTTATTTTATCACTCCTCCACGAGCAAGAAACATGCAAGTTCGAATAATCTAAACAAGGCGATTACATTCCAGTAGTATGAAAATCAGGGAAAATTATGAGACGTCGGTTCGAATCTCACGTGACGCTAAAAACTCTTGAAGAGTTCAATTTTAAAACACATTATATTCGCAATAAACCTATTTAGGCCAAAATTTTATCATAATTGGTAAAAGTAAAAAATATATATTATTCGTTCTCAATTGTGCATAAAATAGGATTCTATTGAAAAATCTGTTTTTTTTCAACGTAGTACTTACGTATAATGTATTTCAATAATTGATGGCGTAGGTAATATATACATTCTGTGTGGGTATCAATGTGTATGGCGGGGAATCAAAATAGTCTGATATGCTGCCTACACACGCTGCGACACAACCGACAACGAACGGCGCTTAGTCAATAGCGTGCTTTTTAGTATTTTTTTTTTTCTGGAAACGATATTTTTATATTGCCTGATCACGGTTCGGTTGTCGGGCGTGTCGCAGCGTGTGCAGGCAGCTCACTGAACCTTTGCTCTGCGGAGACTCCGCGGGGCTCTCCCCGCGTTTTATTGGCTGGGGAGTAAAAAAAGCCCAGGACTCGAGCACAAAGGAGGAGTCGGCACAATGGATAGGAAGTATTATCGACGTTTTGGGATTTCCGACCAATAAATTTGCTACCAATCAAAAAAGTTCCTCCGACTCTTCTGTGGAGGCGCCGGGACTCCGGCTCGAGAGCTGGACTGGAAGAATTCATCTGTAAACGATATATTTTCATTTATTTAATTGTTAATATATTTAACTTACTTGGTGAAATTCTATTATAATGTTTAATAACAAGCAAAACTAGCCGTATGGCTGGAAGATTTCCGTTTGCGCTCACTAACGAGATTGGTAATCTACAAACCATTTGCCTTTAAATATATGTTGTTTAGCTATACATTTTCAGATATTATACCGGGCTTTTAGGTTTTTTATTATTATATAAAGTTTACATATATAATACATATATAAATTGCACTGTTTATTGTAATATGACCGTAATTTATTTCAATGCTATTGCTTTTCTCTTACGGCTAATTGAAGGCACATAGCACAGAAATAATAACTTTTTTCAATTCTTAAAAAAAAAATAAAGATAGAAACATGAACATTATCGATACTATCCCAAAAATTTAAACTTTCAACTCAGTTTATATATAAAAAACCCAATCAATTTTTGTTCAATATATATTTTAAGGGTATAAATAAGGGTGAAAAGCGCTGCCGGGCCTTGGAGGCGCCCTCCGCGCTGAGTTACGGCCGAGGAGGCTTTCGGGGTAAGAACTTCCCCGGATTGAGTCGCCGTGTTTTTTGGGACTTCCCCGCCGGAAGCGGGTCGGATATCCGGCTGCAATGGCATTAGAGGGACGTCCCGGCGACTATTTGTTACTGCGAGCACCACCAATTGTCGAATTGAGATATTATACTATACCAGAAGTACTCGCATATATTTCGTAGTAAATAACATTGTACTACCCATTAAGCTGTTATCGTTATATCAACATTATAAATTTTGGTTCAAGATAAGTTTCTCAGTATCCTTTAATATTTAAAGTGTTCGTGCGTGTTTGTTGCAGTTATTTTTGACTGTGCAGTGTGCAAGGGCGAGTATGCCATATAGATATTTTCGTTTCACGAGTCACAATGGACCGTCCGCATGAAATATAACGCGAGGTCTACGGCGCTCCGGGCGGGAGGTAAAGCTAGATTTAGCGGAAACCGCGGATAAAAAGATGATTTAGCGCCATTGTTGTGAATATTCCGCCGGAATGGCCGCGATATAATATTACTAAAGTACTGCGGGTCGGGACGGCCCTTCCGCCTGACTGGGTGGCGGATGCTAACCCCCCAAAAGGCCCCGTCTACACTCGTCTACCCTGCGGATATACGAGCCGGCCACCACCGCTGGAATACTTATCAAATTGAATATTCACGTGGAAAAATATTTTTAGCCTACTTAACACACTTTACGTAACCAAATTGACTAAGCGGTCGAAATTCGCGCAAAATTGCACGCGTGAAATCTAGTCGTTTCCAATAAAAAGTTGAACCACTTCATGCACACTTTGCGGATTACTTGGCATCACAACAACACCGCTTTGTCCTAAAAATTTATTTTCATTCTCTGACCACTCCGCTTCTTCATTGTCACTTTGTTCAGAATCACTGGATAGTATCGGTAGAAGTAACGTTGACGAGTCTAAACAAACATTACGAGCTGTAAACCTAAAGAGAAAAAAGATCTTCTGCCGCTTTTAGAGTGAACACATTCAAAAAGGTATTAATACGCGTCCCGCTTTAGTGTGTTAACATTGTAGGCTTTACAAAAATATCAGAAACCGTTTCAGATTCAGGTTGAAGTTAGTCTGACGAAGCATTGAAAGGTGAGCTGCGTGAAGTTTTCGTTGGTGGGAATTTTCAGGGATTACAAAATCAACGAATCAAATATTATTTTTTTGTTGAATATGTAAAGTAAAATTACACGCAGGTTAGATACTGTAGTTTGAAGCACCGGAAGCTCGACGGCCAGGCCTTGACAGCCCGAGACTCATTATACACAATGAGGACTATCCAAAAAGCCACACATCACACCAGCGTCCTCCTCTCACATTAAGCCTCACGGCTCAAAGACTTCCTTATCTACCCATTCAACTCGACTGAACCAGCACTGACCGAAAGATGAAATTATATCACAGATAAGCCGAACATCATACTCTGACTTGCGGCAGAGCATCGCACGTCCAGGCTTCCTCCTTGCGAGTGTGGTCCCTCGGACCCCCGGCACAGGGGATGATTTCGTCTGGCCACTGAAGGGTTGCTACGCCCTGCCCCCGCGCAGGGGCTATCGCGGTAATGTGCTATGTCATAACTCCACTTATTGCCCTACATATTGGAAGAGCATAATGTTTTACGGGAATGGGGGATGGGGTGCGCTGAATGACGAGGGATGGTCGTCGTTATTTTAGTCATGAAAAATAATAAACATTCTCCACGAGGATGGCGATCGGCTTTGTGAATTTATTTTATTTTATTTTATTTATTGGAAACCTTTACGAAAATTGTACGAAACATGTTTCGAGCTATATCACACCTTCTTGAGTCAATTGTTTTCTGTTGTAGAGATTATTATTTGTAAGAAATTCAATATTTTTGACAGAGAGTACTTGGTGGAAGCCAACCTTTCACGTATGCATTATCAAACAGAGTACCGGAACCGGTCACAAATAAAAACGAACATGCGGAAAATCACTCAAGTATTTTACTAAAAAATATTATTATTTGTGTTTGACGCGACAGAATGCAGTGTATTGTGCTTACATTGGTAAGGGTATATTGCATCAATATAATACAACGTGAAATTTTGTCGAAACCGGTCACCAATAAAATTAAAAATATGTATGGAAAAACCATAGAAATGTTTTACTCAAAATATTAAAATGAAATTTCATCAATTGAATACTTGAATATCTAATAATCGTGATTCCTTGATGCCGCGCCGTCCTTTGCTCGGAGGGCGGAGGGCAAGGCAGAGGGCAGAGGGCAGAGGGCAGAAGGCAGAAGGCAGAAGGCAGCCTCTCGTCGGGCCCCCATGATTTATGGCGAGGCGCAAGCTGCTCCGGGGGCGGCAGATGATTCCATGTTTTTTAACATTGTTCACTGACTGCCTGACCGGCCGCGTTATCTCTCACCCCTCGCGCACCGAGTGCTTTGATACGGATCGATCATGGGGGACGTTTGCTTTGTTTAATTATTTTTTATTAAGTTTAATATTTTTAAAAAAATATCTATTTATATATAACAAATCTTACGCTGACCAATTATCGATTTATTTATGTATTTATAAAAAAAAGTCTTCACTTTGCTGAGGTGTATCCTATACTTCGTAATGAAATTAACGGGCTGGAATAAAAATATTACTTGCCGTATATTATTCGCAGTAGCCTACGATATATCCGATAGCAGCAAAATCTAAACAATAGCAAGCGACACGAAACAAATCGCCAAAACGGAGGAGCAGCTCCGAGGATCCGTCATTGTGCCCCCCGCTGGGGACTAATCGGCCTAGCCAGGCATTAGCCAAGCGGCGCCATTGTAGTCTGCGACACCTTCTCGGCGACACAGACCCCCTGAGCCGGTACCTAAGCTGCCTACACTCGCTGCGACACCTCCAGGCCGTCGCCGGGCCGACTCCGAGATACATAACACACTAAAGTCGGGGCGGGTACTAGTACCCGTTTCGCGGACTGCTGTCTAAAAGCGTGGCGCGTATTAGTACCTTTTTGAATGTGTTCACTCTAAAAGCGGCAGAAGGTCATTTTACTCTTTAGGTTTACAGCTCGTAATGTTTATTTAGACTCGTCAACGTTACTTCTACCGATACTGTCCAGTGATTCTGAACAAAGTGACAATGAAGAAGTGGAGTGATCAGAGAATGAAAATATTTTTTTAGGACAAAGTAGTGTTGTTGTAATGCCAAGTAATCCGCAAAGTGTGCATGAAGTGGTTCAACTTTTTATAGGAAACGTTTTATTTGACTACATGCAAATTAAAGAGTGTATAGACTAGATTTCACGCGCGCAATTTTTCTTGAATTTTGTCGCATCAGTTTAGTCAATTTGGTTACCCGCTTAGAGTGTGATAATACTATAAAGGAATCGTGTACTATGAGCTGCTGAAACCGGACGATACTGTCAATTGGCAAACTGATCAATTTGAACCATGCCAGAATGGGATAAGAGACCCGAACAAATGATATTAACGGCCCCTTCCGATTATCACTTGGTCTTGGCGCTGGCTTGGCTGGGCTTCACTTGGTCAATTTCGAAGATGTGGAAAATTGGTTGGATGAATGGTTTCGGTCTAAAGACGCGTCGTTTCATCGTCACGGTGTTCGTGTATTGCCAGAGTGATGGAAAAAATGTGTATCTAGCAAAGGACGATACTTTGAATAAACCATTTTTTTGTATTTCTCTACTAATTTTAAACTTAGTAGTGCACCTAATATAACCAAGAAGTGATAAGCCAGTAGCGTCCTTTTTAGGTTATTGTCTACGGCGAAACTACGATAAAAAACCAAAGTAAGAAACTTCTATTGGCTAATATTATGTTCTGGGTAAAATAAGTATATATACAAAAATCCTCAAATAAATCTATGAATTGATGAGTTTTGTCAGAATTTATGCCAGTTTTATTCTTCTTAGAAATTTCATGTTTTCTAAATTTTTTTTTTACATATTAACTGGTTTACATATGTAATTTTGAGACTCCCTGAAATGAAGATTTCCCCCATCAGCTTCAATAAAAGCGAATGATTTTTTCTCTCTAAACGTCACTAAAAATAAATTCCAATCTATAGAAAACACAGATTTCCTTACAACCCGAGTTATTTGTGCAATATGTGTAAGAAGGGATCAGTTATCCTGAAAGGAGCGATCAGGATTTAAAGGATTCCTGAACTAAGTCCATGTTTGGTTTACATTTAATTTGAATCGAATACAACTCACTTACACGGCCTGCTTTTGTACAATGCATGTTAAACTGAATGCAAGAATACCTGCAAGACTGAAAACAAATCTATACAAAAGGGAGTTTATTTTGTCATTTCGGCGGTATAAAACCTAAGCGTTTTGCTTGTACTAAAAAAATTGGCAGCTTTAGAATTAAAAGAGAAGTTTATCTTCACCAAGCCATTCTTTTCATACTCCATTAAACAAGTTTCTTCTAACCACCAGCTAAGATACTTTTTACTATCAAAGGTTTACTTTGTAATACTGTGGTTCATTATATGTATGTAGTAAAAAAATAGATAATATTGGCAGAGAGTGAATCTTATCGACTTTCCTAAAAAAAGTATTCTGTAAAAATCGATGACACTATCATGAGTATCGAGATTTTACAAATAGACTGCAATAATCAAACAATACTGTAATGTTATCAAATGTGAAGTCGCATATTCGAGTAATAAAGTGACAATTCTGGTGTCTGGTTGGCACACCAGAGGCAGTCCATTACCTGGCGAAATCGTGTCATTTAATTAATTTAATTGTCACTTTATTTTGCTATGCCGAAAGTTGATTTTTTTACAGAGTATTGAGAAAACTATAAATTATATTTATCTATTTTTTATTATTTAATTAACGTCCATTTTCAGGGTAAAATAAAATCTTGAAGATGTTGAAAAATTGGATAAAATGACGACTTTCAAAACCTAACTTTGTTAAAGATTTTTTTTTTTTTAATTTTCAAACTAATCCCAACAGGAGGGATTATAATTAATCTTTTAATTCCAATTGAAAAAAAACAGTCATAAATGTTTAGGATCCTTGGAACAGGAACATCGCGAAACTCTAATCCCGAAACTTCAATCGGAAAAACACATATTTATCATATTAAAAGTAAATTATATGAATAAAAAAATTTAAAAAGTAGAAGAAGAAAGGATGTATCTAACTATCTGCATTTAAATTTTTTTGATTGGTGCAGTCGATTTTTCGCAATAGGTACAAGCAAACGGTCAAAAAACTCGAATATGCGCCTTTGCCCCTTAATACAGTAGCATCATTGATAGCACGACGATGAGTTGTTCATCTCGGCTCGGGATATTACGAAAACAATACTTAGATTTTAAATTAAACAAAACAAAAAAAAATATCAAGTAGTAATGTTATCAAATGTGAAGCCTCCGTTAATACAGTAGCATGATCGATACTAGTGTATTAACGGAGGAGGAGTCGCGGGCCTCTCCGGCGCCGGAAGTGCCCGCAGCGCGATGCCACTTTCCGGTCCGCGCAGTCGAAAATAACAAATGAAACTCGAAGCGGGGGACAATGGCGCGCGCTTCCCTTCCGGTGTCGATCGGTGGAAAGCGACGGGCGGCCGATGTCGCTTGATTGATCTGTGAATGGAAATGATATCCGAGTTTGCCCTCGGTGCTTAACTTTGAATTAAAGCTGAATAAATATCTGTTTTTTGCCAGTGGCGTGCCGTTTGTACAAACAATTTTTTTCTTTTTACATATGTCGATTTTTTTATTAAACGTCAATCAGATGCGTATTTATTACCCATTACGGGTTTATTATATTATTACTAATATGATTAGGCACATTAGTTCATATAAAGAAGATGATTTAAAGAAACTCTCAGAAAAATATCATCGTGATTTGTGTGGGATTTGAACCCACATCCCCTGGTTTACATGACCGGTGTACTAACCCTTGTACTAACGAATCACTTCCGTTTATCGAGAATTTTTAACAATCATACTCTAAGAAATTCAATATTTTTGGAATTCCATTTTAATATTTTTGAATAAAATACTTGAGTGATTTTCCACATTTTTATTTTTATTAGTGACCGGTTTCGACAACCTTTCACGTTGGCATTATCAAACAGAGTGAATCATACTCTACATATGAATCAATGTGCCCAGGCAAATCCCACACAAATCACGATGATATTTTTCTTAGAGTTTCTTTAAATCATCTTCTATGTATGAACTAATGTGCCTAATCATATTAGTAATAATACAAAAATATTTTATTAGTTTTGCAGGCTTGTCTCTGTAGAAACAGGTCTCAGAGTTCTTATACTATGCATATATTTTTTATTTTGTAGTGGTGAGATCTTTCGGGCCGTACAAGAAGCATTAATAATATTGAATAATACTTTTAATTCTTATAAGTAAAAAATCCCATGTAAAATCCGCACAGTCTAGCTTCAGAGAAAATTAAAAGTTTTTATAAGGTTTTTTGAAATTTTGTTTTATATTAAAATAGACAACTACTGTTCTCGTTAATCTTATTGGTTTTTAATCAATTGACTCTTCAAATCAAACAGCTATACTTATTAAAAAATATATACATATTTATGAGATATTTAACGCATGCCTTGTAGTCAATATATTTTAATCATTGTGATTCCGAAGTGGTTTTTATTAACTGTATACATTTTTAAAATTATTGTGTTTGAATGTAATATTATTGATTTCCAATAATGTTATAATATTACGTATGTATATAGTTGTTATCGATGATGTGGGTGTTGCATTTCAAATATTAATCTCGCCTGGGTTTTTTGTTTGAACAATGTTAGATAGGCAATATTGTATCCAATATTTTTGCTTCGGATAACGTTTAAAGTGATATTTGCTAACCCTTTCACAAAGTAATAAATAATTATTGATTATTAAATATATTTTTTAAAAAATCTACTTCAATATAAATCAAATGGTTTATGAGACTTAACAACTCAAATAATGAAATTAATCTACATTTTTGGTTCATGTAAAAAAATATAAATCTTCTTTTAAAATATTAAATGTTAACTTTGTGATTTTCTGCATAAAAAAAATAAATACCGGAGACGTTACAAATATTGATATCCTGTTTATTATTCATAGCTTAATTTTCTATTTAAAAAAATACCTATGAAATTCGCCAGTTTTGCTTCCTACTCTTGTCTTTAATTTGTGTAGTTATTTATGATTTTTAATTGATTAAAATTTGAAAAAAACGAATAAAAATTATAATATTTTCATATCAAAGTATTTTATAAATAACTTTATTTGAATTATCATCTTTAGTAAATATTTTATGTACTTATATTATCTAATGAAAAAATGATAACAGGTAAATCATCTGATATTTTTTTATTACCTAACAGTATCGTTACTCCTTCCCTGACCCCACCTAACTAAAAAAATGCTAATCAAACCTTATTTAATTAAGATAGACTTAAACTCTTCAAATTCGTTCCCCCAAAAAAAACTATCATTTTATACTATATGTTACCTTCATGTGTAAGACATATCACATGCTTTATATGATTTTGAGTAATTTAAAATTTATACAACGACGCAGGTAAGGTGCAATTGATTCAAAATTTAGATTTGTAAATTGTGGCTTATATGAATAAAAAGGTTTAAACAATAACCATAGATTAAAAAAATTATATAGCAAAAAAAATATTACGTTGGAATATTTCGTTTAAATATAATAATGATTTTAATTTGAAATTTCCATTTGAAACCCATAGCAACAAGTTTGAATACAATGTGGTCAGATATAAAATCGGTTTTCTGAAGGGTTCTCACTTCATACCTGTTAGCGAGCAGGTAGATTATCAGTGGCGGAGTTGATTTTTTATTTCGGCGATGCTGAAAGAGTTGATAACCAATAGAGATAGCGTATCGCCATGATAAGTGTAGCGGCTGCTGAAACGTGAATCACAAACCTTCAACAACGTTCTCTGTAACTGAAAAAAACTCTTCAATTGAAAATGTACGTTCTCAAAGTAACGACCAAACCCCAAACAGCATTTATTGTACCTTTTATACCAGTGCTTCTCAAAGTGGTCTCTACGGACCCCATGGGGTCCCTGGGATCATTCAGGGGGTCCTTAGAAAATTAAAATCGATTTGGGGGTCCCTGAACAACGTCAGGGGGTCCGCGCAAGGTTTAATCTAAAATAAAAAAAATTGTGATACATTTTTGTTAATATGGAAGTTAAAATAAATAACAATGAATACATTATTAGTGATTTTTGCGTCCTAAGTAAAATATAAATATAGACAGGTGCATAAAATACAAATAATAACAGGTATCGCGGTGAGTCAGGTAGGTTTATAGAGTCGATACTTGCACCAACTAGTCTATAATATTAATTTATGTAGTTTTTCACCCAGGGTCCGTAGGCAAGTTTTCACTATGAATGGGGGTCCGTGGGCAAGTTTTGATTATGATAGGGGGTCCGTAGGCAAGTTTTGACAATGAAAGGGGGTCCATGGGCAAGTTTTGACTATGAAAGGGGGTCCGTGGGCCAAAAGAGTTTGAGAGCCAGTGTTTTATACAGTGGTTTATTTCTTATTTTATTCCAACAAAGCCTTTGAAAGGCGAAAGTACTCGCATATATTTTTTTTTATTATCTACTTGCCAATTTTTATTTGTTATTTTACGGCGTTAAAAATGAGTAGTGGCAATACGTTGGACGGTTGTCGGTTGTCGGTTGTGTTGCGACGTGTGCAGGAGGCTTTAAGTAAAGGTTGGCAACTTCGGCTCGTCAGTTATCATGTCGCCGGTTTATATTATTATTCGACGTTATCTTTTCCGATAGGAATCCACAGATAGCGTAAGCCGTGGAGTCATAAAACTACTGAACTATTCACCGAAACTTCACATTTTGTACTTATCCAATTTACGATTATTTTATACGACTATATTTACACACTCTATTTCATTTTGCTTAACATAAATTATGGTGCTTTTTTAAATATAAAATTTGGAAAAGTATCCTACAGTTCGTTGAATTAGATACATCACTAGACAGGGATAGCTGACAAGTGTGAGCTCGAATCCTTCTCATGACTCAAACACACATTTCGCGGATTTTCGTCGTTTCATGCGAGGATCGAATATCTAAAATCATATTGAATACTCAGTAAACCTAACTGCCCACATTTTAAAAAAATAACCATAGGTTAAATTAATAATTACCATTTTCAAATACCCGTCGGCCATTTAAAATATAAATATTTTAACCTTTGCATAAATTATTATCAAATGATAACGAACTTGTGTAAATAAGAGACCAATAAGTATATATTTATTTATCAAATCATCATCGCTTGGTGTCTAGTTCAGGGGTAGGAACACAGTTTGGCTGTCGAATCGGTAAAAATTAAAAAAAAGTGGGATTCCTTTAAAAATACTACTAAATATACTTCCTTATACATATTTTTATGATAGGAGGGTTTTATAAATTTTGATCGCAATACTTAAAAATCTATTCACATACTACCTGTAAATAGATTACTCATTATAAATATATATATTTTTTTTATTTATTGAAGTAAATTACGGGTCCAGTTCGCGGGCCGCCATTTTCCTATGCCTGATTTATTTTCATGTAAATATTCGTACTCACCTGGCGCCTTGCAATGGCGCCAGGTAATGTAATGGTGTACCCAATATTTCTGGTCTAATCTATTTGTTATCACATTTTAATTAATATAAGATTTTAAGTTGTACAAGATGACGCGACCGGTTTTATTAAGTCACCGACGGAAAAAATTTCATCGATGCCAATTTTATGTATAATTTTTTTTATATTAATTGGTGCGGTCCCATAATAAAATTTTATTTAAAAAAACCATTTATGTTGTTTCCGGTATGCCAATTTGCTGGCGAAACCGGTAGATTAATAAAATAACGTAGATATTATAAATTTCATTAATATATAATATAGCTTTATTTTATAATAAATACTAAAGGTGTAGGTATAAATTAAAATAATTGTAGTTTTTAGAATATTCGTTTTATTTTTGCTATTTAAAATGTACATCATGTTTATCTATTGACTAATATTCACACACAAATAAATATTAATATTCCTTTTCTTAACTTTAACATCTTCGTCCTACTTTCAGCTACGCCGTATTATTATAATTTGTTTCTTTACAAATTCTTACAAATAATTTAATTGATATAATAATATTTTCTGCAGGTTATTATTAATATTTATGTACAATTTATATTATATAACATTCAGATGAATTAGACATTTATAAATTTTAAAAAATCATTCCCGCAAAATACGGCCTCCCGAGAGCGCGAATAAACATTTTATAAATTAAAATTTTACCGGGTTTATTTTTTTTGTTTTAATATTCGTATTATTATTGAAACCTCGCTTTGACGCTGTGTACGATGATTCTGTTAAATGATATAATAACTTTTGGGAAAACCATTTTGTTTCAAAAAATCAACAGACAGATAAGATAAAATACAATTCGAGATATTGTATATGATAAGTATATTATTATATTTATCACAAATATAAATATTATTTTAGGATGTTCGGATACACAATTTTAAGTATTTTTTATAAAAGTAATGAATATTTGTTTTCATGGTAGGTAAATTTGTTTAAAGGAAAGCTACCTGAGGCTTGTGTAATTACCAGTGGCGTTCTGTGCATACTCCTTAGATTAGTATTGAAATTTACACCACGCCACTGGTAATTATTATATGCTACATAATGTATAAAAATTCCAAAGTATAACCCATAATTAATTTCATCCTACAATTGTGACAAAATGCTACAATTATTCTAGGAAAAATATTTTAATTTAACATATTTTGTACACATTTTTAATTTATATTTACAGATGTTTTCGTTTTGTATTCTTCGGTATTAATTTTCTTTATAAGGTATTAGAATTCAAACCAGTTTGCTTTTGACTATACTGATCGAAATATTTTATACCTTTAAACATTGAAATTAATTTATATTTTCAATTTTCAATGCCATTTCATATTTAATGATATAATAACATTTTTGGTATTAAAAGCTGTAAAGTCGTAAAATAAAAATAAAAAAAAGCAACTCAGTGTCGATAACACCGCGGGTGTTTACTTAAATGTTTTTTTTTTACTTTTTATAAATTATAACGGCAACAAATATGAATAGCTAACTGGCTAGAAGATAACGATCATTTTAGTTTTTTAGAGAAATCATAATCTTCCAGCCATTTGGCTGTTTGCCTTGGATAGGCATAACTATATTTATTCAATCTTTATGAGATAATGCATATTTTTTTAACGGATTTACTATGTATTATTTTTTTTTAACATAATGTTTAAAACTCAACATTCAATAGAAATAAAATCGACCAAATCTTTATAGCTGTTAAATTATCTTTTCATACAATAACTGTGGAATGATTATATAGTTATATTAAGTTATTATCATTTGGTTGTTCCCATTATCATTACTTATCTTGGGAATGGAATCGTAATCAAAACGAATGTTCAGACGATTTTTACGAAACAATTAAATTACAATACAATCTCACAAATAAACATTTTAATCGCTGGAATGATGCAAAGATCAATGAATATTTTTTTACAAAATAACTTGTAATTTAGACGTATGGAAGAGATAAAAATATATTACAATTTATTAATTCAAATAAACTAAACATAACTAAAATACATTGCCTTTGATTCAGAGTCGTTTACTAAAGATAGTACAGTTTAATAACGCCATTACGTATAGTTTTACAGCTCTAAATCGACATTAAACCATACTTTGCTTTAGACCTGCTTTAGTAATGACTCTGCATAAGACAGCAAGTGCTTACAAGACTACTTAAAACTAAGCATTCGAATTTTGCATTAAGAACCTAGGATATTTGGTTTTTAGATATTTAATTATAGTTTTTTTAATCGTATGAGGAACCAAGACATATTATGTACAGTATTTACAAAACATTATAAGGAAGTTATTCATTTATATCTATCTACATAGAACATATAAAAAACTGTTTCCAATCAGCATAAACTTATATTTATATTTTATAATTAATTTTCTAAAAGGTGTACATCAAAGTCACACATCAATCAAGTATTGCTTATCTTTTATGCTATTCTTTTAGGAAAGGAATTATTCCACTGAATTTTAAGTATAAATAATAACTCAATTAAATGACATACTAGTACAGTGGAATTCCTTAAAGCTTCCATTTTTTTTAGCGATTGAATCCACTTGTCTATTTGCAAATCTAATTGTTCGACACGGTTATTGTTACGTAGTTTATTTTCACCACCAGCACCTCGGTTGAGGTGGCATATGTCCAGGCTGGAAGGTAGGAAGCAAGGACGCTGATATGTCTCCAGGTCCTCGCGCCCCTGCGCATGGTCTCCCATCCCTCACCAGCACCGGCACGGCCACCCTTCTCGGAGACGCCAACGACCCCTGCTCCTGCATGCCCTTCTCTTGGTGCGCCCTCTTCGTCTTGTATCTGTGGTTCTGGAACCAGATCTTGACTTGCGTCGGTGTCAGCCGGATGAGGCTCGCCAGGTGCTCTCTCTCCGGCGCCGAAAGGTACCGCTGCTGTCTGAATCTTCGTTCCAGCTCGTACGTTTGCGCTTTGGAGAAAAGCACTCTTCGCTTGCGTTTCTTGTGCGCTTGTAACTGACTGAGGTTGCCGTCGTCCTCGTCGTCGTCCTGGTCGTCATCTTGGAGATCTTCCGATCTTCTGGGTGGTCCCAAAGATGCCATAGGCACGTCGGAAGCGGCAGGTGATGTGCTGTCTGGACTGGCTTGCTGTCCTATCAAGCCTGTTGACAAAAAAAAACGAATTAAATTAATTAACGAATAGGTACTATTACTAATATGATAAGGCACATTAGTTCATACGTAGAAGATGATTTAAAGAAACTCTCAGAAAAATATCATTGTGATTTGTGTGGGATTTGAACCCACACCCCCTGGTTTACATAATCACTGGATGTGGGTTCAAATCCCACACAAATCACGATGAAATTTTTCTGAGAGTTTCTTTAAATCATCTTCTATGTATAAACTAATGAGCCTTATCATATTAGTAATAATATAATAAACCCGTAATGGGTAATGAATACGCATCTGATTGACGTCCAATCCAAAAAATAGACACATATAGGTACAAAAACATTTTTTTTAATACTATAATATATTTAACATACGCCACGGGTATGTCTTAACTGACTCCTTAACGTAAAATATAGATTAAATGATAAACGTGTTTGATTGTAAAGAATAGCTATTCATATTTTATAAACGAACAATGGCGTAAAACGATGATTAGGTATTTTTATTGTACGAGAAAGATAAAATATAATCTATTTCACCTGTACAGTGTATCTATTGAATATCCAATGAGATCGATCTGTTTTTATACAAGATTATTTCCAAACGCTCGCTTTTGTAATCAAGCATTTATCCTATATCGTTAGCAGCGCACAGGAGTTCGTACCCACGCTGTATAATACTCTACCCGACAAGTAGGCACTGACACAACACCCGATCACTTATTATTCGGAATAGCCCAAATTAATGAATCTTGATTCGATACAAAAGTTGGTTTTAGTAAAGAGTTTATTCAAACGATCGAGACCCCTGGAGAAGAAAGCGCTGGTGGATGATGAATGACCGGGGAGATGATGATGCTCCGCATCCGCAGTTCTTTGCTCACTCCTCATCCATCATCGTTGAGACTAATTAATGACTTCCCTGGCAGAGTTGTTGGCTCTGAATAGGAGAATATCTAATGATATAAATTGTTATAAACACCTACCAAAATTTATAAAGTTTTAAGGAATAATACTTGCTAATCAATCACGTTAAAATTTATCGCTTACGTCTGTAGAATCATAATAGAGCTATACGAGTAATTGTTCAAACATATTTTAATATATATAAAACCTAAATTCAAGCTTATCAATTAAAAAATATAAGTTTAAAGTAATCAAATCCGTATAAAAAGTTTTCTCAAACTGTCGCAAAACACTGTAAGTTTGAACCGGGCCAACCCTTAAAGCATGCATGAAGTTATTCATTTAAAGAAAATATACGGAAGAAAACGGAACGGCCGCATTTTGTCATTAAAATTAATATTACCCAAAAGGTTGAAGTCATAAACGAAACACAATTAACCCAAAAACTCGACAATAAAAAAAACTTAATAATACGCTGACTGTTAAAATAAACATAAACTATAAATCAAATATAATAAAAAAAGCCAATAAAACAACAACGGAGGGCTACAAAAACCCAGTTTATAGTGTCACAATTTATATGTCCACAATTACATGCAGAATTAGGCTAGTACAATGCGGCATCCATTCCTTTGTGGCCTGGCGGATCGCGGAGGTGTTATATATGGCCTGCCGTATCGAGGTGGTGCAAAAAAACCGAGGCCTACGTTTCACGCTATTGTTGAGCTCCCATTGTCACGGGCCGGGATGGGGCGGGAGGCGATTTTTTTCAATCGAATTTGGCAGCTGCCATTTTTGAAAATTGGGAGGGTTTTAATTTGCAATAAATAACGTTATTTTTGTGAATTTTTAGAATAAGCCATCTTGAATGAGTCGGGCGCTGTTTGAAGAACGACGGATAAAAATCGAAAATATACATTCATATTTTGTTAAAAAAAAAACTAAATTAATTAAGTCCTCAATGCAAGGCATTGATTGTATGCAATTGTAGAGAATATTTATTGTTGCATTTGAAACAAAAGCGTGCAGGTAAGCTACCCCCTCCCCGGCGAGGCCACTCCCCTCGGAGCAGGGGTGGGGCTGGGGTGGTTCAGGGGTGGTTCAGGGGTGGTTCAGTGGTGGGGGTAACTACAGTTTAAGTAGAGCTGTGTGCGGAGGGTGCCGCTGTGTCGGTGGCTTGTTTCTGCTTGTCTGTTTGTTCGTGGACGGGAGTGAACTAGCACAATGGTGACAATAACTCCAGTGGCTCCCAAGGGAATAAATATTATTTTAATTAAATTTTTAAAAAAATCTTACGTAACGGTTTGTTGAAGTACACACAGTAAAAAAAGATTAAATTTAAATCTTGTGAAAAAATGTCACCAAAAAAAAAATAATACTTTTGTAATAAGGTACGTTGCCTGTTAAAGTTAATATATCGAAATAAATAGTTGGGTGCTGGTGAGATAAAAAGTTGATTTTCACTGGTGCTGAAAATCACACCAAGTATCCCCCTCGTGTGTAGGTACATCTGCTATTTGATTCCAATGTCGTCATGGTTAAAACTTCATCATTCGTCGCGCACATCGCCGGTGCGGAACCCTCGCAACCCTCACTCCGCTGGCGACCAGCCCCTTCTAGGTATCACATTTGTCAGGAGTGGATTTTAAAGCCTTTCAAAAGAGCTTTGAGGGTACGATTTTTACAAATGGAGATTTCGATGACGAATGACTTAAAAACACAATCAATACAAAAATAATAAAAAAACACAAATTTATTGAAGTGCGTTTTTATATGATGACTTTTTTGAAAATACAGATTTTAAATTTATCTTAATAAAAATAGATTGATAAATATGTCTATTACTACTATCCCACACAAATCACGATGATATTTTTCTGAGAGTTTCTTTAAGTCATCTTCTACATATGAACTAATGTGCCTAAGCATATTAGTAATAGATTGATAAATATTTATATGTATATAAATAATTAAACAATAGGCTTTTTAAACGACATTGGAGCGTGTAAAAATATCAGCGACCAAACTAATTTTATATTGATTTATTATAAAAAATACACGGTCATTAGTAGTTTGTCATACCGCAGTACAAAAAATAAAAACGGACTTGAATTATTTTAAAAGAAAATAATATGTAGATAAACACAAGGCATCTCTTCAAATTATTTATATATATATATAGTCATAAAAAATATTCATCGTAAGATGACTTTTATCCACTTCGGTATTTGGAATACTTCGACTGTTAATACAATTAATTTTGCAGAAAAAGTAAATTTAAATTAACCCACCTAAAAAACTAAATCATTGCAACGCAACCTGACACATATGTAGTCACACAGCAGTCAGTTAATCATAAAAACAATCTCACATATTATCATGTAAATTAAAACGGCTCTATGAATACGCTAAAGCTTACATCGGCCCTCGACAAATACACCAAGAGCTCGCATACTCCAAGGCTAATCCCCGCAGCCCTCGCCTTGCTTACTGCAGACGCTTTATTCTCTGCAACCCGATTTGAATGACAAACAAAGCCTGAGTGTCGGGATAAACGAAAAATCCACATCTACTCGCCGGTCCGTGTTGCCACCCCAAAAAAACGGGTAATTATTCCGAGACCGTGCGTAGTCTTCGGTCGCGTTGTAATCGTGGATTTCCGCCATGCGATATGGCAACAAATTGTTTTTGGGGTGTGACGTCACGAGGGGCGGCCCTCCGACTTTGTTGGGCTGCTGGGGACCAGAATCGCCCTCGTGTGAAAGTGGGACCACTGAATCTACAGGATGAACAGGAAAACCTGGACCCCGCGATCGAGGCTTTTATCTGCAGGTTAGACCCAACTATCGTTTCGGCTCTGATGGTTGGTCAAAGTCTTAAATCTGCACTCTACGTTGGACCCGCTGCTGGGGTTTTTATTTGAAGATCAGGTCTCACAACTGCTTTGTGTAACTCAATGGCTCTCTAACTCTTTTGGACCACGGATCCCTTTTCATAGTCAAAACTTGCCCACGGACCCCCTATCATGGTCAAAACTTGCCCACGGACCCCCTTTCATAGTCAAAACTTGCCTACGGCCCCTGGGTGAAAAACTACATAAATTCATATTATAGACTAGTTGGTGCAAGTATCGACTCTATTGCGTTCCTGTATTAACCTGCCTGACTCACCGCGATGCCTGTTATTACTTGTATTTTATTCACCTGTCTATATTTATATTTTACTTAGGACTTAAATATCGCTAATAATGTATTAATTGTTATTAATTTTAACTTCCATATTAATAAAAATATGACACAATTTTTTTATTTTATATTAAACCTTGCGCGGACCCCTAGACGCTGTTCAGGGACCCCCAAATCGATTTTAATTTTCTAAGGACCCCCTGGGCTCCGTAGGGACCACTTTGAGAAGCACTGGTGTAACTGATGTGTGAATTTTAAGCGCCCCACACACGTAGCAACAAATTGATGTCTCGTTCAACAAAGTGAATATCATTCTTCAATTTGTTGAACGAGACGTTAATTTGTTGCTACGTGTGTGGAGCGCTTTAGTCAACTTTTAGAACCCGCTTTAGTCAACTAGAACCCGGCAATCGAGTGAAGGGATGGATTCTAGATTGGTGCTGCATGATATTCTGGCTAACATAACCTTATATTATGATGTAAGCTCTAAACCCAAAATGTTAAGTAATTCAAGCCCTACACACATTGCAGTTGGTCGGTTGTGTTGCCCCGATGATATCACTATGAACAAGCTAACTTTCAAATAACAATGAATTTTAGATACACACGTGATAGCCGGAATATAAATGTCGTTTCTGTGATCAATTTAGCAGTGTTTTGGCGTTTGATAGCGTGACATTTATTTTGCGGGAGCCGTGTATTCAGCAGCCTCCCTCACGCCCCTGGCCCCGGCTATTAGCGCTCCCGGTGGTACAGTACTTTATTTATTGATGGCAACACAAAGGCCCGCCGGCCGCAAGAGTCGCGCTAACTACCCCCGCCATTACGCACAGCCTAGCCGCCATCTTGTAAATATATATATATATATATATATAATACGAGGCAATACTCAGTGATTACAATTTGATACCATATACACAGATTTTTTCAGGCTGGTAAAAATCGCCATCACTGGCATGATAAAAAAATATTCCGATTTTATTTGTAAAACCATCTTTAGTAAAGAGGGCTATACAATGCTTTATTGTCTATACAAAAAAAACATATACTATAGGAAACGTGAGAAATATTTGGTATATTAGTGCGCGTGCAAACGAAGGTGTAACAGAACGACTGCCTATATAAGTCGATAAATTTTACCAAATGCCTCTTGGCCATATAATATACGCTCAGCTTTAAATAAATTTATTTTAAGAAGTATGAACGTAATTATATATTTGTTTGCAAATCACTTGTTAAGCTCAGCGCGTACTCCATGTTAATAAGCACTCGTGTGCAGATTTATGTTGTATCCGATAAGATTGGCATCTCTCGAAGGGTCCAAATCCGCCAATTCGGCAATTCATCACAATCCGCAATCGGAGTCGAAATTATGCCGTTTTTGATCTGCGGAATGATTATCTCACTCGGGGATTAGCACTGCTTTGAGTGCACTTCATACTTAATAGATAAGGACCGCTCATGAGTGCCAAACATTTCACAGGTACTTTTTTATTCGATTGAGTAATAAATTTGTGTGAGAAATCCATCGTTCGTGTCGTATTATTTAATCATCACAGAGTTCAAAATCTGTGTATGCAATTTATTAATTGAGTGTAAAATAAGCATAATATTGCATGTAAAATAACTTATCGTAAAAGATAAATCACGTGAAATATTTATCGCCTTGAGTGTACGATGAATCCGTCTAGTGTAAATTTTGATGAAAATTGTTATAAAAATATTGAATGTGTGCTTTTAAATATTTTGAAGCATCGCAAAGTGTTTTTCCTTGTAATAACCTCATACCACTGATAATATTACTATGATAAATAAATTTATAAGAATTGTCGTATATATAGGTACTTGATAAATCAGTAGTAAATAATATATAAATAACCATACCTAAAATATTATAAAAACACTAATTTACCAATATAAAAAAAATTATAATTCTTCACAGATTAAACGCCTCGTTTCTTTATGTTATATTTCAAGCTAAATCGGTGAGTAATAATTCGTAAAATTCAATATTCACTTAAATTTTCTCACTGACCTGGTTTAAAATGTATTGAATATGTAAACGTTAAATCAAGATTGTTTAATTTGGTTTTCGTGTTATCGGTGTGTATTTATCTAATTATCTGATTTTTATGATAATATAGGCGATATCAATATATTGAAACAAATATATATTTGATCACACTTTTTGGGGAAAAGAATCGTTGGTTTAGTACCCCTGCCTCATTGTCTAAAGTGTTCAATTTTCTTAAGTGGTCAAAATACTCGATGATATTTTATGAATAATGTTATAATTAATTAAGTAATGAGTTTGCATATCTCGGATATCTGGTAATCGATCTGCGATTGCCACTTGCCCTGAGTGGAGTTCGAGTGGTTGGCTTTACTGGAGAGTCTGACAAACTCTATTGCTGATTTGATGCCAATTAAATAATAAACACAATCATTAATTTTACGTTAAAAATATTTCTTGAACTTTCATAATTTCAATTTGCCAATAATTTTAACAGCCGTTTATCAATATATCCGATGATTTTCAGGCTGATGCTGATTTTCAGGCTGAACGGACCTAAAATTTTGTGTGTTCTTTGTCTTTATTGGCTGTAACTAAAATGTTCCTCTCCAGGCGTCATTTCTGCCGACTTGAGCAGTTCGAATACCGTAATTTATTATAAATTAGACTCTTTAAAACATATCTAATGTCGTTAAAAATACGAAGCCTAGAAAAATGTATAAAATGTCAACTTTAATTTAGTTTCCTACTACAAATATATAAACCAAGCAAGGTAAGACACAACAAATTTTAATAATGTGTCATTACTGGTATAACAATTTGTACATTAAATTTAATCTCCTAATACCTTTTGTCTGTTGTAAAACTTGCGGTTTTGTTGGTCATGCGATCAAGAGAAAATCCAACCCAAGGCTGAAAACCTCCCTCGCGAATTGAACAATATAATGTGACTTTCGTAATAACACCAGAAGATATTTAAACGGAATCATACTGTTGCAATCACTTGTAAAAGCTTATGGTTTGCTCAAAATAAGGTTAACGTAATTTTTGAGATGTTTGTTGAGAGGAAGTGACATTGAATATGTCTACTCTAAAAACGACAGTTATAAAATGTCATCTTGTTGAGGGTCAAGGCATTTGATTGCTGCGTTTTATATTAGTCTCTAGAACGCTCCTCTCAGTGTTGTTTGAGAGCATAGGATGAATGTTGGATAAAGGTCTTACCGTGGTGTTCGGGGTGGAGGTTCCAAGGGGCTGGTAGGGAGCGTTCAGCGGTGAAAGTGGGCGCGGGGGCGGTTCCTTCATTCCTGCCTTCTGGCATATCCAGGATGTCGCAGATGTGGAAGCCGCTCGCTCTCTGTCCCGGTGCCTTCATACTGTCTAGTAATCTGCAACAAAACAACCCTGTTTAAAAAATATCCTAATAAATAAATATATATCGAAAAAAAATAGTTTAGGAGAGACACAAAAATAATATTAGTGAGCGCTTGCACTTTCGAGGTTATCTCCGAGTTTTGAAATTACTGTTGTGGTTGAAAAAGTTTCACAAATTAATCAAGTTATTTCCGATCTACATTTCGAGGTTGAAATCATCGGATATAATAAACAAAATCGTTAATTTTCACATCATGAATAGCAAGTTATTTTATAGATGGTTTAATAACGCGTATAAACCTTAGGGTCAATGTTAGAAATATAATTTGGAGTTAATGTTAGTCTGATTCATGAAAAAGAGTACGCTTCAACGAGTGTATCTTGAAAGTATTTTATATTTTATTTATTTGGTAATCCACTGCCTTGAAATCATCACAAACGTAGATATTTACGAGGATATGTGTTAAGTGCGTTAACATGTTGCATTAATTACAGACTTAATATACAATAGAAGTTTCCAAAGTCGACGATTAGAAAGTAGACTTAAGAAAAATTAGCATTGTTTTGTGTTTTAAAATTAAATGAAATGAAGTCGTTCTTTCTATGAACATATCAAACCCCTATCTTCTCAAAAAAATAAGCAAGGAATTTCTCCGTTTACCACGGAGTCTGTATTGTATTATTAATGAAAATCAAATCCAGGTTAAGTTAATTTCCACCAGTGACCATTTTTTGTTTACGGTTTTAAGGCACTTTTAAGCATTGCATCTATTCAATGTCTGCGTTTTCGGAGAAGCCGTTTTTTCTATGGACAAATTATAAAACTCTACCGATCATTCATATTCCTAAAGTTAAGCTTTTTGTGAAGTCAAATAGTAATAAAACTGAAGGGATGCCGCTCGATTATGTCTGAGCACGTTCAGGTATTTTCACAGACCACTTGTCAGAGATCTCCCATTGACGGGGTTTCTTTTCAGGACTTTCCAACCATCGAGGTTGTGATTGTCCAAGTCTTTCAAGAAGTCACGTAATCCTAGAAGTGCGTCCTCTAGAGCCATAGAAGATCTCGAGTCCACTTCTCATCCTTGAAGACCAATTATTTGTCTGTAAAACCGTCTCGATCATTTATCACAGTGTGAATGGTTTTTTTTTTATATGAATATTATAACTAGATCTTCTTGAATGATTTTAAGGCATGTCTTGATGATTTTTGAAATTTCATCGTAAGGGAGTCACTATCTTGGAATATGTCTCAAAAATTAATACCTGAATGTTTATAGTATATTTTATAACTTGTAAATATTATAAGATAATCCAATCTCATATAAGTGCCGCAAAGCTTTGCTGTAAGATGCAAACCTAACATGTTTGCGAAACTAGTCGTGTCAAAAATAAAATATGGAAATAACACTGAAAATATTCTTTTAATAGGAATAGTTTGTTGATATATCGAGCAGTGAGTAAAGTAAAAAATAAGAAAATCAAAACCGACTGAATAGTTATACCGATTCCTAAAATTTAAAAGAAATATTTGCGGTGTAAATGTGTGATATAAACGAATGATGATTAGTAATAAAAATCACTTTTTAATGGTTAAATTAAATCGGAAGTCATTATTTATAAAAGTTTAAATATATATTTTTTGTTTTGAATGTTTAAGCACACATATCAAATGTTACTTGTTATTTTACCGTAATTTATACAAGAGGTCGTAGAGTTTTATTGTATTTTCAAAATTCAAATCTTCTAACATCCTGTTAATAAACGAATTCAAAGGAAACCGCCATTTTTAAGCAAGTGTTAAGCACTAGGAAAATTATGAATACCTGTGTGTATGTTTTTTAAATTTTGAGTTTAAATGGGTGTATTGAGGATAAAGCACGTCCGAGGAGGCACATAAAGAAATATATTAAGAGTATTGTTTAGGGCACGTAGTCGTGCGAATGTGAATGGTCTACCTGTAGTGGAGGAATTGCTGTTCCAGGGACTTCTCCACAGCCGTTTGCGAGGTGTTGTATCTAATGTGGAAAAGAAAAATATATTAGGAAATCAGAAGTATAAGAATCTAGGGCATAAAAGACATAGAACATAAAATATGTGAGGAAGCAAGAAACGCAAAAATATATATTTTTGTGTTCGTAGGTTTTAGTTGTTGTTATGAGATAATTCGGCTTGCCTTGAATTATTAATAACTCATTAATTTATATACTAGTTATATATTTATAATCCATTCATCAGCTCATGAACGTAACACTGTGCAATAATAATAATAGTTTTTATAGGTAATTATAAAAATTCATCGGAAAAATTACTAATTATTTCTGTTATATCAAGTTTCACGTGATTTGGAATCGCTTGAATAAATACGCTTATTTTTTTTTATATTCAAAGTTACATGAATATAATATACGTATAATATATTTTTATTAAAACCAATTCAAACACAGGTTAGTTTTAAGTCAATCCATTTTGTATAAGTTTAGTCATTACGGGGTGATGAATGGATAGTAAGAATATGAAATCAATGAGTTTTCAATAATTTATCAAATAAATTGTAAATATGAATGCAACGTTTTGAAAATATTATTTTCTTCAAAATAATGGATTAAGTCATCTAAACCACCCTCAAATACAAATGGGTGGTTTAGGTAGTCTCTAGTGGGGTTGCATTCACATATTATAGATCTTTTCAGAATCTGAACCTTTGATTACATTTTTACAGCTTATTTGGACAGTACAGTTATTCACTTATCACAAATTATTATTTCAAAATAAAAAAAAACAAATAAACGTATTCAATTTGTTTTCAAAGAAGAGATAAAAAAACCGTGTATTTAGTTTTACAATCAATCGATTGTTATTTAGGGAATATCTGTGCTTTCATATAAATTTTATTGTTACTTATATGCTATCGTGAATTTTTTTTTTGTCAATAGAACCTCTGTTTTTTCCAGATACCCTTTTTTGTTTTCTTCCAATAATCGATTCTGTTGCTGATTATGTAGCAAAATCGTTCAGTAATGTGTTTCACTTAAACAATTACATTACAAGCGTCCATTAATGCGGATATTTTTATAAATCTTAAGTAGGGTATTGGAATTACCAGAAACGACAAAACCAACTGTTATTACCAAAGCCGTAAATTTACTCCAAAAAATTATATGGGAATCAAGCGTTTCTTGGAATTTTTGATGGACACGGATTTATCCTCAATACGTAAATACCTAATAAATTAGATATAACACTTATTTATTTCTGATTAAATGTATACTTCGTCTAGTTGCAGTAGCAGTGGGCTCCCCGTAAAACGAATGCCTTGAAATTAAAACGTAGATAAGGTTCTGATCTTTTAGCAAGTATTCTGTTTTTTTTTTTTTAAAGCATTAAGGCTTTCAGTACGTTTATGAAAAATAACTATCAGAAATCAGAGTTATTGAGTGTGAGTGAAGCGGGCAGGGTGGTCGGCGGAATTGGCCGCTGGGTGAACGGCTGGGGGTGGCGATAGAGTCGTTAGGCTTTGGGGGTGGGTTGAGGCAGATTTATCGGCCCGGTGGTTAGCGACGATCACTTCCGCAGGGGCGGCCAAGGGGTGGCTCGGCCCCGCGGGGGACAATCGATGGCCTAATTGACAGGAAGGGCCGCCATACGTCACCGGCCGGTTATGATAACACGATTCTTTACTTTGGCGATTGCGCCGGGTGAGGAAAGAAAATATGATTAATTGTATTTTTTTTTTGCTGCAATGGCAGAACAGGGGTCTTAGAAATCACGAGTAGTATAAGAAGACAGGTAAACAATTGCAGCTGTGCTGAAATAATTACTAATATCAGTGCAGACCGGCGATTTGATAAAAAAAATATTCGGGATACAGAGTACTGTGGGTTTTGCTTATTTTTTAACACTGAGATAATGTATAATTGCTGGTGAATTAAAATAAAATTTATCGGAACATGGTGAATCTGCAGATGAAGTAGAATAAAACACAACGGAACATGAAGTTCTATGGGTTTTGCTTTCCTTTATACCTAACTGGAGACAATTTAAATGAATTGAAATAATTAAATTGGAGTACGTGATTTTTGCGGTTAGAGGAACAGAAACCTCATGGGTTTTTTTCTTGGTTTATAAATAATTTCCTTTACTTTTAAAGTTATTTTAGCAGACTTTTCTTAATCTAACCATTGGTTTTATACTTCAGATATCAAAAATATATAGGTTGATATTCTTAAAACTGTATTATAAAAGGAACGGGCAAATCGATGCTTGTGCGTTTAGACGTGTATTATTTTAGAGATTTATATTGACATTTTATCAAAATAAAATAATTTGATTTTCTTAGTACTGATGTTAAATTATATAAAAATTCAATGGTACCTAAAAAAAATATTAAAAAAGTGGAATTCACGTAACAAGTAGATTAGAGAGATGTTTATTGTTATGTTAAGTAACGCACCCTGGGAGGGGTGCTAGCCCCGGATACAGCAATCGCGGCCAGGGCGGCAGGAGGGCGGGAGGCCAGCCCAGCAGGGGAGGACACCCTGGCAAGGCCAGCAGCCTCTCCAGCAGCTCCTCACCGCCACCACCCGCGCCCCAACGCTCGCTCGCCTTTCCGATCATCTCCGCCACTGATCAACCACTGCAGGAATCACCCAAAATACTTCCCACCCGTCGCTTATCAATATTCGAGAACGTCTGTCACTTGTTAAAATTCAAAGTCAAAACACAGTCATATCAGATATTTGAAATATTTAAATCATCGTAGTAGTACACGCGAGCGAAATCGCAAGTGAGCGGGAGGCCGCTCGGGGGAGATACTCGACCGCGTGGCACACGAGTCGCGTCGCCACTGAGTGAAGCCTCCTCGAGTGGCGCTCCACAAGGGGGCTGCTCGTGCTCATGCTCACCCTCACCATCACCCTCACCCTTGGGCCTCGCGACCAGCTCCCCCAGCCAATGTGAGGCTCCAGCGCGCGGGGCGGGGCCTCCATCGACCAATGCGGGCCGAACACTTCGCCACGAGTATCGATTTGGAAAAGAACGCTAAGTGAAATCTTAGAACGTTATCCTACACAACGAGCGATCCTCGACGACGCTCACAGTCTGAGCGCAAAACGGTTTAAAGTGAATCTTCAGAATGTGAGAGTGCAGTACTTTTGCAATTGTGGATGCTGAGCGTTGTTCAAGTTTTGTCACATTCTGACTGTGAAAGACTTTGAGTGCGCTTTCTCACGATAAGATCGTATAAATAATATTATTTATTGTAATCGCGTACGGGGCAATAGTTATATCGAACGAATTCGCATTTTTGTAACCGCTGCATTTTTACTTTGTTGCTGCGCGAAAATTCGGGAATTTTTTTCAGAACCCATTTTCTCCCCAATATTAACAGATAATATAATTGATTTTCGAGAAACATATTTATTATACATATATATTTTTTTTAATTTTACAATGTAGCTTTCTCGAAATACTATGAAATATGCCAAAAAAATAAATATTTTCTTGTAGGTCAATACTTTATTACTAGTTTGAAGTCTAGGCTACCAAAAAACCACTCACAGTCCTTATGTATCAACTGAAACTATTTTACGGTGTTTTTCATCAAAGGTCCCTGCATATTTATTTTAAACTATGATGTTATTTATAATTTTTTTAACAACTAAGCGACATACATGTAAACCAAGTAATCATTCTGAAGTTTTCAATTGAAAGCATAGAAGCTCTCACTTTGTTTGGCGTTACATATACTTTTGAGGATGGACTAAATTTATTAATCAGTTTAAGGTTTTTGAAATGCTTGTATGATTATTATTATTATTGTAATCTATTATCAATTTATTAAGGATTAATTATACTTAAGGATTAATATCTTTACGATGTTGTTTAATATGCAATGAAATTGCTGCAATATTTTTTTCCTTCTTGACACAGCGACCGTGTCCGCGCGATCGATTCGGGAGGTTGTTTTTTAGTCCACAATCTAGAATCTAATGGCATCGCGTTGAAAGCCTTCGCAATAATACTCAGTATAAAGAGGCCACTACATTTGTAAAGGATTTCCACTACCACGGTTGTTGCGGTGAAGAGTTATCGCCAGGGTGACCAGCTTTCCGTTTTCCACGGATCTCGCATTTACTCGCACGAATCAAAATTGCTGAGGGTATATATTTTATTCTCTATTTCTCGTCGACTTTGATACGCCATAATACAAAATGGTGTATTTATACGTCAATGAAGTATGTGATACCTTCGGGCCATCCAAAGCCACGATAGTCAAAAGGATTTTTCAGGAGGTGTGAGTTCGAATCCTACCTGCTTAAATAAAAATCGAGAAACGTTTTTTAGGTGTGTATCGATTATCTTATACTCGGCTTTTAAAGCAAATCTATGAGTATAAATAATAATGATTTTCACATTTTGGCACCTTAAATAGCCGAATGGCTTGGAGGTTACTACTACTATGTAGTGAGTTATTTGAACTTTTAGAGTGGCTCGTGGTATACTTAACATCATAGGCTCCCAAACTATTTATCCCGTCGACACCTAGTCGAGTTTTCCCGTTTTTCGTAGACTTGTCGAAACCGAATTTTTTGTCCGTTATATCGAGGTTTTACTGTATACCTTTATAAACAAATACACACAAAATGCAAATATAGTAGCATTCACTAAAAAAATCAATATTTTTAATGGGAGGGATAGGTGTGATGCTTTGATAGAAATTTTTCAATATTTAGCTTGAAATACGTCAGATTTAACCTTAACCTCGCCCAGTGATTTCCAACCTATTTATTTTTTTTTGTAAGAAGAATGACAACCGCACTGAAACCCTTTTCCACGAGGTATGAAGATGGAAAAGCTGTCAAAAACCTTCTTGCGATAGTCCATAATTCAGGATAAACAGCATTATTACGTAAGTAGTGCATCATGACATTTACGGAATGCCTAAATTTTGGTGATAACCTGTTTAAATTGAATCCACTCTCGTAGATCTCCATTTACAGTTCGTGGACCCCTATTTAATTTTTCGCTGTCGTCGACCCCTTGCAGGGCGGAATCGTCCCCTGGGGGTCGATATTGACCACTTTGGGAACCTATGCTTTGCATTCATCTCATGGTGTCTCGTTGGTGGTGTTCCGTTTTTCAGTGGCATGCCTTCGGGCGTGGTCGCCTCAGTTGTCGTGCCGCTATACAGGGCGGCGAGGGAGAGGGATGGAAGCGAGCCTCTCGCTCGGTGAAATTAAAATTTGTATTTGAACAAGCAGGCCACACGGCACGCGATTACCCTGCCCATTTGTGAACGCAAAGTTGTCGGTCACGGATTTTAAGAGGGTAAACACGCGCAGCGCGGCCATAATGAAATTTGATTTTATATTATTTAAATAGTGTATTTGCAGCTGCTACAATTGAACTGCGAAACTTCGCGTCTAGTTTATTTTGATATGTTATCGTTTGTTTTTGAAATAACAATACTTTTTTTAGTTTAAGTAAACATTAAAATATCGGAGTAAGGTGTAGATACACGGCAACCTGAATTCGATTTTTTTTACTGATTTAATTTCTGTAAAAATCTATCTGCGATTGAACCTACCACCCCGTTATTAGAAAATAAGTGAGCCTACTATTGGATCACACATCATCATACCTGTTAATTATTTCCATGAATGCAGGTACACATACTTGTGTACGACAAGTATATTACCGAGAAGTAGGTAGCTTGTAAAACTCTTGTGTAAAAGCCGACGCAAACGATCTAATGGACACTCAAATCCTAGTATTCAAATTTGACTTACTGTTAAACCCAGATTTATTTCCAAAAATCCCAGGTGTGGGAACAAAGGTGGAGTGTCTGGACACTTGCGAAATGTTCGTAAATCTCTCGGATGAGTTGAAGATGCGTACCTACCCCGATTGCGATAATCCCTTCCATGTGGACTGCATACCTTGGGAAACTCCACCAGGTGTTTTCCCATACCCAGGCGAGCCTCTTGTAACTGCTTTGCTTATTTAGCCTCCATAAACTATTGTGGATTTTAAAACGGTCAGTAATAAAAACAATGTCTTAAAATCTTTGTGAGAACGATTGTTATACCTGCGACGTGCCCTAAAGCTCACTAAACACGCTGCGGCACAATCAACAACCGATTTGCAAATAGCCAGAAGCATCCTTAAATTTTAGATAAAATATTTTTTGCCGAAGTAAACTACGCGAATAGAATATTGTGACCTTAAAAAAATGAGGAGACTATAACGCCAATAAACCACGGTTTACGTAGACTCGGTTTAGAAAATGACTCTGCATAAGGCGGTTACCTTTATGAGTGGGCGCTGAAGCGTTGGAGCGTTGGGTAATCTTTAAAATTAACCGTTTTGTTAAAGATGAATGGACCGGCTACAATGGCGTTAGCGCTCGCCGGCAAATTGGCGTGAAGATACATCCCGTGCGTGTTTGGACATTCCTCTGTCCCTTCGGGCCCTTTGTCCAGCAGGTGATTTCCGGTGCCGGGCTGTCTGGCCGACACAGACTCCGAATGGCTGGATAGATACAAAGCGAATGCCCGCGCTGCCTTAGGGCAGGGGTCCCCAACCCTGTGCCCGCGGCGCCATACCACCCCCGGACCTTTCCACGTGCACACAATTAAAATATACTGACGAAAATAATAATTATCGATAATTAATTAATCGATTTTTTTTTATTTGCTATTGGGTTGGGGACCCCTGGCTTGAGGTATATACGTGAATATATTATATATATTTATTTAAATAAAAGACATAGTGAAATATTTTATAATTGTTATTATGGTATTGATTCATAGTACTACATCAATAGCAATATTAAAATATTATATCTAACGATATAATATTTACACTCAAACATTTTTTATAAAATTTGCATGAATATTTCGACGAGAAAGTAAACACGTTTTGTGTGTTTTCACGATGGACACGTATTGATTTTTTATCGATCACACTGTATTGCTTATTGAGCAATAATTGCCGTGATTGGCTTAAGGTGAGTGAGCCGCACACCTGGCGGGGCGAGCATCATCAATTAAGGGAAAGCTTTCCGGAGGGTTGCCGAGGTCATTATCTCCCCTAAAATTAAACGCTCACAAACGCATGCATTGTTTAAAAAACTGTTAAATAACTATCATGATTTTTAGCCAACATAAATCATGCATACAATAATAAAAATTCTAGATAATTATAATCAAAATTTTTTAGTTGTACGAATATTGTGAATAACGCCTCTAGTGCTGAGACTGAAACTTGAAAAGGCAAAGCACCCAAAATAATAAATGAATATGAAATAAGAAATGAATACTTTACGTATATCAATATAAAAAAAACCCTGATCCCAATGATTATCAATTGTTAGTAAAATTCAATATGCAAAATAACTCATTAGACAGGTGCTTAATATTTCCACGAAGTAATTAAAACAGCTACCTGCTACAATAATTTAAATAATAACACGGGGAAACTTTAACCCCCTAAAGAAAACCAGGCCCAATGGACTTAATAAACTTTACAAATAAACATTTATTTAATCCCTCTTTATAAATTAAGTGTTATTTTCCAGGTAGGTGAGAACGAGTGTGTAAGAACTCTTAAGCCTTTATAGATGTATCTCACTGGCAAAACATTGTATCTGCTAAATCTTAAAATGTAAATATGAATGTTTCATATTTTAAAATAATCGAAATATTATTTTTTAATATTGTATACACAATCAAAGAAGAATTGAGACAATACAACATTTTCAATCTATCGCGAGTTTCCGATGCCAATTGCCAAAACCTATTAAAATTATATGCAGCTGTTGCTATGATTTAATTTTTTTCTAACTCAACAATTGTTTAGATTGATTTTAATTAATAATGTTACTTACGATGTTTCAATTTGTATCCAGGCAAGCGCTATTAGGTGTTGTATGAAACAGTAATACTAAACTTTCTCGAGAGCATTTAGTTATTTGCCTATACAACTTAGAGGGGAAGGGTTAAGTTGAAAGAGTTACCCCTTGAGTTAAATACTTGTACTAGGTACTAAATAATATAACGTGCGAGCTATTTGTAAAATATAAACCTTACAATCCATATGATCAAATTGTATTATAATATCCGATTCATCTTGTGCAGCACTGTTTAGTAAGATAATTAAAAAATACTATTTTTAATTGACACCAAACTTATGTTTTTGAAAAGTAGAGCTTATGAAATTATAAATAAAAATCAGGGTATGGCCTCATTTTAACACAGATTGCCAAGATTTAGTAATAGATGTAGTCTTAGTCTAGTTTATAGACGTAAGTAATAAGAAGAAAGTGTTTCAGGGTGTGTAGGCTGCTTCCCTTCAGCGGTTTTACCAATGAGTCAATGGCTTATTCTAAAAATGAAATAAATATATTTTAAAGCTAACCGTGAGCCAAAATATTTTTTTCCGAGCATACAATCAAACCCCAGGTAATTTATTTTATATAAAAACAAAAAAAATACAAAAGCATAGCATGTCCTGAAATACTCTAATATAGACATATTGTCAGTGGAATATGTACTTAAAAGTCTTTAGCATATTATTTATTATTGGGTACATCTCCAGTATGACTGCCACCTTGAACATCTGCCCGTTCCCACCCCTCCCAGGGTAATCACTTCACCTCCCAGTGAGCACCTTTACACGCCGGGGGTAGTTATAGCTCAGTGGCTCTCAAACTCTCTTGGCCCACGGACCCCTTTTCATGGTCAAAACTTGCCTACGGACCCTGGGTGAAAAACTACATAAATTCATATTATAGACTAGTTGGTGCAAGTATCGACTCTATTAACCTACCTGACTCACCGCGATGCCTGTTATTACTTGTATTTTATGTACCTGTCTATATTTATATTTTACTTAGGACGCAAAAATCGCTAATAATGTATTCATGGTTATTTATTAACTTCCATATTAATGAAAATGTGTCTCAATTTTTTTATTTTATATAAAACCTTGCGCGAACCCCCTGACGTTGTTCAGGGACCCCCAAATCGTTTTTTATTTTTTAAGGACCCCCTGAATGATGCCAGGAACCCCCTGGGGTCCGTAGGGACCACTTTGAGAAGCACTGCTCTAGCTGCAGGGGAGTGCTCGCAATGCCGCTGACTTATCCATCCAGCCTGTTATTGGTTATTACGTCACCCAAGATCAACAGATAGCCTTGTGGGTGTGAAGTGTCATTTTTACCAAAATGTAATGGTTAATACATTTAGGTAATATTCACAACACGTAGTTCTTTTTTGTTGCTTATAAATATATACTTTAATTAAAATTATGTTTTTTTTTAATTATTTAGATTACAAGTATATCTCCTAAAGTTGCTATATTAAAAATCAGACATTATTAATGCATTTGATATGCTTAGTTTCGTTGCAAAATTTTATTGGTTTTTCTTTCATGCAAAGGTAAACTGAATCGTCATGAAAAAAAATTCGTGGGTTTTTTTTAACGTATCTGCAGTGTGTCATGCTTTATTTCTTATATAGTATTAAAGGCAGTCAATAATAAATTGATAAGAGCTAAAGACATAAAGTTGAAGCACATCTCATTCAGTAGTACAGAACACGGCAGATGTTTTTTTTATTGTTTTATGTCCTACTGCCTTGTACGAGGCTCGGATCGCCCGGGTTTGCGTTTTGAAAGTATGGTACGAAACACCAATTTCCATATCTCACCCGAGAGCCACATGGTTGGTCTCAGTGTTAGTACGCGCGTTGCAACCAGTACGGCCGCCCAATTGGAGCTTCACAGACACATTTTACAAAATCAAAATAAAGTCACAATAAAACACAACAGAACAAGTTTTAGTTTCATGTGTGAAGAACGTGAATACTTGTCGAAGCTTCGACACTACAAAACAGACGACTATATTTAATCTAGATCATAGGTTCCCAAACTATTTTGTCCCGTCGACCCCTTGTCGAGTTTTCCTGTTTTTAGTAGACCCCTGCCTTGCTAATATTGAATTTTTATAAAATTCATCAACTTCAAACATATTTTTGACATCTGATATACAGGGTGCGCCATATTTTATGTCGGTATGTAAACATTGAATATATTTAACATTTATAAACCGATTGACTTAAGTAAACATCTTTTGAAACATTAATTTAGTACAATTTTAACCACGCTTCACATTGAAACAACAACGCATATCGTCGAAAATATCGTGACCAACATGGCCAATGGGATCCACTCTTGTAGACCCCCATTTACAGTTCGTGGACCCCCAATTTATCATCATAGTCATCGACCCCTTGCAGGGCAGAATCGACCCCTGGGGGTCGATATTGACCACTTTGGGAACCTATGATTTAGATACTACCGCCGCCGCTGCTGGTTGTGTATAGGCCTAAAAAGTCACCAAAGATATGGCAGTGTTAATGGGTTCTATTCGCCCGGGGGAGGTCCAAACTGGGGTCCTCGGCGAGGTTCCGAGAGTCGTGTTTCAGGGTATCGTTTCTAAACACGCTGCCAGAGTTGTTATTGTTATTGCTCAGGCACGTCTGGTGGGCGCTGGAGAGGGAACTGCTGCTGGGCACGCAGCCATGAGGGGCCGCGGTAGCCCACGAGTGGAAGGCTTCAGACTCAAGGACGCAGTCGTTCCTACACTCACCCAATATATTATCAAATGTGGCTAATTCGCCTTTGCTCTGAAACAGCTCGAGTTATTTAATATTATATTCATGAGTGAAAAAAATGATAATCTTATGGCTAGTAGATTTCGATCATTTTGCCTGGAGAAGCTATCTTCTAGCCTCTTAGATCTATATGTGCTGTTCTGTGCAGGATCTTTCGTTTATTTGAGGATCCAATGCAACAATCTAAAACTTGTGCTCAATTATAAGAGTAGTGAAAATTTATTCCATTTTGGAGACCAATCATTTTTTTTACCCTATAACTTTAAATTCTAACTTCGCTTGCAAACCTTGCCTATTCCTTGGGTGAACAATAACAAACAAATAAAGAGAGATAGATGTTATTCTAAATCAAATATACGTAGATAACTTTTCTGATTCGGACTGAACTCCATCCCAGAACTAGAAGACTATTGCTGGCATCAATATGGTTTCCAAAGCCAAGCAGTCACGAGGAGAGAAGAAAGCTCGCAAGATTATGAGCAAGCTTGGACTTAAACCTGTCACTGGCGTTAACCGTGTCACAATCCGCAAGCAACCCAGACGTGTACAAGAACCCCAATGTAGACACGTACATTGTCTTCGGAGAGGCCAAGATTGAGGACCTGTCACAACAGGCTACTGTTGCCGCAGCTGAAAAGTTCATTACCAGCTGAAACGGCAGCAGGCTGCTATTGCCTGCTGCCGTTGCACCTATTGCCGAAGAGGAGGAAGAAGCGGTGGACGAGGCAGGTGTGGACGAGAAGGACATCGAGATTGTTATGTCCCAAGCAGTCGTGTCACGGCCGAGAGCCTTCAGAGCGCTCCGCAATAACCAGAACGACATCGTCAAATGCCTGGCAAATGTTGGAGCCCACCAAAACGACTAGTTATATATTATAAGTCACACCAACCATCTGACGGTTCCGCAACTAATTTTAAAATTTTTCTACAAAAAGTTACAAGTAATTTTACTGAATTATTAATATGCTTCTTCTCTAGACTATGTTTAGCCTAAGTAAGAATTTTTTTATACAAGTCTCAAAATTTGTTATACGTTTCGTAAATTTTGATAGAACATGTGGTGTTTCCTTCGATGGCCTGCTTCTGAAGGATGTACTCGCGATTTCCGGCGGCGGTGAGATAGATAGACATGTACCCGAGTGGACGGGGTGGGTTTAATATTCCGCGGGGGTTGGGGGGTGGTGCCCGGTAGTGCCGCGTGCGTGTCCGCCGGCGCATCCCCAAATTACAGTGAGGGGCTCTCTAGCCGCAGCCCTCTCGCCCGGCCCCGTGGCGCGAGGGTCGAAGCTGCACCTCCGAGGCTTTACCACACTCGGCATAGTAACCGAAACCACACAGTAACAGACCGGACTGAAAGAGGAATCATAAAAAAATACCAATATGCACAAAAAAACTCCACTCGGTTTGGTTTGTGATACTCCATATTCAAACCACAAATGCAGGTGACTAAGGCATAGATTTCTGACATTTTTGTCTCTACAAAAACTGAAAAGTCGGTAAATTAGAAAAAAAAATAAAAAAATTGTATTACTTAGTCTACATATTTGTATTGTAAATAGTGAAACCTGGGATGTTGACACAAATTCATTGATTTATCTACAAGTTGATAAAACAATATTAGCGCGTATAAGATAAAAGGTTTCCGTGTTATTCTCTTGAGGTTTTTCTTGCTGACCTACATATGATTATCAAGATATGCGTGTGATATCTAAAAACTTATTACACCTGGTTAGGTATTCTTGCGTTGGGAAATAGGGATATTTATTACTATTATAATTTAAAACAATTTGTATGGACTTCGTCTGCTTGTCGTCAATTAACGCAAGGCTAGGAATTCAAATTTCAGTTTCAACAACATTGTTTCCTGTTTATAATATTATATTAAAAAAATATTTTTAGTGATTTTCTACTGGTTTTGATGCCAAGATGATTTGAGATCTTAATCAAAGTATTTATTTGAAAGGCAGAAGTTGTGGGTACGCACTGATTTTAGTGATTTTTTCGTCGTTTCATCTGTACCCAGAAACGAGCTCACAAACCGAATTAATGAATCGTTACACTCGTGTTAATGTGCCGGAGGGTTCGTGTGAAACCCCGCTGTATAATTAGAGTGCCAGTTTGGTGGACGTTTTCGGCTTCCTCGTGGAAACCCTGAGTAGAGGAGCAGGGGGGAGGCGGAGGAAGGCGGAGGGAAGGCTCCGTGCCCGCGCGCCATCAGCCCCGGGAACTCCAAGTCGAGAGCTGGTGGATTGATGGTGCGGGGCATGGGGAGAGGATCACCACGCCTGTTTCCCCAGCATTCAATGTGCAAATTTGTGACAAAACATGAAAAGGAATTCAATATTTTTGACAGAGAGTACTTGGTTGAATTCCATTTTAATATTTTTTAAAACGCATTTTAAATAAAATCCTTTTTAGTATTGAACTATTTCACGATCAAGATTTTTTTACTAAAGAATTGAAAAATGTATTATTTTTTTGATTTTCGTAAATAAAGCCTTTATATCAAGTATACCTGTTATATTATTGATCAAATATACAAGAGGACAAACAATTTTTTGAATGTTATTTATTATCGCATTACAATACAAGTGATCTCTCTCTTTTCTCCAAGTGGACGCTGTTGGCTAATTGGTTATAAAATCCGTATAAATAAAATTTTATTGGTGGCATACAGATCATCAAAGAGTCAAAATGTCAACACATGTGGCACCAATACTCGTATCTTATCACTTCAGATTGCGGCTTATAATAGGCGTGAGAATGCCATGTATTTACTGTAGCTTCCTATCTAGTAAAAATATTAATGAGCTTTTCCGAATATTAAAAATACGACAGAAACAATGTGATTTTTTAAAGAATTATTAATTAATTAGTATTTATTTATTTTTATACTTTGAATTCAAATCATGCTGCGATACAATTGATTACTGATTTGCTAATATGTAGAGGGCTTAAGCTGCCTTCACACGTTGCAATTTATAAAAATCCTTTGGTTAATTGTTATTTCATGAAAATTTTAGAAAGATTGAATCGTTTCAGAGTTGCAACGCATATCTATATATATAATAAAACCATCACCATATAAACACTACCTACTTTGACACGGCTGTAAACCCCAGAATATGTTGGCATAAATTATCATTATAATTATCTCAAGAATTATGATGAAATTATAAATGTTATACGGTACATTGAAGTCTTCAATTTCAGTATATAAAAACGATTAATATGTAACACTTATTTTAAGGAGAGACCGATTTTCCAAATGAAGTCTTGCAAAATACAGTCAAAACAGTTCAGTAGGAGTATCACATTATATATTTTTATTTTAAAATTAAAAAAAACCTTTGTCGGATAACGAATAAGTATTGAAACCTTTGGGCTTTTGTGAATGATTGGAGATTGAACGAAAGCAGCAATAGACAAATTGTCAAATTCGTTTCACTAACTTGTTAATAATTATTGCCACAATTCTCAAAAACCTGGCGACGTATTTAATTATTTATTAAATATATATTGATACGTATAAATATAACTTGATGCTTTCTTTGAATAGTATAAATTGGTGTAATTAAGTTGTAAATATTATTACTTTGTGATAACCATAAAGTATGTGCTCAGAAGGAAGTCGTCCTAACATCGGAGGCTTTACCGAAATAGACTCCCCCGGCCCTCGTTAGGGCGCGCCGCTACCCCTGTGGGAGCGACATCACCTGTGGACGACCTGTGTAACTTCAGTCACGCCAGGAACTGAACTGAGAACCTCCATCTCCTCCAGGGGTGACACCGTCATGGCTGATGGCAACCAGACGTCTGCCGGTAACGGTAAAAATCCATTCCCAATACAACACGGCTGGGCAACACTCGTGAACAAACTCATACCCACCCTTCTTCTACTGTTAACTATTCATGAGGAACACGACTTCCTGGGACGTTCTGATGACACCACCCATGCAAATATCAACCAGATGTAACCCAGAGTTTATCAAGCAATTTCAGCAACATCATGCTCATATATACACATTCACTCAGTAACGAAGACGGTTTAAAATCAAAGAAATCTCGTCGTTGCAGAGTTTCAGTCTGCATAGCACCCTTGTTCTGCCGCAATATTTTTTTATGGTTGTTGAAGGCACGAACCGGCTCTGAAATATTTGGTAATTGGAATTTCCTTCCGTGCTGGTAATGAGCGCGATCCTGGATGGGTTCCATTAGAAACGGTGCAAGGTGGCGTGAAGAATTACTAATCAGGCGTCTGTCTTGTTTCGGATGATTGGAAGGTGATTAGGCTTTAAATGAGATCATCTAATGTTAAATTGTATTAGTTTAGACCGCATCAACTAAAATATAATGGGGATTCTTAGTTGGCTTGCTGAAAATGAGAAGCAAATGACTACAGTTGTTTTACTTAAAGCCTTCTACGCACGCTGCGATACAACGGACAACCGTGTGGTAACTAGCCAATAGCTTTTTTGCTTCAAAGACTTTGCCATAAAAAAAAACACATAAAATATAGGTAAACTATTAGCTAATTGCAAATCGGTATAATCGGCTTTTATATTACTAATTTGTTGTATTTTAATCGAATAATCAGGGACCAAAGTACATACAACCAATAAAGCATTGCCTGCTCTTAAATATATTTTAACCAAGTGTCAAATGACCAATCGTTATGCACCGACGTGAATTTATTGAAAAATATATTTAGTTTTTTTTATTCAATATTAGATTTGGAGACAATTTACATGACAAATACAATATGTTTACTTGTGCCTGAAAAAATCTCCACCAAAATCGTTACGTCCTGCTAAAACTATATATATTTCTTGTTGAGGGACAAGGCATTTGATTGGTGAAGATCCATTATTTACTAGTCTAGTGAATACTATTTACTGACTAGTTTCGACCAAATAGACTTGGTCATCATCAGATGCATAGCTTCAATTTTGAAATTTGAGCTATCGTAAATAATACATTTTATAAACCTTTGTTGCAACTAGTAGAATTCTTTTACCATTTGCGTTGACAGGCCGGAGTGGATATTTTCAAAATGTCCAATTTTTGTTATTATTTATATAAAAAAGAAATCTCGCGTATTTTCATACCATCGCACGGAAGGATCTGAAGAGTCCTCAAGTCCTGGAGAGCAGTTACAAGGGAAGTGTCAGCGGAGGCATGTTCTGGCACTTTGTTGTCGGGGGCTGTCTCCCGGGGAGTGACAAGGGGTGGCCAGTGTGCCGGATTCACGAAAATAAATATTTTCCATTTACTGACGACAATAGCCTCTCGTATTGTTGAGCTCGGACAATTGCCCCGCTTGTTGCAAATAAAATGTGTTATTATTTATTGTTAGTAGACCTGTGCGATTCTGTTGGCACAATACAACTCCGAGCTCAAAAATGTAATATTTTGTTTCCTATCAAATATATATCTATATTTTTTTTAAGCATATCTTCAATACCAAAAATTAATTTTTTAAAATTGACACATGTCTTATTTTTTGGATTGGACGTCAATCAGATGCGTATTTATTACCCATTACGAGTTTATTATATTATTACTAATATGATATATGAATATGATAAATATTGGTTGGCCTGGGCACATTGGTTCATATGTAGAGTATGATTGATAAAAATTCTCGATAAACGGAAGTGATTCGTTAGTACAAGGGTTAGTACACCGGCCTTGTAAGCCAGGGGATGTGGGTTTCAAATCCCACACAAATCATGATGATATTTTTCTGAGAGTTTCTTTAAATCATTTTCTATGTATGAACTAATGTGCTTAATCATATTAGTAATACATCAAATATTAATAAATTAAAAATATCGTTTCATAAGTACAACCCCAAAAAAATGTATGTAAAACCCACATAAAGCCTTTTAAAGAGGGATTTCCTTCTTTTTTAACCTGGGAAAAAATCGTTTGAACATACTATGTACGGTAAGAAACTGTCCTAACTTACTAAGCTTTGCTATTAATCAAGGATGGTCATTGAAAAACACAGATTTATGTAAATTATTATTTAATAATATCATGACTTGCTTCTACTTATAATTTTAGATATTTTGTATAGTTAGGTAAAATAGATTACCTAATTGTACAAAAAACGATCATTAGATTATTCATATTTGCTTATAATATTGTTTGATGATTGTAATGTATCATTCTAAAAATACCGAGTGTAATTAGTCTCCATACATTTGAAATAAAACATCAATATTATCGTAATGTGGTCATTTGTGTAAACTAGGACGCCATAGTCCGCTTTTTTTTATAATTATTCCACAGTCACGCCTGAGCACTTATAAAACCAATAAATACACGAGGAACATCGGGGCTATAACGCCAATAAGCCATTATTTACGAAGGCCTAGTATATGGTAATTTATTTTGCACAGCACGGTTTGTTCTTCGGGTATCAAAGTAGGTCTCAGTGTTGTCATATCGCATAATGGATGGGCACAATAAAGGGCCACTTCCACCGTGTAGTTTATACACCAATAGCTACGCCAGGATTACTAGCTAGGCCAATGGAAAGTAGCGTCTGAATTCAGGCCTGTCCCATCGCGGATAATCCGTTAAACGATTCCTAACGATCCGTCAATTATTCGCACACCCAACGTTACTCCCACGCGTTTCGGATGCCATTGTGTGTTTTTTTCTTATTCCTTTTGTGGCTATTGCCTGTCGATTGATCGGAGAGCTCCGGAGATTGGGGAGGTTTAAAAAAATACATCCCTTTGAAAGTGTGTGCATAGTGATATGTTTATCCATGGTGGATTTCATATATATATTATTTCTTTTTTTGTTATAAGTACTCGAAGTGACTTACGAGTAGGTAAGCGTTGATTACCTTCAGTTTATTCGAATCACTTTGTCTGATGATGTGGCTGCGAGGAAAACGGTGACGTGCAACATTAGCTCGTTTAGTTATTGATAATCGTGAAATAAAATAATAAAGCAGTGTTGATGCCGGTTTGAGTAATCGGCAGATGCTCACGGGTGGCATTTCCGAGGAAAATTCTTCATACTCTTCAGAACCGCGCTAATCGTCCGCTTTGTCGTGCCAGCGGCAAAAAAACTGGCGTGAATGAATTCCTTTGTCGCAAAATTACTACGTATTTACGAAAGTGGCCGAATGTAAATAGTTACACCACGGGCAACCCCTTTCTATTGGGGATTTGACGTGCATGGCAGCATTTTTTCTCCACTCTGACAAAACTGCTCGAGAACGCTTCATTCATGAAATAAATAGCACGGAGACTACGGAAGTAGCACAAGACGGAAGCTGCCTTGCATACGAGAGGCTTTATTCTAACAAAAGAAAATAATACTTACCATAAGACATGACTAGAGTTACTTGTTTAATAATCGATACATAGAAAAATATATGCAGAAATATTTACAGTAAACTGCGTAAAATAATTATAATAAAGCAATAGATTGATTGAAACTATCTAACAGAGAGCACTTTAGGATGTTTTTACAGCACACAGTATATATTTAACAATGTTTGGTTTGTTTTGGGTTTTATGTCGCATCACAGGCGCACCGAGCTATATAAAAAAAACTGAACTCACGCTATACGCTTATCTATGATAAGCCTGAGTAAAACACAAGTACGCTTTATATATATTTATACGTTTCAGATTCAAAAAAATAATCAAAATCGTATGTTTATTGATTCTGCATAAGTACTTAGCGCCCAGCCAGGTGTGCCGACACGGCGGTGGAGTTGCGGTAGGTATCGGCCTGCTCATTGTCCGCAGATTGCCACAAAGTGGCCGGCTTTTGGAAGCTCCTCTCCATTCAGGACGAGTGACGTCTATGGATTGGGTTTATTGGAAAAGGGTTGACGGCACAGAGCGACTGTTTACGTCCATTGATATGATGACCGGTAAATACTCATTGGCTATGCCCGGTTTTTTTTTTTGCAGATTCTAGATATTACGGGCAAAGAAATCGGTTGGGTGTTATTTTGGGTTTGTTAGAAATTTCACGCTGCTATAATATATTTTTTAAGATTATTATCAGTTTACTAGTTTGATTTATCAGAGCCCGCTCCAGAGGTGCTAATAGTTATAGTGTGTACTTACGTGTAAGGGTTGTATCTATAGTCCTCCTCGGTGACGCCATAGTCCGGGGGGATGAGGGACCAGCTGTTGTCGTAGCATTCATCGTATCCTGGGATCATACCACCGTTTGCGCACATTGTCATTATTGAAAAATATCCTCCAAAATAATTAAACAATCAACTATCCGTCAGTGAAACGGCTCGCGCTCGGATCTACAAACTATAAACCGAGTTTCCGTATTCCAGCTTCCTCGCTCACGAACTCGCAGAGCGATTATTCAAGACGCTAATAACAATATTTGAAATTGATTTTTATATATTTTTTTATAAAATTGATAAGGTACGATTAAATAGTCACTCCGTCGCGAACGCCAGGCGCCAACTGCTTATAAGATTAATTTATCGTTGTAATATCGAAGGATCCATACGCGTATCGCTACTTACTATCTACATTTAACCCTTTTTTGTCGAGCAATCGCTATCGTGAAGCTTTCTTATCGGAAAGCGACGCGATCTGTTCCCCTCGAAACTGATATGACTACCTCTGTATTTGTAACTATAAATAAATGTGCGTCCGTGTGTTGACACAATTTCCGATAACCGTAATACACATTTTTACCAATCACTATGGAAACTTACCTGTTGCGAGGAAGTGACAACACAACGACATTATTAATTTTTAATTTAAAAATACAATCTTGAATGCGTTATATCTAATAATTTAAAATTTTATAGTCAATATCTTTTGGTTAGGTTTTTGCCGAGAATATTTTAACATTTGTTGTATAAATGACTACTTTAAAAAAAACAACCCAATTGCAGCAAAGTATTATGCTTATGTGGTCTGCATATAATCAAGGGGAAAATTATAATCCGTGTTGTTTCTTTCTACATTTATAGAAGTCAAGATAGTAAACGTTAAAATAATACGACATTAAGGTACCTAACTGATAAATGTATGTAAAATATGTAAAATGAAGATATTTTTAATTAAAAATGTTAATATAATAAGTCATTGGTAACATTGTATCTCTGTTAGTAAAAAAAAATTTCCAAGATTCCTTATTTTTTAATGTTAAATTTTCAATAGTCTTATATAACAATACAGTATGTGGCTATCTCCTGATCCTGGCGCAGGTTGAAGGGCTTGCAAGGTGTGGATTAGTTTGAGTTTGTGTAGAGAATGTGTCTTCTTCTAGTGCCTCTCCCCAAAGGAAGTCGGTGATCATCGCATCGAATATATTCCTATCCTGGGCCGGATTCACTAATTTTGCCGTACTTCCGACTTCCAGCCACTGACGTAAATCCACGCAAGTTTCCACCTTTCATGGCTATTTTTCCTTCGATTTTTCCTTAGGGTAATCAGCTGCAGGATGTTACATTGTGAATGTCTCAATTCTGCCGCCTCAATTCTCCGCATTATAGGTGTCTTGAGTGATCAAAACGACATAGAAAACTTGTAAAAAAACTTTCCTTACAAGGAAAGGCTTATATAATGGTGCTATTGGGCAGTAGCAATACGCAGACTTTTCCTTCCAATATAAAACTGCAGTATAGAAGGACCCTGGGATTACACTATTAACACTGGCTCAGCGTAAATTTATGTTGAGTGAGATGGTCGTCAACCTTTTCTGAGGAGAGCCACACAAAGAAGTAGTAGTTATATTGTATAAAGCAGGCTACAGATTTGTTTTAAATGCTTATCTTTGTTATCCAGTTCTTAGTTATTTATTTTATTGCGAAATTTTATTTAATATTTTATTTAATTTCGGCCTCAACTCCATAAGTAAGAACTTAGACAATACAACATTTGAATGACTTATTTTTTTCTGCATCGCATTGTAACTGTCTTGAGTGTCCTTCATCAAGTGCCTCTTCTCAGAGGAGGTTGGCGATCATATCACTCAGCGTATACTCATGCTGAGCCAGTGTCAGCGGCTAGCCCCACACCTTAGACCACCGGTTCCCAAAGTGGTTAATATCGACCCCCAGGGGTCGACGACAGCGAAAAATTATATTGGGGCTCCACGAACTGTAAATGTGGATCCCATTTAAGCAGCTCATCACCAAAATTTAAGCATTCCGTAAATGTCATAATTGAGTTTTTCCATCTTCACACTACATGAAAAAGGTTTCAGTGCGTGTCAACCTTCTTACAAAAAAAAAAAAAATAGTTATTCAATGTTTACATACCGACGTAAAATATGGCGCATTTTGTATATCATTTTGTAGCATTCTGTGAATTTGTAATAATTCAATATTAGCAAGGCAGGGAAACCGGACAAGGGGTCGACGCGACAAAATAGTTTGGGAACCTATGCCTTAGACATAAGAACTATTAAAAATGAATGAGTAAATTTTCACATGAAGAATATATATTTTTTATTTTGTAGTCACTCCGGGTGAGTGGGACGGGGCTCCGGGGCGGTTGCGGCGCGGTTGCGGTGCGGTTGCGCCGAGTCGGATCGATCGCGGGCGCGACATCTGCCAGCGAATAGTCCGGCGCGGGTTCGGAGGCGCGCTAGGCCGCAATAACGCCGCAACCGCGTCACCGCCACCGCCACCGCCACCGCCACCGCCGCCGCCACCGCCGCGTCACCGCCACCGCGGGCCCAGTGCCTCGCGTATAATTAGGTTTTTTTCTTGCCACTGACGTAATCGCACGCCTCGTCTTGTATAGTTCTTAGCTAGGAAACGAATCACCAGCGCCTCTGTGGCCCAATGGATAAGGCATCGGCCTCCTAAGCCGAGGATTGTGGGTTCGAGTCCCACCAGAGGTACATTGCTACTTTTTTTGGCAGCGCTGGGTCTGTTCGGGTCGACGTGAAACCTGTTGGATTCGAGTGGCACCGAGCTGCTCGCCGTATTCGCCACGTGAAAACTAATTCAAGAATACGTATTGACGTATCTCAGTAACGCACGCAGGTATGAAGAAAATAATTACAGATTCAGATAAATATCGATTTTACATTATTTGATTAAAATTTTAATAAAATACGTGAATTATTTTTTCACCCTTTTTATATTGGTGACCAGTTTCTCCACTCTGTTCCGTTGGCATTATCAAACGAAGCTTAGGAAAATATATTTTTATTTGTTGTATTTTATTGAAAATGACCACGTGTGAATATATATATTTTTTAATAAATATATCACAGCTTGTTAACACTTGATACGATACATTATGAAATACCTCTGAATTTATTTTTATCTATATATATTTATAATATTTTTTTAGGAAACGATTATATAATAATGGTATTGGGCAGCAGACCATTTTTTCGAATACAAAACTGAGGTGTAAAATAACCCTTGGACCCACCCCATAAGAAAAACCATGAACAGACATAAAAATTTGTTCAATGAGACGGTCACCAACTTTCACTAAAGAGAGGCGCCTAAAAAGAAGATAATTATAAAAAAAAAACCAGGCAAGATAAAAATCACATTTCTTTTATTTTATTAGTTCATCGAAGTAATCCATATTTTTTTATTGTATAAATTTTATTTTTTAAATCAATTGATTTTGTATATTGCCACATGAAAATATTCGTCATTTTCACTAGGAATGTATTTTTGCAACATGGCAGCATCGATCAGAGCGACAACATTGCGAGTAGAAATTGATGTCAAGTATATGTCAAAATTAGTCACAAGTTATCGTCTTGTTATTATCTGAAATATGCAAGTTATATTTTATTACTTTTTGGCTGTTGTTCATTAAAACAAAGACCAGAAATCATAAAAAAAAACATCAAAATGCACGAAGCGTTTGAAGTATCGTCTTTACTGAAACTAACTGAACAAATTGAATCTATAGCCGCCTATGGTAAATATACAATCTCAAAAACATTTATTCAAAGTTTTATAGGTTTTATCTAATTTTTGCATTATTTTCAGAGGATAATCTATTAGTTGGGACTAGACAGGGGCACCTCTTGATGTACTTGGTCACACCGAGTACAGAAGGCCCCAAATACAAAGTACAAGTATTGAGGTACCACAAGTCATTCAGTAAAAAGCCTATCCAACAAATAGAAGTCATTCCCGGTACAAAAAATAATTTATTACGTTACAAACTAGTTACAATTGTCCAATGCTGTATATACTTATGATATTATTTAACTTTGTTTTCAGAACAAAATGTATTGATTTGTTTATCTGACAACATTATCGTTGTTCATGATATCAACATTATAAACTTTCCTGTTACACAAACCTTACCTGAAACCAAAGGAGCTACATTGTTTGCTTTAGATAACAAAGTAAGAAACATAAATATTGTTTATTAATATATATTGTTTTTATAGTACTTAACTGTATTTTATCCTGCTTATATTTTCTGTAGTCGACTTCAGCTTTGAGCGACCAGCCTGGTGATATTAAGCTGTGCGTTGCCGTCAAAAGAAAACTTTTACTCTTCCACTGGGTGGATGGCGTGTTCAAGCAGTTGGCTGCGAATATCACTATTGGAGATATTCCTAAAGTTATCACGTGGGGACAAAATGTTCTCTGTGTAGGCTTAAGGGGAGAATACATTTTATATGATGTAATTAAATTTTTATTATTTTTATATTAAAACAACCATTTTTCTGATTGATATAAAATCTATGACCTTTAGAACTTTGCCATAGTTATTACCGCCAATAAATAAAAATATAATATCTCAATATGTATTAAAATCTATTTTACAACAGCATAATACACTGTATATCACTGGAATTTTACCTAGATCAAAATAGTTATATTTGTAATGTGACAACTTTTGTATCTTAATAGCTTGATGATAAAAGCACATATACAAAAATATTGATAAGTCAAATGACTTTTAGATAGAATATGATGGATCCTTGTGTATATTTATCCCTTTAGAATTTGTGTAATTTTTCACATGCACTTTATGCTTACATAAAATTTGGATTGATATTTATTTCAGCTCCTATTTATTCAAAAATATTTGATAATGACTTAGATATAGTTAGAAGCATCTATAAAAGGGTGTGAGACTGCCGAAGCATTTCATTTGTAAAATAAGGTAGTAAAAACATAGATTTAGTTTTATTTTGAAAAATTTACACTTGTTATTGTTTCTAGTTTTCTGGGAAGACACAAGAACAGTTCTTGACTGGAAACTCGCGGTCAATAGAGCCAGTCGTCACAAAATTATCAGATACGACATTTATGCTAGGGAGGGATTTGACTTCTGTGGTCGTCGACGAGACGCAACCGAGTCAATCTAATACTGTTGTTAAATGGACTGAACCTCTGATTGCATTAGGTATATATTTTTCAATATTTTATAATGTTACCTAATATTGAATTTTTAAATATTAATAATGCTGTTTTTTTAAGCTTGGGATAATCCGTATATAATTGGATTATTATCAGATCAAGCTATTGTTCAGACCATGGAACCTGCAATGTTTGTGCAAACTATTTCCGAATTGAATAAAGCTAGATTATTGTGCAGGTAATTTATTTATTCACATTATAGATATAAAAACTACATTTCAACACTGTAATCAAAAAAGACCAAAGAAGTGACCCAAGTAGATGAAGTAGACTTTGCTATGTCTCTCTGTACATTTTAAATTAATTTTTCACAGATGTATAGTATATAAAATAATTTAAATCATTCATTTTCAGTAATGACTGCCATGTAGTTGATTTAAATTATTCTATTATGAATACTGATAATTTTTTTAGCTGCTGAAAATCTTATTTCGGTCAAATTTAAGCTGATCTAATGAATTGCCAATTGAGATTTACAAAAGCGTGGAAGTTATGACATATTTTAAGTCAAGATAATATGAATAAAATTTTAATTAATGAATAAACATGGATTAAATCCTATTATTTATTGACAGATGCCATGTTGGTTTGCTGTATGCTGCTTCTATGAGTCAAGTGTGGCGAATTGGCGCTGTTGATATTGCCAAACAAAGACAGATGCTTATCAAAGATAAGAATTTCCAATTAGCAGTTAAATTGACGGTAAGAGTTTCAGAAGACTTAGCATGGTTAAAGTTTCTTGGATGCAATATAGTAGAGCTCGTCATTAAAAAATGAGATTCAATGAATATTTTATTTAATCTGCCATTTTTTTTATTGATTTACAGAATATATCGACTGAACCCGAAGATGAGAAGATACAAATGAGAAACTCCATACAAATGATGTACGCAATCGATCTCTTTGACAATAAAAAATATTCAGAATCTATGAAATTATTCCTTGATTTGGAAACGGATCCTTCAGAAGTCAGTGCTCTCTTTCCGGAACTTTCTAACATGACTCCAAAAGTCCAGGGTGGACCTTCACCTGACCCCCCAAACCCACAGCTGGAAAGTGGACTCTTGGCATTGGTGGACTACCTCAACTCAGTTCGGCAGAAAATGAAGGTGGACAATGGAAAGATAGTAGAAAGTGACGAGGCGAACAAAGAAGCCATACTCAAGAAGAATAATTCTTTATTAGAAACAGTCGACACAATCCTACTTAAGTGTTATTTATTGGTAAATATTTTTGCTGTTGATAAAATAGTATAGAGTCAAACTTAAATGTATAAAAGCTAAAAAATAGTGATCTTTCCTTAGTCTTAGATCTTACCAATCTATCGTAAGACTTAATAATCGCAGTGATATTAGAATGTTAAGTGAATAAATTGAAGCACAATTTTTAGACAAATGATGCGGTGGTGGCTCCACTATTGCGGTTGAACAAATGCAAGCTAGAGGAATCAGAGCAGGTCCTCCTGAAGCACAACAAGTTCAGTGAGCTCATCATCCTGTACCAGACGAAGGAGCAGCACTTAAAAGCACTGCAGCTACTCAAAGACCAGGCCAAACAGCCTGACTCCAGTCTCTGCGGGTACCACAGAACCAAGAACTATCTGCAGCATCTAGGTAAGGCTGGAGACTTCTTTATTTAGATCATTTGTATGCGAATACTCACAATGTGTTCACCATATATCAGTCTATTTTGCCGCAAGCCTATAGTTGACTTGAGTACTATATTTGTTTAGTTTGTTTGATTGAATAATAATTTATTTTATATTTGTCTTGTTTTAGGTGGTGAACACATAAATTTAATTTTCCAATTCTCAAACTGGGTGCTGGCAGAGCAGCCTGAAGAAGGGCTGAAAATATTCACAGAGGATATTCCAGCTGTAAAGAAACTCCCTAGAGCAAAAGTATTGGACTTTTTATTGAGAGAGCATGAAGAGTCGGTCATTCCATACATAATGCATGTGATACATACGTGGGGAGACAAGAATCCTTTGTTTCATGACGCCCTTGTCAGGATGCTCAGGAAGAAGATCATGGATGAGAAGAAACCTTGCTCGGAGTCGCAGCTGGAGTATCTGAAGTCTCAGCTTCTGTCCTTCTTGGAGAAATCTAATTATTATACTCCTGAATTGGTCCTGGTCCAATTACCAACTAATTCGCTGTTTGAGGAAAGGGCCGCTGTCCTTGGAAAACTGAATAGCCACAAACAGGCTTTATCTATTTATGTTCATATTTTAGGTACATATAAATATATATCTTTAATTTTTTAACTATAGCGATTGAGAACTGTCTGCATGCTTGTATGCAGGCAGTTAAGAACGTTCCTTCCATAAATAACACAAACTAAAAGGTTACTGTCGACAAAAGATGCATGTTCAAGTTCATTGGTTGGAATACAGCAGCTATATTTTTTTACCTAAATCATGAGCAAAACAATATACTTGTAGTATACGCAATCAAAAAATATTATCAATATTTTTTTTGCTGTAAAAATAATAATTTGGCTCTGAGTTGAAAGAGAGATAGAGATGAAAACTATCTGATCATAATGTCTATAATTTATCTTTATTGCCTTTATTCTTAGAAGCCATTAAAAACATCTTGTTAATGTTTGCATAAAATATTATAATTTAAGTACCCATAAAATGGTTATACAACATGTTAAACTCAGTTAATTAGGTTTTTATCTGGGTTTTGTATTGATATTATTATGAATTAATGTGTAATTTTTTTAAGCTAAAAAGCTTTCGTTAGTGTCGATTAAGAAGTATATTTTATATCTATTTAATAAATTATTTTGATTATAATTAATAGATTCATCAATATAATATAAAAATATTAAAATAGTATTTATTTAACAGGAAATGTGGAGCGTGCCATTGCATACTGTGATAATGTGTCGAAGAAAGGCCAAAAAACGGAGAAGAACGAGGATGTTTACGTAATACTCATCAAGATGCTAGTCAATCCTTCAGGGACTATTCCCACTGGGCCTCTCAGCGATATCCCCAGGCACCCCAAGGCTTCGGAACCTGATCTTGAGACTGCACTTGGTCTTCTGGAGGCGCATTCTGATAAAATTGATCCTTTGAAGGTATATTTAAAAAAAAAATGTTAATGATAATTGTATAGGACAGTTAGCCACATCTTCCCATAATTTTGTATAGAAAATATAGAACAAGGCTTTGTACGGACTTAAAGGACCCGTACAGTTTAGATTATGAATTGAATACATACCTGGTTATCACAGCATGTAAGTCTATCGTCCATAATGGCACATTGATTTACTAAGAATTTCAATTGTTAATATATTTGTTGAACCCAGTTTTTTCTTTGATCTTGACCGATGTATATATATTTATTGTTACCTTTAGGTATTACCAGTTTTACCAGATTCTGTACCTATTAATCGAATCCAGAGTTTCTTGGAGAGGGCCATCCACAACCAACTAAATAACAGAAGAAAAATGCAAATCTTAAAGGGACTTCTCTATGCTGAACACTTACAAGTAATGCCTAATTTTGTTGTAACGTCATTTAAAAGTATTAATCTATTTAATTTTTGCCTAATGTATTGTTCATTGTATTGTAACGAAAGTTCTATTATGTTATTATCATAAAGAATTGGTCAGTTTTTTTAAATCAGTTTCTTTATGAAGATGTTGTTCTTTCATTATAAATTTCGTTTGCAGGTGCAAGAGTTAAAAATGATTCACGAATCGCAGAGTGTAGTTATCGCAGACTACAACGTGTGCCCTGTCTGCAAGAAGAGATTCGGAAACCAGAGTGCTTTCGTTCGGTACCCAAATGGAGACATCGTCCATTATTCATGTCAAGATAGAAAAGCCACGCAATAATCTATATTTTGAGGCTACCTTTTCTAAAATACAAATAATATGTTTAAATTATATTAAAATATTTTACTTTTGATGCTTCGTGTATAAAATTAATTTATATATGTCAAATGTAAACGTAATATGTACTCTTTATTTTATTTTTGTTTATGATCTATATTAAAACATCGCTTATATTATATTTAGATACCGATATTAAAAATATATTTATCACAATACCTTATAATATATTAGTGTTATTGTTACCTATTATAGTCCCCCTGTTAGTGTATTTAGAAAATATTTTGTACTCACTGTAAAGGGAACTAAATTATTTTTTCAAGAGATGGCGACGATACCTCACGGGAGATTCAATATTATTTGAATTCTGTCACAAAAGCTACTTTAATTTATAAGTATTATATTTATTAGACATTTTAATAAATTAAATATACCCGTGCTTCGGTGGCAATCATCGTTGATGTTACATTTTCGCCATTGCGACAACGCCCACCGTGGATCATTCACTTCTATAACCGGCCGATGACATCATCACGCCATTTTAGCTGTGTTGTTCCGCTTGTGTTATCGAATATATCTGTAACAAAAATACCTTTTTGGATGCTGTTTTTTTCAATGAACGAATAAAAAATAAGGTTTCAATTTGTATTTCATGAAATCTGCGGATAGTGTGGTTTAATTGTCGGACTCGCACCGATGAGGACTATTTCCCGTGCGGCAGCGCGCATGGCCTACGCCGCCTCGCTCGTGTCGGGTCAGTCGAGCAGAGTGGATTCGGGATTGTGAAGAGCGACGAGGAGTTTTCGGGAAGTGTGGTTAGTTAAATGTGAATAGAATCGGTGTCGGTGCCGCTCGTTATTGGAATATACACTTCGCTTTTACGGTGAGTAATAACATATTTATCGCACGCCCGACTTTGCCAGTTAGTTAGTATTACCCGTAAAATGTCACCCAGGCTTGCCGTTGAATATGGCCGAGTTTCAATCTCAACCGTTGAAGTGCATTTATTTGCCGGATAAATGGAGGTGTTTCGCTGAAAAGCGTTCACGGATTCTTGCAGGATCGGTTTGTAGCGCAATCCTTGTCGGTTCTTGTCATTCGTGAATGTTTTGATCGGGTATTTTAGGAAGTGTCAAAATGGTCCCCCATTTTTTCGTACTTGACAATCTTACGGCCGTGATGTCATTTTGCCGAAATGTAAATCGTTTTATTATAAAAATAGTCGATATTGTAAACGATCGGTTGCCTTTTGTGATTGTTTGGTTTATTCGATGATTCTCGCATTTTCGGGATGGGCGTAAACATAATGGATTTTTCATCTCAAAATGTTTTGTGCTTGGTGGTATTTTTACACTTCTGGAGGGAAATGAAACGTCTGCGCCTCAACAAAGTGTGTAAAATTAGACGGTTTCGAGCACCGCACTTATACATCGCAATCATATTCTATGCGATTCAATGTTTAATTATTTTTTCTCTGCTTGTTTTTGTTACATTCTGTCACCTAATCTCGTGACATCGATGATGCTAAACCTGGATACAAAATGCTTCAACGCGCTGTCAAAATTATGTTATAGTATAATTATAAAAAACAAACATACTATTCAACTTTTGTTGTGAATTCAAATATTATTTTCAATGCACAAGTTTAATGCACAACTTTTTTAAAGAGACTTTATAATTAATTTACAGTAATTATTGGTATTTAATAAAATAATTTTACAATAAAAAAAAAAATAGTTATAAGTCGATTTTAATACATAATAAAATTAACATATTCATTATGTATACTTATAGAAGCTTAACCTTATATATTGTAATTTATACAGAAGATAATATTTCAATGCCAAAAAATTAAAGAGTGACACTATAAATAATTACTTATCTCTAAATAGTATTCATGCAAGTAAATATTAACATCAGTTATATATTGTCATATGTAAGGTACACCTGTATTATTCTTATGTTTTTGCAGACATTTATAACCATGATGTCATTTCTATTTTAATATTTATGTATGTGATGTTTTTTTTATTATCAACAATGCATTATAAGTGTTATAATATTTGGCTTATATCGTACAACGCTATCGTCCAGTTTCAGATTATTTCTATTATCTTGAAAAATATTACATTATCGGTATGTAGCATAGTTATTATCCCACATCAGCAGTGGTTACAGTCCTGAATGAATATTAATATGTTATCGCTGTAAGTTATATAACAAAATACTACAGTAATGTATGATATTCATAGTATAATTTTAAACAGTCACACTGCATACTTGCCTACAATAGTGACTGAGTCAACGACAGTTGAAATATTGATATTGTGTATTTTTATGCAGATGTATCTATTTTGTATGTAAGTGCTTATTCACCTATGTATACAGTGAGGAAACCAGTATTTTAGGCATGCTATTACCAATAACCAACATATTTTAGTAATTTATACCATGAAACTTATACGTGCAACTCTGACACTATTAAATTACTTATGAGTTTTATATTTCAATATCATTTCATGTTAACATGATACAATATATCAATTTATTTTGTATTCTAAAATATTACATTTTTCTTGTGAATTCTGCACCTCATCACAATAGTGTAACAGTTCTTTTTCTTTCTATGCTGATTTTTTCCATCAGTATTCTAGAAGCGCGCATTTGTCTTCTTGTCTCTGAAGGATGACTGAAATACCGGAAAGAGAAAGACAGTGTAACGTTATTAGCTATCAGCTGCATTAATTCTATACTTTTACATTTACCAACTTCCTCATAAGATTTTTAATATTCTACATATAGTATCAGTTTAAGATTTACTTATTAGTTCAAAGAGTATCGACAATTGAAGCTAAAAATATAATTTATTAGCTATTTCTCATTAGCTTGAACAATGTAGAAATATGTCTAGTAAAGAATATAATACCACATATTATTTTTCGTGTGATTTCATAATTAATTGACAGTATTTTGTTGCAATTTTTTTTTTATAATATGAAGTTATATTAGCAATTGGTAATTTCATTCTTATTTAAAGTCACCAGAGTATATTGTTGTATATACATTATTTAACACATTTAATATTTTTTCAGATGAAACACTATTTATATTAGCCTCAAATCTGTTAAATTATTATCAATACATCTTCATGTATTGAATAACTTTTCTAGTTTATTTTTATGAGAAGATAGGATAAATTCACCCCATAAGCAATCATTAGTCTTGGGATAGCTTTCAATATATGAAATCTGGTTTCTTCAGTTGAAGATTAAGTATATTTTACACACCTAAATTAGAAATTTGCCTTCTGTAATTTTGTGGCCCCGGACGCTGCGGACCGACAGGTTGGGGACCGCTGCGTGATCCAACAGCGGGTTGACTCGCCCACGGCGTCCCGTTTGATTTGCCACACGGGCTTAAGAGGGCTACTTTTTCAAAAATTCCGTTTTCATTCACCAACCCGGACACCAGAGGTCTCTAGCGTAGCTTTCAATTGGAAACTGAATGACAGTTCTAGTTGGACTAAGTTTTGTTATTTATGGTCAATTATCAAAGAAGAATTTTTTTTTTTTAATATTTAATAAATTTATATTGTTGATTTTTCTTTTCAAATATTCAAAAAGGAATAAATATTTATAAACATTTTAAAATAATTATTGTCATATTTAACTTATTGAAATTATGCTATAAAGCCACATTTCCATGGGATTTTTTTGTAAACTTTGCGTGAATTCAGTAAAATTGCAATAAATCGACCACTACTTTACCTTTTTACAAAAAAAATTCCAAACAAGAAATATAAATATTCACACTGAAGTCAAAATCCGTTGTTGGAGGTTCCATATTTGAGTTTTTTGATCATTTTCTCGTACCTTTTGCGAAAAATCGAATGCACCAACCAAAAAAATTTAAATGCAAAAAGTTAGATAAATCCCTTCTTCCAAACGGAAGCTTTTTTTTATTTCTAATAAATACTCAATACTCTAAAAAAATCAGTTTTCAACATACAAAAATAAAGTGACATAATACATATATAAATATATATATATATATATATATATATAATATATATATATATATATATATATATATATATAATATATATATGTATATATACACGCATATATATATATATACATATATATATATATACTTATATGTATGTATGTATATATATATATATATTTATTTAGACATATGTATGTAAATTATAATAAAAAGGCCCAAATATATATAATGAAAACACACATCTCACCAAAAACATTTATTTATTATTAATTGAACAAATATATGATACTGGACAGAAATCTGAACATTATACAGGTTATTTCTTTTCTTCTTCATCCAGTGCCTCTCTTCATTGGAGGCTTAGTAATGTGCAATTGTCCTTGTACTTGAAAATACCATTCGTGGTGGACGTTTATAGTAATATTCTGTTTTTTATCTATTTTCCAAAATTTTAATTTTTTGTTGAGAATTGCTTCTTCAACACTTGTTCCCGATATTGATAGTGGATATTTTACTTCCACAATTTTATCACCACTAATTCCATCAGGTGTTGACGATCTATCAAAGGGACACAATTCTAAAAAAAGAAGGAATTTACTAACTGACAAGATGATTATTCACGACAGTTTTCTTATTTTTCCTCCAATCGATTGATTTACAAGACACTAGTAATATATAAAATAAATTTACTCGTTTCGCTTTTGGATTCTTAGTATGTATATGAAAGCGAGTATTTTCTTGGCATTTTGAATTTTGTCACAAACTGTCCGTCGCCACTGTACATGCAATTATGAATTTTTAGGTTAGACTTCGTTATGATCTCACGACCAATGACTGTTAGACCAGGCATCCTCAACCTCCAGCCCGAAACACGTATTCCAAAGTGAAATATGCAAGAAATGTATATAGAAATCGACTTACTGATTCTCACCTTGATAACGTATTGAGAGTAGTGTGTAGTAATTATAAACCCGATTTTTCTAAAATAAAAAAGTTTTATCTCAATATCACACTAAATTTGAAATAGGCGTTTGGATATATTTAGGTTTTAAAGATTAAGATTTAATACATGGGAAATAAGTGTAAAACCAAGTCCCCACTAACTAATTGCCTGAAAAAAGCCATTACTCAAAAATATTGCATGTGTGACTTGTAAGAAAAAAAATGTTGAGTATCACTGGGTCGGGTATTACGGTCGCAAATTGCTCCTGTGTCGAAATTGTCATTTGTACAAAGTAGCTATGTTGCCAAATTGACATCTTAGAGAGAGACATGCTTTCAATGCAATGTTGCCAATACTAACAACGACAAACGAGCACAGTAGCCTAAGCTGTCATCTGCTCCGTTCTCTATGGATCAAGCATGGCTGACCACGTCACAAATATTCTAAGTAGATTTTTAAATAAAATACATTTTTGTATTTTACTCGCAAAATACGCACAAATTTAATACAATTAATGTTTAAAAAGTGACATGATGAGCTTAAATATCTTTTTTAATAGATGTCAAGCCTTGTACAGCGATAAATCAACCAATAACGATTTTTAAATACCGAGAAACGAATTGGCGTCATGCTCGCTTGGAGGCTATCTCCGTTCTGACAGAAATAGAGGACCGTTTTACCTGAAGAAATCGTGTCATTTGATTTATTTAATTCTTAGTTTATTATTCTATTGATAGAGTTGATTTTCTTACAGAGTATTAAAAAAATATTAAATTATATTTATCTATTTTTTATTATTTAATTAACGTCCATTTTCAGGGTAAAATAAAATCTTGAAGATGTTGAAAAATTGGATAAAATGACGACTTTTTAAAACCAAAGTTTGATAAAGATTTTTTTTTTTTTAATTTTTAAATTAATAAGGCGCACATGGTTTATATTTAATCTTTTAATTCCAATTGAAAAAAAGACTTTTAAATGTTAAGGATTCTTGGAAAATGTACCGGACGAATCTCACAATTCCTACACTTCAATCGGAAAAACACACATTTATCATATTAATAGTAAATTTATAAGGAATAAAAATATATTGTGTTCGGAAGAAAGAATGTATCTAACTTTTTGCATTAAAATTTTTTTGATTAGTGCAGTCGATTTTTCGCAAAATCGACCTGAAAATGATCAAAAAAACTCGAGAAGTGGGACTTGGCCCTTAACAATTCCTATGTGAAGTCATCTGCCACCGCGTGCCCCCATAACGGCCGTTTTACACGGGCCAGCTCGATGCATCATCTGCCGCGATCAAAATCATTGTAAACATTGCGCTGCCTGTCGCTAGTTCGACTCGGCGCAGGTGTACTTAACATATAAATAAATATTAAAAAAAAAATACTGTTGTGATTTTTCCACAACGGGAAAGGTTGGCGAAACCGGTCACCAATAAAAATTAACATGCAAAATCACTCGAGTATTTTATTTAAAATATTAAAATGTAATTCTGAGTACTCGCTCAAAAATATTGATTACTTATATAAATTAATTATAAATTGCCGCGGTAAAATAAAAATATATTCTTTTCCATTTTGATGAAAAAAGTGTCAACGGGAAGTCAAATATTGCAAATTATTTTGTATGCAATCTAATTTGTTTTGAAATGATATTTTGAAGTGCCAAAATGTGCTATTATACAATTAATATTACTTTTGAGAATATTTTTTCGAAATAACATCGTAGTCGTCTGTTTTTACAATTACCTGTATCCCAATACGTCAGCCGCGGGGAGAACGTGAAAGACAGTGCGATTGCTTCAGTGATGACCACAAAACAGCCTGCAAGTGTATTTGAAATACGTGGGATAGCCCCCGTGCGTCGGGCCGGTCGCGTACGCGCCGAGCCCGTGTTTAACGGACGCTCGCGCTTTATTCGCGAGCGGATGAGGTCAATTTATATTCTGAGGGTCGCCGGGCGGGGGCCCTCGGCGGAGACAGGAGACAGGAGACAGGAGACAAGGCCCCCTGCTGCATCCCGCTTCCTGGAGTCGTCCAATCACGGCGGGCCCCGTCTCCTCCACCGGCAACTATCTACTTCTTGCTATTATGTTTTATGGTGAAGTATGGCTTTTCATACTAAGTATACTTCAGTAATTGTTTTTTTTTGTGCGAGGGAGCCTCGCGTTCAAGGTAGACTGTAGAAGCAAGCAGAGTTTGTGGAAATTGAGTGAGTTGGGAAAATAGTGATCCGTTGAGTCGGTTTGCTAAGTGTAGGGAATTTTACTTTATTGGTATAGGAACCGTAAAAAATATATCAGACAAGTATTACTCTTTGATCTCGTTATTCGGAGTACTTAAGATATGTTATTTATTTTAACTGGTTATTAATTATTTTTTATCATAGTGACTTCATTTACTATTTTGTTACTTAGCATTTTCAGACTCTGAAGAAGTAGAAGCCATTGAAAAGCGAAAGTACTAAAAAAAACTCTAGTTGATTGGTAATTGATATTTGTTGATTGATTGTAGAGTATTACAAATCAAACCGGTCATGGATAAACTGCCGTTAACATAACACGATCTCTGTTGAGAACGGCTTTTGCTGTTGCTTGTGGTAATGGTGGTTTTGGATTGAAGGAATTACGTAATCGTGTAGCGTTTTGGAATTGTAACGGTCGGTTTTTTGAAATCGTCAATCGGCGTGACGGCGCGATCGCCAGCTTGAAGATGGGTCGATCAGTCGAGCTCGACTCCCGATGCGCTTCATTTGCATCCTGCTCGGGCCGCTCACTCCCAATTGGCTTTGTGTAATTTGTGAAATGTGTATTTATTGTAACGCCGGAATAAATTCTAGATTTTGAGAGTCACCGCTGATGAATGGGCGTTGTAGAATTTTTACGCGTGGAATATTATCATCGCACGCGAACCCAATTCCCAAAATTAATAATATTCTTTAACCGTTGCTTTGTTACTGAAGTAGTTTTATAGAAAAATAATATTTCTACATCTGTTCGTAGGTGTTGGTGGCCGTTAATGCATTTATTTTCTTATGTATTAAAACGCGACAAGTTGTGATAATTTGTACGGTGTTTCAGCTTCGGTACAGCAGGGTTTTCACTAGAATATTTTGATATGTGATTTGACGTTTTGTTCACGGTACGGTTGTACATCTTCCGGGATGATTTTGCAGACGTACGTACCGCGATTCCGCCGTTGCGTCAGACATGACCACTCGCGAAATTGTTAATTAACCCGAATTGATCCGCCACTCTGCTGCGACGCCGGCTTTCGATTAGTGATGCGCACAATCGATTCAAATCGAATAATTATGAGAATAATCGAATTTTCGCCCACGATTTTCATAATCCGACACCGACTCCTGAAAAACAAAATCGAAATACTTTTCAGATATTTCAGACTGTTTAAGTTTTAGTGACTTGTTTTTTTTTTTATTACTAATATGATTAGACACATTAGTTCATACATAGAAGATGATTCAAAGAAACTCTCAGAAAAATATCATCGTGATTTGTGTGAGATTTGAACCCACATTCCCCTGGTTTACATGACCGGTGTACTAACCCTTGTACTAACGAATCACTTCCATTTATCGAGAATTTTTAACAATCATACTCCACATATGGACCAATGTGCCAAGGCCAACCAATATTTAGTGATTTGCAAGCACTGGACTTTTTGAACTTGTTTTTTAATTTTTTTTTTTAATTTCGGGTGTAGTATTCGTGCATCCAAAATTTCAAAGCATAATTATTATAATTCGGTATAACAATAATTTAATTGAATCAATCGATTGTGCGTATCCGATTGAGCGCATTCCTACTCTCGATCATTCCTCCTACCGTGCCGGTGCGGCGTCCTTTGTCGGCATCAAATTACACACTTTTCTGTATGCTTGTTGCTGTCCAGAGCGACCAGAGGACGATCACGCGACGACACTTGTTTCAATCTTCATTGGTTTCGCGAAATAATATCCGACTCGACCCAATTTCGACACAGACAGTCAGTTAGATGACTAGGCCGAAAAATGCGATCTTTGTCTTGTATGAGCGATGGAAAAATCTATTCTCTTTAAATAGAACCGTGCTCTGATAGAATCGCAAAATGCATTGCACGTGCATCCTGGAATGATAGATCGAGATAGCTTTGATCTGATTGCTGGCCATCCTGTCCTTGCTTCTTTTTTTTCTGGTGTCGTGCTCCTTGGAGCTGAATTCTGGTCACGCGACGCAGAGAAACGTAATTGGAAATATATCGTCATGCGTCTTCCAGAGTGCCTCAACCAACGCATCTGTTCTAATTTAGATTGTGAAATATCCAGTCGCCATAATCATCGTGGCTCCAGGACGTTGCAGGATTCGGATGTCGACCACTTGATACCAGCTTAATTTATTAGAAGACGAAACTGTAGTTATATTTTATGTTTTCCTTCTTGTCGCTAGATTCTGAAGATCACTACTCTATAACTTGTCTCTTGAGGTCTCGTATCTTAACTCTGGTAGCATGATAATCTATAAATTCAATAATTAAAAATACGAAGCAAAAGATGCTGTTCAACCCAGAAACAGGTTCGTTTTTTTAAACCATCTTCTGCTCGTTTGGCCCGCCTCTAGCAGCCGCGGTAATGCCAGCTGTAACCCTAGCCTAAGTACTGTAGCAAAGCAAACAAGTTTTTTTTAATGACGCTATTAAATATCGCTTGCTTCTAGTTTCGTGGGGAGTAATGAATTGATGATATACAATTCTGCAGTGGCCGGTAGTGCCTTGCCGTCGCATGCGATGGACGCCTAAGAGCGTGAATAAGTGGACGCGAGTACTCTCTAGCCTGGAGAGATGCTCGTGAGAGTTATTCGGTTGTTCTAACTTCGCTGGGAAGCAGAAAACAGACACAAACTGATGATGATGAAACTTGCACTCAAAAATTTTCTGTCTACAATGGGTTTAGCGTTGGTCGCAGTGTAGTATCAAGCGAATGCGGTTCGTGTGCTATGCTAAGCATTGCACATCATCTGTGCACTCTGGGGTCATGCCGACGATTGGCTGCGCTAATTTTTTTGTATTGGATTGGCTGTGTAGAGTCTACATCGAGCATGGTGTTTCCTAGTAGAGTCGATACCTCTTTGGCACGATTCCCACTTTTGGGAAAGATTGAAACGTTAAAATTTCTCGCTGTGATTAATTATAAGTTGCGGACGAAAATAGAAAAAATAAAATATTGAAACATTAGCGAAGGAATTTGTGAAATTATAATTAACATTTGGTAAGTTAATTGAAAAAAAATTAAACATAGTTGGTTTTTATTTACGTGCATAAAAATTTGAATTACAGGGCTGACATAAAGCAAGAAATACAAAATAATCAAGCAACTTTTCAGGGCGCACTGGCTGGAGCCGCAATGATTAATAGCGTGCTCCGTGTTCATTATAAAAAGCGTCCATTGTTTATACTCTCGTATGACGTCAGAGTAAGAGTTCAACATTAGAATATAACCTCAAATTTAGATCAGCCGGGTCCGTCACCCGCGTCCAGCGCCGAGCGGTCGCGCTCCTCTAACCCGCGAGGGGGGAGCGAGACGGCCGATCGGATCGTCGTCCCCGCCGGTATAATAATAATTACGTAGTGTTGCCAGTCGTGAAAAAATACAACAGGAAATGGGGGACTCCGGGTGCGCGCCGCAACGGCCGAACAACGGGGCTTTGTTTCAAGCTGCCGAATTTGAATTCCGACGGTGTGAATTTTGTGACGCCGATGAGACCCTCTGTGTTGCCGAGATAACTCTGCATTTGCATGATTATCTCTCTCGCCACCGAATACATAACGATCGGCGGAAATTATATGCCCGGTACTTTCGCAATTAGCGCTGCAAACAATAGCACAAAACACAATTGACCGTATTAAAAATAATAAATATTTGTGTTCTAAATAAAATGCATGCAAGTAAAAAGATTATAGTATTTGGGAGTGCTGGTGGAGTGTTAACGATAAATTTTGCAATATATTTCATAATCAAGAAAATGTTTTATTTTTGTTACATAAATAGTTTTTTTTTTTTAACAAGCAAAGTGTTTAAAAATACGAAAACAATAACGCTCGGATTCTGAGAGCAGAATTGCCCGCGCATGCGTCGGCGCTGCCTGCCGGGAAACCCCGCAAGCGGCGCCGCCCTTACGTAACCCCCGCCCCCTCCCCATCCCTCACAACCCCTCCACCACCGACCGACCCCCGCCACCACCCCCGGCGCGGCCCTTTGTCCCGGCGCCACCCGCCCCGCGCTCTATATTCCCCCGCCGTCCACAGTCTGGGCTCGCGCCGTCCGCCATTGATAATCCGGCGAGACTATCCGGGGATATTGTTTTGTGCACATCAGACGTTTGAGCTACGTGCAGACTTACCTGCTTAACTTCCCAGCGCCCCGGCCAGCCGTCGCGAGACAGGTGCGATAGACCAGACGCATGCCCCATATTTGGCCTTTAGAGACACCAACAGGAGGGCCTGTGCCTGGATGACCTGAAGTCAGTGGCGAGACATCCACAGTTGATGAAGTCACTGGGTGGCTTCTTGAAGCGTGTCATCGGAATCATAAAGAAGATAAACCAGGGGGTGTAGCTTCAGTCACTCCCATATATAGCACAATTTCAACAAGCAAAGTACCAACCAAACCTATTAAAAAAAAAAAAAAAAATACGATCTCTTCAAAATTCCCTGCATTCGAGAGCGAATTTTATGCAATAAAAAAAAAAAAACAATACTCGAAATACACAATCGGTGAGCTTGTTATGCGGGTTTCGAGCCCCCGACCGGCTTCCACTCTCATGCAAATGCTCATTGAGAAGTCGTTCCCGGACGCTCGTGAATATTCATCGACGGCGAATGTTCGGCCGAACGGACTCCTTCTACGGGGAGATATTTGACTCCACGTTTGGTCTTCGGCAGGAATGCAGTCAGCCGCGGTGCAATCTCTTCAAAGGCACCTTTGCTGTAATTTTTGACCATATCGATAACGTTTTGTGATGTTAAAACTTGCACGCGTGATGTGCCGCGACCTCACCAACAGGACAAGCCTATCGACGCATGATGGCCGTATGTGACTTTTTGACTCCATCCTCTCGACTGGATTCGTTATGTATTATCACTTGTGAATAAGCACTGCAAATATATGAAGTTTTTTTTATTTATAAAAGTCGAAAAGGCATTTATTGATATCTGTAAGGTGTGTTTATGTTAAAGTGTGCAAATATTATGTTCAAGATGTCGTATGGCAACACGCCTTAAATAATGTTTGAAGTGCACTCGAGTGTATTTTCCTGCACCGTTCTTCGGTTCTTCGAATTTTGCCTTCCGTCTTATCTTCATTTCTGATAACGTATCAATTCTCACTTCGAGATAACCGATACAGTGGCGGTCCCTCCACGTCCTCGGTTTCGACTATACGAGGATTAAACCACCAGTAGCAAAGTAAACAGTATAATTCTTTCAGATGCTGCATTGGTCTTGCAATAATTTCAAGCACAGGGCGAAAGGGTCCTTGACACCTTTATGAATTGGTTATTTTGGAGAGTGATTTAGGGCAAGTCGTAAAGCAACATCGAAAAGGAGACTTCTGTTGGTCTATTCAAATCATATAATATGAATAGCCAAATGGCTAAGAGATCATGATCGTTTCGTAATCTCCTAGCCACTTGTGACGTAATCTGTTATTGTAGTCTTCTCGGATATCATGGCAAAAATCAACATGCCCTGCATCTACTCCCGTGCTCAGGTGCGGGCCTGCTCGGCCGGGGCACCTGCCACACCTGCCGAGGCCGCGCCCCGTCGACTGATCTATTCTACTTGCCGACTGCTAATTATTTTCAAATCTGAATTAGCATTTTGGAGAGTGCTATGGAGTTGTGATTGCACGGAATTATAATAAACCTGACCTTATGCGATCGGTTTGATACATTATAGAAGAATATATAACACTATATTAAATTTTAATATAACATACTCGCAGTGGTGTTTTTCACGATTTCAACAAACCATTTCATACTCAACGAATAAAACTGCTCGCTGCTGAATTTGAACTGTCCTCTTTCTGTCTGCTTTAACGAGATTTTATGTGATTTACATTTGAATGCATTCGCATGATTGCCTTCCCGGTGCAATATTTTAAAATTGTGAGTGGTTGGATGGGGTTGTTTGGTAAAAAAACCCCCTTTCCGTGTACTTTTTATGACAATGTAATACTATTTATTTCGTGGCGCACCCTCTCCCCTACTTATTCGATGCGCAACCTCGACATTTTGTGCACAAACTTTTGCACAGATACAGCTTTATCATTTTTATGACTCATTTTATAATCCGTGCAAAAGAAATTTTTATCGTTGCTATCTAATCTTAAACAAATATATTTTTATTATTGCGGGTACACTTTAATGTACTGGTGAATCTAAATTTCTAAAAAACCTTCTAACTGGACGGTACTTGTTAATTTATTTAACATAATGTTAGGCTTGTAAATACACAAAATCTGTATGAGAATGCAAGTTATCGTATTTTAAATGAAAAATGCATACATAATTACTTAAATATGTGTTTGTCTGTAGAAGCTTTTATGTCGTGTTTAACTCTACGCGTCTCTCAAATAACAGAAACGAAATCTTAACGCGGCATAGCACCCAAAAATAAATTCTACAGACATAATATATAATTGTTTTTTTTTTTTTTTTTTTAATGCAAGCAGTGTGTTTCGCAATGAATAACGGCGAATTACCCTGTATACACGACACGTTGCACAATCATACAGTTTATGCGGCGTTTGTCACCTCTAATAATAACGATGACACCGGACCGCGTAATTCACATGTACGCCCATAGACCAATCCCCCCGGTCGGCTGTCTGCCGCTCTCGCTCCATTGTTCTCCGCGGCTCCCGCTGCCGGCTTCCGCCCTCCTCGTCGCCTGCCATGGATTTTAGCAGTTTTCCAAACGGATGAATCACACGCACGGTTGATTATATCTCGATATACATTTTCACTTTTCGCTACCATTTATATACCAAACACCAACGCTTTACTTATGCAACGCGATTTACTTTTTTTAAATTTCTATATGCCATCTTGTATTTCCAGATACTATGGAGAGCACTTGCTGTTAAAAAACTTTGAAGACACTCGATTAATATCAAGTACCCAGATCGTGACGTCACGTTGTAGACATATCGGGTATGACCTCTAATTAATCGGATTTTGTAAATAATAAAAAATAACGGTATCTAACAAGTTTAAACTATCCCCCTGTATTGCACATATAAATTGTTACGAAAACCGAATCGTTACAAGAGGCACGTCTCTTTGAGCCTGCTGGCTGCGTCCTTGAGATGCGGTTATCACATTAAAATAGCGCTGAGGAAGCCACCCGAGCAGTCATCAAGGCTCTATTTACACTTGTGCATTCAGCAGTTGATTGCTAATTGAGTTTGTGTGAACACATCTCAAGAACTAAATTATTGTTCAAGCGAAAAATATCAACATTGGATATACATTGTGTTTTAAGGAAATCGGTTCCCACATGAAACGTCGTTAAAAATCATCGTTTTTTTTTTTTTTTTGAGACACTAGTGTTCACACACATCACAGAGAGATCAAACCATGAATGCTTCCAAGTCAAATGTATTCTTGCAGCTATATAAACTTTTGCATTCAACGATTTTAATTCTGAGTAAATCGATAAGCCCGTTATCCCGTTTATACCTGTGCAGAATGATGTCTAAGGAAGTTAGTCGACAAGTGTGCTTTCTGCACATAGTGTACCTGAAAGGTATTACTACTTGACCAGCTGTCTGTACATAGTGTACCTAAAGCGCATGCTGTGTGAGAGAAGCGACGACGCCCACCGCCCTGTCCCGCCTCGGCGCTGTCGCCGGAATGAATGTCTTTATTAATTTTTCTCGCTTCAATGATGGAGCAATTTGCTCTCTGCTTGATCTCGACACACAATACGCGTGTTTTATTTATGACGGCTAATACAGGATGACTCACACGTGCTCACGAGCACTTTAAGGGCATAGTAGTCATGCTTGGATGAGCTTTACGTTCAATCACATCCTTCGCACAAAATAAATATAAATACACTACCAATGTAGTATTTTGGGAATTAATATTTTGCGAGTCCATATTATATTATATATATATCCGTATTAAAATATTCACCAGAGAAAAAAAAAGATTTATTAGAATATACTATTTAAAGTTAAGTAATAAGGAAAACATACATATATAAATAATTGAGTAGTATTCGTAAGTTTAATGGGGTGGATTGTGTATTATAATACTAACGATGCAATGTTTTACTGTATGCTGGAAAAAAATCAATCTAATGGAGCTGCGAATATTTACCGCTATGTTTGATAAAATATTGCATAATGGACGTGTATATTTTATCCGCCGACGTTTGTATTTCCGCCGATTTATCGAGTTTTTTCCCCGAGTTCTTCCGGTGACATGGCGCCTCTCTCAATCCGGAAATTGGTACAATACACCCTTAAATTGGGAAGCTCAGGCTCTTGTTCGAACTTTATGTACCCCAGTAGCATATATAATGTATAAATATATATATATATATATCTGTTTGATTTTGGGCGATTAGCCTGCGCCTAAAACGGAGCCTTCCGGCCCTCGCCCGGGCGGTTTGCGTTTTCTGAGAATAATTCAGTGTGCACAAGTGACCTTTAGTGCCGCGAGCTTGGCAGGGGTAAATAATTACCCCTTTCCGGTATCAGTGGGTCGATTGATCATTCATTGAAAAGTGTACCGTTGAAAATACAATTTTCTTTCGTAAAACGATTTGTCGCTGTTACTTTACTGAGCCTCGATCATCTTCGATGATTCACGGGTGTTGAGCTGATTTGACCTCCGATATTGAGATAATCTTCGGGATATTTTTTTCCGATATTCATTCATGACGTTGTATGTACATACTATTACAAAATTCAGCATAATTACCCGGCGGACATGCCGGGCAGGTGGTCGCACAATGGCACCGCGGCTCCGCTTCCGGCCGCGGGGCTCCTCGTTACCTTCCGGCCGGAGCGGGCGGGTCCATTGTCTGGGGGGCGTGACGTCACGCGGCCTTGACCTTCCGCTCTGATAACACAATCGGTTTTTGTCGTCCAATTACCTCATTGTCTGCGATTCGCGGCAGATGGGAAATTCACGATATTGTCGGAATGCCCGCAGGTTTTTATGGTGCTGAAAAATGTATCGATTTGTAGTCAGGTGTGATACGAGTTCTTCTTTTCAACTTTTCAACCTTCTGTTCTTATCGCCTCATTAGGTGCAAGCACGGTTACTTACTGACTGTAGAGTTCTGAGTATAATTTCAGGGAGGTCAACGATTTTTCAGGGTCTCAAAATAAACGACAAAATAATTAAGGGTACTCTGTTATTTTCCCGTAGACAAACTGGAAAATTCCGGAGGCGTTAAACTTCGAGTATGGTGGCTTAGCAGACCCATTCAGATTATCTCTAGTTGAAAACAGACTATTTATTGTGGGTGGCCCTTTGCTAAATAGAGTTTATTGATGCCCAACATATTATTTCGGATTCGAAATTCACTAAAACGAATATGTTCTATTTTTTTTCAAGATTAAATAAAGATCTGTGACATTTTTTCACACCTTTATTATTAGTAACAAAATTTTCGGCATAAAAAAATATCCTTCTGTTTTTTTATTTGTAATGTAAACGGAAAAAAAATATTCGCCTTTCTAGTGGCTTATATATATATATATATCATCCGAATCGTAATATTACTCACAATCCAATAAGGATAAACTATTTTTCTCGAAACTTCTATTTACGACGCGTCCGCTGAATTAACCATATTTATGACCCGCCGGCGAAAAAATGTTTCATGACTTGTTGAGCGGACGCCCCCGCGGGCGGGGAATTTCCCGATAATAATGCACTCTGTGCGCGTGCGAGCGAGAGCGCCGCCCGCCGTGGGCCGCGGGTGGGAGCGAGACGGCGCGACGGAAAATGCTTCCATCGCCGTTGGTCTTTGACAGGGGCGAGTTTTCCCGTCTCTGATTTAGACAGGGACAGACGCCTCGGGCGGGAAGCGCGAGGGAGCGGGACGGACAGCTATTCACAGCGCGGCGGACTTGTTCGTAATTCAAAAATTATTTTTAAAAATGATACCTCAATAATTAAACGCTAAGAAATTTTTTTTAAGCCGGTGGCCGTTTTGTATCAAAGTAGTAAAAAATGCAATAATTAATTAAAAGGCCTTCACACGCCCAGCGCTAACCCATTTTTAAGTCTCCATATTCTACATTATAGCACGCAAATTTTCTTTACAAGGTAATTTTACGGTGTCATTCTGTAGCATAAATCGAGGGCGGGCCGTGTGGCCTTTTTTTAAGGTACGGGGGTGCGTGCGAGCGAGACGGCGCGAGCGCCCTCCGCGCACGCTGAAGGGAGAAGGCGCGCGTGATGACGTCGTAGAGCCTGCCGCATGAGCGGCCGCGCAAGAGAGATTGATTAGTAAGCGCTCCCTACGCCGGATTAACTTTAAAAATTTGCACAACTTATGGAGTGGAAGAATTCGCCGGAAAAGTTCCCTCCTTAATAGCTCTTGTTTAAAACTGCCGATAAATTATAATTATTTTTAAAATACACTCATATTTGACACCTGTATTTATTTTTGTGTACCTACGGATTACACCAGTCTTAGACTAGTTTGAACTTTCCCCAACGAATTATATGTTAAAAAATTAAATCACAGTTAATATTATGCTTAGGCCGTGGTTACAAAAATTTAGGACTGCCAACAAAATTGCCCATTACACATACTTTTTTTATTTTTTTTTATTGTTCTATATATGAAGATACTTGTAATAAAATGTTGAGGCTGCTATATCCAAACTTGCGTTTATATGTTCTGAACGTCGGATTAAATTTATAACTCGCCTTAATTTTGAAGTACACAGATCTAGTAATTAAGTCCTTTAACGGCTTGTGTTTAAAACGGATTCTGTGTATTTAAATTTAATGTTTGCTTTTTGGTCGCTTTTGCTTTAGACTGTGGTTATAAATTTTAATCTTAAGCATTTCCTAACGTTAACATTTGTTACAACAACAGAGGAAAACAATCTGATTGTTGTTTTAAATATGAAACATATACATAGTATCAACTTATAAGGTATGTGGAAATACAAATAGAGACATTTGAAATTAAATTTAAATATAAATTTAATTATTTAATATTGATATTATTTTGTTGAATTATACAATATACTGTTCATTTTTATTTAGTCCTAATTCGATGACATACCACTGATATATACATAAAATTTATTTATTTAGTGGCTCACTTATTGCCTTTGGCACCGGTTAAATATACTTGTGAATGTCGACCAAAATAGCAAAATCTGCGTATCGAATCATTCGCGGGTAACTGATCCCTTTCTTGGCCAAAATATGCAATAAGCTGCTAATAGCAGTGAAGTGCATTGTAGGCGATCAGCGCACCAAATGCTTTCTGAGAATATTAATTGCAGCTTCTAAGTGGCAATTTAATGAGCTCAAAAACTTCAATGCAGGAACAACAGACTATATAACAAATATAAATAACCAAAAGGCTTGGAGATCACAACATTGTCTGGTGGCAAGTCTGAAATACAGAGACGTCCAGGAAATACATATGTTTAATTATTTATTCAAGCCTCCGTTACCGGAAGTTAGGAACGAGGCAACCCTCTGTACGGACGACCCTCTGTATTTGTTATAATTATACAATGTCTCTGTATTTTTCGACTTCGCGCAATAGTTTCTCTCTCCAGGCGACATTCTTCATATTTTCACGTATCGTCACTAATTTTAAACGGACGGTCCTGCTGCAGCGCTGCCCCCACAGTCTTTCATTCATCACATTCTGAGAACTCCTACGCCGTCGCTCCGCTGCCAATCAACTTATTCACAGAGAGCAGATTGTAACCCAGTTTCTCACTGGCAATGATTGCATATCTGAATCGAGATTACTCAGAACTGTCACAGGTATATTTATAACAGATTTATATGGGTTGTTAATTATTACTAATATGATTAGGCACATTAGTTCATACATAGAAGATGATTTAAAGAAACTCAGAAAAATATCATCGTGATTTGTGATTTTTACATGGCCGGTGTACTAACCCTTGTACTAACGAATCACTTCCGTTTATCGATAATTTTTAACAATCATACTCTACATATGAACCGATGTGCCCAGGCCAACAATATTTAGTGATTTGCAAGCACTGGACTTTTTGAACAAAGTAACAAGTGAAGCGATTTTAGTCTCATCCGGATATTATTTTTAAAATCTATTAATTTAGCCAAGACGCGCACCATCATATACGTATGTCTATTTTTTGGATAGGACGTCAATCAGATGCGTATTTATTACCCATTACGGGTTTATTATATTAGTTCATACATAGAAGATGATTTAAAGAAACTCATAAAAATATCATCGTGATTTGTGTGGGGTTTGATGAACCCACATCCCCTGGCTTACATGGCCGGTGTACTAACTCTTGTACTAATGAATCACTTCCGTTTATCGAGAATTTTTAACAATCATACTCTACATATGAACCAATGTGCCCAGGCCAGGTTAGTACACCGGTCATGTAAGCCAGGGGATGTGGGTTCAAATCCCACACAATCCAAAAAATTGACGCTTGTTAATTACCCATTTTTTAAAAGTATTTATAAATTGTTGATGCATCCATCTTTGATCTCGATACTTCGAATAGTGTCGATAGTGGGCACCTCTGGCCCACCTCGGAAGTGGCCGCCCTGCCCTAGACTCGGTGAGCAGCCTGCCGGGGCGGCGGGGCATCGATCGGTGGGGCTCGCGGCGACGCAGCGGCGCGGCGCCCGCTCCGCCCCCCCGCCCCCCCGAGCCGGCCATCTCCTAAGGCCCGAGCAAACGCATTCGTGGGCACTTGGAGCCAGCGACGCAACGATCCTGCGATCGCGGCATTGTATGCCCGATTAGAGCCGGGGTGTGGAACCGCCGCTCCGTCACCGTACCCGCTTTACGCCTGCCACACACGCAGCGACAAAACTTGCAATCAGCCATTTGAGTCTCTTTATTTTAAAGCAGTATTGGTAATTGGTAAACACTGAAGGTACTAGTACCCGTTTCGCGGACTGCTGTATTAATACCTTTTTGAACGTGTTTACTCTAAAAGCGGCAGAAGGTCATTTTACTCGTCAACGTTACTTCTACCAATACTGTCCAAAGTGACAATGAAGACGTGGAGTGGTCAGAGAATGAAAATAAATTTTTAGGACAAAGTGGTGTTGTTTGTGATGCCATGTAATCCGCAATGTGTGTATGAAGTGGTTCAACTTTTTATAGGAAACGATTTATTTGACTACTTGGAAATCAAAGAGTGTATAGACTAGATTTCACGCGTGCAATTTTACGCGAATCTCGTCCGCTTCGCACATCAGTTTAGTCAATTTGGTTACCCGCTTATATTACATAATACGTAATATTAAATATACATCAAGTGTCTTTTCTCAGAGGAGGTTGGCGACCACCTCACCGAGCATATAGTCATGCTGAGCCAGTGTTGTGTAGTGGGCCCCCGGATCCTTCTACAACAACCCATTTGTTTAGATCTGATACTGCTTCTGCAGCAAGCTACAGAAATAATAACAGGAGCCCCCCCACTTCGACAAGTTACTTCCAGAGCACATCCTTCTACAATTATTCCAAGTCCACTTCTCCATTACATTAAGCTCAGGGTACGGAATGGCAGCCATGCACAAGCAACATAATGGGGAGAGCGGGGAGGTTTAAATTAATGTATCGATCATTAATAAACTTTATCACATAAATCTTATAAAATATTAAGGGTGCTGCATTTCCGGAAACGATATTGTTATTTAGTGCACTTTTTAAAAATAATTACGACATATTACCGCCAACGTAAATTCATATCTGCCAAATAGATTCGTTTACAAATAAATCCTCGTCGCCGATTGGTTGCTGGCTTATTCTCTGCATTTAATGGATACTGGAACATGTTGTAAAATTACCGTTTTATAGAACAACCCTGGCCCGGTTTCTAAAATATACAATGTCGATTTATCAGATGATTGTGACGCCAATATTTCTCAGAAAATCTATTATGTATTGTTGTATTTACTTTTCATTCGTATTTCGCCACATCTCAAGATTCCAGAATGTTTATTCGATTCCAAGTTTTGCGTCTCTCCTCGTTGTTTTTCTTTTTATGTGCGACTGAAATTCAGAAACCGCAACCTGTTGGACGAGTCCAAGATGAATGTGCGATGGGATCTTCCGACAGCCCGAAGGAATGGCCGTTTCTGAAATACATGTTTATTTGCCATCATTATTATTACTGCGCGTGGAAGCTAACGCGTCGATAACAAACTATGCCAAATATCCGGAAAAATATTTTTGCTCAGACTTTTAACGTAAATATTCTCAGATATTTAGAAGCGTCTTACTAAAAACAATTATTTCAATGGTTTTGCAGTAGAAACGTAAAAATCGTTGGGTTGTTTATTTTCAGATTGCATCTTATTTTTTATGTAATAATAAACACTGCCAACAACGTATAGATTCTTCACAAGTATTTTTGTTAGCTTTTCAAATAGTATTATCGTTATCTACCTGACTTGTCACTTCCTGTCGACGTCTCGTTTGTGTATATATTTGTTTAATATTATTGATAATATTCAAACGACAGGCCGCGCGGGGGCTCATTGACTGGCACTTTGAAATCAGGTGAAACGAAAATTCGTACAAAAAAACTTGTTTATTTTTGTATTTTCATAAATACACTCAATCTATGTCGTAAATAAGTTTTTTTCTTCATTTTATTTCATCTTTTAAAATCAAATATATTTAATTATCTAAGAATTGCAAAAACATTTTTTTTAATGCTTTGAGGTGAATGAATACATTTTTGAAGCTTTAGTGATTTACGGAATGATAGATAAAAAAATGTAGTATTCTAAATATGAATTATTCTAATATCTGTCATAAGTGACTCGCAGTCAATTATCAAGAGTAATCGAGTATGCCCATCACTATTAAATACGTATAATCGAAAAAAACAGTTCAGTTCACGCGCTGTTTTTTATTGCCTGGAATTTCAGGAAAGCCTCCCCTTGTGACCGCACACTGATCAACTTTATTTTAAAATCAACACGCTTGTTTATTTAAAAAAATATTAATTTAGGAATCCCCTGAATACTTTGCGCGTTCCCATGACACGAGATAGTGCTATTTCTAAAATGATAAACTTGATTACTTAAAACTCTAAGCGCTTCTAGATGGGATTTTTACTATGAGTAAGGACTCGGAGACATCACACATGTTTAAAATGAATACTTGATAATATAATGAATACAATATTTTTTGCATATGCATATCTAAGAATGTAATAATTAAGCTGCCCTACATACGAAGCACACCGACAATCGAATCGTGCGTTAGACAATGGCGTCCTCTTTACTAAAACGGATGTCGGTTGTGTTGCAGCGTGTGCAGGGCAGCTTTTGTGTTATACTTTTAAGGTCATAAACTCCAGCAGTGGAGTAAGTTTAAATCTCGTCTGCAATCCCCTCTGCTGTCGTCCCGTGAGGCCTTTCAAACAATCTTATATAGAATAATATAATTCGTCATGTATTACTTTTGGCCATTTATTTGACTCTAATGTTTCTAAGATAACCGCAATAAAGTGTTGAATATTATATATAACCAAAACTAAATTACCTTCTTCAGAAAGGGTCAAAACAATATAATCGAGTAACCCGCCCGGAATAACATATTATGAAAGCATTTTCTATTACACGACCGTCGCAGAATAGACGGCCGAGTATTTACTGTGCATACATTTTGACCGAATTTAAAAAACCCGTATCCCTAGGTTAGTTTCTACATATACGAAAAAATAAGAGTTGATACGTTATCTGGGATTCATGGGAAATTTGAACTTACTTCCAATAGCTTGCCCAATGTGTGAATTTAACGTATGCTGATTTAAAATAATAAGTAGGTAATTGTTGAATATTCAATGAATCGCATTTCTCACAGACTTTTTCTCTACGTTTATAGTGAATATCATCTATATATAAATATATTCATTATATGCATGAATGTAGATATAATATTCAAACAGTGTAGAAGGACCCAATGACCCACCCAATACACGATTAAATCTAAGACAACTATGAACAAACAAATATATTCAGTGATTTGATCACCAAACTCCTCAAAGGAGAGGCACCTGAAAATAACACACTTTGGAAAAATAAACTAATATTTATTTGAAGCCCGGATTGTGAGCTCGGAGGGTGAGTGTCGGCAGTTGACAGGTCGGAGTTCACTTCCCTTGTATCGATTTGCGGCGCGGTCCTTCCGCCCGAAGGCCGCCGCCGCTCGGCTGCGCCCCCGGCCTGCCCGCGAGGCCTCCGCGCCCCCACCCCGAAGGGCACCACCCCTGGCCACCCTCCCGAGGAGCACCACCCCCAGCCACCCTCCCGAGAGGCACCACCCCTGGCCACCCTCCCGAAGAGCACCACCCCTGGCCACCCTCCCGAGGGGCACCACCCCTGGCCCGCGTCGGAGCCTCCACCGGAGCCTCCACCGGAGCCCCCGCCGGAGCCCCCGCCGGCCTATTTGCGGACTCCATCAGCCGAGAGGACCCGCCGCAATCTCTTGCAATTATCGGAATTTCCAAGAATTATTGATATTTGCTTTGCGTGAATTACTATACATTATAAGCGTACACGCTTTTTCGCTTTTAATTATGAACAAATATAATAAAAAAAATAATTAACACACTTTAGGCGGGTACCGAATTGACTAAACTGATGTGCGTAGCGGGCAAAATTGCGCGTGTGAAATTTGGTCTATAAACTCTTTGATTAGCACATTTTGTTTTTTTTTTCTTCCGTTTAGCAACTCCGAGTTAATTGTGAGATTTTTGTTAATACATTAAATGTTATTGTTACACAATAGCTTATATTATATTTATATTTTAAGCGGGTAACCAAGTTGACTAAACTGATGTGCGAAGCGGACGAAATTCGCGTAAAATTGCACGTGTGAAATCTAGTCTACTCTTTGTAGACTAGACTTTGCATGTAGTCAAATAAATCGTTTCCTATAAAAAGTTGAACCACTTCATACACACTTTGCGGATTACTTGGCATCACAACAACAGCACTTTGTCCTAAAAATTGTTCAATAATTGGAGGATTATCATTCTCTGACCATTCCACTTCTTCGTTGTCACTTTGCTCAGAATCCTAAACAAATATTCGAGCTGTAAACCTAAATAATAAAATGACCTTCTGCCGCTTTTAGAGTAAACACATTCAAAAACGTATTAATATGCGCCCCGCCTTCAGGCCGTAGTTCGCGAACGGTACTAGTACCCGCCCCGCCTTTAGTGTGTTAAGTTTCATTATTTTTCCCCTGATACTGTGCGCAGGTCGTGGGGTTTGCAATGTGAATACATTCATTGAGTTATGAATAGGGGTTATTATATACGGGCTGCACATGGGTTATTATTAAAATAGCACAAAATAAGTTATAATAAATATGAATTGAACAGTTATTTGTCAATTACAATAAAAAATTGAGGCTTACGGTAAGGAGTGATGTCTTAGTGTGAAAGTTAATTCCTAAGTGTTATAAGCCAAATCAACCAACCATACAGGTTTTATCAATTATTGCACTTTTATGAATACTGGATTAGATCAAATAACTCTTAGTCACGTATTAGATGAAGTAACATAGAGAAGCAATAAAATAAATCAACCTGATCCACTTAATGTTATTTTTTAATCTATTAAACCGTTTTCATTTTTATATATTTGAAACGTACCAATATGTCTATCTTTCGCACAGTGCAGTTACGATAGTTTTACATGCATTCAAGGTTAGCATAGGCTCGTTCAGTTTGGTATTCCTCTGTATTTTCGTATCAAACGAAAAAGAATGCTTGTAAAAACTTTAGCCATTCTGTATACTTCGTTATTCTTTGCGGTTTCGTCTGTACCATCCAGACGCTTCCATATCGTGAATCAGGGATGGCGAACCTTTTGTGCCGTGTCACATTCGCGTTGGTATTCCAATCCGGAGGCTATGCGCGCAACTCGAGATGCCTTCGCGTCTCGTGGGTTCGCCATCACTGTCCGTAAACTGTATTATCGTATGCAATAAAAATACCTAACAATAATTGCTGCCCGGGCGAGGCGCCGAGTGGTTTGCGGTGCCGCCGGGTCGACGGGTGGACATTGTTCGACTCCGTCGACTCTTGATTGCCTTCCAATAGCAGATCAATCGGATATTTATTCCTATTGACCTTTCACTCCGATTGTCTCCCGTGAATGACCGGAGTTGATTGATAGGTGCCCCTATGCTTGTGTATTTTTCTCATGCTTGCACTTGCTAAGACTGGTTTTACCAATGATTATGAAAAATAGAACTTGAATACACATCGCACGTTCAATCGAGGAATTTGAAACACTTCACTGCAAATTGTCAGAGACCGGTAGTGGAGGATGCTTCTACCCCTGGAAGACATCCGGTATGTTCATTTCCGAGGAAACGCCGCTGTGCTGGAACGTTCCAGAACACATCGACGGAGTCTTGTATTGGCATCTGCAGTCGTAATGAGGATGTTCTCACTTCCGCCTTGTGTATCTGTCTCTCTCTGACGTACAACAGAGCGTTTTACAATTCTCTCTGATATTTCCATTGCAATTTTTAAAAATAATTTTATCCACTTCGCGTACACCTTACAAATCCAACAGGTTTGTTTGACATTCTTCTACATGATTATCGAGGATTTATTTTGTGAGAATACATCAATTTCATCATCGAGTATTTCTTATTTTTGAGTTCAGAGTAAACAGAATGAAAATCTAAATATTTCTCGCTGGACGATGGGATTCAAATATTCATTATCATTGTTTTGAAAATTTCCAGGTCGGGCTTTTTAGTCGACGTATTATCAATGGAGAAGCAAAAACCACAAAGCTCGCCGTTTGTTTTTTGAGACACTATAATATATATATATGTCGATTTTTTTATTTAATGTCAATCAGATGCGTATTTATTACCCATTACGGGTTTATTATATTATTACTAATATGATTAGGCACATTAGTTCATATATAGAAGATGATTTAAAGAAACTCAGAAAAATATCATCATGATTTGTGTGGGATCACGATGATATTTTTCTGAGAGTTTCTTTAAATCATCTTCTATATATGAACTAATGTGCCTAATCATATTTGTAATACTATAATATATATATTTTTTACGTGATACAACTAAAACTTTGAGCAATTATTGTGTTGAATTTGAATAGTTTTCGATCCAGTGGCGTGCGGTAATGGAATGAAATGATCTATTGCTAAGTAGGAAACTGGTTATATTCTGAATCTAGGAGACATGATATACAATACAGAGTCTTGAAGATGCCGTGTTCGGCGAAAGAGCTCTCGCTAATAGTGAAATTAACGTAGTCTCCAAAACCATTTGGTTTTATTTTATTATAATAAAATGGAGTATTTCAAAATAAATACCAGTTCCATTAATGACATGATATACGTTTTATTCATGCTTAAGATATTAGACAGGGTCTCAAGCTCTTATTATCAAAATTAAATCCCTTTCAGATTTTAATACGTCGCATGCCTCTACCGCACGCCACTGGTCTGATCCAATAAGTCGGCAAACGCACCGCCCTGGTCTCCACTTGACCTCGCTGACCCCCGCGCGCTCCGGAGCATCCCCGCGTGTGTCATCAGCGGCTCTAATTGCCCGCTGCGTTCCCACCGTGACACTAGAACGTCGTCCGCGTCTCGCGCCACGTCCTGCATAAATCACACCATTCTCCAGCGACGCCCGAACACTATTGAACCTATTGATCACCATCGTCACAGAGCTGCTACCTATGGCATATCAGTGGCATGCGGTGAGTCCAAAATCAGGGGAAACAGTTTTTGCATCGGGTCTCTTGATGCCAGAAGCAGTCGCTTGATGCCACGCCCGGCCCGCGCTAATTCGGCGTGCGAGCGTGGGCGCCGAGTGCCACGCCCGATGGCACATGCCGGAGAGGGGCAGCGACTTCTCCGGCCCGCAGTGAGGTGGTCTCGGGGTGTTTACGACTCAGGGCGGGATCATGGGCTCGCCGTGCATGACGCTCGGGAGTCAGAAGGATTTACATAAGCACGCACTGAACGGGATGCGTTGAAAGGGATTTTCGGTGTGGATTGTATTGACTGCTTTATTACACAGCAAGGCGTAAACCTGCCTCTACTTCGTATTTTTTATATTTTTATTTGTCACATTACAAAAACGTAGAAATTGATCAAGATTTTGTGTATACCTATATTGCCCAAAAGCAGTCAAAATGACGGCTTTTTGAAATAATAACTAATGTGTAAAGAAATTTGTTTAAAATTAATTATTAATATTTTTTAATATTATTTACAGTTATATAAGTTATTAGTAAATATTAAAAATAAAAAAAAATTACTTCACTTGGAAAAAAATAATTATGCATTATTATTTGTACATTTTATGCAAACATACTTTTAACATTTTTCACATATATTATTTGTTTTGTTGTTTGGGTTGCATTTTGATGATGTTGCAGTTGATATTTGTGGGTCTTCGTGTTCTGATAAATTTTTCTGTCTTGCAGCTCTGTATTCGGTGAAAAGCTGTTCTGCTTATTTAAACAGGAACCCTTTTCATTGTATTTTCATTCCTGTCGTTTCTTTGCAAATGATCCAAGCATTTATAGCAGCCAAATCTAAAATAAAAAAAGTCAAAATACTCATTCTCAACACAGGCATATTATCATGTTGATATGTCCAAAAATAGACTAAAACAACACCATCCGAAAAATAATTGCCAATAAATGATGCTAATGCCCGTGTGTGAATTCATAACAATGCGTTTCCTACTTGATATCCTGCATACCAACGTGCCAGCGTCGGCCTGTCTTTATTCACACTCCACGCAGAGGCGGCGCGTGCCCGGCGAAGCTGGTGGACACGGTTGACCGCGGCGGTGCACTTTATCACTCATGAAAATAATCGAAATATCCGATTCGACACGCCTGTCTAGGCATATTAGGTGCGCAACTTCGTTTTTGGGTCCACTTCTCATCGCCTGTCGTCGATGCAGGAAACTCTTTCTTTCGAAGTGGTTCTTCGATTTTCCATTTGTCTCTCAGTCATGTCGTGCGGCACCCATTTTCCTTCCCTTTAATTTTTTTTCCCATGGCATATAAATGTTTGGAAATACCTTGGAGAGTCATGCTTAATGCATCTGCAAGTTGATCTTGTGTTTGCGTATCACCTTCATCCAATTACGCTTGCAGATCGGCGTTTTCTTTGTCCTCCTCAAGGATCGACGTGTTTCAGTTGTTTTTTTTGGTACAAAACTCAACATCTTCATTGTTATATTACGACTGCTTATTGTTGACAGGTGTCTAAGACATGTATGTCGACCACATGTGTCGTTAGCGCCATCTATGTGTGAAGCCCAAAAACTTAACAGATTTTTGGCGATTGGCGATTTTATGCACACTGCGATGTTATTTCGTGGTGTCATAAACACATTCGAATTGATCGATCATCACGAAGGTTCGGTCAGTCGGTTGGGTCTGTCGCTGGTCGGCGTGCACCGGTCACTTGGTATTCCGGAGCAGCGTGGGCAGGCCGCTGCGCGCGGGATGCGTGGCTGCTTTCCGGCGAGCGGCGCATCCGGGTGGGGAATATGATGGATGTGTTTTGTTTTGTGTATTTATGGCACCACGCTGCGCTTCCTTGATCGTTGTCGATGGCCAGATATCTTTATTATATTGTAATCGTTGCCTCGTTTAGGGGGCCTGCTTCCGCGTGTTGTCAACTAATTTGAAAATGCCATTAATAATCAACAATTACATGTAGCTTTTTATACGTATGCTTAGTTTCGAGCGGTTTGGAATAACGCGTGGTTTATTTTTTTATTCAATTATATAAAACGATGTAACTCAATTTTACTAATATGTACTATATCAATCTTATCTTGTAATATGTTTTAAATCTATTTGGCCAAAGTTACCTTACTTTATCAATATTAATTATATTGGGACATTCGTGTATGGCACATTCGATTTTATTTTATCATAAAATCAAATTATGGTATATCTATTGTGTCAAAGTAATTCATTTTATATCATATTGTAATCTTTACTAAACTTATCGGGTTAATGTAACCTCATGTTTTAATATTTGGACATACTTAATTTCCTGATTGACTACGTGACACTTGGACAAATCTTATTATTTGTTAACTTCAAGCTGTATTTTATATTTGCAGTTTTTTTGTAGTACTGAGAATCTACTATAATAATAGCCATTGTGTGTTTGTATGTTTGTTTGTATGTTTGTATGTGTGTATGTTTCGTTTTTCCGTTCTGTATAGAATATCTTAAAAGATACAACGCTGATTTTTTGCACATAAGTTAAGTAAATTTTTCCGCAGCTATGTGCCGAATTTCAAGACGATAGGATAATATTTTCATTCATAAACTTTAAAATATGCTTTAGCGAATTTCAAAATACGTCATTTTATGACGGGCTACATTGCTAGTATATTATAATAATTAAACATGCAAGGCGTAGTTATTTCTTATGAAATGAAAACAAAAAAAAAAATTCTTAATCAATATTCATTCATAGATATTGGGCATCCTGTATGTGATATCTCTCATCACAATTACGTATATTATTGTTTGATCAGTATAGTTTTAGAATATTTAAAAAAATCGAGTATGTTGCTTATACAGCACTAAATGCTTGCTTGATTGTGACTTCAAATTAATCATTTGGTTGAAAATTTAGTATGTATTTTAAACGAAAACCTACAACATGCACTTTGCGTAATAATCTATATTTAAAAAGCAAGTCACAATATTTGAACGATGACGGCTGCAATGACGCATGGATCCCATGAAGGACGCTTGCATTATTGGAGAAGTGCTGGTGTCAACGAGGCGTCCAGACTCCAGTGGGAGGCCGAGCTCGTCACAGCTCGTTCTGGCAACGTGCGGTACTAGGAGCCATTGGACCCGGTCTGCCTCCAGCTCATATGACTGGTCTATGTCAACCTCCAAAACACGGTGGAAGATGATGAATATGTAAAAAAAAAAAAAAAACTATATTAGGAAGCCTATGAACTGTAAAAAACGTTACATAGTCTATGGGACATAAAAGTTCTGTGACCTCTGGCCCAATTAAAACAAATACTTTTCCAATCAATCCAGCTGTTTGTCTAGATTCCAGTTTGTACTCGGATCGTAATGAAAATTTAAATTAAACTTTGCTTTTATGCAGTGGCGTGCTGTGGATTTTTGTGTTGGGCTTGAATGCAGATATTTAAAAAAAAATCGTTAGAAATTTTTTATGTAATATTTCAATTAGGTCATTTGATGTAAACAACGTAATAAGCTTTTGATGAAAAACGATTTTGTTTTATGTGATTCAATAGGTCCCGCCCTCCACTGGCCGCGAGTAATTGAATCTCCTTTTATACGCGATAATCGTCCATTGTCATCTTTCAATCATCGCGGGCGCCTTATAAGCGAACTCGCGATTGATCGCTCGTCATACTCGCGCGTAAGGATTGAATATCCTGTCGGGTATTTACATAAAATATCGGCAAACATGGCGACGGGCGAGACATCGAAAGTAAGTTTGTTTTGTTAGCATTCCATCAGTCGCTCGAAAAACATGCGTAAGCCTATTCTGAAAATCAATCAATCGGTTTCTCGATTGTTAGTTAAGCGTTTACTTTCTACTAATGGATATTAACATCAAAGATGCGTGCTATATCTTGTAGAAGATTTTTTTTTTTTTAACATTATTTAACGAGCGGGAGACATTCTGGTTTCGATAATCCGAACTGTTGCCACAGTCTCCGTGGGTATTTTTAAACCGGCGTTGAGTCGCCGCTGGAATGCCGCGGCCGGCTGAAGTGGTCGGGCGGTGTGTAAGGAGGATTTATTAATAACCCAAGGGCGGGCCGCGCGGACTCCATGGTGACTGACCTCGTTGTTTATGGTGACCCCGTCCCCCCTTGCGTCTCGGATTATGCCGAAATGAAATGGAGTCTATGAGTTTCCTGAAACTCACGGACGAAGTCGCTCTTCTTGTGGGCCGTTTCCAGTTTCAGACGAAAAGTGTTTTTTTTTAGGCTGCAGGATTGATATCGTATTTTTGGTTTAGGAGAAAGCCTGAAAGGTTTTGTTGATTTTATCTGAAGTGATACAATTTTATTGAGTAGTTTTTAAAAACCATTTGGTTCAATGACTTATGATTAGATCTAAATCGATCGTTCTAAAATACAAAGTAAAAAAGCTAGTTTTTAATATATATTTTTTACTGTCTTAGAAAACTGTTATAATTATTTTTATTTTTAATTGTATTTATTGTACGTTTGCTAAATATATAAAGTTTTCCTTAGTTCAAGCACGTTTTAAAATAAAATATTATTTTATAATATATTGATTATATTACTCACTTGATAACTAATTAATTTCATAAGTAATATGTTTTTTATAGATCAGGTTTATTATCATCCTCGTTAAATTCGATTATTTGAATTTCTATTTCGCTTGCTCTAAAAAATATAAATTATGTCATTTTAATAATCTGATGTCATTTTTTTATATGTGTAATCGAGTATTTCCGATAACAGTAATTATTTGTTGCCTTTTTATTATATCAAATCACTCATGGTATCAATATATATTTTTTATTAACAAATTTGCGTTGATCGATACGCCGAGAGCAAGCGGCGTTGACATCATCATTTGTTTTATTTCTTATTTCCTCGACAGTGACCGATAGGGAGGGGTCATTCATTATCTCCTTCAAAAGAAATCAATTATTCGAGCTACATAAAAAAATAAAACCCAAATTGACCGAAGGGTCAGACAAACCATCTCCTATCATCGAGGGGATCGCGCGCATCATAATGACGACCGCTGTGTCGTTATCTTTACGATTCCCTGCATAGTGGTGGGCAAAAAAAGCAGTAACTGTTAAAATAGCTAATTTACCCTAACTGCTTTTTAAAAACAAACGAGGAACTTCGTAGTTTTTTGTATATTTTGTTACAGCGCTCAAGCAAAAAAACGTATGATGCTTTTTAGATTCAATGAAAGTGTTTACACATTTTTTTGATTGCATAAGTTGCAGCGTGTTTTTTAAAATATGTTTATTTCATGTGTAGCAATTTAAAGTTATTTTGAAGGAGTAGAAATAAGGTATTTCTGATTTGTCGTCTATGTTAAAACTGTTAGGATTTGTTGTCGCGATTCGTTGCTCCGTGTGTAGAATGCTTTAAGCAGTCAAAAGTTGCAGTTGCTTGAATAAAGAAGGTGTGATCTAACATAGCCGTTTCGGTTTTTCTCCCATCACTACCCATCGGACTTCAATCATCGTATCTTTTACAACCGGAGGAGTCCGAGGCGGTGACGGTTGCTTGATTAAACTCACGCGGTGATTAATCTCCGGCTCTGCTCGTCCAATTCGACATGAAAGGATTCTCTTGTAGTCCGCCGGCCTATCCCAGGCGGCTCCTGGCACCGTCCTGGCCGCTTGCCGGTCCCGGGCTCGAGTCCGTGTTGAGCAATGAAAAACTATCCCATAAATATATTCAATGGATGTGATTGACGCTAAGGTGAATATTTGTACGTTTTTTCTTTTGTTAAGAATCAACCATTTTTCAGGTCTTTGTTTACCGATTATGGAAACCCGGGGTGGAACAACAACGAAATAAAAGTTATATAAAAAAATTTGTCATATTACATATATTTAGCGGCTGAAAAGAGGATTGAACCTTTGACCTCATTTCAGCTAAGAACGCCAATATTTTTACCCCTAACTCCAGGGAAAATTTATTATTGATGATTCCTGGTACTTTTTTTCCCTCCTTTCTCTATATGGGGTTTTTCGATGCTAGCAAGAATTTTTTGTTTTTCCGTGGCTTATATAGGTGTGGTGTGGATATATATATATATATATATATTTTTTTTGTCCACTTACGGAAGGCGGCATAATTCATAAGACAATTTGATAATGTACAGTCTACGATCACACTACACTTAGGAGACTTGCGGTAGGAAACAATTCAAAGCAACTGCGGCTGTTTCCGGCATGATACGTCTCCAGCGCACAAATTTAAAATTGGCGAAAATGAATATACAGTGTGGTTGTGTCCTATTCGCTCTGATCTGGGCCAGGGATCTCCTCGGCTCCAGGCACCGAATAACTCGACTGATGGACTTGACCCGGCGCGACCCGGCCGGGCTCCGAGGGTCCACGGCTCTCCAAGAGTCCGCGTCTGACGCTCGCACGTGACTCTCTCCTCTGGAGCCGTTGTGCGCGTATTTATTGTTTACCCGGACAAGTCACACTCGAACATTCTTTATATTATTACCTGCCTATACGCTTTACTGTGTGCACGTCCGCTGTGAAGCATTGTGTGTTTATGCATTAAAAAATGAAAAACTTGTTGTATTTTGAGAGTTTGCCTCGCTAATACGTTTTAAAACTTGTTTAAGACAAGAAATATACTGTAGATTTTTGAAGAAACAAATTTCATTTTTTCAATGTGTGTTTTTTTTTATACATTACTTACATTTTTAAATTGTTGTTTAACAACGTGTCAAAATTCGTAAAAAAAGAAAGTACATTATTAAACTTAAAAAACTCAATTCCTTTTTTTTTTTTTAAATATATAAACACTTATATATTAGTAATTTTTATATGACTTATAAAATGACTACAGACATAGCGCCGTCTCTTCATAATAAAAGTACGTCAGTGAGCATCAAATATTTCAAATACTTGATACATTTCTTGGAGCCAAATATAACTGTTTAATTTAGTGCAAGCCATGCTTTTTATACTGTTCTGTTTGTAAAACCTCGCGTGCCGCTGTTGTAATCCGACATTTTCTTATAAGCCAGCCGTCTACAAAGGCATTCCGTAGCCGAGAGCTCTACTTACGTACTCCTCGCGTTGATTTCCGCCGGCGTAGTAGTCGCTGCACCATTAAGCAGCCCGCACACGCTGCGACGCAACCGACAGCCGAACCGAGCTCGGCCAGCGGCGTCCTCTTATTTTTGATGATGCTTCGCCGCAAAAGAGGACGCTATTGGTCAGTTAACGTTCGGTCGTGTCGCAGCGGGTGTGGGCAGCTTCGGCGTCCGGAGGATGGAAAAAAAAAACGCCGGTCCGTTGATGACTCCGCCATTCTTCGCAGCGCGGTTCTCACTGACGATGGTTTTTGTGGCCGCGCTGAGACCGCATCCCAATACTACCATACGTTTCGTTAAAAAAATACACCTCAGTTTCATAGTAACAGCAGGGATTGAATAAATACTTGTTTTAAACGATTTTTTTTGTTAATGTGTATCAATTGTTACTAAAGTTAAGGTATACAATATATTTTCTGCATATTTATAAATACTTTATTTAAAGAGGTATTTTAAGTTTCTGGAACTAATAGTCGCACAAAGTGTCGGCATTGTGTCTGTCATTATTGAAGGCATAATCGATATTCTATATAACCGAAATTTCTATCCATTAGCATGCTATTTCAAAAGGGTACAAAGTTAAAACCGAATATGATTGTTAGTGCCCAAAATTCAGCGTGGACATTTTGATACTCTGGCTATTTGCAGAAATTCCAAATCTAGTTAAACTATACAAATTGTTATTATTATCACCGAGTAGTGTGAATTTGTAAATGGCAGTTGGGAACTTCTCTTATAAAACGATGGCTAAGCAATATATACACGTAGCAACACAACCGACAATCAGCTTGTAATTAGTCAATATCATCCTCTAATTTCAAGTGTTTTTTTTAAGTTTTGTAAATAATGCAAAAGAGGAAGATATTATGCTTTAATCGATCGGTTGTCGGATGTGTCGCGATGCGTGAAGGCAAGTTTATTTGAGCATATAAGAGTATTCAAATGATGTCTACTCTTGAACATTTGGCTATTGGCGCACGTGACGGATTTTATAATTTATGACTTTTTTCTGTGATATGCAATTAATAATAATCATATATATTTTACTAATAAGTCTTATTTTTCTTTTTTACAGGTAAGTCCAATGATCTACTACCTGTCCGAGCGGGTCCGAATCATGTAATTGTAATACGACTCGTAGTTGTAACTGCATTATTTTGTAATACTAAGGTAAGTTTTCTTCATACAAATGTTTTTTTTTTTTATATTATGAATTACTTAAGTTATTGAGTTTACGGTCATTCTTACTCTTTTAAAAATAATTTTTCTTCTTAATTAGGTTGGCTTTATTTGCGGTAAAATATTATTTTTTGTTGAAAATTATTTAATTTCTTATGCGGCAGTTGTTCTGAAATTGCTCAAAAGCCCGGCTTGCGATACTCGAATACTTCTCATTAGATGTTATAAATTATCATATCAGATAATGAACACGTATTTAACATAGTTTTTTTTGTTAAATTGTGCATAGGCTGTTTTATTATTGTATTAAAAAAATATAGCGATGTAAGTCGCAACACCAACACAAGCATTGAAAACGGTGATACATAGTGTATCGGTAGTCAGTTATGTTGCTACGGGTGTAGTGTGCTTTATGTAAAACTAAAAAAAAAAAACGCCCAAAACAAGAAGACGCTATTTTTTTATTACAAATCGGCTGTCAGTTGTGCTTAGGCTGCTTTACGAAATGTATAATTTTCGCCGTACCTGTTATTGTTGTATTAAAAGAATACATCGACGTAGCCGCAACACCAACACAAGCATGGAAAACAGTTGAAGCGGCGGCGCAAGCGCCCCGCGCCCCTTGCCCCCCTGCGTCCCGCGTCCCCTGTCCCCTCGCGCCCCTCGCCCCTCTCCGTCAGTCCCTCGCCGGCAGCAGAGCGGAGCGCACGTCCAGCGCCGGCAGCCGATGCCCCTTGTCGCCAACGCCGGTACAGACCCACCACCTCCAGTCCCAAAGAAACCCGAGCGGGAGAACCACCGTTGCGCCACCCGAAACCCGGCGAAATCATATACATCTAAATGTTATTTAAGCTAAACTAGCGTTTTTTTATTATTTTATCGTTGCCGTGTTCGGGCTGCGACGTCTGTGGTTCATCTGCACTCCCAAGGTCTTTTCGTCGGGTTTTTTATTTATTTTTTAAACCCGCGGAGTGTTGTTAACCCGTTATTCAGTTCTAGTGAGGTGTTTTTTTTTTAATTTCGTAATAGTGGTTTAGTTTTATTTCCAGTGCGTCTTCCATTTTGTTTCCCGTGCGCCCCTGTGCCCGTGTGAGTGGTGTTCAGTGAGACTGGGTGTATATGCTTCACCAAGGATAACAGCAGACTTCTGAGGTAACGCCGGCTAACTTACTGGCCTCCCCCCCCTCCACCCTTCTCGTCGTCTCCCCGCCCCCCTCCCCCCGCACTCCGCCGCAGTTCCCGGGGAGCCCCCGATTCATAATATTGGTTTATGTCACGAGAGCACGCTCTTTGAATATTGATTTTCACTACTTTCGTGCGTTCTTTGGCTCGATCTATTTGATGCATGCTTCTCTTATTCTCTTCGACACAACTGACAACCGAATGGTAACTAGCCGACAGCGTCCTCTTCTGAATTATTTACTTAGACTAAACCATTTCACTCAAGATAAATAGACTACTGGAAAATTGCAAATCAGTCACAATACGTGTGTAGCTGGCTTTATTTGTTTAAAAATGACTACGTTATACTGAAACTATTGCATAGATCTTTTCCCCTTAGTTTCAATCTTTTATGTAAGTCCCCCTAGAAAATATGTTATTAGATATTATTACGATGATATTGAAGGTTAATTTGGTTTCTTGGGTGTTGGCCTGCTTGAAGTTTTCAGCCCTCCGATGTTTCGATTTCCGTGCTGAGACCATTTTCTGCAAACTTCATGCAGCTCAAATCATCTGATATAATTGTGTATAAAAAAAAATCTTTGTAAAATACCATCGCTTTTTTTTAAATCACCTCTACTTTATTTAGTACATTATATTAACATTTTTTTTTTACCTTGATAGGTTTTTAAACGGGTTCTATTTTTCACTGCTACATCTTTGATCGTTCATTGAGAACTTTAATCGCCCTTGCGAGACAGTCGCGCCTTCCGGAAATAAATTTCACCCCCCACCTCCGTACCCTAAACAAATTCGCCCGCGGGCCAGGAGGCTTTTAGCTCAATTGCCGAGGGGTGGCAGTCCATCGCCTCCCCCCGACCTAGATTGAATTATCGCCCCTTGTGATTGCTCCTAATCAGGATCCACTTTCAAGTTTTCTCAGTGCGGGATGCTATTTAATTGAATTATAAATCAGCACCAAAGAGATGCAAGGGGTTGAGATACAGTGAGATATATGTTACAATCTATGCTTTAGGTAAATAAAAAGCAACCATCAATTCTTATATAACTATTGTGGGATCAGAATCAACAACCCTCGGATGCATGGCATTATTTTTTCGTATTATATTGATCTTTGATAACTTCAGTATTTAAGTCAATACGTTGGTATCAGAAGGTAATCTAATAGCCAATTAACGTATTTTATTGACAAATGCAGAAAACTTGCTGAAATGCAACCGTGCCATACTGTTTATAGGCTGTGTGTGCCTGTTTTAGATTTAAAAAATTCTGTCCAAACTTTTCTGAATCCGAGGACGTCCGGCGAATGGGCACACCCACCACCAGGGCCCCGATACTTAATGACAAATTTCACTCGATCTGCTTAACTTCATCTAATTAGCGGCGTGATTTATAGGGCAACTTGCTCAGCTCGAGCCCCTTTTATATTAATTTAACGCGACTTGTGGAATTTTACCCACCGGGAAACTATTTTGAGAGTTTGACCGATGTATGTAAAGTTGGGCATGGACCGGGAGATGGTTCTACCACCATGGTATGCTTTTAGTTATTAGAACTTAAACATGTACATTTTGTTTAAATTCTAATAACTAAAAGCATACACCATATAACACTTGGCAGATCTGAATATTTTGAAATGTTTTATATGTACGAGTACTTGATTTAAAACACATTTGACAACGTAAATAAAATTTTATAGCAAAGCTCGATTACTAACTCGTCGAATGGGTTCAGTTAGGATTTTAATGGGCTCTTTGGGTCTTGGGAGCTCTGATATTCGAAGTGTTTACACATGCCTGTAAATTATATGATATTTATTGGGAAAAAAACCAAAAACACATTGGATTAGAAAATATTGCCTTTTAAACTAGAAATACAATAAGAAAAGTTATCAGGAAGATGCCTATATACGGTCTCTTATTTTGGGTCTTTTGTATGGTTTTGTCGAAGTAGTGTATTGGCTATTTACTGCTCGGTTGCCGGCTGTGTCGTAGCTTGTGTAACCAGCTTCAGTGCACAACGTTCTGTTGGATTATAGGGTTCTCCATTCTGACACTATCTCGCTCCGACGCCTGCACTCGATTCATGCCCAGCTTTACACGCTAGGGTTGCCCTCCGTAATATTTAATTGATAATTAACAATCATAGTCACCATGGCGACAGACGGTGCCATGTCGGCGCGCAGGACTTCTCTGTGCCCCCACATGCTTGCTCTAATATAAATTATAATAACACATGTACACATTTGCATTGTTATATTTTACATGTGTATTTTAAACGAAGATTGCGTCAGGTTTTCACATCATTATCTCACGTCTCGCACGCCCAGTTCTTGAAGGTGACATCACTCCAGCTTGATAACCGTTCGTATCTTGTGAAAGCAATATTTTTAAATAACTTTTATTATAGTCTGATTGTGAAGCGGTCGGTAGTCGTAACGCTAGACATATACTATACATCAGCGCCTAATAAATAGCTTTAAATACTAAATACATATTTTTTTAATTGAACCAACCGCACCTATTACAGTTTTTTTATATTCCTTGCAATACTTAGCAGCGGTCCATGAAAGCAAAAGAGCATTGCTTGCCCTAAAACACTCGTGGTGATACTTTTCGCGATATTTATTATAAAATATAATTCATGTGGCTCATTTAAATTCAGTGTGCAAAAGTTTTGAAGCTTGATTTGGTTCTCTGATACATTTATACTATTTTCAACGTATTCCTTTTGCTTGGTCGCATATTTGTATTAAGGTTAATATTTCATGCGTGTTTTTATCTATATTAAACCTTCAGCTGTCAAAGTGTACGATTCGCATTCACGCGAGTAACACTATGCTCTTTAAAAAAATAAATATTATATTTGTATATGAGCGCTCGCAAATTAAAAAAAAAAAAACACTTAATCTTAGCCATTTGGGGTCTACTGGGGGATACCTGCAAAAAAATTCGCTCGATTTTTACACAGAAAAATCACACATCACCATAACCTATCTATTATTAATTTTCTATGATAATTTACAAACGGATAAAATTTAACGGCTGCTCTAATGTGCTTTGCATCAATAATCAGATATTCAATTGAATAGCATAAAAATAGCCGAGCATCATCGTTTAAAAATAATGTCTAACGCTGGAAGTCGGAGTAACCTTGCCCGCCCGCGCGCCGACTCCATTGACCGGACGGAGTCTATCTGATGACTTACGTCTACACATATATCAAATTGCGTCTGCACAAGCTGCAATTTTTTTTTCAATATCCGCCTCCGTGAGAATCGATCGATTGATTTATTTTGTTTAAGCCATATCCTGATTTCCAATGTGCTCGGGCTACAAATATGAAAAGCACAATCATTTTCTTTGAGTGCTTTTGCCTCTCAAGGGCTTTTTCAGACTTTGAATTAGACCAGTCCGTCGTGGATTAGTGAAAACTGGGCTATGACGTCATTAATCAGTGTTAGATTAAGCCATGTACAGTTTAGTCCGTTTTGCCTAAAATGCAGGACGCTTTTGGTTAGCTGCAAGTTGGTAGCGCGATTTGTTGCTGCTTGTGTAGAGGGCTTTACCAGCCATGTTCTCTGAATTTATACTTTATTTAAAATAGGTTTTAACAATGCTAAAATTTTGTTAACATTAACCAATTTATTTATATCAGCCAGCGAGCGCACCGGCCGGCGTGTGGAGTGCTCGGCGCCATTATCTAACTTAATGACACTTATCTTATCACTTGGGCTTATATTTGACTCAGTAAGACATTCGATATGAACTGGAAAGATATTGATATAAAACTTATCGACACACTAATATAACACGCTAAAAAAAATATTTATATATAATATATTGAAATGTGTCATTTTATGGAGAAACGTCCCATTCTGTTAATACGCTTCCAAGCTCGAAACATGGTGATTTCGTGACAGGAGTGCATGTCACCTGAATTTCAAACAAAGCTGTAACGTTTGAGACTAATCAATCAAAACGTGTTAGTTGAGCGTGATTTTGTCGCCTGTCTGAGGAAGTGGAATTTTCGATAGTATTTATTTTACTTTCTACAGGGTTATTCATATGACATACGGGTTGAACCGCGGCATTTGGTTGATCTAATTTTAACTATATATAATTAATATATTGATATCACATAAGAAATACTATACAGATGTGGAGTTACAAAAAAATATATGATTTGTCGCGAATTTTAAGGAAACAAAAAAAACCTTTTATAAACAGATTTTCTTTTATAACTTCAGTGTCGTAACAAACAAGAAACAACTAAAAATATAAATTTATGTTAAAAATTAATTGTGCTGTCAAGGGAACGATGTATAATTTTATTGATGCCATTAGCCGAGCATCAAAAGGGTCAGGTTATACAATCGTTTTTAATTTATTAAATGTTTCTTCATCAATATTCTTGTATTCTATTATATTTGTAAACTTGTTGCTACTTGACCTTTGCTTCCTCAAGTAAAACTGTCAATTTTTATACGAAAACACTAATGATTTGTTATTAAAAAGCCACGGCCTTCGCTTCACGGTTGCATAAAACACTGCATTTTTATGTGAGATTTTTTTTTTAAAGCCTGACAGTAAACTTGTCCGTTGAAGAATTGCAAAATAGCATGTAATTTTTTTGCTCGGGAGTGATGCCGCGCTTGCGTCATTCTCCGTAAAAATTATCCGCCGGCTACTTCTCAACACTTTCCATTATTTTTATTGCGTAAATTATACGTGTTTTGGTTTGATTAATTTTGCACTTCGTTTGTTCACGTCGAACATGATACGTCGAATGATGATCATGTGATTTCTTCGATGTTTCGGACGCAAATCCCAGCACGGGTATCGGGACAAAAAAACTTATGTTTGACTGTCGGAATATTAAATATATAACGCAGTGCGACATTGATAACAACGGCTGCTAAAACCTGCGGCAGTACATTATAAAAATAACATTACTGTCTGCACGTCAGCCTCGGGTTGCTAGAAGTGTGATTGCGGGTCCCTGTTTTGCGGGAGCGTTATTCAACTCGCCTCCGTCGCTTCTGACAAACCTATTTATCACTCTCTCGACCCATCAGGGCCGACTCGGAAGTTTCGAAAGCAAAAAAAAGTACAAAAAGAAAAGAAAAATAATCTTTGTCGCGTTGAAATATTCTTTTGAGGAAAGATAAACCAAAAGTGTTTTGTTTTGTAACAAAGCCTGCGTTACATTGAAAGGTATTTGTTAATTGTTTATGGTTACCCAGCGATAGGGAAATATATAAACTGTTTTCAGTCATTTATGCGAGCCTTCGTTTCTGAAAGTTTTTAACAAAGGCACCCTCTACGGACTTAAAGGGCCTCGAAATACGTTGTAATATGTATTTCCGTGCATATTGCATTAATTATAATTCTGGCGGCGAGTAGAGGCATATACAGGTGTCTGGTTTTTATACTGGTAGTCACATCATTACTAAAGTAATTTTTAATACAAAACTCTTAAAGGAAAGTCATGTATTAATGATTCAACAATACAGTTAATGCATCGAAATTAGTTTCGATCGACGCTTCTCAGACATTGCACACGAACTATTACAAATTATAATACCAAAAAGCACTTAAAACATGCGAAGGGTCAGACAATCACATACACTCGGCGTCACAAAAATCGCACCTCCCAATTTTTTTTCTTAAAACGACTTTTAATCATATTTCGTCAATGGTAAGAACATGATTGTGAGGTATCATTGGAAAGAGAATTTATTGAACTCGCAGAAAAAGGAAACAGATTGTTATTTTTTAACAAGCCATTTGAAGAAAAAAAAAGGATTTAAAAAATCAAGAAAATAACGAGTTTTTATTTTTAGAATAAGTGTACAAAATTTACAAAAAGAGACTTAAATTCTAGTGTTACCCCCCCCTAGCTTTAATGACGGCGTCCATGCGGTCCTTCATAGACCTCACCAGGGTCACCACCCTTTCCTGAGGTAAGTTCTCCCATTCCTCAACGACGGCATCTTCGAGCACGTGATCCTGCTCCTACCACTCTTGAAGAGTGGTAGGAGCAGGATCATGTGCTCTCACACGGCGTTTCACATCATCCCAGAGGTGCTCGATCGGGTTCAAGTCTGGACTTCGCTCTGGCCACTGCATAACGGGGATCTCTACCTCTTGCAAGTAATCCCGCACAATGAATGCTGTGTGGCAACGGGCGTTATCCTGCATTAACATGAACCCATCGCCCACAAAACCAGCATATGGGACTACATGCTCTTCCAGGATCTCCGTTATATAGCGACTAGCGTTCAGCGACCCTTGCCCGCGACCGCCTCCAGTCCGGGAAACGCACACAAGTTCCGTTTTCCCGTCGATAGACATGCCGCCCCAGAACATGCACGATCCACCCCCGTATTCAACGGATTCTTCAAAGCAGGATTGTGCGAACCGCTCTCCTTGTCTTCTGTACACTCTTCTACGGCCGTCGTTGCAGAAAAGGCTCACCCTCGTCTCGTCAGAGAAGAGAACGGTCCTCCACTGTTCAAGTGACCAATCGTGATGTTCGCGAGCAAACTGAAGTCGGTCTCTGCGATGGTGTGCAGTCAGTTTTGGTCCTTTAGCAGGTCTGTAGGCTGCAATTTTCTTCTCTCGCAGTCTTCTTCTAACCGTGGAGACACTTACAGAAGTTCTACGAGCTGATCGGAGCTGCTGTTGCAACTCAACAGCATTAGAGAACCGATTGCGCAAAGATCTGGTTACAATGAACCGATCATCTCTTTCTGCTGTGCAGCGTTTTCTTCCAGATCCACGTCTTTTGATATAGCCACCAGTCTCTTGGAATCGTTGGTACACACGCCAAACAGAAAAACGGCTTAAGTTCAGTTGTCGAGCAACATCACACTGCCGCATTCCCAATTGCAGCAGTGCAATCACTTGAGAGGCTTCATCAGCGGTAGTATCCATCTTGAGGTGTATTTTCCTGGCTTGTGAGGTTCACGTGTGTTCTCTGTAAAGTCTGGATACTGACTGACCCACAATTTACCTGGAATTACCCTTTAATACCCTTGTCAAGTAGTGCAACTTGTGACCCTTTTAACGCGCATTTTCGATTTCTTTCCAATATTTCGTAGTAAGCACTATTCTTTTCATTAAAACGATGATTAATTAAAGGTAATTAAATGTACTTTCAAATTATACCAATATTAATTAAATAAAATGTATGCGCTAGCTGCTAGAGACGCTATATACAAATTTTGCAAAAGGTGCGATTTTTTTGACGCTGAGTGTATATTCCATAGAAAATGCAAATGGATCTAACCGTGAATTGAATATTCACTCACTACTCCATCTAACATTGTTTATGTGGTTTGTTGGTGTTGCTGCATAGCCCTAACCAAAGTGCCTTTGTTTAAAAGTAATTTCTATTGTATCAACGTTACCTGTTGAATGCAGTGTAATGCGCTCTGTGCAATAGAGCCTGTGCTGATTGACGGTGATGATGATGGCCGCTTGTTTGCTTTGTCATCGGCGGCGCCACGCGGAGCACTTTCCCCTTAATTGTGACGAAATGTGCGGAAATGACTCTCGGCACTGTTTCCACAGCTCATCTCCAGTACGAAGCCACCATTAGAGTTGCGTTTTACTGCGTGACTTTTTATTTTCGGTTTATTGACTTAGTACTTCGCGTGTGGTTTTTGAGTGTCACGGCCGATAGAAATTGACTTGTGATGATGACCATTTACTATTCGGTGAAAGATCATGGCGTACCGACTAAATTACCTTCCAATTAGTTTTTTTTTTAATTTTAAGAAATTCAATATTTTTGACAGAGATTACTTGGTGGAATTCCATTTTAATATTTTTGAATAAAATACTTGAGTGATTTTCCTTGAGTGTTTTGAAATGTGGAAAATCACTCAAGTATTTTATTCAAAAATATTTTTTTTTTAAATTAAACATTGATAACTAAGTGCACCTTAAAATATATTACAGAATGAAATGTTGCTGCGCTCAAATTAAATTAAATAGTATATTTTTTTCGTGATTTTACCAAATTATGGGCGCTCTTCTACGATACTGTACGATGTTTGCTTTTCGAGACCTAAACAAACGAAACTTGTAATGACTTCGTAATGTAAATCGTGCAAAATGTATGTCTTTGCTCTGATAACTTCTAGTGTTCTACAATGAATATTAGATGGCGGCGACCCTATGATAATAATAAATGTATTGTTAAAATACAAAAGATGTTATCTCTGTAGATGTTGTATGAAAAGTTCATTAAATTACTTATGTGAAATATCTTATGTTTTATATCACAATCGTTGTAATATGAACTGCTTAAGATATATTTCATACTTGATAATTAACAGCATATTTGCATAAGTAAAAATTCTCATCATTATTCTTTTGATTTATTAAAACTCAGGCTGAGTGAATGAATAAAAATATGTACATTTCTCAATGCTTTTCCTTCTTGGAGATTATCTTTTTCTTCTTTTTTGTTTTTTTAAAATTCTTTGAGATATCGTATTTTTTTATAGAAAGGAAATTTGAGAATAGCATGTCACTGGTCTAATCTGTTCTGACGTCACAGACGAGAAGGCGCTGCTGGCGACGGACGCCAACAATTCACCTGCAAAAATGTTATTTCAATAAAAATAGTATTATTGTGTGAATTCCTACCCGTATATTATTACCGTCGGTATTATATCCGTTTTTTGTAAAGCACGTTAAATGCTATTCCGAAAATATCATTCATTACTCCCATTGTGATGTTTCCATCGCTGTAACAATACGCGATAAAAAAAATGATGACTTATACAATTCAAATTAATAAAAAAGTACTAAAAACCATTAGCGGTAAAATATTATTCTCATCGCATATTTATTCAATTTCCAGCGTCACCATTTGACCAAATTAATTTTTAAATTATTCATCAAACTATTTAACGATATTCATTGATTAAAAAAATAATAACGTTTCCTACATAAGTACGCTGAAATTTACGTAATTTTAGTAGTTAAATGTACGTTTTATTTATTATTGGATATTGTTAAATCAAGTTTTATATTCCTTTTTTTTTTTTTTTATGGAAGGCGTTTTTATATGTCGTACAAAATATGAATTGGGTAAAGGTGTAATTATTTTATTTCAGCTTTACAGTATTTCCAGTACTGTGCGGATTCTATAAATAAATCAATTAATAGACTTTTTTTTTTAGCGAATACAATATTCTTACCGTCAAAATAAATCTGTTGTAAACTACGTTTACAGCTGCGGAGTTGTAATAATTTTTTTAACCCGAGGCGCTGCAAAGCAAATCTCCCTCGGTTTTTCGCTCCGCTGGTTTCGCAGTCAGACCTCAGTGACGTCACTCGACCTCCCAAACACCTGGCACCGTATCTGATGAAACAGTTCCCAGAGAGTTCACGTGGATAAAAAAATAAATATATAATAACACTGATTTGCCAGTGGAGTTCTATATATTAATTACCTAACGCACGCCAGTCCGGAACTTCCGTTTAATCAAGCTTTAAATATTGTGTCCATACTCACACTCGTTTGTAGAGTATTGCATCAAAATCTACATTAAATGCGATCGGACTTCGGTAAGAATGAGTAATAAATTATCGTGAATAATTTTTAGATATTGCATACATTATCTCAACTCAAATAATCACATTATGATAGTGTTAATAGCACACAATTCCATTGGAATTCGATATGCGTGCGTTGAAAACATTTTTGCAGACTTGTATTGAATGCCATTAAATAACATATTTTTGACTGAGCAGTTTTTCTGACTAAAATTCCTGACGCAAAATATTTTGTATTTGAGTGAGCTCTCTCAAACTTTTATTGCTCTCGGCGGAAATAAACTTATATTTTGTATTTTATTATGACACATTGCTCTGATATATTGTCAATACTAGATTAAGTCCGCTTCTGCTTAATGGTGTCAACAAAAGGACAGTTCCTCGGCTCTTGAGAACATTGCAACATTATATCGAAAATAGACCCTCGGGGAGTGTTCTTCAGCGTCTCCCAGACCAGACATCTTGGCGATACACTTCGCTTGTCTAACAAATATAAATGCGTTTCCTATGTTTTTTTAATTAGTATGCGGGTTGGAGAGACTTCTACATGAACTAACCACGCCTCTAACATATTCGTATATGCAATACCAAGAGATTATGGAGAAATGGACTTCAAGTTTAAATTAGACAAACATGTTTTTACTTTCGAATGTAAATGTCTATTTATAGAAATATACGTATTAGAAAACTTTTTTCTTTGGTATTGTGGTGGTTTGTGATTGCTATATCTTACAACTTCAGATGACACAAAATATCAATAAATCAGTTATATATTATCCTACATGTGAAACAAAGAAGCGAGACAGACTATTTTTAATACAGTCAATTTGAATATAAGGATGAAGTGAAGAGAGTCTATCCTATATTTCTTAACATTAAATATTTATCAATCTAAAACATTGTACTCAATTATAGGCATTTTCGTTTTCTGCCATGCTCTGCATTTGATACTTGTTAAATGCAGGTGAAATTTCCTTTTTTCTTTACCTGCGTTTTTTGACAATAATTAAGACTGGGCTCCATTCGGACTCTCTTCAGATTCAGGTCTCCTAAGTGCTCGGTGAAATTTAAAATAAAATATCTCTACTTGTTGAGTGCACAGCAGCTACGCCCTGCTCCGTGTAGCGAATAACCGACAAAGGAAGTGCTCTAACGAAGCTGGCGGCGAAAATTATTGGAACAGTCCGGTCCCCTCCCGCTGCAGAGGTCGCACTGAACTGTGTTTGCCCCTCGATTGAGGCGGTACTGCTCGCGGGGGAGGTCCGAAAGTTGCCGGCCTGACTTGCTTGTATTTTTATTATAGAAAGTTATTAAGGGTCTAGGTCCCATAATCGAGTTTTTTTGATCATTTTCTAGTCCGTTTTGCGAAAAATTGACTGCACCAATCAAAAATATTTAAATGCAAAAAGTTTGATACATCCCTTTTTCCGAACACAATATATTTTTACTTCTTGTAAATTTGCTATTAATATGATGAATATGTGTTTTTCCGATTGAAGTGTAGGGATTTGGAGATTCGTCCGGTACGTTTTCCAAGAATCCTAAACATTTAAGTCTTTTTTTCAATTGTAATTGAAAGATTAAATATAAACCATGTGCGTCTTATTAATTTAAAAATTTAAAAAAAAATAATCTTTAACAAACTTTGGTTTTGAAAAGTCGTCATTTTATCCAATTTTTCAACATCTTCAAGATTTTATTTTCCCTAAAAATAGACGTAAATTAAATAATAAAAAATAGATAAATATAATTCATAGTTTTCTCAATACTCTGTAAAAAAATCAACTTTGGACATAGAAAAATAAAGTGACAATTAAATTAATTAAATGACACGATTTCGCCAGGTAATGAACTGCCTCTGGTGTCCAACCGGACACCAGAGTTTTGGTGTCATTTTGGAATAAATTACTTTTTTTTATTTTTATTTCACAAAACGGCCAGGGTGGAAACTTTCGGAGCCCACCCCGCGGGCGGCCGACTCTTCGGTTTGACGAGCTAATCAATCCAGTCATGATAATTCGCCAAGCGACGAATTAACTCGGCGACGCAGTTGACCCACTTGCCGGCAATGGCTCCAACTCGGGGGGGCATATATGGAGTGCTAACCCAGAAAAGTACATTTTATACATTGGATTTTAATAACCGGTAATGTTTAATTACCGCCAGTCGGCAACAAAGAGGCGGCCAGGGTACACGTGTTAGGGTGAAGGAACCTTGTTCAAATAATTACATTTTTTTATCTATCATATTTGCTCTGATAAAAGCTAAGCAAGAGTTGATTTTTTAAACCTGTATTATCGACGACTCGGTTGTAGAAATCGACAGCCCTGCTTATCTATCCACAATAATATACGATCACATTTCACTTTCATCGCTCTACAGCGAGTTAAAACTTATCTTATCGAATTCGAGCCGGTGGAATATTTTAATTTCTAGTTCGCTTCGCGACCTTGCTGGATCAAATTAATTATGATTATGTTACCTTAGAGCACCAGACCCCGGCTAATTTTAGACCTTACGTCTGCAGTGTCTACCTAGACGCTAAAGTCTACAGCGGTAAAATGAAAGTCCACAGAGGGTCTCGCGTGCCGTCGCCGTATTAGCGGCCAATATTTTTGTCGCAGTGCCTTCTATATCGCCATTAGAATCATTATTCAACACCAGGGGACGATGGTTTGGATTAATCGGACAATAGGGAAATTTATATTAAAGAATTTCGGAAACATATTAGGGTAGAGTTCGTTCATCAATATAAGTTCAAACGGTAGTAAACATTGTGTCTGTGATGTCTTGTGATGACTCAGTATGAATTTTGAAACCCTTAAAGACATTTCTACATGACTTGCACTTTCAGAAAACCACAAAAAGCGCCATTACTTTTTTCTTGAAACAGGTGCACGGATATTTCAGCTATCTGCTGTATTCCAACATAAATCACCGACCCGTATTACTATGTTATTTTAAAAGCAATCAACGCATTTTTATTTATAAAAAATCAGTAACAATGCCATCATAAAATATACAAGTATACATATTTTTGTATATTTTATTAGTGTTATATATTTATCGTACATTTAAAAGGCTGCCAAACAGAGTAAGTAACGATTGTCTTTATAGTTTTTTTTCATGTCCCAGTACAATATACTCTAGAACATTCTTGGCTGAGTGCTACAAAATATTTAGACTTGATAAGCCTGGGCGCCGCGTGCCGGTGCGCGTGTACTAACGGTCCGGCCCGATGATCGAATCATCCACAGATATTTCACCACACTAATCGCAATCTCCTAGCCATTTGGCTATTGGATTATTTCAAATCATATATATGTAAAGCAATTATATTGCTTTAAGATTATGTGCCAGCGAAACTCTGTTGGCCGACGCTGAACGTCCTTATATTTACTGTTTTATCGGCCATCGGCTGACGGCTGAATAAAAACCAGAGTCGGCTGTCATTCATTGTGGGTAGAAAAATATTAGTAATAATTTGAGTTAAAGTGAAGTGAAGTGGACGATAGACTTAAAATTGTCGTTTCTTTACGATTTTAGAGCAACGCCACTGTTTCTATCAGATCCACGCTTCCTAGTCTTATATATATATATATAGATTTCGAATTGTCGAGGTCTTGCCACACTGCTGTTAGTAAGCAGCAAGTAAACGTTGATGGGTTCGACAACACCCGAAGTCGTCTTGGCTGTTATGTCGCATCTGATCTTTGAAGATAATTCCAGCAACAATACCGAAATGTTGGAAATATCAGTTATAAGAGCGGCGCGACATCCTAGACTAGGCAGTATATCTTTTTTAATTGTCGTTCTTAAAAGCGGAAAAACTGAACCATCGACCGATGGGTGCAGCCGTCCATTGCGTAATACTTCGTCGCAGTGTCACATTTCTTCGTACACACACACACACGCCTGCTTAATTCAAACATGGCGGCGGGGCATTGTGTGGCTCGCGTGCCGGGCGGCTGCTCCCCTGCCCCTGCGCCCCTACTCCCCCGGGAATCGGGAATATTACATGTGCGCGAGCTTTCCACTCTGATTGTCGTTTTTATTAATTATCTCTGACACTTGCAAGGCTTAGCGGGTCGCCGAATACTGCACGCGATCGTAACTAGCGTTTATGTTATAATTAGTAGCATTTCCTTTATAATTTGTAGTGAGTAAATGCTATGAATTAATAAAAAAAATGTATATACAAATTTAAACTCGAGTATCAAATGTTGTAAATTTTTTAAGGGACTAAATATATCATTTTATTTATCATTGATGAGAAATATAGTATTGTAAAACGTGTAATAAATTAATAATAAGTTTTGTGAACATTAAATTAAAATAATTGAATATAAGCTTATACGTTCACGTTTCCAGGATAAAAATAACCTTTACATTTTGCAGTCACATGCTAAACCATGTGTGCGTTAACTATGCATTTTAATGTTTGGTTTTTGTGTTACGTTTTGTGTTATAAATAGTCCAGTTGTGTAATCATGTTGTAAAAAAACATAATTTGCAGGTTCAAAATCAGGTTTTATACATAATGTTAATATGAAAATCTACTGCGGTACCGAAACAGGCGTGCTCCCAATTACATCAGTTTGGGATTCACCTGTCAGAACTGGGATCAAATTCAATTAAGTATCAAAGGTCTAACTATTAAACCATCAATGATATAATTTTTCAATGCCGAAGCCTTAATATGCATAAAATAATTACGTATAATTTTTGTTTCATAATATATAAAAAATCATTTTGCAACGGTTTAATGTTGTTTTTTTTAAATTATACATTCAGAGTGGTTAATTTTTTGCATTGACTGAGTGCTTATGGTGATTGTCACTATTTGTCATGTATCAATCAAGATCGCTATCGATATATATTATTCTAATATCTTTTGATTAGCTTTTTGTTTGTCTGGTGTCATTCGATTTTGAATAATTATAGCTGTTTGTTATCAGTTAACCACCGTCGACAACAATGATGCACCTTGAACTTATAGATCAATAAGAAGATCGTCGATTTAATAGACCGCATTTTTAATTAATGTTATTTATTTTAATGGTTTAATTTATTATTAAAAAATGCGATGGCGTAGAAAATGAGACCCGTTCGATTATTGTAAGCCAACATATAACTGAAGAATATCACTCACAATTGCTTGAAACGGTCAACGTTTATTGAGTATGGCCGTTTGAAAACCCACCCAGTCGTTAATATGGCAGATAAACTCTCTGTAATTATTCTGTGTATTTTTTTTTTTTACGTTTTTACCATTGATTTCAAGAATATGATGAATTAACACTGTAATTATTTTTTTTACTTTAAAAAAAAATTCTGACGCTTTTATTTCCGTTCACACAATCTCGTCAATCTTTAATTAAAAACTAAACAATACTGGATTTTAATAACAAGTAATTAAATGCAACATGAGATACATTTAAATTACGTGTCGAATCACTTCCATAAACGTGCAACGATTTAATAAAATATATGTACTAAACATTTTCATTAATTGTTATTAATGATCAATTTGTCTGTTATTCTTATCTCATAATAAAGAAATGCACACATGTTATCTGCAGCGTTTATAAGTATATCTTAACACTCAAATAGCGTGTGTTGGCCTTCGCGGGCACTCATTGTACGTTAAATCGACTCGGCAACCTCTGCGGAGTATTTATAGGTTATGTCACTAACGGTTTCGCCTATACATAGGCATCGTCGTGTTGTGTGATTATTATCCTCCATCACTCGCGATTTACTATCCCCGTTTTGTCTAATGGTGGCTTTCTATCTTATAGCCAAATTAAACTTTTTTATTGACGACGAACCGGTTTGATTTGTTGTAATTTATATTTATTATAAACGTGATTACTCATACGGTTAGTAGATATAGAGTTTCTCCTGTTTGAAGACGTTGCAAATTTTAGTCACGCATAATGTTTGATATGTATGACAGCTTCAATTTCCTGGCATTTATTAACAGGAGATTAAAGATAAAATTATTAGTAATTTTTTGCTGTTTTGTGAAGTAAGTATTCATGGTATTTTCGCTGTCTATTTTCATAAATTAAAACTTGGTATATATCAATGTTCATTAAATATTTTGTCTAGCTTTTCTTTTATGTTGAAAGGTAAAACGTCTACAACACGTTCGGAAAATTTATAATTTAGAGTCTGCTCGTGAAGCAGATGTTCTCTGATGCAAACTTTAATTAAAACGGGAGAGCAAGAAAAGAGAAATTCAGAGTTTCCCCGTTTCAGCGAACGTCTCCGAAGACTACAGAGTCGAGTCTGTTCGCTCCGGCGCACGATTAATAGCGGCCGCCTCGGACAAAGGGCCGGAGGTAATCCGTGAAGTAATTATGTTTTGCTTCTGTTTTCATTTATTATCTCTGCTGGCGGAAACGCAGAACCAAAACCAGCTGAGGTAAATCTACAGAATATAATTAAACGTCATAGTTAATTGGGTTTTATTCTATCAGTATCACACAGCCATTTTAACGGTCTGGTAACGAGGCATGCATTTTTCGGTGATATTCGACAGCGCTGAGCATATTATAACAAGTGACTTGAGGTAAAGACTCAGAAAGGAGTCATAGGAGACTGGTGCAATGTAAAATTTCGAAAGACCACCCGTCTGCGAGGAGGTCTTGGTTTATATTTTTCGCGATGTTTACGTTTGTGTTATTTTTTTATATTCGCTGGACGGTTGCCAAAACTTTACACCGCCGGACTCAATGCTTGCGGAGAAGATTGCAGATTCCAATAGCGGTTAATCCGGCTGCTTGCATGTTGACACAACGAAACGGCGATTTTTCTATTATCATCATCTCGCGTTTATTTGGCTGTCTTGTAAAATGCGTTACCAGCAAGGCCACAAGCTCTGAATATAAATAAATATAAAAATGCTTGGGAGTGTTTTGAAACGAAAATGACAAGATCTTTGTGACATTCACTAGTTTATCTGTGCTTGAGCGGTACATTGGACTTTTGTTTGTATTATTTTATTAATTCTGAATTAATTTTAAAATCAATGATTGATCAGAGCAAGCAGAAATGTACACCTAACTAACTTATATTGTTAATTTATATGGAATTTTAAAGATCCCTTCAATATAATTTTAATTACTTGCTGAATGTTTTAAGCTATTGTGTAGTATCTTGGAAATCACATTTAAAATGGCTATGCATTTTGTACGATTTTGAGTGTTTGGAGGTGCATTTAATTACATTTTAGACGTCTTTATTATTACTTCATGCTTGCAGCATTGGCTGTTGTCTAAAATCGGTTATTTCAACACGATAGAATTAATGAAACTTCGAACCTACAAATTATTTTATATTTATAATGTACATATTTATAATGTAGTTATAACATTATATTTATAATGTTATAACTACAAATTATTCAACAAATTTTTTTTAAGATGAAATATGCAAGTCATTAAAAGAAAATTTGTAACAAAACATTTCAATGATATTAAAAAAAATGATATTTGTTTTATGGTTTATCACATAATTGGCCGACATCTAGTGTTGGACATGGGACGATGTGAAAAACAATGGATTCTGAGTGGTAGCGTGTTGTATACTGTAGACAGAGAAAATGAGTTTAAAAAAAACCACGTTTATTATTAACTAGACCATAAAACTTAGAGAGATTTCTTCGGTCTCCGTTTCAATGCGGGTATGTGCATAAAAACGTGGAAATTGCAAAGAAAGTAAAGGCAGATAAATACATTTGATTTCTTTTAAAAACTGGAAACACAAATGTCTCATTTATTATGACTTTGAGTTACGGTCGCTACCAAACGGTGCATTTATACAATGAATAATTACAAGATGCGGGCTCGGAGAGGTGCGCTCGAGTCAGTGTTCTTTGAAACAGCGAGTTATGCTTGAAATATGAGAAAGTAATTCTAGAAACTAATCTATTGATTATTATTTTAATTTGTTTTCAATCATATCTTTATTCTCCCGTAGAAAGTGTAAATATATAAAATATAATAATATTATTAATAGTTTTTAATAAGCTGCATAAAAATCCGAAAAGTTACAATTCACCGCAACACCAAAACTATCTCCTTTAAATATGATTGTTGTTTTAGGAAAGCTGGTAATACGCCTATAATTGCACCAATAGAATCAATCATATTAGTATTGTGGTCTACTTTAAGAGAAAGCGAGACTTGAAAACCATATGAGTGTTTTTAATTTACCATAGGCGTTTAATATAATACCACCATCATTAATGACCCGCAGTTAAACGATCGCGAGTCCCTCGCGATCATTGATCGAGATCTAGTCACAGCTGCAAGTTGTCTTTTTCCCATTGTCTGCGGTTTGTACGGAATCGAAAGCGCCTATTACGGACAGGGGAGGCTAAACATCGGCTCGCGTGCCCGTCTGGCTTCGACGGGCAATTTGCTCTCAATTACCGCGGCGATTCGATGCCTTCAGTAATGCACCCCTATTAACTCGAGACGGGGAAGTTAAGCGATTCTGATAAATTTGAGGTCAAAGTTCCCTCTGAGGGAGGTGTGTGTTTTTTTCTTCCTGAATGCAAATACTGAACTGGTGTTTATCCGACGCTGATCCCCTTCTGTTGAATTTATTTGCCATGTTAATTTTTCATTGCATGAATCTTCGATATTCGTTGCCTTTTTTCATTTACATTCTTCAGTAACTTTTTACCTGATATCTTGCCACTCTGGAAAATCTAATAATAAGTAAATAATCAATCTCATGGCGTTCTATGATCTGACTAAACTATCTTCGGTCCATGAATAACGAGTATATCAATTCGTAATATTTATTAATGCAGTTGTTGCCAGGTACGCTGTACAGCGAGATACAGTCATTATTCGACCTAATTAATGACCTTTGACTTTATGGTGTAAGTCTCAAAAGAATTTTAACTTACTTAATTATCAGCTGGGATAAATTAATTTTAACTAAATGAGTGCGCATAGTTTGTCTAGAGTTCTTCTTGGCTTGCTTCTTCCACAGCAGCATAAAAACAACATTTGCATTAATGAAATCGTCACTCCGTTTACTGATCCGTATAATCCACTATGACAGTGTAATATGTAAAATGCCTTTCAGACAATTGCTGCAGGTGTTATAAGTAATGCCATACTACATGTATCCACCCACTAGTGTTTAATATTCAAATGAAGCCATCTCAGCTGGGCGCATTGTCATTTCAGTGTAATTTTATTAATAGATAGACAGTGAAATCAGGTGTAACAAGCTTCGATTATACCAAACTACTCCCCCAAACAAACATGCCAACCACATTTGTCTCGATACTAAAAACGTTTTCAGGTATGATAAATGGTATTTCTATTTTTTGATAATACTATGCGTAAATTGGTTAGTTCGGAGGTATGTCATGGTATGGTATGAAATTTCGGAAAAAGTATGTATTCAGAACTATGTATATTTTTATCATACACATATTTCATTTTATATATTTTTTAACGGGACGGACCGCCGACTGACGTGAATTATAAAATTTCAATGCATGTTTGATTATTATATTTATATACATACGCACACATTAAAAAAAATATTCTATTTGCTTGAGAGAATGCTTTTAAATTTGAAACTTTATTGACTCATTTCAAACTAGGCAAGACCTATGGAGAACAAAAATAATACATAGCGTTGTAATTATGTACATGCGCAAGTAGGTTTATCTCTTTGCTTGACATTTATAGCTGTTATATAGCGTATTCCACGTATAAAGTCGTAATGAGAAAAAAATCCATGTAAGTCGACGGGAAAGGTCAAGTTGTATTGTCATGTCCTGGAATTGGGCGGCGCGCCGTGCCGTCTGGCGGCTGCTCCACCCTCCATCCTCCACCCTCGACCCTCCATCCTCCACTCTCCATCCTCCATCCTGTAAGCGGCGGATGTAGGCTTGGACTTCTGCCCTCGCTATGAGCAGGCTTTCTCCCAAGGGAGGAGCAGGGGTGTGAGGCACGGCCAGCCGGTTTACGTAAGCGCATATGTGGAGATAGTCCTGCCGCAGACATCGTATAAGACTTGTTGAGTGACTGGTAGTTCTTTGAGCAGTAGATTTTTAAAAACTTGAGATAACACGAGATGACTGATACATTTTTGTAATAAATTGATTATTTAGCTTCAGTCGAAACAAGGCGTAAACTCTCTAAACTTACGGTACGAAGTAAATGCCGAAGACATCAATTACATCGGCGTCGAAACCTTTGCCTGTTTGTATTCCGACCGTGGCATCTTTCTGCATGGGTTTTTTTTTTCACCTTTAAAATTTTAAATATGTACACTTATACGTACGAGTATGAGACCGCAAGCGCTAAGGGCAAAAAGTAGCATTGTTTTCAAAACGATCGGAGTGTTTGCGAGATGCTATCCTGTTTTTCTTCTCACCCCACCCGATTTGTACCACCCCATATTTGGCAAGAAATCACGATTCGAGAATATAACCAGCACTATAATGCCGATATTTTCTCGAGCATTTGACTTGCTTACAGTTCTGGCGGATGTAAGCCGACCATAATTTCATTTTCAGGAGGCGGGGGTTCGGTCTGCAAACACGTAGTGCTCGGGAACACCCTGTACCGCGGGGGGTGGATGATGCTTCACATCGCGAGCTCGGGGAGCTATCAGGCCCGAGCGCCCCGGGAGCGAGTCTTAGCCTTAATATTTAAACACGGGAGACTCTCGCTCCACTGCTTAATCATGAATAATGACGCATGGCGAATTTCGTGAAATTGTTACTTAAGCATTAGGAGGGAGGTGTAATTGCGACTAGGTCGTTAATTTTATTTTATTATTGCCCGGAGGAAAATAAAAACGAATTTGTGGCATCCATTTTCTTATTGGGAATTTCGATAGTGTAATGGTATTCTTTTATATTTAAAGCTGATTCAAAAACTCGAAATGTATTTCAAGCTTTTAACAATGTGATTCTATCGAACGGCAGATGCAATATTTAGTCTTTTTAAACAAATTTTAATATTGCGTATGATAAATAAGTGTATTGTTTTTGGAAGTGGTGGATGAAGGGAGCAGTCTCGTTCGATCAGGATTCCTTCACAAAAGCCTCGGACGCCTCGCAATGCGACGTGCACAAAAACCACGTCTCTCCTTCAGTGAAGCACCGATTCTTGCCTGAGAGTAAATTGGAAGGCGTCGTTGTGCGTTTCTTTTTAATTTTGTTGTTCGTTTGCTTGTATCTTTCTCGTTTGCGTTAAACCCATTTACAATACTATTCAGTATATAAAAACCTACGTAATGTACCTTTACAAAGTGACGGTTCAAATTTAACTTTTCTGCTTACAATATACAGTGCCAGTGAGAGCAGCTCCGCGGTTGATATGAGTATGGAAATAGGTTCTTCTATTTTCACGCGAAACTGCCAACTCATATCGGCGGCTCGGAAATCTATATCCGCGCCGCCGCATTCCTTCGCCATAAATCATATAAAAGCACTCAGCTCGCGCGCGGTCTTTGCAAACACATTTATCCCATCTCCGATCGTTTACGGCTGCTTTGATTGGTCGCATTGAAAGGTTGCGGTATTTTAATCATACGTCCCCACAAACGGTCCTCTCCCATACTTGGCATGATATCTACGTAGACCTGTCGCACGTCTCCGTTGCCTGCGGTGTAGACCGGCCGCTGCTTTCGACAAGGTTTCAAGGCGAATTAACGCAACCGACTCGAGTAAACATTTTGGATTCAAAAAACTACTGTGAGTTTATTTTATCTCCGATCGAATACGTCTACTTTGATTGATAGCATTTGAAGTGTTGCAGTATTTTAATCATACGTTTCCACAAACGGTCAACTCCCATACTTGGCATGATATCTGCGTCGATAGGGTTGAGAGGCGAACCGATGCAAAAAACATTCAAAACCTAAAAATAAATGTTCATTCAAATTCTGCCATACGATTATGTAACGTGATTGCATTCAATTCTCGCCAATTCTGTTGTGTAGTCAATTTCCACGTGCAAGGTCAGTTTTCACAGCTCCTGCTATGTGTAATATGTATGCAGTCAAATTACTGACACTCGCTGAGAGTACAGATGATCTAAGATCTCATAACCACTTTAATGTATTGCGCTAACTGGTTTTTTTTCTCTTTCTTTGCAGGTAAGCGACTGAAACACTCGTTTTGCACAGGTGTGAACCAGATCCGCGCAGCTGACGAATGTGTTAGTCCTCCTGCGAGTACTTACTTTGGGTATGTTTATATATAATTTCGAGTTCATTTCGTAACGTTGAGCATGTGTTGCTTTCGTCGAGATGATTTATCGATGGCGTATAACAGTACCTGTACTATATTAAAATGCAGGATTGTGAAATTTTAAGACAAACGAATATATTTTCATAAACGAAACTAGAATTATTCTGTAGGGGTAAATTCAAGATTTCTGATTGGCTGGTAAAAACAATATTCAAGGTTGGCAAATATTTCACTCGTGTTGACGACAATACTTTTTTTTTATGATAAATTATATTAAACCTCATGAATTAAAATTAATGAACATTGGCATGACTTTTCACTGCTTAAATTTTTTTTTGAACTTATCCAATGATTTCACAACAATACTTCGTCGATCTCTAAATTGCTATACATTAAGACATTGACGTCTTGCGTATTTCATTCCTCTTTGCTAAACAATTCAGTGGGTCCATACCAATGGGCCTACATTGTTTGTAACTTCTACACCCAATCACCGTTTGTAGACCTACAAAGTAAATCTTTCAAACCAATTAATCTTCAATGGGAAATTCAAACAATACAAATCTTGTAAACGTTTTATTATTCAATCGCTCCGCCTTTATGGAAGACGTCTGAAAATGAAATTAATTTAGTGACGTCGTGGGTTCTTCCTTTTGAAGTTGGGATTCTGAAAGCCGCGGCTAATTATACTGAAACGACAAGCTCGTCGACATCGTCAGACCGGATGTGCAGTAGAACGCTCTTCTGCTCCGGAATCTATTGCAGACAAAGAAAGTCCTCTCAGCGCTTCGGTTCATCGTTCCGCCGGCTAGTCACAATCAGAATATTGTTTAGAGATACAATATTTTACCGCGTGCTAGACTCGGCCTTACTATAATTTAGTCGAAGATATAATAAAATTAGAAAAATATCTAACTTAGGTATCCTGTATAATGAACCAGCCAACCCTGTTTCGCTACTAATAAGTTATCGGTTTCTGACGAACAGAACCATAACTTGTTAGTTTGTATACCCGCAAGGGAATAATATCGTTTGTACTAAAAACAATATTTATAAATATAACCTTATGCTACGAGACTACTCAAGAATCATTAATTATATTTGAAGTGTCATGGGAACATGGGGTGTGCTTTTTAAGCCTATCCAAAACCAAAATGCAACCACTCTTAAAGTCAGATAATAACCGACCTCCAAAAATATATTATCAACGTTGTATCGTCAATCCGGCACACGTAATTTTTAAACATCTTTAAAAAAAAATCAAATGTTTGACCGATAACCCTGTAGACCTTCGATCAGCGTCTAAATAGTCTGGTGATGATCTTCAGTATGTGTGCTCTTGGCCCAAGAGGCCCCCCCTTGCTCATTGCAGATGCCCTCCGAGTCACTCCGGCAGCCCCTGATGACTGACGCGCCGCACGTGGTGCACCCGGCGTGTAATCATTTAACCCGGAATGTTTATGGTAACACGTGATGATGGAGGGCGCCGAGTCTGTTCTGATCGACCCAAGACAGCCTTTGAACCATCTCGGGAATGCCTTCTCTTTTACAGATTTTCGCCCGAGCCATTTACTACACGAGGTCTACATAGACCACGGCATAATTTCTTCACGGTCCGCCCGTTATCTTATAATTACACAATCATTACGCTGGAAGACCTACAGAACCATCGAATAAAAAACGAGGTGACGTCATTTACCGTTAACAAAACCACGCCGTACGCGAGTAAAAAAATCTTCATTATACATTCTGTCGGTACTGCATCATGCTTGTTGTAAATCTAATACTGGTATTATCAAATGTATACACTTTCTGCAGCATTACCAGTACGCGATGATCATTTAGACCAGTCATGTCAAAGATACGGCCCGCGTGCCGCATCCGGCCCTCGAGCCGTATCAATACGGCCCGCGATCCCAATGTGTCACAGAAAGAAGAATCATGTTTTTTAGAGCTTTTAGACTTATTTTATTTGAATCTGGCCCGCCTACACATTCTAAATTTAATATATGGCCCTCTGCAAAATTGAGTTTGACACCTCTGATTTAGACGGCATACTCGATACTCTTGCTCGTTATTATCACTGTTGTGCGTCGGATTTCATACGAATCGTATGAAAGTGTGATTCGCAAAGGTGTAAGCTGAAACACGAGTTATGTTATTACGGCGAAATATTATCCTCATAACACTCATTGACGAGCTTCAGCAGGGGCTTCCGAGTGCCTGAAGCGTTTTTTGAAGAAGCCTCCAGAAGAGGACCAGTCACTACAACTTATTTACGGCAAATATCTCGTCTTGATAAGCACGAACGGCGGCCGCAATGTATGCAGATATAAATAGCGAACATCTCACAGCTCCATTGGCCGCAATCATCTCATCTCCAGATGACATCACTAGATGTAATCCCTCGGCTGATTGTCGCAGTGCTCCGTCCTCGGCCATCAGCGGCTCCGGGGGTGACGTCAGCTGCCCACGCCGACTGACCAGTACACGCGAACTCGCGGCCATGTCGACGGTCTTCCGAAGTCACTTTCACTAGGAGGCTATTTTAACAGCAGATACGGATTGAACTAACCTAACCTTCTTGTTTTTACAACTAAAATCTGTCTGCGTAAATGGAGGATACTACATGGAAAAAAATTGAGTTGAGAAAACCTTAATATTTTTATCGATTTGTTATGCTTAAACAAGTTAAGTGTATGTAAACATTTTTATGATTTTGTTTTGTAAGGTTTCCTCGCCAAATATAAGTACATACTCATAAATACCTGTAATTGAACAGAAGTGATCCCTTCTAAACCTGTAGTGTACATTGCCTGCTTTATATTTCTTTTCAGATTATTAGTTACTTCATAGATTCATTAGACACTAATTTAGACAAGTCGATTGTCTCATAGTGCCATTATAATAGAATAGTATTTATTTTATCCAACATTTCAGCAATTCTGTAAATCAATTTTTGCTTAATTTAACAATATGATTATAATGCACTTTTGATCGCTATAATATACAAATTATTAAGGTTTGTTTATACATGCTGTTTTAAATCTTAATATATAGTATATTCTGTATAATATATTTACCTTTTCCCGTTACGTCAAGTAACTTCTTTGTTAGTATGCGCACGAGCAATAAATAGCGTACGTGATGTTTGTACGCTTTGCCTCAGTTTACAGTTCATTGTTGACTGTAAACCTACTTTTGTTATCCTTGCGAATTCTTGCTGCAGTTTTTTTAAAATATATTTTACATAAACACAGCTGGGTGTATTTTAATCGTAAAATATTAACGCCTTTATTATGCTTCCATCTATATCTAGGTTATTATTATTTGAACATTGAACAGTTTGAACCATACATAAATCTATATGTATATGATAAAATACTATTTTTCAGAGACCACAAATATTTTGCAGAAGTATGTATTAACATAGTCATATAAATTGAAATCATGACTTTGTGGTTTTTATATTTAGATACCAACATCAGTATTTGTGTCTAAACTTATCTTCTTTTTAGACAGTTTCGACATTGAATGAACTGTTTACAATATCTTGTCGATGCTTCATATCCGACGTAGAAGATTTCAGAGTCATTTATCACTTCACATACTAAAGTTGAAAGTCATTTCACACGGGCGTTGACGGCTTTACTGCGGTCATTTACGAATTCTCAAACAGGCATGCATTGACTTTGTTAAACAGATTTATATATTTAAAAAAATCATTCCCTGACTTAAAATTGTTAATGTGAACATTCAAATTATTTATAATTTTTTTGATACTCATAAGTATTAATTTTTCCTTATGTAAACTTTCCATTTTTTATTTTGTTTATTTTCTACAAATAAGTACGATAACGACCGGAAATGCATTATGCAACAGCAGCGTGAGTAATTCATATTTTTTATCTGTTTTTACGGTGCAATACCACAAAATAAAACTTCAGCATTTTTATAGGGTTTATGTTAAAAAGTTCAGAAGGTTCTTTTTTGTTGATGTTTAATATTGAAAATAAAAAATTAGCATCAATTAAATGATGAAAATAATTATCAGAAATCAATTTATCATTTATGATATACATTTGGCAAATACAGAAGTTTTAACGTGTGAGAGCTTTTTGCGTGGTGATATACTCATAAACGACAAAATTGTTAAACGACACTAATGTCCAGATATTAGGTGCACAACTAAGTTTTTAAGTATTTCTTATCAATGAAAAATCGAAATCGCCATTTCTGAAGCGTTTAAACCAATTTTCATAGTTAGCTTTTAATGGTGCATGCTCGCCGTAGGCCTCCTCAAGCAAACGACGTGCTTTCAGCTGCATTTTTTTACGTTAAAGCAGAAAAGCAAAGCTTCCCGCAAATCCTGCTTTTTTTTGGCACAAAACACGACACCTTCATTGTTAGAAAAAATATTATTGCATTGCGATATGTGTTGGTATTATTCTTCTTATTATTGACGGACGTCTAAGCTTTTAACTACATGTTTCACTAGATGCAATAAAGAGACTATGAGGTCATTAACACAGTTCTAAAATCGATATAATTATTTGCAAAAGACGATGCTCTATCATGTCCTAGTACAGTGGCTCTCAAACTCGTTAGGCCCACGGACCCCCTTTCATAGTCAAAACTTGCCTACAGACCCTGGATGAAAAACTACATAAATTCATATTATAGACTAGTTGGTGCAAATTAACCTACCTGTTATTACTTGTATTTTATGCACCTGTCTATATTTATATTTTACTTAGGACGTAAAAATCGCTAATAACGTATTCATTGTTATTTATTTCAACTTCCATATTAATAAAAATGTGTCACAATTTTTTTATTTTATATTAAACCTCGCGCGGACCCCCTGACGTTGTTCAGGGACCCCCAAATCGATTTTAATCATCCAAGGACCCCCTGAATGATCCCAGCGACCCCCTGGTATATATAATGTACTTGATACGAATGTCACGGATGTTTTCCACGTGGAAAGTTCCTCGCTTATCAGGTGCATAGTCGGGCGGCCTTCGCAGATAAGCCGGCGGGCGCACTGTGCCGTGCCACAGGTCCGCCGGTCGCGTTGTGTACCTGGCGACCTACATTTGGCCCACTGTGCGATAAAAAAAAGGTTAGTTCCATTCGGCCTGTGATACTGAACCTACACAATGCCAGAATGGTTTATGCCACAAACAGATCACAGTAAACTTTTTATCGGCTTGTTTTCTTAAACTATAAAAAAATCTACACGATACTGTAGTGTTAATGCGCAAGAATCTGTTGCTTAACAGAGTATTTTTTTTTGGCGGCGTCACGGTTCGTTTTATATTTTAATATTATACAATTTTTGCTCGGTATAACGAGACTGTGACGTCAACGTATAATGGTTTACTTAGACCTCGTTTAGAAAATGACTTTATACCACGGAACAGTTTTTGATATCTTTTTTTGTAAAATTTAAATTTATTAATATATTTTGTTTCACACATATTTTTTTGATTTTACTCGAATCGCTCATATTTAATTAGGGTAGAGAGATTCTGAGGTTATTGTTGTAATCTCAGCTATAAACGTCACTAGCGTTTCATGCCGTCCTCTTGCGATCGCCAGCTCCAGCGTCCGCTGCAGGTGTGCAATTAATGTCTGCGATGTAATCACCTGGCCGCCCGCAAGTTCAGGTCCTTAACCCCTCGCGGGCCGCGCGCCGTTACAGCCCGGCGAAGGTTCGAAGGAAGTCGGCATACGGTGTTCCTGAGTATCGTGACGTTCAATGTTTATTTGGGTTATTATTATTCTATAATAATATTATTGTGGTCATTTATTTACGTATATTATAGTATATATTTATACTTCCACTTGTTTTTTTTATTTCGATGCATCCCCAGGCAACAACTGGAAATATCAATAAATTATAATGGATTTCCACCTTCTACCAAAAATACATATATGTAGTATATTACAAAATAATAAAAAAAAAACCAGTAGCTTAACCCAAAAACAAAAATTAACGGTTTTTTTTGTATTTAAATATATTTTTTTGTTTTTATAATTTTGTAATGTCTATGTTAACCTTTTTTTGAGGTCAATCTTTTCTGATCATACTGTGGTGAGTTTCGAAACACCGCGTGTTCAGCGGGGAACTTAGTACCGCTGAATTATCTCCCTTTGTGCGCCGGGGACTTTCATATTTCAAGCGTTCGCGAAAGCTCTGCGCCCGCAGTGAGCCGGTCATGTGGGATGGGATTTCAGCAATGATTAAGTGCAATTATTTATAGCCCCAAAGGCCTAAGAGGTCAGATTCATCGAGGCTTAAGGGGAAAATAGCTATTAGTAATAAATACTTATCTTTATTACCTGAAATTGTATTGTATTAATTATATATTTAGCCTGCTAGAATAATGGAACTATGAATGAAAATTTCGTCGTTCTGACAAACGTAATCTAAACTGATGTGATTCAGTATGATTTTTATTGTAACTATTACAAAATTTAATTAAGAAATATCAAAATTATTTACTTTTCTCAAGCCATATCAAGTATTCTCCCATATTTTTTTGGATGCCATAGTGACTTTTTAGTTTATTAATTCAAAACATGTATGATATTTACTTTTACGTAATGCATCGATCACTTGTTAATACGCCCCGGAACTCCATTCGTATCTCTTTACGTATCTTTTAATACCATAAGATCGAGTAACAAATGTTTTCTTATATAGTTGTTGTATTTTTTTAAATATATTAATTTTATTATGAGATGTTTCTCACTGGGTAGTATTTTGTACTAATTCAGTATATGCGCTTCCAGAGAGACACTGACGCTTCAGAATGCGAAGGCTAATAAAATTATAAAGTAAAACGGAATAATCTTATATGGCTTGAATAAAACTACGCCCCCTCCCCCCGCCGCCACTGTATTGTGTCATCCGCAAATTTGGTACAAGGCCGGCGCGCTACAGTACTGGAGAGACTGAAACTCGGTTTTACTGCACACCGCGAACATGCGAAAACAGCCGCAATGCGATCGGGTCGCTTTACGCCAAAACTCAATGAAGTATTCTTGAATTTAGTACTTTCTGATCTACTGATAGGCCATACCACGAACAGTTCAATGCTGAAGAATCTCGAGCTTACTGCATCGAGTCTCTTTTCGATGCTTGAAAAATATATGTAATATGTATACGAGGCGATTTATGATGACAAAGTCATCACAAATTTATATATTTTTTTAGCGTTTTTGTGATCTGCTGATGAGACATTCTGCGAACGGTAGTGCTGATAGATGTAAATGTGGCAATTCTGGGTACCGAAACTTGACAGCTGTACTCGCAAAAAACAACCGTAATACCGTAAAACGTAAGGTAATGTTTTTTATGCCCTGCCGGCGAAACACTCGACTAACAGTGAAATACTGAAGGAAACTGGAGTCACCGCCGCTGCCGACCATGTGGCCCGAGTGCAGCGTTTCGTACCATACTTTCTTGCTTGCAACTTGCAGCTTGCATTTAACGCCTTTCACGTGTACGTCGCCGCGGTCTGTCATTAGCCCACAGGTGAGCGAGGCGGTGGCGCAACCCGACTGCCTTACAGTCGATTTATGGAGAAGGAATAATTGTACGCTCCTCTCGATTATGCTAATTCCGCAGCGGAAGTGTGGTTGGTCGAATACCGTTTTGGTGTTCAGATGTTGTAATTCGAATCGCGCAAGACTTTCATTGAAACTGATCACTTTCTTTAATTATTTTTTTTTTACTCGATCCTACATTGTATAAATATAAATAATAAAAAATCGATATGCATAATTTTTTTTACGGATTTTCGTCTAACGTAACAAGTATTTTACAATCCTAACTATGATTACGAAATATATTTAAAAAGTTCCTTTCAGTATTGTTTTAGTAAGTGGCAAAGTTGTAGAGGCTAATTAAGGAACTCTACAAAATTAACATTACTTCGGGATTCTACGAATTACAGAGAAACAAAAAAGAAAATAAGCACACGTTTTTTTATAATTTGGGCGCATGTACAGGTAAAGGTTCTTCAGGCAAAAAAAAATATAATACAACTAATTTATATTGTATACTGTTATTAACGAATGATATTTCGCCCTACGAAGGCACGGGAAACTTTATCATATAATAGATTCGTATATATTTTAATAAGAAATTATGTTTCGTGTTTGTTTTTGATATGAATGTCATGTTTTATAAATAGTTCCTTTAAAACCAGATTTTTTTTATAACCAACGTTGAGTGGGACACATTTAAACATAGGTAATCTGAACGATGTCTATTAATCATACTAACCCATAAGTTGTTCATAGTCTCTTATTTGCATACAAGAAAAATCACAATAATTATATTTCTCTCAACTTGGAGACAATAAAAATAAAAATATACATATTTTATGTTGCTGCAGCCGGACTACGTAGTTGGGAGGCAAAAGTACTAATCACTGTTATAGGATATATTAATATTTGTTTAATTCTTTTGTATAAGTATGCTGGCGCCGTCGCCAGCAGCTTCATGATGCGGCAGCGTCCTCGTGTGCTGATCTAACAATCGCGAATGATGGTACAATCGGGCATAGATCTCGTCGATGGGCTAGTCTGACCTGCAACGAACAATCGGCGTTCATCCTCGGCCCGAAGGACAGCAGTCTCACAGAAGTCAACAGAAGCATTTGTAATGCATTGTTTGTATACTATAATACATTGCAGTTGCTAAAATAGTTCGTTGGAATCATTATGGTGCAAAAATATCGGCGTTTCTTCTTTATTTGGAGTTTTATGCTCTCAGCCCCTATTCGTAGAACATTATAGAGTATGGCGCGTCTCAGGGTATTGTCGGCATTTTACTGGTCTTAGTCTACATTAGCGTATGCCTATGATAATTATGTATTCACTCTCGTTACCGACGAGATGGTGTAATCGCTTATGTCTAATGCTATTCGTGAGATGTGAGCCCTCGCGTGTGCCTTGAGCGACAGCCCCAATCGAGGAGATGGATTCCAACTCATTTCAAGTTCAATACGGCGGATGCTGCGCCGGTCAGATATACTCGCGTGAGAGAAGTTTTTTTAAAATGTATTATTTACCATATGTAAATAACCCACCAATCCATCCTGCTGTGCAGAGCTTAAGTAATATACCAGTTTTATATTTGTTAGATATGCTTTGCTACAATATTGCAGTGCGCTACTTCTTTTATGGAAATATTTTTAAAGAAATAAACGACTTGAGAGTTTTTTTCTCAGCGGTGATGTCACTCGCAGACGACTTTGTATACGGCTCCGTATTAGGCCGTGATGCAATCCAATAGAACTGCCTTACATACTACCCGTTCGTTGATGATATTTCTAAGTTGATAATGAGAATGGATTTGCATGCATATTTAACGACTGTGAAGCAATTTGAGCTTTAATAACCAATTATCTCTTGATGGAAAATGCTAAACTGCACATTGTTTTTTTTATATTGTTACAATTCCGGTTTTGCATCTCTCGTTACTACTTGTTTTTTTAAAATTCTTTTTGTTATCAAATTATCTCTTCAGTGAACTTGTTCAATTCACATGGAGATAATAATATCTCAGCCAAACAAGGTATAACGTTTATTTAGAGTGTAAAAAAAACTTTGCACATATCGCATTTGTTGAATGCTTGTTTTTAGATAATATGTTGATTCTCTGCTAGCAGAATTTGTGCACCTGTCAGTAGTTTATTACATTAAATTTTGTTATTCATGATGTTGCAAATTTATATATTCCTGTTTATTATGAAATTATTGTAATCAAAATTTTATTTTTAGTGTGCCCCTAAATTGTACAAGTCTCGCGTGGTTTTTGATACTAGGGATTGTTCCATAACAGGTTTCACGAGCCTGGAAGAATTTGCGCATAATGTTGCCAACATTATTATCACACCAGGGAAAAGACACCCGATGTGCACAACTAGTAAAAATGGCAATAAGTAATAATTTGTGTGAGTGTTATTGTTCTCAAGTAGGTCCACGCTTGTCCACGGTGTCAATTGGCATGCACGCTTGCACGCACATCTCGGAGCTATTTTCGATTTTGTATTTTTTTATGCCATCTATTAGCCGGCCGGCGAGTTTCACTGCTCGCGGCGTGGATTCGGCAATATCTCCGGCGAGACGACCCTCGTTGATATCTGAGTCATTGCAAACGGGTCGACCTCCCATCTGGTACATCGAAAGCAAAATCCACGCACAGGTGTGTGTAATTAACTCGCGAATGTGGGGAGATATTTGTTTATATCGAATTGCATGCAAATTAAAGTGCAGTCGGTTAGCGAGCCAATCGCGAGATGGCGTTTTTTATAATTGATTTTTATTGAAGCGTGTAACTGTTTTTTATCGGTAGATTGACTATCGGTTAATGTGAGATATAAATATGATTTTTTTTTACTTTCTGTGGTTATGGAAGAGTTGTTTAGTATCGTTGCATCATTGGTTGTTTCCAATTTTAATAAAAACCAAATTAAGATTTAAAGTTAAAGATAGCTCGAAGAGCGTTTCTCGGCCTACGGCTAGATAGTGTAACCGATTTTAAAATAAATGATTTTTTATATCATACATATTTACCAAGTGCTTATTTATATATTAAATTTGATAATAATTTATTTCATAAGTTCTTTCGTTTATGAGGTACACACGCGGTATAACATAACTACACGCGGTAGTTGTGTTAAAATTGAATTGGTTTGAACCATCGTAAAATTTTAATTTTTAATGATGTTTGATCAATATTGATATACAAATACAATACGCGGACTATACTCATATTAAATTCACCGTAGTTTAAAAAATACCCGTTGCTTAGTCTTAGCGTTTAAAATTAAATTTCCTCCAGAAAAATTTTGAGCTATTAGACCACGTAAATATTAATAAAACTGATGTTTTTGATAATTGTTGAAAATGCGTGCAAAATCGAGCATTCCAGGCACACGATTCCCGGTTCCTAATATCGTGTTCACTGAGTCATAATTTAAGGAGAGAAAGGATGGAAAGTATTTTCAGAATTACAGAATTTATTTGGCAAACATTTGGTAACGAAGAAACGTGCGAGAAGTATGTTTATTTGTGGAAATGACTTGCTTTTTCTTACCGTACATGCTTTATAGTTCAACTTGCGAGTGATTTCCCAGCATGCCAGTTGTGAGTAACGATAATGTACTTTTGAGAACATTAAATAATATTGATTTATTCATGGAAGCACTCCTATAAATCTTTCACAAGTACGATTTTGGGTATTTCCAAAAGCCGGAAGCTTCTCGTGGATGTAAAATAAATCCCTTAAAGCTTACGGTTGCTTTCGTTACGGATATCCATGTTACGTCACAACTTGCGACCGACTTGCAATTAGCCAATAGTGTCTGCTTTTGGACCACGAAAAACACCCAAAATAAAGGGACGGTATTGGCTGATTGCGAATCGGTCGCAAGTCGTGTCTCAACGCGTGTAGGAGGCTTTAAGGATATTCATGTTACGTCACAAAATGGCGATAAACCGTTAGACCGCAGGAGATATCGCGTCGCGTCGCTGTCTCTGGCTTAGCGGTTTTGTAATTCGATAACGCATCGGATAGATTTGAATTGTACTCGTATTTAATTTTTAAAAAAATGTAGTTATTCATAATATTTCTACAGAACGAAAGGTCTTATGTGTTTTTTTGCAATTGGGTATTGATTTTTCGTTTTTTGTTTTGATATTTTCGAGTCCCAGAGCAAATTAAAATTTCACCCCATGTGGCGATAATTTTGAATGAAACATTTGCAATCAACAATTTTAAAACAAACCTGCGTAATTTATTTTTAATATGAATCTTCAATAAAATATTTGTAACTTCCATCGACTAAAACATTTCTAAGAAAACCACTTTGAAGATTAACTTTACGTTTTCGATTTATACACAAATCACGTTGTTCATGAATATAAATACTGTTCAAATAAAATTTGCTTCTGTAGAAAATATATTTAATTTTACCGTAGCCTATTCCGAGAGCGCCATATTTTTTTTTATTAAACGTTTCAATTTTTCAGCAAAAAGTGAAGTAAATCCATTCGACCCGAGAGAGTTGAACCGTGAACCCACTGCCCGACAAGTCCCCGCCGTGCCCAATAAAAGCAAACTTCTGCCACCGCCCGTTAAGTTCGGTTCTGAACTCCGTGGGAACGCGACCGAGTGTACTGAAAGTAGAGTACGATATGCAGCACCGGGGACTTCGCCTCGGCGCCACATGGTTGGCAGCGGTTGCGCTCTTGAATATATACAAAAAAAATATCAATCTGCAGGCAGTCGATGACAGCTCGCCGCAGCAATTTTATCATTTTAATCAATGCACACAAATAAAATGTTGTATATATATATTTAATATAGAACCCATATCATATATTTATTAAAGTTACTAACGCCGCCGCCCTTGCATTGGTGCTTCGCGGGAAGTATGTGGCACCCTGGCAAAGTTCCGAGTGCAGCGAATCGTTCTATACTCGATTATAATTCTGTTCTGGATTCTGCTTGGGTGCTTTTTAATCCTTTTGCCTACCGCTGAAAAAATGAGCTCGGAGATAGATACTAAGAACAGAAAATACCTGGACTTTGTTCAATCGTTTGATATCTCCGGTCGCTCGTGGATGACTTGTCATTCTCGCCGATGCGCTCTTATATTTTGTTGGTTTATTTTTTTCGTCTTCTGATTGCAGGCTTTGAGCCTCCGGCTAATTACGGTTTAAGAAACACCGCCTTCGTGATTATTAGAAGGAGGTACTTGCATACATAGTTGCTTCAAGACAATCAGCGCGAGGAATTCTCGGAACCTCTCGATTTCGAGCGTGCTTTTTCCTCCAGACACACAAAAAACTCACTTTTCAACCGCCGGCGCTCGTCTGCCGTGACGTCACGCCATTCTTCCCACAGCGTGTCCCTCGGAACCAAGATGGCGGCCGCTCGAGAAACCCCCCATAACCAAACATGTAAACCTCTAAATACGACCTCTTTGGGTATAAGTAGAAGGCAGAGTATTCGCAGGGGTATGTGATTCAAACCCACCTTCTGTAATCTCCTTCAGTTTCTCTCGTCACGGATAATTTACCTTCATCATCTTCGGCCGCAGGAACTGGCGTCATGTTACTGCGAAGATCATGCTCGTTCAGACCCCGAGTGTTCCTCGTCTCCTCAATTTTTTTGGCGTATTATTTGACAGCATAACAGCTGATTGCGAACTCGTATTACTTAAGCAGATTTTTTTATTCGTTTTTTTATATTTACTTTGCACGGAGCTGTGATTGATGTTAACATATTCAAAACGCGATGAACCCGATGAGGTATTATAAGTTTATCTCGTTTACGAATTAAATTTGCATCCTGGTTTAGCAGCCACAGAAAATGGCTAGCAGGATCAAATAATCAACTTTTGAACTAAAATTTTGCTACTTTATTAATAAAAACGCGAATATCTATGTTATATTTCACGCATTCCAAAAAAATCACTGCAAAAGAAAAACCGCTATTCTTAAACTAGACTTTCTGTTTTTTTGTTTTTTGTTTTTCTATAAAAGATCATTGAATATTTTCATCGAATTTCGGTCATCGGTTCTTCACGCTGGTAGGTTTTTAAAGTGTATTTTTTTGCTTCTTTGTCTTGCTTCTGTCTGAACTACATCTATCACGCTTCGTTCGTTTTTCTTTTTGCATCTGATCATTCATGGGTTTCTGTTACGCTCGTGTATAAAGAAACTAAGCTCTGGCGTGGATGCTGGGCTGTGGCGGTTGCAGCAGAGAGATGGACCGCTGCGTGTCTTGTCTATTTTACTCTTATTCGAATATTTATACATGATTATTAGTGCGTGCCGTTAATTCAGCACCTGAACTAGCAATTTTGTTTCTTGAATATAAAATATACTTATTAAATCATGTCAATTATGTTTATAAAAAACCGAGTTAATTGATTTGGATCATTTTACAGTGTGTCGTTTTAAATTGATCGACAGATACCTTAGATAAGGTTTATGCATAGAATATAAATGAGTATATTCTAAAATAATGTAAATAAAACTATAAGTGAAAATATATGTAAAAACCTAAATTTTTTCACGAGTATTTTTTCCCCTAGTAGTGTGTATATTTAACCATGCCAATTCAAAACGATCTTGGTATTGAATAAATATAATAACACTTCTTGGAAGCATAGCAATTGTATTTGCTAAAATTTCAATATTGCAGTATTGGAGAAAAAAATATATAATAATACATTCCACCTCAGTCTTAACTTACTAGATATATCAGTTCTTCACTTGCAAGTGACAATTCGAATTTTCACTCAGTGCCACAGTGGTTCGGTTGGACAGCACACACCCGTAGAGGGTGGGTTCAAATCCCAAGTAACAATAATACAATCAATCGAGCAAGTGTACACAACAGTAAGACAGTCGAGGGAGTCCCCAGACACGTGACGAGCCGCACGAGTTGCATGACAAAACCCTTCGGTGACGTCACCGTGCACTTGCCCTTCCCGGGCTGGCCGCCGCTCGGCGCCAGAGAGGGACGCCGCGAGCGGCTGGCACGAGTGCGAGAGGGACGGCGCGCCGCTCCCCCCCGCCGGGTCGATGACCCCCCGGGGCGACCGGGGGGCCATTTCTATGGAATGTTTCAATACACGCAGTGCCCGTAGGTTTTTTTTTTTTTAAATCTGTTGCCGGTTTTCCTTGGGGATAAATTGAGGAAATCACAATTCTGCATATATCAAAATATACCACAGTGATTTATTTTGCTTTTCGCCCTGTGGGCGGGGAGGGGTGGTCAGAGAGGAAGTGGTCCTTTTTTCAAGAGGCTTCTTCCAGTTGTTGCGCCTCACTTGTGGATTCTCTGGTCAGTGTATCTGATTGCATGCGGTATATTTTGGGTGTCTTTTGTGCGCTCCCGTAGAGCTCAGTAGGGTGTGTCGAGATATTTATATTCATGTCCCTGCCCGATGGATGTATATATTGGGATCCATTCGTGCGCGTCCTGCCCCCTCGTGCGCGACAGTATCGGTCACAACAACCCCTTTATTGCGTCATCCCTAATGACACCACGAATGTCGCCGAGGGCTCGTTAACCGTGACAGTCGCCACCCTCCAATGAACTGCACCAGCGGGCAGTTAATAATGTTATCCTATTTCCATATTGTGTTAATACACTGCGGGAGAAACAACGCACATTCAACTAATTCTACACTGATCTAGGCCCTTTCAAATTACATAAAAAATACGGAAGCATATTTATTTTTGGATATATTATCTATCATTGCTAATATTCGTACTTTGCAGCATCATTAATTAGTTCAGCTGGTCGTTTCAGCAATGGCGGAATGAACTTCCAATTTCCCTTCCAGCTGCGACCACCTCAACTCTAGATTACCGTTTACTGACTATTGATATTTAAACTTCGCAGTATCATTCGTTCATTGATATACCGCTTGATTAAAAGTTCATTCGCTAGTGGAATCTTTCTGACTACTCTTGCAGCTGCATTCACCTTTACTTCAGATAACCATTTACGCACTGTTGATATTCAAACCTCGCAGTATCATTAGTTCATTGGCATTTCGGCTGGTCGTGGAGTGACTCCCGAGGCTCCTCCGGTGAACAGCCATTACTTTCGGCTGACCTATAGAAGCCCTGCATTGTTATTCCGGGCGGCCCTGCGCGGTACAGTTACCCATTGTTCGGTCGTGATTCGTCGTGAGCTCGCACGCGTGACACGCCCGTGGCTCCCGGGCGCTGCAGGTACAGCCCTAGGGAGGAATTAACATTTCCGTTGTAATATCTTCCGTGTGTTTTAATATTTCTTTGTCGTGTTTATTGCTGTCTTATTATCGGACGATTACGCTTTTAGAAACATTTTCTTCTGCTATCTGCTATTCGTATCTTGTTTAAATGGCTGCGGCCATGTTTTATCGATTGAAGATATCCGTTGGCTACACTTGAATATATTATAAATAATTCAATATCATAAAAAAATGTTTACTTGCATTATTAAATGAACTGGGGTCTTGCGTAACATTAACTATTTAATAGGTTTTTATCAGTTTTAATGTGAAACAAATAATGTGTAATTTATTTCAAGCCTGCTTAACTTTACATTTTTGATTATCCAAATTACCATTTTTCTGCATTTGACGAAAATGTTTCATAATTCATTGAGTATAACAGTGTAATCGATCGATTTTCACGCGTTTCATTCGCAGTGTATTCGGTAGTTAATTTATTAAATTAAAACGAATGTTGAGGTACTCTGGTAATTTATTCTGTTATATATTATGATAAAAAGCCCATTATGTATATTTATCCCGAATCTTGAGGGCCGCCATGTTGTCCTGCATAATAATGCGACAACACTCGTGATTTATTATTCTAATGTCATTTTTTTGTTTGTTATTAATTTGTACGAAACTTCTACGAATTCTTCGTTATCTTTTATGTTAGTCCTATTTAGTGGTGATGGTAACAATCGAATTGTTGAAGCAAGCGTATCGATTAGATCGATGTAGTTTTTTTTTTACGAAAATTATTTAGATTTAATATTTGGCTAACGTTTTAAATGTTTAGATTTTTGACAGCTCGTATTTATCGATTATAATGATAACAATAATAAAGATATTTAGTTCATTAAAAAAATTGAATATTGTAAGTAATCTATTGATAGCTGCAAGTTGGTGCCACGATTTGTTTCTACGTGTGTAGAAGACTTGACTATTTAATATCCAAAGCATGCATGCGATTCCTTTGTCGGCATCAATACATAGCCTGTGATTAAAATCAAATTCGTCTACACATTTCACTGTATAATAATTATTGTGATTTTAATTAAATTATGAGCAGAACCAAATGCTTTTAGAGATGTCCATTTTATCGCTATTAGTGAGGTTGTTTCGCCCAGGGGCGTCGTCAAAAGGATTTCTCTATAATTTTTTTGTTATTAAAATTAATTGTTTTTTTTTCATTTTTTTTCAGGTGAGTTGATCGATCTTCCTCGCGCTTAATTGAGTACAAATTTTCTACCCAATTATCTAACAATAAAGGTAAGTACATTTTGTAAAAACGATTTAGCTCGGATCATACGTTGAAATTCGTACTGTCATTATTCAAGTAAAGAGACTATATATATATATATACACAAAATTTATAAATATATTTTTTTTTATTTAAGTGAAGCTCCTTTTTGAGGGAGTTTTTAAACATAAAAAATGTGTTTTATTCTGGGTCTAGTATGTTAGTTTTTCTCGAAACGCAATATGATAGTTTTGATTTGAGAGACACATTATTAATATATAATTGTACTTTTATTAATAATAAGCTTGAATTGTTGAAAGTATATTTACTATTGTTATTGTTGGTCTTGGCATTCTAAAATAGCATAGAATTACCGTATTCCCGTCGGTTTCTTTCATGCTTCGGTCGTGGCCTATAAAATGGCAAACATCGCCTTGAGAGTCTGAAGGAATTCACATTGAAATCAACATCATTGCATTCTATCAAACAACAAAGCGCGGCTAGTTCCAAAAAAATAATACGTGTACAATTTAAAAATAGCGAAAACTATTTCATTTACGTGATTCGTATTGAAAGCCATTTGCACGCCACTGGTGCAGCTCAAACATGAAGTACGTACTCGCGCAGGTAGCATTTCCTTTCCACTGCAGTTTAGTTATGTTCGAACGGCCGGTTTACATGGAAATGGTCGGTTTAGACTCGCAGCCCCAGTGGCGTCCGCGGGGCTCGCATGTCTGCAGCCACCAGCGGCGGCACGAGCCTTTTGTTTGCTTTTGTTCCCGTTGTGATCGCAAAATTACTTTTTTTTTTTCCTCCCGTTTTACATTGCTCCGTGCGTGTCGCGACGCGAAGGCGACGAATTCTCCGCGATGTATTATGAGGACATTATTTTTACACAGTATAAACTAGCACGTAGCAGTAGCACAAAAAAGCAGAACTAGAATAAGCCTACATGTGAATATAACCTTTAAATGTTAAAAGCATTTATATAATAATACATTTACTGATAAACTTCTGAAAGAGCAAACTAACTCTTAGCTCTATATAATGTCACTATACCACCGTAATCATTATAAGGAAACCCTGTTGAATTATATATCGCACAGGCTAAAAATGCTTTTGAACTTTATTAACGTATGGTGTCATTATAAATATTACTGAAACCGAAGCTGCGGCCAATTCCATAAAATACATCAATAATATATTTAATAGGTCAGCGTTAGATGTATCGACTGCCGCTGCAACCGCACCAAAGCTTTAAAGGGTTAAAAATATCAGTGAATCAGCGCGTCGACGCGCCCAGTCCAGTTACGAAACAGCCCCAGTCAATAGAGCCTCTTGCTCCACTTCCCCGGACAATGCACCCTGCCGCGTCACCCGATACAGCGAAGCCTCTAAATGCCAAAGTCCGCCCCGTCATAACACTTCGCGGCAAATCCTGAACGAGCCTTCCATAACCGGGATCGGAAATATGGATTATCCCCTGTCCGCGCGATGACCTCTGCAGGTTATTGTGCCCGCTCGGCTTGGGTTTATTTTTACACCCCCAATGAACAGTTGAATCATAATTTTAATTAAATTTTACAGCACTCGATTCATTTGTGAACAATTAAGCAGTCTACACGCGTTGCTCATCATAACTGCTATTCGTTAATGTATTCTGATTTCCCCTGGCGTAGTAGCGATTATTAGATCACTTTATAATTATTAGATCACTGATAGAGGGAGCCTTGAAAAAACTTGTTTTAGTGGGCGCCGTGCCAGGAGAGAGCTGGGAATCAGGTCAGAGAGAGGGGGACGCCTGTCTCGTCTCAGCGATGCTGCAGCGGGTGCAATCCACTGCTGGATGAGCGTCTCTAGGTCTTCTGTACTGTCTCATTATGCGTACTTTAATCTAAGTATAAACCGGAAATATTTATAACTATAATTTCCTGGAACGTTTAATAACGCATTACATTGGGTTTCGGATTTCACACAAAGCATGATTGATGATTGCTTTCATCGTGAGCATCATCAGAGTTACCAGAGTCCGGTCGGCTTTAGAAGTTGGTGTTGAGTCTCCTCAGTCACAGTTGATGTTGACTCCTCGCGTCCAGGTGTCTCCAGGCGGTGGTCCGCCGGTGACCCAGTTCACCTGTCCGGCCGCCACTCCCGCGGCCCAGTTGGCCCGACGCACCCTCTGCGCTAACAGGCCGACGAATAAACGCACCGTCACACTCTCTGGAGCATTAAGCAGAGCATTTAGCGCTAAAAGCATTCTGCGGTTGAAGTTCAATCAGGAAGTTGATGAAAGTTGTATATTTTTTTTATTAAAAGCATATAAGCGTCATAGGCTGTTAATTAAAGTTACTCACGCTGCGACACAACTGACAACCGAATGGTAACTAGCCAATAGCAATCTTAGGCTAAACCATAGGCTCCCAAACTATTTTGTCCCGTCGACCCCTTGTCGAGTTTTCCTATTCTTCGTAGACCCCTGTCTTGCTAATATTGAATTTTTACAAATTCATCATCTTCAAACATATTTTTGACATCTGATATACAGGGTGCGCCATATTTTATGTCGGTATGTAAACATTGAATGACTATTTCTTTTTTTTGTAAGAAGGTTGACAACTGCACTGAAACCCTTTTCCATGCGGTATGAATATGGAAAAGCTATCAAAAACCTTCTTGCGATAGTCCATAATGCAGGATTAATAGCTTTATTATGTAAGTACATAGGTTCAATCTGTGTTCAATTGTGACATTTACGGAATGCCTAAATTTTGGTGATGACCTGCTTAAATGGGATCCACTCTCGTAGACCCCCATTTACAGTTCGTGGACCCCCAATTTAATTTTTCTCTGTCATCGACCCCTTGCAGGGCAAAATAAACCCCTGGAGGTCGATATTGACCACTCTGGGAACCAGTGGGCTAAACCATTAAAATAAACCAAAAATAATATTGACACAACCAGTGTCGCTGCGTGTGTCGTCTGCTTATATTTTGCACATATAATCGAATTATAATTATATATTCAAACTTTTGAGTATTAATTTTTCCAATGGCATTTAATTTTGCAATTCGTAATACAGAATAACCGAAAGTTTTCCGATTCGTTCTCCTGTTGAAAGATGGCCTCTCAAAAGTACTTTAAAAGTTACCAAAGCGCGGCAAGTAATTTACTAGACTTTGTATGAAAACATTTTTTTATATAATTATTTATCTCTTCTCTTTGATGAAGTTACCTCCCCTATTTTCATTTTTCAAGCGGCGTATCTCACTGCTCCCCCGCGTCGTTCCTTCGAGTACTTTGCAATCTCGTCAGGTGCAAGTGCATCATGCTGGACTGTGGAAATTATCACAGTAGATAGGTTTGATTTGTGATACTCAATATTTATGCAACAAATGTGGATAGCCAAAATATCGCAATATGATTCAAAACTTTTGGATCGATATTATTTAAAAGCTTACAAATATGAATAGCCAGATAGGTGGCTATGGGATCTAGATAAGAGATATATACTTATACTTCTAAATGTTTCAAACTGCTTTCTTATCTGCTCTTTCCCCGTATACATATAGCGAATATCAAAGCAGACCCACCCGATGGTTTCGTAATATCAATACCACATCGCTCGGGCCATCTGGGTTTTGACGCCGAGCCTGTATTGTATCAAAGTTTTTACGATTCGATAGCTTTGAGTGGAGCTCTGGTATGTGTACTGCTGATCAGGTCACCCGGTCACACTATGCCTCAGCATTTCAAAATGCACGTGCAGATCTTAAAACCATATAATAAGTATATTCTTCTTCAATTGTCTCTCCTCAGAGGAAGGTGGTGTCCATCTCAAAGAACATCTTGATCCTGGATTAGTCTTATCAATTCGGCTGTACTGCAGACTTCCGCGTACACGTTAACTTTCTCCTTCCAATGTCTCTATTTACCTGGATAAGCAGATACGTTTATGTAAATATTACGCATTAGAGGTGATACGATGAACGGCTTCGTGGTTCACGGTTATACGGTGCTCGCGGACTTTCAGCACTCTTTGCTTATCGAGAAAACTGGTGACCTCTTTGCTTCTTGAAAGAATATATACTAAGGCTTCACTTGTGGCGTAGAGCAGACGAGTGAAAGTGGTGTGAGCATTACAATTCCTACAAACGCGCCCTGATGATTGTGGACTCCATCCGTTTCAAATGTCCTGAAATGCTTTAAAATATTCCAAATATTTGAGACAAATTTCAGTCTATGCGAATGTAAATAGAAATCATGAGTTCGGATTCCTATTTATACCGGCAGAACATATATATTGATCCAAATTTTTAATGCGTATAAATTACCACGTGCTTTGGCAGCGTCCACCGTTGCCGAGGGTATCCACGCAAACAGAAAAGCAGTCAGTCTCCTATTCATTTTAAACCTACCATTTTTAAAAAAAATATTTACAAAAAAATATACATACATCTCTTCCGGCTTCTCTCTCTTTTGACGTCTGCGTACATTTTCGTAGTGAAAAGTATCAGCGGACTTCCGCCGGAAATTACACGATTCGGCATAATCCACCAGATAAGCAATCTCGCTTTTTCACATATCATATTTACGCCGTCAGAGTTAGAGTTTTTCTCGAAAATCGAAGTTCGGATAATCGGACCGTCGTAAAAAAATTAACTTCATAATCTATGGTAATGTTACTATATCAACAGCAATCATTGTTTACAATTTGCAGATAATTATATAATTTATCCCCGTCGCGTCGTCGTGAGCGAGCCGTCGCCTCTAATTGAGTACTTTTCTATATTTATCTCGGCCTGATAAACCTTATCTGGCCGCCGCTCCCCCCTGCCGCTGATTGGATTTCTGCTTTGTTTACCCCTAGGAGTGCTTCATCCCCTCCCCCTCTCACCCTGATTGGTATAAAAATATTTTTCCTTTGTAATTTTTTTTTTAGTATTGTTTTAACGTTCGTTCCGAAAAGAGCGATTTGACCATCAAGTTTGTTTTAGAACGTTGAAACCGGAATATAGTGATTTAACCGCCTCGCGGTTCAGTGACTAACACACTTGTGTGAATCCGAATAAAATGACTTGTTTTTAATTATAATATTACCTATTTATTTTATTTTTTATAAAGAAAATGCCGGAGAACGTATCATGTGGAACGGTGTGAATATAGCTTGGATGTGTAATAAAGATACAGTGTTTATTAGATAAGTCGGACAATGTGAAGTATTGCTATAATTATGTTTACTCTAAAAATGGCGTCATCTCATTATAATTCCGTCGAGAAGCATTTTAATTGATTAATATGTTGATCATTCCATTTATGGATACGAAACGCCATTGTTTTTGGTTTTATGCACTATTATAAATCTTCCCGCGTACTCTTGCGTGAAATTCAAATTTCTCGGTTCCCAACTCGGACGTCCTACATAAATTTTTATTATCACATTATTCAAATTGATTTAGACGCCGTTTTTCGTTTTAGCACCTTGCAAAATTGAATCTTAATGTTTTTTTTCTTGTATAATTGAAAATACACGGTTGCTTTTCAAAGTACAAATGTTAATAGCCGAATTGCTAGGAGATTATGATCATTTTTGTCGGTGACTGCTTTCGCATTTTATGGGAATATCAACATGTATATGTTTTGTCAAATATGGAGTATTAAAAATCAAATCTATTTTGTTAAAGGCTGGTTTTTTTTTGATCATCATTTTCTGCATTTTGTCTGGTGCCTTATTCCCTGATCACACAATGTTCTGCTGATCATAAAGAGACTTGCGATTCTCCATATTTTGCTTCTTTCACAGATGATATTGATGCTTATCATATTTTTTTTATCTAATCCTTCCATCTCATCATGGAAACTATGATAAGACGGAGTACGGTATGGGGTTGGCCTATTTTCGCTTCTCCAACTTTCTACACGCATATTAGGTTATTTACGGTTTTTTTTTATAATGGCGAGCAATCTGTGTGATGAATTTATATTTGGTGTCAGTTCAATATGAATAATTCTTTATTGAATGCATATCATACCGTACATGAATTATCATGTAAAATAGCACAGTGAGTGTATTGTCATAATAATACTAACGTATTGTAAAATATGTTTTTTTTAAGGCAAACGGGATTATTAGTAGTGTGTATGCTACTTATATTCACATTTCATTTGTTGAAATTTTAAACCATATAATGTATAAAGATCTTTGTATTTTTATTATTTTTTAATACTATTATGTATTATATGTTATTACATGCAGTTGCATAATGCGTTGTTGCACAGCGGACGTCATAATGATGCCATTTGCTGTGATGTATCTGTATTCACATATCTAGACGCCGGCATATTTTCCTTACTAACAACATTCATATTGATTTATCAATCATCGGCTTAGTAATATTATGAATGATACTTATCGGTTATTTATGAAATAGTAAAATATGCAATATATGGTTGACATTCAACAATTATATTTTATTGTTTTTATGCTTTTTTTCTTTCTGAAAACCTTCAATTTGTAACTCAATATTTTTCGTTGTACTATGTAAGCTACAGCAGAGCGGGTTATAATCACCCTTTATTAATTGTCTTACCCTGATATATCAAAGGTTTATTTGTACCATCGTCTTTGTGATTCTCTACCCCCTGAATCTGTTCATCTTCCGGTCATCTTGACCTTGATGAGATTATTGATCTCATTATTACACGAGTTCGTTTTTGCTCTTCCTTCTTTCTACTTTTCTAATTAGCGATATTTGTGTCGTATCTTAACTATATTTGTAATGTGCTATTTCGTGTGACACCTGTGTCACACAATCTCTGGGATTCTCTCAACTGTTGTCGTAGGCTCTTATGTCACGCTACGTAATACCATCATATATTTTTTCATTCAGTTATCTTTGCATAGTAGATAATAAAATATAATAAATCACACTTTAATGTGAGTTTCTTTTTTTTTTAATTATATGTGATTCGAATTTTCTAAACACCTTGACTGCTCGTATTATAGCGCTAGTCCTTTCCTTCTCTTTTATTTTTTCCATCTGGTTTTATTTTATACTTCCCATATTATATATCACATCCCTGAGCGATATAAAAATTGAAACGTACGATAACATTAATATTTGTTATCAACAGCAACATGTTCACGTTAATTGACTGCAATTTTGATAACTCGCTAATTAATTTGACCCCTAGGTCAGACGCGATATGTTATGACTTTCCCTTTAAAAAAGGACCGAACTCGGAATGTTATATTACAGCTGTCACAATTATTATATATTACGGATCGGACGCGTTGATTGTAACTTTATTATCTATGTCATTTTTAGCCCGAAAAGGGTGACTGATTTTTTTCAAATTAAAAATTGTCATTAACACATTTTTTAAAAGAATGAATATCTTTTTTAATATCTAGGTTTTTTTCGGTGTTCTTGATTCGTTTTTTATAAATAAAAATGATATACGCTACGAATATATAGCTGGGCTATTTACTAGACTTGATGTGCTAAATTACAGTGGCGTGCAGTACACATAAGCAATGAATCACCGCTTGCCCTAAAATATCCTCTGACATATTTAAAAATACACTTCCGCCTCGTTTTTTTTTTTTGTAAATTTTACATCCAATGTACCCTATCCGCAGTATCTGATTCAATTTGTAATAATTATTATTTGAATTAGGTACCGAGTGCTGTGTTGAAATATATGTTAATAAATAAGTTCGCGAAAATAGCGTTTCGAGACGCTAATGCTGAGGAACTGAACTGAAAGGCTCTTGGGTTCATTTAAAGCGCTGCGGTGAAAATGCACGTGCTGCTGCAGCAGCAGAAAAAGCACCTACGTCAGAGGTAGTCAACCTTTCTATTCTTGTCGCCCACTTTTTCAAATCTTTATATCGATAGTAGTGCGGGAGCTGTCGCGTAAATCGCGATTTACGATTTTTTGAAATATTGTGGACGCTCTGGTAGAAAAATTTATTTAATAACGCATTTTGAGAATAAGAAGAGCCTCAACCGTCTACCACGTATGCTCGACGGGGGCCGGGTTGGCCACCCCTGACCTAAACAATAAGCAGTGTCGTCCCCGCGCGGCCGGTTTTTCCGCGAGCCGCGGTCTATTTCCACGCCGCGCGGCTATTTCTGCCGCGGCCGGACTCGCACCCAAGACGCCCCACGTGGCCCCACGTGGGTCCCAACCAATACAAACTAATCTCTAAACTACTCCAAAGAAGAGCACATTACAAAGAAAAACAGACATACTAGATCCCCGCCACGCACAGCGCGACACAACTTACAACCGATCGACAAATCGCCACTGTGTATTTTTTTCGTTCCGGCTTACCCATTAGGCTTAATTTTGTTGTGTTGTAGTGTTATAAACACTATTTATTTAATTCGATTAGAGCTCTCAAGTGCACTACACACGCAGCAACATAACTGACAACCGATCGTGTGTCATGCGTAACGCCGTTGAACATTTAAAATAAAATAGAAATGGCATACTAAATTGACGTGAGTGGGTTTTTATTTCATGTGTTCAAAGATAATTGTTTTTACAACTTTATTAGTTCGTTTGGTTAGGTTAGTTGTTTATTTACATACTAAAAAAAATATTAAAATACTAGCTAATACTAGATAATTGACACTTACCATTAAACGTTTTCGATTAAACGATTAACATAATATAGCGTCGACAAGAACACATTACGGGACATATTAGAATAAACAAGTTATCAACAATAATCGGGTTTGAATTATAATATTGCTAAAGTAGCTGCCATTTGATGATTAAAATATAATATGTTATTTTTATTTAAATTTTACACAGGAACTTCCTACAAAAAATTATATGTTTTTTCATATCACTTTTTAGTTCTTCCTCAATGTAGATATTGTGCTTTGAATTTTGTTTATACACATATATTTTAGTGCCAATTTAAATTTAAAAAAATAATTTGTATTACAATACATAATGTTTTAAGATTGTTGATTCATACGCGAAGCGACTGGAAAATTCATACGTGTTGTGCTATCTTTATGTAGGGATCACAACAATATCAAAATGGTACTCCACCAAGGACGTTCTGTCAAAAATATATAAAAAATATTTAACAACACGCTATTCAATATGAGTTAATATCGAGTATTGTTTATTACGGCAGTAAAGGCGTCGCGCAGCGCGGGCACGCGAGCCCGTGGATCGATACTTTTAGTGTATTTGCGAGGCCGGCCCCCGCCGCGCTCTCCCCCCAGCCCTGCCCAGCCCTGCACTCGCCGGGAATAGCGGCGCATCCACTCGCTCCCCGAACTTCTGCTAATTTGCGTAATTTGAGCGTCCGCCGCTCTCTCCCCCCCCTCATTTGACGTCGGCCTAATTTCCATTACGCGCGTTAAGTGCCAGTGAATTCAGTGTGTTTTCTAGACTTAACGGTTTATACCGTTTTCATTGGGATTTTACGCATTGTTTCTGAGGGTTGCTTGAATAATTATTGTATATACAGGGTGATTTTTAGCATGTAACATCTACAGAGAAATCTGATATATTTGTGCTGCGTGCTGTTCAGTAGTAATTCAGTTATCGTTGTGATTACAAGACAAAGCTGTCGCATGTCACATGTGGGTTTTACCCGGCTTCTGGCCTCTTCCTCTTTATTGGCATCCCGCCCACGATAGCAGCGAGGAACGCTGCAAGTTAAGTCAAGTGTTCAGCACAGTATCGTTCGGTATAAATTTATCTTAAATTTGATTTATTCATGCGTACGCAGAAACTTGAGTAATGAATTCTGGAAATATAAACGATTGTTGTCGTATCATAATTAACGTAGATATATATATGTTCTTATGATTGGTGCTAGATTATACATTAACGAAATATAAAAAAAATATATCAAATTTACTTTCGTCGCTGTATTTATGGCTGTATCTCAACCCAGCTGCGTCGTGGTGCGCGTATCCCTATTCAGCAAACATCAACATGTTATTTTTTAGAGCCTTTCGATCTAAAGCACCTAGCGGAAATCAGGGAAGAAGAATCCCGTACAGTTGAAAAAACAAGAGTTTTTTTTTGTGATTTTTTGCCACTTTGTTGGTTTTGTTTCCCCAACTTCTACCCTCGATATTTTCATCACCAAGTACTTTTTGATTTTTTTTTAAATATATATATGTTTGTTTTGATCAGTGAATGGTTATAATATTTAATGTATCTTTGTGTTGTGTGTTCCAGTGAGCAGCGTGCCGCGGCCACGGCATGACGACGGACATCTCGCTGGTGCGCTGGGACCCCTCCCAGGCGCCCGGCCAGGAGATCTTGGACGACTATGAGTACGATGGCGGCAACTCCTCGTCGCGGCTGTTCGAGCGATCCCGTATCAAGGCTCTGGCCGGTGAGTGAACCCAGCACCCGACTCGAATCTGACGTTTCCGAAACACTCCTCCACCCAGTCGTTTGGCTCGAATATGATGTTAACAAACACTGAACGCAGTGGTCCAATTTGAATCTGACATTACACTGTATTTAGATTTGATACTTTACAATTTTTTAAAATTTAGCAATAAACACTGCTTCAAAATAAGCACTTGACTGTGTATTATCTCCTTCCTTATCAAAACAAGATAAATGACGCCTCGGTTTCTGGCCCGCCTCAGGCGATTTTAATCTCTGATTTTCGATAAAACTTATGGCCACTCTACCGAGTTAGTTCAAGTCCTTTGCTTTGAGAGATAGGACATTTTTAATTTACAAGTAACGGTTCTTTACGGCTTTAAGGCTATCTCTTAATTAAATTGAAGAGGCGGGCGTGATCGCAGTCGGAATGTTTATTATTATAAAGATGAAGTTGAATTGAGTCAAAATTCAATTCAGTGTACCGTGGCCTTTACTAAAAGTACAATATCAATTTTTTAAAAATGATTTATGATATTTTTAAACGTCAAGATTTTAAATGCCAAATAGTGTTTCTCCTAATAGCTACAATTGAATATTCAATCCTCTTGCAAGTTGCTTACTATTTACCATTGCAGTTTGATGCGTGTCTAGTATTTTATATACAAGTCAGGTTGATGTCAATATTTATTCCTAATGATAACTGTTGTACATCCTTCCTGGAATTTATATAATTTTATTCCTATTAACTCGCTACACTACCACACATAACATATAATTTTCCAACGGCAATCGTTGTATATAATTTATTTATCGAATTTCATAAATTTGTAATGGATTAACAATTTTTGTGGTTTTGTCATTACTCCCACGGGGTTTTCTTTATTCTCGTTGCGTATAACGGTATTAATTAAAATTATTTTTTTAACAACGGTTAATTATTTTCGCATATAAACTGCACATTTTCCGAGTGATTCATGTGATTATCTTGATGACATCACTCTTATATCTATAGTATTTCCTCTTTCACGTTTCAACTTATCGGTCGAACATGTGCACGATTCTGACCCAGTGAACTAAAATTCTGAGTAGTCGCTAAATCACTTGTTTATGACAAGTTGAACCATGATCTTACTTAACAACAGTCGTTCGATATTTATGCATATCTGCCCCAGAGAACTGCACATTATGAATAATTAAAATAGGCATCGGTTGCAAATCAGTCGCAAGTTGCGTCGCTGCGTGTGTAGCCGGCTTAAGGGTCTTGCTACCTAACCTTGCTTGGTGTTCATCCCCCGTCTGCCACAAAAAAAGGACCGTTTTACCTGGCGAAATCGTGTCATTTAATTAATTTAATTGTCACTTTATTTTTCTATGTCGAAAGTTGTTTTTTTTTTATAGAGTCTTGAAAAAACTATAAATTATATTTATTTAATTAACGTCTATTTTCAGGGTACAATAAAATCTTGAAGATGTTGAAAAATTGGATAAAATGACGACTTTTCAAAACCGATGTTTGTTAAAGATTTTTTTTTTTTAATTTTTAAAATAATAAATCGCACAGGGTTTATATTTATTCTTTTAATTCCAATTGAAAAAAAAAAAAGACTTTTAAATGTTTAGGACTCGGGAAACAGGGTTCGTGACGAATCTCCAAATTCATACACTTCAATCGGAAAAACACATATTTAGCATATTAAAAGTAAATTTACGAGAAATGAAAAAATATTCTGTTCGGAAGAAGGGATGTATCTAACTTTTTGCATTTAAATTTTTTTTGATTGGTGCCGTTGATTTTTTGCAAAACGGATCGGAAAATGATAAAAAAAAACTCGAGTATGGGACTTGGGCCCTTATGTCACTTGTCAATGGAAAGTTGAACCACGATCTAATCCAACGACAGTCGTCAAGCATTTGTGCTATCGGCAGCCACATCCCTTCCCGTGACGTCACGGGCCCCTCTCAAATGCAAAGTTCCTATGTTGAGGCACGCAGTCGCCGGCCTGCAGTCCAGCGGACGCTTTCCTCGTGGGGTGACACGCGAAAAGTGAACTTGGTTCCATTAATAGACCGTGGATTACTTTATACGGTTCAGTGTACGTGCAGCAGGTACCTCTTTTCAGTCCTGTGTGTATTGTGGACGTGATAGTGCTAATCTTCTACAAGTTATTAATTTTTACATCACACCCATTTCAAAAAGTTTTATTCAATTTTGTGTTGAAATTTAATATTAAACGGATCTTTTTAGTTGGTCTACGTATAGGCTGTACTCAAAAAAAATACAATGCTTTTAAACTCGGCGTTTTCGGAATTTTCTTTCTACATCACTAAAATTACACTCTTAATAAATGTAAACTTTAAAAAAATAGCTTATTGCATACTTACAGTCATTTTGTTGTATTTCAATAATACGTGTCTGGCCAATATAATGACATTATAATTGAAACTTAAGTATTGCATAAAAACTTTTCCTTTTCAGGAAGGAAGTAGGCGCAAATAAATTTAAATTATGTAACAACATGTTTTTCAATTTATATTCCACATTTATCATCGATTTTAGTTCGTTTTATCGCGACATCCGCCTGCACTTCATCCACACTCGTACACCGTGAAAACGGCAACCAAACTTGACAGTATTTTCAAGCCGGCCAACACCGACCACAGTAGCAGAATTCACACATTTCGTACATGTTTATCCAAATTATGGAGATTTTAATCGCGACTCGTTTTATATTTTTGTATAGAAATCAGAATTCATTAATAATCCACCGCGCTAATAAGACGCCCGTGTCAACTTTCATATCCAACGGCCAGTCGCCGCACTGCCCACAGAGCGCGCGGTCGATTCCTCCCGCAGCACCGGCACCTCTTTTTCACGTCGTTCCCTATATCCCGGGAACGCGTGCACTCCATGTTAAAATATTTACATTCGCGTCTTTATCAATAGGACTGCGAGCGCTCGGTCGCCGACTATGCCCTACCGCGTCCGGCGCGCGTGCGGTCAGATAAGGCTTTCCGTTGAAAAAAAATTTACCAAGCCTTCTTGAAATCAGTTCAGGAGTTACTCTGCAAAGGAGTGGCAGTGTCTCGATATCTGTAAGCGTGCATAATTTTCTGTGATACGATCGCGTGTGATAGAAGAAAAATCGTCTGTGGCTCGTCGGTGAGCGGCGGCAGGCTTTGTCGCGATCAGCTGATTTAGCTGGTCCAGCTGGTGGGCGGCGACCTTGAGCGGCTGTCGGGGGGGAGTGTTATGTGCCAGTGAGCCAAGATGGCGGACACGGAGGGGTACGGGCTCATTCGCCAGGGAGTCGGCGGCGAGGTGCCGGGGCTGGACATGTACTTCGATAAAGTCGTGCTCGAGCTCAGAGGTAAACACTGCTTGGACTAAGGCATTGGTACTGTGCTTAGTCATTGTGAATATTACGGTTAAACAGTTCGTATTTTAATATATATAATTCATCAGCTTTGCAAATTTTTTATATGCCATTAAGTATTCTGCGAAAGTCCGGTAATTTTCGATTCAGTGCACAGTGCTTTATGATCTCAACTTGTGCACAATCGGTATATGCCTCATACTGATCCATTCACTTTCATTTATGAATAATAAGGTTTTTTTTTCATAGATATAACATAAAAATAAGTAATATTTTTTACAAATAAATAAATTTAAATTGGTGTCGTTAATTGGCACAGATTTTGTGTTTGTCAAAAATTTTGAATTAAACGAAACACGTGTATTTTTCACAAAAAAATGTCTGATTTTTTATAAAACTATAATCAAATAATTTATAAAAAATTAAATTCATTAAACAAACTGCTTGTCTGTATTGACAACCGTATTATGCATACATTATTCAAACTTTTGCATTGGTGCTGTGTTAATTAGTATCTGAATTCGGAGTGTACAGTTTCTTTCTCTTGCGAGATTCACTTCGCGTTCACACTCGGGTATCAGTGCAGTTTCGGGTTACACTTGAAGTGTATATTTAAAATATTATGTTACTTTGTACAATTGGACTCATTGAATCTTGAGTATTTGTGCCGTGCTGTGTTTTGTTGTAAGGTTACAAATGAATAGTACTTTACGTCGATTATCTCTGAGGCAATGAGTGTTTTTAGAAAATGTGTGTGCAGATAATTTTTATACAGGTGTCTTCAAATTACTAAATGTTATTATATTATTATATACAGTATACTGTATATAATAATTTTTAATGCGCGTGAAACTTATATTAGAAGTTAGACCATTCTGGATGGTTTATTTATTATTATTACTAAATTAACAAAAATATATATACCCTACATCTTGCATGAAAATTACTTGGTAACTAACATTTTAAAAAGTTAAAATTTTTCAAAAATTCAATTAATTACTGTTTCTATGGATTTTTATTTTATTTTTAACACCAAGCGCATTTATTTTACAAATATTTAACATACCAATTTGTTATTATTAGTTCTTATGATATGTATCTAAAATATATACATTTGTTTAAAATAACATATGCTATCGAAATGTACTATCATATATAAATATACTTTTATTCATAGTAACGCAGCGATAAATCTGATATATGTTTATATAATAAGTACGCATTGAAAACAAATACGACAATCTTGTTTTTAATGGTGATATTAAATATCCATTTTATTTATTCAACAACGATGCTTTTGTAATAAAACGATTGTGGTTTTATAGTTTTCCAATTTCTGGAGAAATTTATACGTCGTTAACAAGGATCTTTGACTTATCGATATTTTCGTATCAAAAATTGATATCCCGATAATGGCCTCATACGAGAGATAAGCTCTGAGTGCTTTTTACCGATATAACCAATATTGTCTACTTTAAGGTTTCCCAAACTAAATCGTCTTCACGCCTCTTGGAAATATTCATTAAAAAATAAATTTGCTTTAAATTTGCGTTGTCTTTGTTTGTTTCGAAACGATCTAAAAACGATAATTGTTTATGATATATCTTAAAGAAAATTCTAGAATTTTTTTTCGAGACAAGTCATTTGAACATCCTTGTACGTGTAAATCGATTACTAGAATTTTTTTTCGAGACACAAGTCATTTGAACCTACATCCTTGTACGTGTAAATCGATTACTAGAAAACACATTGTTTATATAATATACCTGTATGGATGTACACTGCGGATTTATAAAATATTTAATAATAATAAGTAAGAACAGAATTTGTTATTAGGACACCAGAGACTTGTTACCCTTAAGTCATAATATATTATCATTACATGTGTTTTGCATATTTTTTTCAGAACGAGTATAATTTTTTTTTATTTCATGTTCTCAATTCATTTTTACTGCTTTAAAGTTATCAATGTTTATTGTTAATATAAATTACTTAATTATATCGGCCATGTTAGTATGTATACAGTTTTTTTAAAATATATATTTTCTCATTGTATTATTTTGTTGTCCTCTCTGCTTGTTTTGGGAAACTGAGGGTTTTTTCACACATGATAAATAGCAGCTTACTCAAGCTGCCTACACAAACAGTAACGGGCCAAAAGCGTCCCCTTTTTCATTTGGCGTTTCATATTTGCTTTTTAAAAAATATTCATGTATTTTATAATTTACACAATAAGATTATTATGCTAGTAAAAATAAATAATATTAAAAATTTATTTATTTAAAAAAAAATAATTGTATATATCGGTCAAGTAAACTATTTTCAATTTCTGATTAGTTAAATTGAAAAATAAATATTGCACAATATTTTTTTGATTCGATTATCTACTGTGGCCGTAGAATATTCTAGATTTTTTTGTTAGTGCTACATGCTTGTCCGCGCCATGATTGTATTTTTAAAACAAATATAGATAAATTTTATTAAAAAATATGTAAAACCCCCCCAACGCGGTTGCGGTCTGGTGATAATGTTGCTAATTATATATTATCGTTTTCATTTGCACATACTTATTTAAGTGCATAGATTCTAATTTGGATGAAAAAAAATTATTTTGAATTGTTTTATTCAGGGGTAGCCCAAACTGGAGATGTAAATTAGTAATTTATTATCGAACTTGAATACCAAGAATAAAGGAACGCTATTAGTTAGTAACACTATACACACATGTATGTTCAGATTAGATTAGATAATTTGTAGGGATTTTATTTAAATTAATAAATTATACTTGAATGCGGAAGTACACGCTATCTATGCACGGCGGTCATTCTGTTTTCGACGTTTTTACCACTGCGCTATCCATTCGATCGAATGCCTTCGAGACGAAGATTTACGAGGTGGCAGCTCCAGCTCCTCTCCCTCTGCGAGTATTCCGGCGCTGGAATGCTTCTGTTTACAGACTTCCTCGTATTATCGTCGGGAATGTCGATCCACTCGACCGGAGTCATTCGACGGTTGAATGGAATAAACTGTATACTTCAGAAATATATGATTGACGAATAAAACTGTCGCCGTTTCCTCAGAGTCATCTCGGAGAGAATAGTTGAGTATTTCATCGTATTCGAGAAGAAACCGTTTCAACCGGAGTCATTCTACGGTACTAAGGTGTTCAACAAATTCGACGGTCGAATTGAACGTCGAAATCTGAAGAAGGCCTTTGAAAGACAAAAGCGCTCGCAAACAGAAATCGTCGCAATCGCTCAGCCATTTCGTTTTCAATGTCGTTATATTTATTGTGTAGCGGTTACGTTGTTTTTCCGATTCAGGGCCGATTTCATCTTTTCCCCCGGAGCCCGGAGGAGTCTCCGGGCGAGAAGGAATCCCTACTACCGTGTAGTGATGGACTGTTGTTTTGTTTGTTTACTTTCGTACATTCCGGTGGCGGCTGCTGTGTTTGTAATTGCTCGAAACACTTTTGTTGTTTGTTGGTCTGAGGCTAAATTAACACGATGTATCTGTCTTTTTTTAAAAGCTTAAAAATACGTCATTGAAAGCTCTTTCACTCTCTTCAAATTTTATCTACCCCGTACTTTGGTTAAAGCGAGAAATTCAAACCAGTCTTCAAGTAATACTAAATCTCAATTTTATTTATTTATATATTGAAATGTATATCAACCATTTTATTATTTTCTTTTTAATCTTCACGGTGTCAATACATAACAAATAGATGAACAAACATTTTTTTTTATTCAATCAAATAAGTCAAAACTATTTTGCCATGATGTTATTTGTCGTAACGACTAAAGAACTTCAATCTCAATAAAAACAGGCGACCATATATCATCGCGCGCAGACGTCCAGATACCAGAGTCGCCGCTGCCAACCATGTGGCCCTGAGTCTCACTTCGTGCTTAACTTTCAAATCACACCGGCGCACCTTTATATTTTTAAATCACCCAATGGCAATCAATCTTATCTTTTCAATGGTCTGTTTAATGTACACTGATGTCAGCGGTGATAATCTTTAATCCACACCAGGCATGCGAGTGACTGTCCGTCTCTTATTAAAGCGGCCTACACCCGTTGAAACACAATCGACCACCTCTTATTTTGCCAAAGCAAACAACACAAAAAAGGACGGCATTGGTTAATTACCGTTCGGTTGTCTGTTGCGTTGCTACGTGTGCAGGCTGTTTTACTGTATAAATTGCTAATCTCATGAATATTGTATCAACTTTCATATAAACATCATGCATTAAACATCACAATTACGCTACCAGAAATTATTAAAACATGAGAATGTGAATCATTTTAACAATTTATTCCCTTGCATCCAACTATACAGTGTGCACATAAATCGAATAAAAAATTATTTACTTTTTGTACGAGTGTACTCGAACCCACTCTCTCTGGCTATTACGGCTTGGTGATTGAATTCTCATTTTTTTTTTTTTGTTTGTAGTAATATTAAGGTGATTAAAACTAACCATGACGAAAAATGCTAGACTTTTTTTTGGCGATTATAAGATATATCATTGAAATCACATTTCGTGATTTCAGAAATTTAGAATGCAATAACATTTATGAATGCAATTTGTGTATTCGTTGTGATGTATGAATTGTACTCTTACTCTCTTTACCAATAAGTATGTATAGTTACATGATAAATCAATTCTATCCTTAAATTGGACTCCAGTTATTTCGTGCTGCATTTGGACCCGCTCGTACTGTGCCAAGGATGTGTCATTTAACAGCACTTAGCAACCTCTCGAGATTAGCGCGGGCGTAAGGCCGACTTAACGAGGTTGTATCTCCGTAAAGTGTGCTCCATTGCGTGCTCGGGAAAACTCGGTAAAATGAGAGCGCCCCTTAACAAATATCACGGTGGGGGTGTTTTAACGATGCCAATTATCAAGGTGATAAAAATGTATATTTAACGATTTCCAATAAAATGCGCGAATCTGTATATCGCTCTCGGACCAATTCTTGGTTTTTTTATGTTTTACTTACAGATTACGTTTTCAAGCTCTTACTTTGAGTTTTCGGGAATTCTTCCTTATTAAATCAGTTTAGAATTCATTTGACGGGACAGAGACCGAATCGATCCTAGAAATTCTTTATTATGAGTGAACCATGAAAAATATTTTAAACATTTTATTTTCGTATAAATATATATTTTGATACTTTCATTCTGCATTCATGCAAGTATAGCTATTACCGTTTTTTTGTAATTAATAGGTTAACTTTTTTTTTAATAGTAAACTATGAGTTAAATTGAGCCGTCAGTAAAGAAGCATTATAACGCGAATTTATCAATTAATATATTACAAATATTATCATAAATTTCAAGCCTGAAGTACCTTGTTTGTTTTGAGTTTATCAAGACTCGCATTCATCACTCTCCAAGAAATTTAATTAAGAAGTAAACAATTTCACTTGAAATAAATTACCTTCCGTGTTTGAGATTTAATGAAATTGTGTTTACAAAACACCAGCCGGCGAATGTAGTAAGATTTTACGCTGTCACAATGTCTAAGCTTATTTCGTTATACGAGGGATTACATTTTAGATTTTGGATTAAGCTTATTAGCTCGGGTTAAATATTTTATTTGAAATAAATCTCTTCGAAAAGATCCAGCAAGAATACGATCGAACTGTTATTGGACATTGAGCTTTTAGGAAGAGAGGGTGCCGTCGGTGTACTTCGGTTAAACTACCGCAAAGTACAAATATACTTTTCTAAAGCGACGGCAATCCATTTCAAAACGATTAAAACTTATCTGAACACGCAATCGCCTACGAAAATACGGGAAACGAACTAGAAAATTCCAGCCGAGTGCATTTTTAAATAACATTTGTTCTGTTTTTCAATAGACACGATATTCGAATATGATAAATGAATTATGTATTTTCCGACTTCTAAAAAAATCTCCAGAGGAAAATTACAATGGACACATGGAACGAAAGGTACACAAGCTCTCCGCAAGGGAACGTAACAAAGATGTTCTTTGATTCTGTTACGGACGCCGCTGTATACAGGAATACCTGCGGAATTAGCTTTGAATCGACACATGCCCTTGTGATGGTATTACTCAACAAACAGTGATCCACCTTGTGGGTTCATGCCCCATCTTTGGTCTTCAGAGACACCAACTGGAGAGCCGATGCCAACAGGAGGGCCTGAAGTCAGTGGCGAGACACCGAGACACGTTGATGAAGTCACTGGATGGCTTCTTGAAGCTTGTCATCGGAACCATAAAGAAGATAGCTTCAGTCACTCCCATATACAGCACAATTTCGATTGACTAGTTTGGAAAGTTTCCCCAAATTGTGATGACAAACCTTGTACATAACAAGCAAGGTACAAAAAAAAAAATAGACACGATATTCAAAATCGATATTTAACCGTAGTGCCTTCCCATTGTGCAGGGGATTCCTAAAATGAAAGTGATGGTACTGTGAGTTTCTGCGGTCCGAGCATCGAGAAGTCGCACCTGCCTCTGCCACAGAGCGCACCTTTCCGCCGCCCTTCGCGTATCGGGTGTCAGAGGTGGGAAAGGCGCGGGCCGCGATACCCGCGGAAAACCCCCTGGAATGCGCGGGGCTTCGGTTTCCACCGGTTTGCCGCGGCACTCGTATCCGTCTCGGATTACCTTTGGCACACTTCGGCGGTCGGCCCTCCGATGCTACTCTCGCGCCCCGTTTCTGAAAGACCGATCAATGAAATCAACAGTTGGCTAGCATGGAAGCAATGAAAATCTGAATTATATGCAATTTTCATGTCCGGTTTCGGAAATATAACTATGAAAAAAAAAACTGTTGTGTAACAAGGCCTGAATGCAGTGTAATGTTTTCCCAATGCTATTCTGAAATGTTAACAGTTGTTTGTATGTCTATTTTTTGGATTGAACGTCTATCAGATGCGTATTTATTACCCATTACGGGTTTATTATATTATTATTAATATGATTAGGCACATTAGTTACTTGGTACTTCGTTCAAAAAGTCCAGTGCTTGCAAATCACTAAATATTGGTTGGCCTGGGCACATTGGTTCACATGTAGAGTATGATTGTTAAAAAGTCTCGATTAACGGAAGTGATTCGTTAGTACAAGGGTTAGTACACCGGCCATGTAAGCCAGGGGATGTGGGTCAAATCCCACACAAATCACGATGATATTTTTCTGAGAGTTTCTTTAATCATCTTCTATGTGTAAACTAATGTGCCTAATCATATTAGTAATAGTTGTTTTTATGCCTGTAATTACCTTTTAATCCGTAGTGTTCGCCAACTGCGATTTCTTGGAATCGAAACAGTTTATGTTCTTTATCTCTTTCAAGTATAGTTTCTGTAAGACATGTCAATTAATCTGCAGTAAATAATGTCAGAAATAAGCAATATGTTCACTCAATAAAAGTTCTTAAAATATAAACAACCGCTTGACATAACTATCTAAAAAGTTTCTCATAGTATAAATGAACAAGGTCACTTTCATCGCCATATTAAATTACCGATCAATGGCTAGTAAAGTCTGAGCAAAGGGAAATGTTCACTCAGTGATTTTACTTTAATATCTTAGAATTTTAGAGTTGTGTATAGTAATAAATAATATTAATAAAAACGTTAACTTATCCTTGCATTTATGTATTCCAGACGAACGAGAGAGTGTTCAGAAAAAGACATTCCAGAAATGGGTGAACTCGCACCTGGTGCGCGTGGGCTGTCGCATTGGCGACTTGTACGTGGACATGCGCGACGGCAAGAACCTCATCAAGCTGCTAGAGGTGCTCTCGGGGGAGCGACTGGTCAGTCTCAATGCATGTCTTATATTATGATGTTTTAAACTAGTTTTAAATACCAATTTTTTAAGAAATTTCAAAAGATTTATTTTCAAAACGTAAGATAGATCGTAAAATTATTTAATAACGTAGTTGATCTTTTGATAATTAATCCTTTACCCCTCTCCTGGGATGTAAGTGTTTTTTTATTATTATTATTTTTTTTACTATTAACTATTTAAATCTGTTCATTTTTAAAATACTAATAAATATATGATCGAATGCATACATAGAAGGATTATCTTTGTTAGAATCAGACAAACCAAAGACTGCAGTTGGGGTTTTGCAAGCACAAATAAATATTGCATGCCACACTCAAGTGTACCTTTCTACAAATTACAAAAATATAACAAGGAGCAACCTTACGCTTTTGTGTGTTTAATTCTGTTTTTTTAATCACTGTTATAATTGATATGATCATCTGCTTTTATACTCGAAGTTTAATTTTTCTAATCCATAGGCTGTCATTTTACATCTCAGCTTTGTGTAGTTGCTAATATAGTGCATTCTGTTTCCAGCCCCGACCCACCAAAGGCAAAATGCGCATCCATTGCCTGGAAAACGTAGACAAGGCTCTGCAGTTCCTGCGAGAGCAGCGCGTCCACCTGGAGAACATGGGTTCCCACGATATTGTGGACGGCAACCCTCGCCTTAACCTTGGCCTTATCTGGACCATCATCCTGCGCTTCCAGGTAAATATTATTCCAGTTTACATGATGCTGTTCTTGGGCTTTATGTTAAACTGTCCAAGTCCTTGTTTCGATAAATAGCAACCTTAAATATCTTCTTTTTTTTTGAACTAAGAAAGTAAATATCTGTATATTGTCGGTGAAAATTTCAAACCTTGTAAATTCAATTTTATTTAAAAATGAGATGTTTTCATTTTTTTTGTAAAACTACTCACAAAAATGTATTATTTTATTTGTTTATGGTTTCATTAGTCTCATTTCTCTCTCTACTGCGCGTCATACATTACACTTTTTTTATTCAGATTCAAGATATCACGATCGAAGAAACCGACAACAAGGAGACAAAGTCCGCAAAGGACGCTCTGCTGCTCTGGTGCCAGATGAAGACAGCTGGTTACCACAATGTGAACGTGCGCAACTTCACCACCTCTTGGCGCGACGGCCTGGCTTTCAATGCCATCATCCACAAGCACCGCGCAGATCTCATCCAGTTCGAGAAACTGTCCAAGAGCAACCCCATCTACAACCTCAACAATGCCTTCAACACGGCTGAGGACAAACTGGGGCTCACCAAGCTGTTGGATGCTGAAGGTGAGATCTTGAAATACTTATTGTTTTTCAAAGTAATACAGTCAAACCTTTATAACGGATACCAAAGTCACAATATATTAAAAGCCGGTTACCTTTTTTAATATTAAGAAGTTAACTGTCGATGAAGTTTGTAGCTTAGGTATTGGTGGCTTGAGTAGATGGAATCCAGAGGGTTGCAGCTCTCGGAGTGTACTTGAAGGATCCTTTTACACAATTGTAATGGTCACGGTTACATCACTCGTCTGCTCTCTGCAGCTGTATTTGAAAGGAGACTGCCAGTGCGGCCTTTGATATTCTTACAAGAAAAGAGTCTTCTTGATAAACTAAAACCCGTATAGTAAAAGATCAATATATTATTTGATTAGTTAGTTAGTTGAGATACTTGGTATATGCAATCCCTCTTAATTGATCAATAAATCTATTTTTTTATATAATATTGTATGATGTATTAGTTCCAAGCTATTTCTGTATTGTTCATACTAATTGAACATTTAGTTTGGTCTCAATATCAGTATACCAGTAACGGAGTCAAATATCAATCTTGAAATGCGCAGATTGATTTCATGTCCCCGGAGTGCGTTTAGTTTCTGCTTCAGTGGACGGCGCTGCACACAGAATGAGCTATTTCTCTTCTACGCTCATATGTGCTAATATACAACACAGTACCTGTGTCTGAAATAGACTTTTGTACTCCGAAATACTTACGGTTAATGTAAGATTACTGTGCGTGGTTTGCTAGTTGAAAATAGTTTAAAACTTTTAATGCTAATGTAGTGGAAGTTTGGTGTGTTAAAAAATGGAAGCTAAGTGACAAGTGAATGATTAATTTTTCTGTTTTATATTTTCTTGGAGTTTTGTCTATCTGGATAAAATATTATAGACAAATGGTAAATGTCAGATAGATATTAGCATTTATGACGTGAAATTGAAAACTGTAAAATGAATACAAAAGATTGTATTTTATTTCATAAATATTCTTTTAGATCCTTAGGTTTTCAAAGAAGTTTCACAATTTACTATTTTGAATCATTTCAAATCTTAAATTTTTTTTCTTTGTAACTGGTTCGACATGACTGACTAAGAAAAAGCTGAAAAAAAACCATGTAAAAATAATCATAGTAGTGCATATGACTGTTCAGATTTTTATTGAGCCTGGGTATAGCACATTTTACTAGAGTCCTTAGCTTAAACACAATCAATCAGGGTTCTATTTGATAGGAGACCTTGATTAAAAGAAATCCATCACAAAACTAATGCTTCCAGACTAGGCATAAGAATGTACATTGTGAATATAATAATATCTTACTGTGTTATTTTCAGACATTTTCGTGGAGCATCCTGATGAGAAGTCAATCATCACATATGTGGTCACCTACTACCACTACTTCAGCAAGATGAAGCAGGAAACTGTCCAGGGCAAGCGTATTGGCAAGGTTGTCGGTATTGCTATGGAAAACGACCGCATGGTCCAAGAATACGAATCCCTTACCAGGTCAGTCAACATACCACGCAACAGATATCGACAGTTCAGCGAGTGCAGAGTTATACGCTTTATATGCTTTAACAGCCTTAATTGATGGGTCACACCTATTTTTTAAAAACCTACCGAAAGCGATATAATTTATCAACTCAGATTTCACAAAACACTATTTTGCTTAAATACTGATCTGCCCTTCAAAAACTGATTGTATTGCTTGTTCCAGTGATCTGCTGCAGTGGATCGAGAGCACGATCGAGGCTCTGGGAGACCGCACCTTCGCCAACTCCCTGGTCGGTGTTCAGCAACAGTTGGGACAATTCGCCAACTACAGAACCGTCGAGAAACCTCCCAAGTAAGAACACTTGCAAATATCTATAATTCATTTATTTATTCAAGATCTACTTTTGTAATTTAACTAGTTTAGCACTATTGGTTATATCAAATTTGAGACCTGCGGTTGACATTTGGAATTAGCAATAACAGATTGTGCTGGTGAATCCTCCTTTCTATTAAATCTAAAAAAATAATCAATATTTTTGACAGAGATAACTTGATGGAATTCCATTTTAATAAAATACTTGAGTAATTTTTCGATAATGCCAATATCCAATATCAACACCAATAAAAATTAGCATGTGGAAAAAAATCTTATTTTTATCTTAAAAAGTATTTTATTTAAAAAATTAAATCTACAAAAGATTACAACAAAAAACCATAGATTTTACTATGGTAATGTCAAAGTAGAAACACTAATAGAATTTTGACAAGCAGTGTGAATTCTGTGTCTGCAGTCAAATAGCCAATCCATCCTTAATCCAAGTTTTATTTTGTCCAGTTTTGCCCATAGTAAGTGATTTGATTGTACATCAAGTGTAATCTTAAGAATATATCAATTGCATGAGCTGTAGTAATAAATCTAATATCCAAATTTTTTTTTTGTCCAATTTTGCCCATAATAAGTGATTTAATTGTGCTGCAAGTGTTAACTTAAGAATATGTCAATTGCATGAGCTATGCTCATAACCAAGAGTGAGAATGAGAAATATCTGGAAGGATTATTGGACTATTTTTTTGTTTCTAGGTTTGTGGAGAAGGGTAACCTTGAAGTGCTGCTGTTCACTCTGCAGTCCAAGATGCGCGCCAACAACCAGCGGCCTTACACTCCCAAGGAGGGGGCCATGATCTCTGATATCAACCGCGCCTGGGAGCGCCTCGAGAAGGCTGAGCATGAGCGCGAGCTGGCCCTGCGCGAGGAGCTCATCCGACAGGAGAAACTGGAGCAGCTGGCTGCCAGGTAACTATACCTCAATCACACACTTGTTATCAGTTGATTTGGTTTCTAGGGTGTAAATTAATCCCTGAGGTCCCAGCACAGGGACTGAAATATCAGAGGAAAGTCTTATTTATTATACCCAACATTTGCTTGTCTTAATGTTATTCAACATTAATATACATTACTATTATTTCAGATTCAACCGCAAGGCATCTATGCGTGAGACATGGCTGTCCGAGAACCAGCGCCTTGTCAGCCAAGACAACTTTGGTTTCGATTTGGCAGCTGTGGAGGCTGCTGCCAAGAAGCATGAGGCTATTGAGACCGACATCCTTGCCTATGAAGAACGCGTCCAGGCTGTGGTTGCCGTCTGCTCTGAACTGCAGACTGAGAGGTGAGCTAGTTCATTCTCTACAAATATTAAAACTTCTTTATTAAATTTCTGAAATAAAAGGGAATATATTATATTTTCTGCACTTCGGAGCATAGATCAACAAATATTCTGACCTTTTTACATTATTGTCGTCAGCTATTTTCCTTCTACTAAAAATCGATAACGCACAAGAAATACTGGCACATCTATCTTTTATACTGAAAAAAGTCAACCCAGTTTCTTTTTTTACTATTGACTAATTTGATTGTTTGTTTACAGATACCATGATGTGGAGCGTGTGAGTGCCCGCCGTGACAATGTGCTGCGCCTGTGGGTGTACCTCATCGAGTTGCTGAAGGCTCGGCGTGGGCGGCTGGAGCTGTCTCTGCAGCTACAGCAGAACTTCCAGGTACACTCAATTTGAATTGAATAGAATAAAAAAAACAAATCTTCTCTTGTACCTTTAAAGTTAAACATCAAGGTGTATTAAAAATAGGTCTTAAACTAATTTTAAACACATCAAATATTGATATTTGTTGTTTTCTAGGAAATGCTATACATCCTGGACTCTATGGAAGAGATCAAACTGCGTTTACTGACCGACGACTATGGCAAGCACCTCATGGGAGTGGAAGACCTCTTGCAGAAGCACTCCCTTGTGGAGGCTGACATCAACGTTCTGGGAGAGAGGGTCAAGGTATGTACACTTTGTTAAATCATAAAATCATGTTGTTTAGGTGAAGTTCGCTCTTTATTTAATTCCCTGTTCTTTGCAGAAATGCAATGTATTATTTTACCTTTCTCGTGAAAATATTTGAGGTGGCCTGTTGGAGATGTTGATTTGAATTATTGTATTGCAGAGCGTGGTGCAGCAGAGCCAGCGCTTCTTGGAGCAGGAGGAGGGCTACCGGCCCTGTGACCCTGCCATCACAGTGGAGCGCATCCAGCAACTGGAAGACGCCTATGGAGAACTGGTGCGACTGGCCATTGAGCGCAGGTATGGACTGCTTCATACTAAAACCTACCACTCGTAGGGTTGAATTAAGTCTTTTTACTAATCTAATTTTGAATATGATTTCCAGAAAGCGCCTGGAAGACAGCCGCAAGCTGTGGCAGTTCTACTGGGACACCGCTGATGAGGAGAACTGGATCAAGGAGAAAGAGCAGATCGTGTCGGCCGAAGACATTGGCCACGATCTTACCACTGTCTACCTGTTGGTCAGCAAGCACAAGGCCCTGGAGGGAGAGGTCAAGTCCCACGAGCCTCAGCTCATGGCCGCTGCTGCTGTTGGAGACGAGCTCGTCAAGGATGGACATTTCGGAGCCGACAGAATCCAGGTAATATTGCAAAAATATCAGAGAAAAATAATTTATTGAAAAAATTTTAAATATTGGATTTATTGAAAATTTATTTGAGATATTTTTCCCTCAAATGACTAATTGCCTTTTTGTGCTTGAAGGATCGTCTGCGTGAGATCCTGTCACAATGGAGTCACCTTCTGGACGTTGTCGCTCTGCGCCGCAACCGACTCGACTCCGCCATTCGCTACCACCAACTGTTCGCTGATGCTGACGATGTTGATATCTGGATGCTGGATACCCTCAGGTGACGTGTCATTCTTATTCACATCCAATACAATTTTTCAAATTATTCAGTTTATGTTATTGTATATTGATTTTATAATCTGTCGGATGCAGACTGGTGTCTTCGGAAGATGTGGGCCGTGATGAGGCTCAAGTACAGAGCCTGCTGAAGAAGCACAAGGATGTTACCGACGAACTCAAGAACTATGCCGGAGTCATTCAGCAACTCAAGCAACAGGTATATAATTAATAACATTTATAATGTACCTCAGTCAATTATCTTCTGTACCTTTTAACCTTTAATAGCAAATATTTGCTATAATGTAATTACTGTCATATCACAAGTCAAATACAACTTTTAATATTACTACTATAATTACATCCCAGACTTTTCAAAAATAATATTATGCTATGAATACTAATTCAAAAATTATTTTAACAATATTTTTTCTCACATTTTGAGTTCTCGTATACAGTCATGTTGTATTTTTGGTAGATATGGTGATTGTTTAGAAAAAGCTAATTGCTTGTGTTGAAATTGCAGGCAGAGTCACTGGCTCCGGAAGATGCTCAGGCTCCGGAGGTGATCGAGCGCCTGGCCTCCATCGACTCGCGTCATGGAGAGCTGACGGAGCTGGCCCGCCTGCGCCGCCAGCGCCTGCTAGACGCCCTGTCATTGTGCAAGCTGCTCTCCGAGGCCACCGACGCCGAGCAGTGGATCGCCGAGAAGGACCGCATGCTCAGCACCATGGTGCCCGCTCGCGACATCGAAGACGTTGAGATCATGAAGCACAGGTAATTATATTTTTTAATGTCAAAATTTTTCAATTTTAACTTAATATATTAAAAAAATTCTTTGGGTTTAGGAATCTTTAAGAAAATATGTATTTTGTAAAAGAGCAGAAATAAAATTCTACTTTTTTTAAAAAATTCTAAAGTAAAATACTAAAATTCTCTATTAATTTTGTGTACTGTATGAATATTTGTACATTTTAATATTTTTTATAGATATGACGGATTTGACAAGGAGATGAACGCTAATGCCTCCCGTGTGGCTGTTGTGAACCAACTGGCTCGCCAGCTGCTGCATGTGGAGCATCCTGACTCCAACCTCATTACCAATCGCCAGGCTGGCCTCAACACTCTCTGGGGACAACTCAGGGAAAAGGTAAGCAGTCCTTCATTATTTAGTAGAATACTTGGCCTTTAAAACTTATATTGTTTTCTCTTTCTCTAAATTTATACAAACATTTTATGCAAAAAATTAAATTTGTTTTCTTTCCAGGCGGAGGCTAAGCGCGATGAGCTGAACTCTGCCCAGGGAGTGCAGACCTTCCACATTGAGTGCCGCGAGACCGTATCGTGGATTGAAGACAAGAAGCGCATCCTCCAGGCCACCGACAATCTGGAGATGGATTTGACAGGTAAGTCATTCTTTAAAATTATTATATATATATATACTTATAATGCTAAGTTCGATTTATTTTTAAATAAATAATTTTTGGTTATTGTAAATGCTTGTCTCTAAATGCTTTTAATATTTTTGTTATATCTATACTCTAATAAATACTTTTTTTATAATAATGTGGTCAGAAGGCATTGTGTCTTAATGGTAGCATTTGTGTCCCAGGCGTGATGACCTTGCAGCGCCGCGTGACTGGCATGGAGCGTGACCTCGCAGCCATCGAGGCTCGCATCCGTTCCCTCACCAACGAGGCCGATGCCATCGAGGCTGAGCATCCCGAGGAAGCCGCCCTCATCCGTGAGCGTATCGCTCAGATTCAGGAGATTTGGGATCAGCTTACTGCTATGGTAAGCGAACCTTAAGTACCGTATCGTACATGATACTCCACAGCAATGGTCTGAGGACGGAGCCTTGCGAGACTCCATGTGTGAGGTGTCTCATGGCTGGGGGACACCTAGTGTGGAATATCGGACAACGCAGTCCTTGAAGTAGCTGGGGATGATCCGGCAGTGGTACGCAGAGATGCACTTCTTCTCCAAGGCCCTGAGGATGATGTCCCATGAGGCACTGTTGAAAGCATTCTTGACATCGAGCGTGATGAGAAGGATTATATTTTTATTATATTATTGTTACACTAGACTTTATAATATTATTGTTACACTAGACTTTATAATGGTTTATTTATTTCTTGATATTTTAAAATAGCATTAAGTTAGGTTAGGTAATTTTAGGAATAGACTAAATATTTGACATTCCCATTTGTTCACAGCTCAAAGAGCGAGATGCCAAGTTGGAGGAAGCTGGAGACTTACATCGGTTCCTGCGTGCAGTGGATCACTTCCAGACCTGGCTGACCAAGACGCAGACAGACGTGGCCTCCGAAGACATCCCCGCCTCTCTGGCTGATGCCGAGCGCCTGCTCTCGCAGCACCAGACCATCCGCGAGGAGATCGACAACTACAGACCGGATGCTGATAGCATGATGGAGTATGGAGAGAAGATCACTGCTGTAAGTTGACTCATATAATACAATTTCGATGATGTCTCTGAAGCTAGCAAAACGGTTTTTTAATCTCTATAAAAATTACAGAGTAGGGTGGTTTATAAACATGTTCCGATTATCTATATTGCACACAAGCAAAGTAATAATAATAAATCATTCCATTATAAAATAAAAAAAACATTGCCAAGTGTTGGAAAATTATAAAGTGATTTGCAAATGTCTATGAAAACATTATTTCACTATCTGTCATTTTTATTTTAGTACCTATTGCTCTCTCAGTGTGGTCACTCTAAGATATTTCTTGAAATTCTGTTTATTATTCTAGTTCATGACTGGCTCGCCCACGTGTGCCAGAATATTTTACTATGAAATCAACACTATTTTCGTGTTTTTCTCCTAACCCATACATTACATCTTCAAAACAAATTGTGGTTTCTCTCACTGGAAATGTCTAAGTTTATAGTTTTTCATGTTCATTTCGATTTAATTGAATATATTCTTTTGCAGGAACCATCGACTCAGGATGATCCGCAGTACATGTTCCTGCGGGAGCGTTTGAAGGCTCTTCGTGATGGCTGGGCCGAGTTGCAGCAGATGTGGGAGAACCGACAGCAACTCCTCTCTCAGAGCCTGGACTTGCAGCTACTCCAGCGTGATGCTCGTCAAGCTGAGGTGCTGTTGGCTCAGCAGGAGCATCGTCTCGCCAAGGCCGAGCCGCCGGCTTCTCTGGACCACGCTGAGAACCTCATCAAGGAGCACGAAGCCTTCCTTACCACTATGGAGGCCAATGATGACAAAATCAATTCTGTTGTACAGTTCGCCAGTCGCCTCTGTGAGGAGGGTCACTTTGATGCTGATAAGGTTCAGAAGAAGGCTGAGAACATTGATGCTAGGCGCAACGTCAACCGTGAGAAGGCTCTTCAACAGTTGGAGAAGTTGCAGGACCAACTGCAGCTCCACCAGTTCTTGCAGGATTGCGATGAACTCGGCGAGTGGGTGCAGGAGAAGAATCTTACTGCCCAGGATGACACCTATAGGTCTGCCAAGACTGTGCACTCCAAGTGGACCCGCCATCAGGCTTTCGAGGCCGAAATTGGCGCAAACAAAGAGCGTCTGGTCGCCGTGCAAAATGCGGCTGAAGACCTCATGAAGCAGAAACCCGAATTCGCTGAAGTCATTTCCCCCAAGATGTCAGACTTGAGCGATCAGTTTGTCAATCTGGAGGTTACCACCAAAGATAAGGGAGAGAAGCTCTTCGATGATAACCGAGAAGTTCTCATTCACCAGACTTGTGACGATATCGACTCCTGGATGAACGAACTTGAGAAGCAGATCGAGAACACTGATACCGGATCTGATCTAGCCTCCGTTAATATTCTGATGCAAAAGCAGCAGATGATTGAAACCCAGATGGCCGTTAAGGCACGTCAGGTTACTGAACTCGAGACCCAGGCGCAGTACTTGCAGAGGACTGTTCCCGACAAGATGGAGGACATCAAGGTCAAGAAGGTAGCCGTGGAGCAGCGCTTTGAGCAGCTCAAGGCGCCTCTTGTGGAAAGACAGAGACAACTGGAAAAGAAGAAGGAGGCATTCCAGTTCCGTCGTGATGTGGAGGACGAGAAGTTGTGGATTGGAGAAAAGATGCCTCAGGCCACCAGCAAGGAATACGGCAACTCGCTCTTCAATGTGCACACGCTTAAGAAGAAGAACCAGTCTCTGGAGACAGAGATCAAGAATCACGAACAGAGAATTATTACCGTCATTGGAAACGGACAGAAGCTCATCGATGAGGGACACGAGTCCGGACCAGAGTTTCAAGATCTAATCAAGCAGCTCACACAACGTTGGCAAGAACTTAAAGGTACTTCACTTCGCAATCATTACAGTTATTGTTATTTTATATTAATTTCTTTCAAAGTAAAACTTATATGAATGTTTTCTTTATAGATGCCATTAAGGACAGGAACAGTGGTCTACTGCAGTCTGAGAAGGCTCAGCAGTACTTCTTCGATGCTACCGAGGCTGAGTCCTGGATGAGCGAGCAAGAACTGTATATGATGGTGGAGGACCGAGGAAAGGACGAAATCTCTGCCCAGAACCTCATGAAGAAGCATGATATTCTAGAGCAGGCTGTGGAGGACTATGCCGAAACTATCCGTCAACTTGGGGAGACCGTCCGTCAGCTTACTACAGAGGAACACCCCCAGAGCGAGCAGATCTCTGTCAAACAATCGCAGGTCGACAAACTGTATGCCGGTCTCAAGGATCTGGCCGGAGAGCGCCGAGCCAAACTCGACGAGGCTCTGCGGCTGTTCCAACTGAATAGAGAAGTCGATGACCTCGAGCAATGGATCGCCGAGCGTGAGCTCGTCGCTGGATCACAGGAACTCGGTCAGGATTATGATCACGTCACTCTCTTATGGGAGCGCTTCAAGGAATTCGCTCGCGACACTGAATCTGTTGGAACCGAGCGAGTTGGCACTGCTAATAGGATTGCCGACCAGATGATCTCGATGGGTCACTCCGATAATGCGACCATCGCCCAATGGAAGGACGAATTAAATGACGCTTGGCAAGACCTACTTGAGTTGATCCAGACAAGAACACAAATGCTGGCAGCATCACGAGAACTGCACAAGTTCTTCCATGACTGCAAAGACACTCTGGGCCGCATTGTAGAAAGGCAGCGTGGAGTTTCCGACGAGCTGGGTAGAGACGCTGCCAGTGTGTCAGCTCTGCAGCGTAAGCACCAAAACTTCATTCAAGACCTCATGACACTCCAATCACAGGTAAACTCATTAATTATGCTGCAATTTTCTTGTGTGCAATGTCCAGTTTTTTAAATATGCAGTGCAAATTGATTAATTTTTTACTTTTACTACCCTCCGTCTAGGTGCAACAAATCCAAGATGAGTCCGTAAACTTGCAAGCGGCATATGCAGGAGATAAGGCTAAGGAGATTACCAACCGCGAGGGAGAGGTGTTGGCAGCGTGGGCGGCACTCCAGGCCGACTGCGAAGCGCGGCGAGTCAAACTGGCTGACACTGGGGATCTTTTTAAGTTCTTCAATATGGTCCGTACTCTCATGCTCTGGATGGATGATGTTCTCCGCCAGATGAACACCAGCGAGAAGCCCAGGTTTGTGACTTAAACAGTTGAGGTAGAACTCTTCAACTTGGATGCTGTTAGGTTGCTTAAATATGAAGACATTGGCTTTGTTGTGACAGTATATTTAATCCTGCAGAGATGTATCTGGAGTGGAATTACTCATGAACAACCACCAGTCCCTGAAAGCAGAGGTGGATGCGCGGGAAGACAATCTGGCTGCGTGTGCATCCCTGGGCAAGGGCCTGCTGGCTCGCCAACACTACGCTGCTCAAGATATTCGCGAGAGGCTCCTTGCACTCAGCAACCAGCGCCACGCTCTGCTGCGGCGTTGGGAGGAGCGTTGGGAGAACCTTCAACTCAGTAAGTCTACATTCAACTTAAACATATCAAAATAAAATTAATCTACTGCTTAATATTTGTTCAATTCAAATACTAAATTCTATCTGAAAAAAATCGTAATGAAAAAATTTAAAGTTTGACTGAGAGAAACCACTAAATGGTACAATAAAATTTAATGAAGAAATGATTGAGGACTAATATTCAAATTTTTTTGCAGTCCTGGAGGTATACCAGTTCGCACGCGACGCAGCAGTGGCGGAGGCGTGGCTGATTGCGCAGGAGCCGTACCTGATGTCATCAGAACTCGGCCACACTATCGACGATGTAGAAAACCTCATCAAGAAGCACGAGGCCTTTGAGAAGTCTGCTGCTGCCCAGGAGGAGCGCTTTGGCGCCTTGCATCGTCTTACTACCGTGAGTCCACCTGAGCTTCTCTACCATACCCTGCATGCCTTCTGTTGCACCCTGTTTATCCTTTTCTGTAATATCTTCAAACTGTACCTTAAAAAAAAATTGGTTTTAGTGTTTTTAAATATTGTTGATAACTGGGTGGAGGACTAAGCGTTAATATATTTTTAACTGTAGATTAGCATAGTTTAAGTCTGATGTGGCACCGGAAATTCGAATTGCCGTCTTGTGTATTATATGAAATCTAAATATGCATTATTAAAAACAAACAGGTTCTGGCGGACCAGTGCGCCTGCCGCTGCGGCAGTGCACTTGTGTATAAAGTTCAACAGACGTTCTTTCATAGACACAGTGTGCAATTTGCTAATTTACAGAGCCAGTGGATTTTACGTAGACTGTAGATGTTATGTATTGTTACCCAGTAGAAGTGTGACATTCTTTGCATATATATTCCTTCTCTCTTGAAATGAATCGGCTGGTTACTCACGGCTTGTTTTTTTTACTGTCACTAAATAAGTAAAAAATTCTTACAATCATGCATGTATTCAATATAATGCGATTGCATGTGATAAAAGATGCCTCATGAGATATGAAGTTACTTTGGTGGAGTTCATAATTCGGTTAAACAAATAACATGAATTAGAGAACTTTTTATAATCTCAAGAGTAAATAATATTTGTGATTACCTAATATTATATTTAATATACAATATTAGGTAATCATATAAAAAGAGACTGTTTTGTATGCAAATTATATTTGTAGTTGTATGTTTGCTATTAGTGTTGTTTTCTTGGTTTTTTATGCTAATATTTTAACTCTTAACTTTTCGTTAGCTATTTAATTTTTTTTATTGTTTCTATTTCTATGCTTGTTGTTTTTCACATGCATGTATTTTGTAATTTGTTGTTTGTGAATGTTTCTGTAGTTAGAGCAAGTAGAACCAAACAAAACATCGCAGTTGTGGTCGGCGCTGGACCCTCTCCCCGATCACACCCACATCACCAAATCCTCTCCCCCTGAAGATCCTTCCGTTCGCAAACACCAAAAGCAGGAGGAACCCCAATCTCCTATTAAAACGTCTGACGGCAGACCCGTCTTCAAGCGCTGCAGGTCTCGGAGATATTCGCGACCAATTGGCGAAGTTGTCAAAGAAATCCTCCTGACCAGTGATAAGTTTTATTCCCCTCAACCGTTCAAACGTAGAAAATTCACGTCCCACGGTACTAAGATCATGTATCCTGGATATCCAGATGACGACGATGTTCAGGATGATGTTAAAGATGGAGACTTCAAGAATAAGTCATTTTTGTATGATAATTTGTCTCACAGTGTTTCCGATGACCATGATCACAATACATCTCCCAAGAAAAAGTCAATTTCTTCTAATACTACTGACATAATTGAAACTCTTGACTATGTCCCGACCGTGTCTTCTTGTATCCCAGAAACTATTGAATCCATGGATATAGTTTCAAATCAGGTAAACGAAAATGGTTTCCTAACTGAAGATGATGATGCATATCAAAGTACTGACAAGAATGGCTGGACGTCTAAACATTCCGATCATTCTATATCTATAATGGAGATATCAGATAAGGAATCTAGCGTATTCAATAGTACTGATCTTTTGAGCCATGATCCCTCCGTCTCGAATCTCCTATTGGCTGAAGATCAGCAGAGAATTCTCACTGAAAGTAAATTCATGCTGTTCCCCGGGGACGAAAAGAAGAATTTCGAAATTCCTACTGATATTAAGCAGGCTTGCATAAACTTTATTGAATGGGAAAAATGCTATAATAAATATCAAAGATATCCGTTTTCCAATATGTCATCGGCCACAAACACTTTCAAAATGGAAACGATCCGGAAAAAAAAAGAAAACTTAAAACGTTACAATGCCAAAGTTGAAGCTCTACTCAAGTCCAAAGCTCCAATAGAATCCATCTCGAAGTCGAAAGGTTTCCGATCGAGTCAGAATTTAACCACCATCGGAGATGATGCTCTTCCGATCGGAGAGAGTATGGGGTATTTCAGCGTAGAAATCTTGGTAAGCGATGACCGCCCCCTCACTCCCTTGACCCCCTCTGATACGACTTCCAATCTCATGCACGCCTCCCTCTTCGGATCCCTATCCATGGACACGCTAGCGCTCGGTGAGGGTGATAATTTGCCGGAGGTGAGTACTTCAGCATGCTTCTTTCTGAGTATTTCTTTTTATTATTTTTGCTTTGGTTGTTGTAGCTTTTGGTGACGGTAGATTATGTTGAAATTAACTTTAACTTTCAAACTTTTTCTATCCATAAATGATTTAATTTCTATTTTTTTTATTACAGTTTATTTATGATTTAAAATGGAAATTCTTGTAAGTATTTTTATCAAAAATGTTGCAGTGATTCTAAAACATTATTTGTTAAAATTCATCTCATTTCAAACAAAAAATGTGAATGGCCTAACGGCTACACTACAACATGTTCGTAGTATCTTATCCATTTGGCTATGTTATTTAAATATGGAGTATTACAAATTAAACAAGAGATGCAAAATAATTAACTTGATTAATTTATCGCCAGTTTGAGCTGAAGGAGATGAGGAGACGGCAGCAAGCAGCAGAGGAAGCGGAGAAGCAGCGTTTGGCTGAGGAGGCAGAGGCAGTGGCCGCGGCTGAGGAAGCCGAGCGGTCTCGCCGGGCTGCGCAGCAGACACAGAGCGACTCCACTGACGCACCGCAGGAACAAGGTATGCAGCGCCCGACAAGTCCTATCGAGATCTTAGCAAGTGTCTTCAGTCAATGCAGTCATTATTTCCACATTAATTTTATTGTCGCATCCAATCCTTTTGACCAAATATTGCTATTTAACATCAGAATCTGAAAAATATCTGCTATTTCATTTTGAACAAGTATCTTTCTTTCAAAACAGGGTATTTTTACAATTATTATTCAATATAATTTATTTAGGTAAGACGTTCTTATCAACATACTTAACAAATAAGATTTGTCTCCTTAATTTAGATGTCACTAGTAAAACGCTTATGTGCAATAGTGGATATTAATATTATATTGGTCTAAAATGATTGAATGTAGGTTTAGGTAAAGTTAAATAATTTATAATGCATTGTTTTTTCTGAGATCACAAAGCTAAAGGAAAAAGATTAAAAATATCTTTTTTTATTAAATTATTACCAAAGTTGATGATAGGCAATGATCTCGATACTAGATTAAATTTTGACAAAATTTATTTTCATTCCGGTTCGGTTGAAATTGTTTTTTTTTATATGTATTAGAATTTATGCATCACTTGTGATGATTATTAATTTAATGATATGAAAAGTTGTCCAAATACAACCATGTCGTTTTCACTTGAATTGTACACTCAGTGTAACTTGGAGGATCTTCCAATTCACTAATACACGTGGTTCAAAACTCATGGTTTTATCGGAAAAGAAGAGACTGGGTATCTTAGACCTCTAAATAAATATTTTGTGGCTCAGAAGTAATACCTGGCAGTCTCTTCTTTACAGATACAGTGGATTTTGAGACACTGTATAGTTATTTTAAGACACGAGATATCTCAACTTGAACACTAAACGCTTTGCTTCTACATTTTGTGTCCCAAACGCCACCTGAACTGCTAGTTCTCACAAAACATAACCTTAACTGTCGCAACGCAAGAAGCAGAATTGATATTAACATTTCAACTGGGACGACAATCGGCTTCGTGTTGTTATTAACCCCCCGTGTGAAACTCGACTTGACGTCCTTCACCGACACATTCTGACTTCACCTGGGTGTTTGTGTGTTTGTTTCACGCTGCCTTTATTTACCAACAACAAAAAAAATGCTAACTTGTGGAATTGTCTTCGCCATTACTTAAAATAATGTACACTAGTGATAAGGAGGAGTTCCACTAAGGTGTCTGAGAAACCTCAAGAGAGACCGCATTCTCAGCCAGGTAACTCAAAAGACTAAACCCTGCTCGAGAACCCTGCCTCTCGACAGTCGCTCTCCGCAGTCATGTTTACGAGGTATCTGACAGCATAACGACTACTGTCTGATATTTCTCACAACCGCAAGCTAAATCTTATGCTTGGCTTACACCTGACAGATTTCATTTGGTGTTAATTGACAAAAACTTTCATTATCAGATTATTGTTTTTCAGTGATGTGCGATAAAGGCATTGTAGGCTGCAAATGAATGTAGTTTGGTTCTGACACTAGAATTTAATATTTTTGATTATACCAACGTTGTGTCAAATTTCTTTAGAAGATATTTTGTTCAAATTAAATCTTGTTGCAACGAACATATGTTGTTGATCGTTTATTCAGTCAATTCAGATGCTTGAAAATTTTTGTTAGTCTGTTAAATTTTATAGTATTTTATTTATGACGAAAATTCCATTAAAAAATTATCTTTTAGAAACTCATATAAATAACAGAATAGAACTACATTCATAACCTATAAGCATGTCTCGATCACCGTTACTGCCGTGTCTGTCAGGTGAGGCGTGGAACTTGTGTGCGGAGAGACGGCTCTTGGGATTTCCCCTCGAGTGGCTTTTAGTTTTAAATGTCTGTGCATATCACGCTTGTGAACTGTCTTGCACTTCTTAGGCAGCTTACTGCACATTCAGTTGCTAGGTTACCAAGGAACTTATCGTTTGGCCTAGGCCCCTAACCCTGCCCTGGATTATGAAAGCAGACTTCAGATTTAGGATATGGCTTGTAACTACACTCACAATTTTACCTTCAATTATATATTTATATTAGTATATAAATCTATTAGATTTATGAGTATATCTACGTTTTTATTAATTTTCAATTTTCTACATTCTCAAACTAATTATTTGCTTGTATATTTACAAGCACAAGAATCATACAAACAAACTCCTTTTAAAATGAATTTAATTGTACAAATCATACCTGCTTCCTGTCCTGACAAATATTTTTGAGAATGTCGATAAATATATATTAATTCGATAAATCTCATCGGTTTATTTACTTAAATAAATGATGATGTATAACAGAATAACTACAAGCATTTATTTATAATTGGAGTAAAATTGAGTTTGTGAATGCAAAACTTGTCTAGGCTGAAGGCGCCGTATTTTCCTCGATTGCTTTAGCTGACACTAGAAATAGATTTTTTTTTAACTTGTTTAATTCTCAGTGTAAATATTTTAGGTAAACACTACAGTTTGTGCGATTTTAGAGAAACATTTGCAACAAAACCGAGAAAATTACCTTCGAAGGTTGTCCATTGAAACTCATCAGTCTCATAAAAGAAGGAATATAAATTTTGTTTGTGATACTTAAAAGCCTCGTATATTTTAATATCTTCATGATATATATTCAATAAAATTTTAATTGTATTGAGATGTTTTTAGACTCTATGATGAATTTTTAGACTGACCCAGTAAAATCAAAATGTAAAAAGGAAATTAAATGCATACGTAAAAAGATAATAGAATCATCTCTGTTTTATACAATAGTTCAATTTATTATATTTTAAATTAAATTTACCTTTTACAATGTAACAATATTCGACTCAAAAAAAATGGAATTGTCGCTATTGATCTAAATATAATCCCCTCTTAAAAGAATATGAATTATCCCGTAGGGTCAATCACAAATTCAGTAGACTTAAATACAATTATGTTTTTAAATTCCCTATAAAATTGTAATTTTTTGGATATATGTACAAGGTCAAGTTTCACAGTCAATATCCATTTTTATGTAAAGAAAAATGGTTCTACTTGTGCTTTTGTCATCTAAATCGCACAAAAATTACAAAAATCACAATAGAATTTACCCTAGATGTGTTTTTTTTTCCATCGAACAGACTTTGGTGGCTGCGCCACTCTGTGAGCGCAGACGTCAGCTTTTTTTATTTATTTACTCTATGCCTTAGATCACTATTGTTAAGTAAATATTATTTCCGTAGGTTTAAGTAAGTGTGCATTGTATTGATGCAATATTGGTGATGGTTTGGTTTAACTTGGCTCGGTATTCGATAAGCTGTTAGTTCTTAAGGCCTGTGTCCTCTGTCTGCTCTGATAAATGCATCGCATTGACACCTCTTGACTCTTAATTTCCTAATATTTGTCTTCGCAGGTTCAATTTGATTGTATACATCCTGTATTTTTTCAACGTTCTTGCCATTTTTTCGAGAGAAGTGATTATTTTTAAGTATATTTTAATTTATCCGTTTCTTATGTATATTTGATGGAAAACAAGATTATTTTTTACTTTAAATATGTATAATAATATTCATTTCATTGATAAAATGGCCTGGGCGACTAACCTTTTCCTTTTATATGCTAGAAATAATGTGGTGAATGAAATCGAAGAGCACAAACTTCAGGTATGTTAGTTGATATTTAATATTCAGCAGCTTGCAAAGGTGAGTGGTATAAACTATTTCCTATGTAACGTGTGGTTTTGGTTCTGTTTATTTTCCTAACAAAATATACACTCATACAAAAAATTCAATACTCGTGAATAGATAAAACCTATTTTTCAATTAAGTATAATTTTTGTAGTGTTTTTAATTTTAACTGTCTTTATGCAAAGTCATTTACTTAAGCGACCTATATTGCAATTGACTTTTTATATTATGACTGTTTTCTTTGCTGGAAAGCTGTAAAACTCTAAAATAAAAAAACTGACTATCGTATTAGTAAACTATTTGAATTAATGATTTTTCTATTGCATTTTGTTTAGAATATATATTATAAATTTTCCAAAAATATTTATATAAGAAACGTATGGTCTCAATGGCCTTTTGGGTGATGGGATGGATTTTGTCACAACATGCATTAAAATATATAATTTATTTTTATTATTTAAGTAGAAATTAATTAAATATTGAATAACGCAGAATGAATTTCAAAAATCTGTTTTTATTCTCCTATACAAAGTGTACATTGTTTTTATTTGGTTTGTAATTTGGGCATAGAGAAAAAATATCAAACTTAATAATTGTAAATTATTTTTCTATGTGCAATCAAATAAAAATAGTTGACAGTTGCTAGCGTGAGGGAGTAATTGGAGATTTTACCGAATTTGTTTACTAATTTTTAATATTTGCATGTATTTATGGTTTACATTTGCTTTCGGGTACAGTAATACTTTGAGCAAAATACTTTTTACTCTAAAAAAATGTGTAAAATTTTTGCCAAGCTTGTTGCTGTATTCAAAAGATAGGTTTTTCTCAAAAACAAATATATATAGCTCTGAATTAACTCTGAACTTGTCAAAAGCAATACTTATTATTATATATTTTGTGATGTATACTTTTTCTGACATAATTGATTTATAATTTGATTATGCCACCACAAACCTCGAGGGTTGCATGATCCCAGACACCACTTGCCTGTTCCCTAATTTTCACATCAGAGACTTCCATTCTTTCGAGTCTTTATCTCTACCTCTAATTTCACATAAAATAATCTACAATCAAATCATTCGTTTCGTGGTCTACTCCCCGACGCTTGTTTGCTTGACAACCACGAGTTCCTCAGGAATAAGTTTGTATTGAGGTAAAGTCTTCTTCTGCATTGGTTAATGCATTAAATTCAAAGTTGTGGTATGCATCGTTCAGTTCAGAATAATATGAGCGATATATGCGTGTTGTGTTGAGTGAGACCGCGCACGTTGCATTGCTGACTCGGATGTGCATGTGCAGTGGGCGGTACAGGGGGAACGGGGGGGGCTGGGATAGCGGGGGGGGCCGGCACGAGCGGCGGCCCCGCCTCCTCCAAGAGGCTGAGTGAGCCGCAGATGAGGAGCCCCGCAGCGCGCGCCTCCAGTGAGTATGCAAACATTCTGCCTCGGCCATGCGAACCAATGTCCAAGTTCTACCTCGTATATATTTTAATCTAAAAAATCATTTAAAAACGCACTTGACCAAGAATTTGACATGGAGTGCAAATGATTCTAGCCACTGATTGGATAAATGGTTTATCATATTATTCGAAGGCACCAGTAATTAGGCACATTATGTGATGATAATTTTATTTTCTATATATCTCACGAAGACATGTTCTTATTTCTACAGAGGCCTCGGATAAACAATTATTAGAGTTAGTGGACAGTAATGCTCATTGCCTATTAACAAACTATTAATTTTCTTTATTGATTTAATGGTTTGTCTTCAAAAATTGTCAAATCATTTTTATAATAATGGTTCGAACATCATGGCAAATTATTTTGATTGAGTTGATTAGTCGGTGATTGTAGCGTTTGGTTGACGGGATGAATGTGGTTTGGTGAATGGATTTTTTTAAGTCTTCATAAACATCTGTGCCACATTCTCTTACAAATTTTAACATGCCCACATTCTGTTTCACACAGGCTGTTCATAGAAAGTTGTTAAATACATTTTAATATTTATTTAAACTAAATATCAAAATTAACCTTTATGAAACCTGGGTGACATATTTGATTGTGGTTATTGTCAAAAATTAGTCTTTTAGAAACTGGGTGTGAATAATATATTTTTTATTGATCTACAATGAGTTCGTATTTTTAAAAAGACATTGGGAGATATTTAGTGTTTTAATTGTAGGACCGTCGGATATTAAGCATTTGTAGCAATGTGGTCTCTGCGATTTGAAGACCTGTCTCAAAAAACTTTCAGGAGATGATTTAGTAAGCGAATGGGCTTATAAGAGGCATGAAGGTTATACTCATTTAGAGTAAAGTATTGTTTTAGTCATCATTTTGCATGAGATCTGTGAACGTGACATAATCATCTTTACCCTTAACACTAAATGTTTTATGTGTTCTTATTTTTCTTTCACCGAAGCATGCATTTTAATATTACATGAAAATTGCATCATCAGTACACTTGAAATATATTTTGAATGCTCAGAACCTACAATTATTGTAAATCAATATACTTGGGAACATGATAAAGGATTCTAAATATTTAATTACAAAACTAGATTTTTTAAATATTAATTATTCCAATGTTTCCAACACCAAAATTTTATATCTCATTGAATTAGAAATTTTGTGTTTTTTATAATAAATCCTTTATATCGACATCGATGCAATATTCATAATTTTTCCAGTTAGCGAGACATTGTATTTGTGTGTTTTTTTAGAATCTAATGATTAGTTCAGTGTGCTTTTGTGTGTAGTGTAGCCACTAATATGTCCGTCCCACGTTGTCTGTCCTCCAGCCCTCTCGGAGGGCCGCTCCCCCAAGGACTCCACCACGCCGACCTCGTCCAAGGTCAAGAGCCGGTCGCGCAGTAAGTCTCCGTTCCGCAGCTTCCGCTGGAAGAGCAAGAAGCAGGCCACGGCCGACGGCTCGCACAGTGACGACGATCAGTCAGGTACCACACTGGCCGTGCCGCGCGGCCACCCGGTGGAGGACTCAACGCGCACTGATACCCAAACCTGCAACCCTACTGCTAGACCTGCAGAGTGGAGGCTATCCGCACCGCTATTATAACTTTTTGACCCTTAGGTTTTTACGTATTCACCCTATCTTCTTCAGTTTCAATTTTCTGGATCCTGTATTGATCAAAGTGGTATTGGGATAAACTAAAGATGGCTCCAATTTTGACATGGTGAATTGTAGACTTTAAGAAAATGGGAAAGTAAAAATTCTCCACGAGTTTACGCCCTTTCTGATTGCCAATAGAGATTTCATGATTATTTGCATACTAACCTCAATTCAGAAATTGAATTACCGAATAAAATTTCAAAATTGAAAACGTCGAAATCTTGGAATCATCCTTAGTTTTAATAAATAATAAAAAGGAAGTTTGCTTCTTTAACAGATTCATTTTATTTAACATATTGAAAATTAATTTATACACAGCTTTTCAATATCACGATATTTGATTTATTTAAGTGTCAACTATTTTTGCTAATAGCATATCAACTATTTTTAATTGTGCTCTATGCACGAAAATAATTGTATATATATAAATTTTTAAATATAATGTTTAAAAGTTTTAGTTTAAAAAAAATTGAATTCTAATACTGTTACTTTAAAATAAATTTTTTTATTCAATGTAAACTCAGTGATGAGTGGCTATTTTTTATTCTAATCCGATATAGATCAGATTTTTCATTCTGAGCATTTTTTTTTAGTTTGTTTAAGATTTACCGATATAATCAATAAAATACACTTTTTTTTAGTAATTTAGTTAGACAAGCAATCACTTCTATATCTGTTAATATTTCCACTAATATTCAATGAAATTATTGTATTTTAAACAAAAATAATATTTATATTTTGTCAAGTCAATATTTCTAACCTGTATTGTCATCCGGTGCATCCTGTAAGGATTATGCTGTCCTTGTAACCGAGTTGTCTGCTTTTGTTATGTATTTTTATGATCTCTTCCAGGATATTAATCTAACTAACTATTAAAACCTCTGATAAAATTAACAACAATAAACCCACTAACAAAAAATTGTATTGTATTGTATTTAAAGAGTGTGAATACTAGATAAAAATATCAAACAATAATTCTGTGCTCACGGGTAAAAACTAGTCAAGTCAGTTTTGTTGATGATGAGAATTTTTTTACTCAATTTTTGATTTTATTAATAATATCACAACATTGCCAATATAGATGGATATTTTGTAGAGGGAAATTAATGCTGGATTGATCTTGTGGCGGTTAAGTAAATTCTTCTTTCCAGCATTGGTGTGATTTTTGATAATACTATTTGTTACCCAGCAAGCACAGAATTTTAATGAATTTAAAAAAAAATGTGATTTATGCAACAATAAATAGTCAAGAATACTCTATTTATATATATGTATATATTCTATGACTGAACGTATAACTACGCAATAGCAAGACATCGTTAACTAATTAGTCACAAATTTTAGATCATATTGTACATATTTATTAACATGGATTTTTTTAAAAATGCTGAATTTGTAAAATACAGTTATTTGATTGTTTCAAAATTTTGAGACACTGTCTGAGCGAAGCCAAACCATTCCCAATAAGAGAACTAGTCTGCTTGTGTTTAATTATCAATAGTTGTGTGATGTGCTGACCTGTGCACGGTGCTATTGATGTCTGTTTGGGTTTTCAGAAGGACCGAGTCCAGGAAGTGACGAGGACGTTATGGAAGGGACACTCGTACGCAAGCACGAATGGGAATCCACCACAAAGAGGGCTTCAAACAGGTCAGTTGGTACTTTTTTGTTTTATATCATGTTGGTTCGGTGGTTAGGCTGTTGACTCTTGACTGAAAGGTGTGAATCACACATTGATGCAATTGAGTTCTTGCCTGTTCGGTGGAAGACGATTTCCATTGGATATTGCAAAACAATTTTTGAGTCATTAGATGACCACTCAAGAAATTTTTAAAATTTAGATATGTGAAGAGAATTCAACATGCGAAACATAAAAATTGAACAAGCAGAAACGCGGCATAGCACTTTTAATATGTGAAGAGAAAATGAACAGAAGTATTTGTCTTGATATTTGTTTGCATTGTTTTTCCAGGTCATGGGACAAAGTGTACACCGTGGCTAAGGACAACAAGCTGTGGTTCTATAAGGACTCCAAAACATACAAGTCCTCACCGGATCAGACCATCCGCGGAGACCCTCCACTTGATTTGGCTGGCTCCGTGGCTGAAGTGGCTTCAGACTACACCAAGAAGAAACACGTCTTCAGGATCAAGTGAGTTACTTCCGTGTTCCGTATCCCGTATCCCGTTTCAACATTAATTAAAAAAAATTTAGCTAGAGTTATGTTTATTAATTTATAAAAAATTTCAGGTTGTCATCGGGCGGAGAATTCCTCCTGCAGGCCACAGAAGACGCGGGCGTGAATCAGTGGCTGGCAGCGCTTGGAGGACAGGCCGCGGCCGCCGGAGGACAGTCCTCGCGTGCACAGACGCTTCCCCCGCCACAGAGAGAGGACCAGAAGAGACGCTCATTCTTCACCCTCAAGAAGAAGTACGTCTTGGTCTAATCTTATTGACTTTTAGAGTAAAAACAACACATGATACTAAGATGCTACCTGCGGCATTATAGAGATTCCAAATGACGCAAATTATTTTAAAACAGTACTCATGGAAAGCCCTTCCTTGATATACAAATTTCATACTGAATATATTGAGAGCAACTTAACTTACGCATCATAACATGATGACACATATCTTTATCACACGCCAATAAGGCAGCAAATAAAAAAAAAGCAAAAAAAGAATGTTGATTAAATAGATTTTTGAAAGTACAAAACACAAATAAGATTTGCATTTATCCTTTCAGCTAAACTCACCGACCAATCACAATGCAACATTACCAGCCACATGCAGCCACGAGGAGGATATTTATACCGATTGACGAGAGATGACAATGGAACCCTCAAGAGTACCCGAGTGTTCACCCCGCTTCAGCAGAACCACCCCCCACAATACTGCCACGAGCTATCGTGTCAAGCGACGATTTCTCATCCGTTTCCGACTACAAATTATTTGACCTTGGCATTCTTCAAACCCGTACCGGTGAATGTAGAAATGTGATGAGACAATCGGACCGACCCCAGAGAGATGTTTGGAGCCGTCTCCTCCGAGAAGATGGCTCTCAAACGAATTGACGTACATTGAAATTATAATTAGCTCCATTTGTATTTATTCCCGAAATGTGAACGGAATGTTTATAAAATATATATTTAGAGTCCGATATTCCCCTCTTAGCAAACCTGACGTAAGAAAATATCCAAAAATTACTAAAAAATATTTCGCAACTATTAATTATTATTATAAATTTCCAAATTGGAAGAAAGTATATATTATAGAAAGAGAATGTCTATAAATTATTGAACTTATCTGTATTGTAAGAGATGGATTGGTGTTTCATGCAAAACGAGTATCACATGCAGACTCGGCAGGCGAAATTCCCTTTTCTGAACACTCGATATCGAATGAACTAACGACACTGTCATCTTGATTTATTCATTTTAAATGTTTAAAAAGCTTATCTTGTAATTTGTACTGCCCGCATTTTGTTGATATAAATCTCTTTTGGTATATATTTTTATTTAATCGGTAGTGTTTGGGATCGGATTGATTTTCTACTTGGATAATTGAGTAAGTCTACGTGTTTGACGTGAGCGTTAAGTGTCAAACGAGTTTTGAAAGGAGTAATAAATGAAAATTAAATAAAACAATGTGAAAAATCTTTTTGATATTTAGAAAACGTAGAAACGAAGCTTATGTATGGATGTGTCCATTTTCACAGCTTAATTATCTCTGACCAAATCAATCTCGTCAAATGTTATACTGAAAAAGTATTGTTTTTAATAAGAAAAATATAATAAAAAGTATATCACAAACATTGTTTCTATGTGTTTTTTTTTTTTTAAATCATCGTATGTACAATGTTTCAACTAGATTTTAAGCAAGGCGAATTGTCACAATTCTTATGTAAAAAAACATGTTTTCACAAAGCTATCAACATCGGAACGTTCGCCACTTGTCCTGTACAAACTAACGTATTTATTTCCACGGGCAAAGCGAGCATTTGTGCACAAATATATTCCGGTAGTTCAAGCAAGCAAGCGTACTCAACTCAGCCTCGCCTCAGGTCGTTCTTTCCACCGACATCTTCCGAAACTGTCTATTTGTGTCTTCTGGAACCCTTTAGGGGCTTCCTGAGAGATCTCTCAGCTATTGTCTGAAATGTTCTAGCTGTGAATCAATAGAACTTTCTGGATATTTTACGAGATAATTATCTGAGGAGCATTTATTACTTCTTATCAAAAAATATATTATATATTTTATCACATGATGCTTTTTTTTTATTCATTTTTAATATAAAACTGCTTTTATTATTTAAGGCTCTCCGAGTTATGTAAGTTGATATGTAATTAAATACAGCTCCTTGACTTATTTGTTTTGTTTTATTGACACTTCCCAATTTATTAATATATTCAAAAATGAAAGATTTGCCAAAAAGCAGCCTTTCGTGCTATCGTTGAAATATATACTGCCTGAATTTAAGATAGACCATATATTAAATATATATACAGATGTTTAAAAACTAATTATTCACTAGCGTAAAAGGGATACTTGGTCATCGCCATTTTTGGACAGTTTTTTTCAAGCTTATACTTTTAAAAAATAATTATAATTAATTATCTAGTTTTCCTTTTGTGGGCGTGGTTGTTATTAGTTTTGGAATACTGTATATAGAGACTAGTATCCTCAAGATGGAAGAATTATAAACGTAATCTTTAAATTGCTTATGCTATATAAATATTTATAACTTAATATGATAATTTGAATTTATATGTGTAATATGTTTTAAAATAAATTAAATTTAATATGGTTGATCCTTAAAGGTAATTGTTATGTGCATGTTTTAATAAATTATATTATTCTAATAAACGCCTTAATATTTGTATGCCACTGTAAATTGGGGTTACTGAAAATACTATTACTTGTCTTGCCTGTGAGGAACCCAATTCTATGCTGATATTGTCATATTTATGAAAAATAAACAGTCAATTACATCTAAATTCACGAAGTCGCAAAACATTTCCGTTGCTCTAATAACTGTTACGTCTAGATTAGTTACACTCGAGGTATCTGATTTACAACGTCTGAAAAGTCAGATGCAAATTTTTGACCCACCGGACTACGGAAATCAAATATGTTGAGTGTTACTAAATTACTTGTAAAATCTATTAGTAATAAGATGCCGGCATAGTCAACTGGTGAAACCGGTTGCTAAAAAAATAAAATAAATTTGGAAATTTAGCAATATTTCTTCGACTTATAAAATATAATTGAATTCTGCCAAAAATAATAAATACATCAAAACACTCAGCCAATGTCACATTATTCAAAATTCCTGTCACTAATAAAAATCGTCCTATGCCAAATTATTAATATTGTCAACATGTGCGAGGGTGGAATGATATAATTCTAAGAAATATACTTTAAGTGGAGATATGTTGAACTTTATTTTCCACTCGATATAAAAATGTGGTAAATCAAATGAACCAACATCTTTATAATTAAACATCTAAACTATTCATTCGTAGCCTTAAATTCAGTTGGCTATTCAGTATTTAAATAAGCATCACGTGAATTTTGCCTTTTCTATTATTGTATGATCACCGATTGATCCATTGGGGACATTGGACGGTGTGCTGATTAATGAGCTCTATTTGCCTAGGGGAGACCCTGGTTGCGGCGAGATGACGCTAAGGTAGATCAATGTTTTTTCAGAGGCAGTTTTTATTTATGCATAGAAGAGCTATGGGTTTAAAGGGGTTTGGTTTGAGATCGGCAGTGGATCCTTCTAATCGGTTGGCTGACGTGTTGATAAGGACGGCTACTAATACTAATAGGCTGGCTATGGAGGCTTCACGAGTTGGTGTGCTTTAACTGCGGTGTTGTTTGTCCGACGTTTGTGTGTAATGCGCTAATTTGTAATCAGACTTTATTTTTATTATCTTAGATGTAAGAATCGATTTATCACTAAATAATTATTCATTAAACACCCATTTTTTATAAATGTTATTTTTTGTAGGTTGTATTCTTTAATTCAATCATTTTAATAGATGTTCGGCTTACATTAAATTATATATTTGATCAAAATATGGTTTAGGTTAAATTGAAATATTGTTTGGAAAAGGTTTCATTTGCTTGCATATACGATATATATTAACATTAAAAATATCTGTTATCCACCAAATTAGAACTGAGCAGAATATGATTCTTAAAATTCACCGATGCAAATGAAACTTTATTACTCTATTAGGACAATATGTCACAATATTTGAAACGAGATAAGATTTAACGAAACTGCATTAGAAACAAAAAAATGTTAATAAATAAACATGTGATGTATTTACTGATACTAATATTTTTTGGTATTGTTACAATTTTGAAATATTTCGGCCTCTTTGTTAAGTTGGGAATTATGTCATTATGTGCACCAAACGCTACGAGTACTCCTTCAATGTTACCATTTAAAAAGTCTATAATCACTATTTGTTACTTACTAAGTACCAATTCTACTGAATAATAAACAACTAAAGATTCGTAAAATTATATATTCAAATTATTTGTTAGTCTCTAAAATCGATATTTGTATTAGAAAGATCTTTCTAGATAAAATCCCTCAATATAATCAATAGCAATCTAATAATGCCTCGTAAAAGGATTTGTATTTTCATTTTTATATAATGTTAGACGTGCGTAATTTAATATGGAGAAACTATAATGTACGTGTTACCTAGCATCAGAAATTAATTAAATATATCTCAATAGAAGGCAATTGTTAATATTGGACTATCGAAAAAAGACAGCTAAATATGCATAAATTATATTAATTTATCTCAGAATATTGTTGATATTTTAGTCCAGACGGTGTAGAAGATACTTCTAATTAAAAAATTCATCAAGATAACTCATCCAACATCGCGCATCAATCACCTGCACTCATTCTCATCGGCACTTCACCAGATTTTGATGAATTTTCTAACATCGTCTGAATCCGAAATAAAATATCAATATTAGCGATTGCGTCTAACGTCTAAAGCTTGACTTACATTTTACAGATATGTCGAATATCATGATATATCTGTTGCGTGTGATCATTACATTATCAATTGCCTGTTTCGGCCATTTTCTGTCTGCAATTTTCAATAAGTAAACGTAAGATTTTTCAGTGTGGGACATGTACACGATTTGTAGCGTAATTTAGAGATGTAAAACCAATTATTTTAAGGATGTTTTCCTTGTTTGCTGGAATGTATGTGGTATTTTTAATATTTGTGTAGCTTCGGAGCTGTATAGAATTGTCTTAGTTTTAATTATAGAGATATGATTAATTTTGCGTTCATAACTAATATGGATGTACAAAATTGTGCGCTTCCACTTTTTGTGTGAAATTTACTCATTGAAATGTACTAGCGTGTTTTATTTTATTTACATTATAAGCTGCCATTAATATTATTAAAGACTTGCTTCCATTTTTCTGCAGATAAGACACTTGTGCGTCCATTTAATTTATCATCTTGGTCCATAGGGGTTGATGAATGTGACCGACCTGTTTAAGGGTGGCCGCTTTCCCCGCATTTCATGCAAAAAAGCTTATTTAATATGTTAATACGTATTTATAATGACGTTATCACATTCGACGAACACGAGACTATTTTCTAACATATATTCTGATCAGAATGTATCTTTTAAATGAGCTGTTGAAAAATTAAAAATCATAAACTTTATGAAATATAATTTTTTGTAATAATTCATTGAAAAATACATTAATGTTATTAAAATGTATGTAGACGAAATGTATAAAATATGTTGTTTGCGATATGATTATTATAAATATTTGTGAAAGGTTTTTTGATTTTTATATACATAGATGATGCATATGTCCTGTACAGCGTGTGTAGTGTCTGACGTTAATCTACAATTATTTATATGATTTTTTATAGTTTGATACTAACTCAAATCAAATTTAAGATTTTTATCTCAGGTGTGTGTCGATCTATAGAAATCATCTGAATTTGAAACGATACATGTTGAACGAAGCACATTTTAGGCCACTGCCATTTTAAAATATATACTAACGCAAACACACACCCAGACGTTTTATGTTTATAAAACTAGATCAAAACAACAGAAGTACCTCAGTGATTTATATAGATGTGATATGTTTGAGTTTGTACTTAAAAATCTAAATGACCTTTACTTATATTGAATATCTGTAAAATTATAACTTATGCATGTCTATTTACAACAACTAACGTGATTAATTAACCATGTTGATCAAATGAACGGACTTTTTGTCAATTTAAATTATAAATTAATATTATATATGAAAAGGTCTTTTCACTGATTGTTATTTGAATATTTTAAGACTTTGGATTATTTTTGCAGGTTTTAATCAGAATTCTACACAAAAAGTGGTGCATAACATAGGGCAAATGTTTTTATTTCGATTTTATTATCTCGGTGGATAAAGTAATATAGGTTTATAAATTAATATATTTTAACTCGATGATGGTTTCAGATTTTAATAGTTTCGATGAATATATATATAAACTAGTTTTTAATAAAAAAAATATTGCAAATATGATTGAGATGTAAGCTTCAGATGATCGTAATTCTTTGCTGCGTTTATTGGAATAACTACTAGTACTTCTACTTTCTTCATGCTAAACGATTGCTTCTATTAACTCGCTTTCAAGAAAGTATAGGAAATAGAATAAACGAGAGCGCAGTGTCTTCTTTTGCAAGACGCTTAAAATCTCTACAATACTCTTCTATAATTTGTCACATTCCAATAAACGTACCATTTGTGTGTAGAAGATGATAATGTTTGTATAGAAGGTGTCTCCTGTACTTTATCCATTCAGCTAGTTACACAATATAAAATAAAATCTGCAGCCTTAAATGATTAAATATTCGTGTTTTATTTTTAATCAATACCTAAACCTAACTCCTTTCCTTTTCGGCTACGGCCTAGCTAAAGCCGGCTACACACGCAGCGACGTAACTTGCTGCCGTTTTATAATCAGTCAATAGCGTCCCTTTATTTAGTAAACAATGAAAAGTAAGACACTATTAGCTGATTGTAAGTCAGTTGCAAGTTGTGTCTGATTAATACGTTTACCTATCCATCCACTTATTTGTAGTTGTAATTCGGGATTGTGGATTTCTAGCTATGGTTTTCTAAAGATTTGAGTTTAACGATGATGCTGATTGCCTCACCCGTTGAAAGAAAGTTAAAGGCCTCACCGGCGAATTCGCATCTGGCCGTGTTGAGCTGATGAGCGGACGCAGTACGAAAATTACAAGTTTGTGAATGAATCCGTAATTAATGATCCTTAGCCGTAATGGATGGTCTGGCTAGGGTCAGAAACTTCATAGAAGCTCTTAATCTCTATTGTGTAACCTAAATGTAACCCATTGTTAAGTTGCTCTCAATGTATTCATGCATTTACTATAATTTTTTTTTTTGTGTGTTAATTCAAATAAAATAATATAAATATAATAATGATCATGCAAAATATAGATTTATTGGAAGTAGTTGGTTTATTTACAATGCTGTTGTAGCTGCAGTGATGTTAGATACTGCTCTTGACATTTGAAAATCGATGACGGGTTCTTAAGCCTGGATCTTGACTCCAGTGGTCTCGGAGATCCAGTCCAGGTATTCGGTGACACGAGTGTACACTGATGGCCAGCCCTTCTCGCAACCGAAGACGATTCCGAAGGACACCACACCGGTCTGCAGAATAAATATTAAACATTAAGAGTTATTGTAAAACAAATGAATGATTTACGATCAACAAGTTTAGCATCCCAAACTTTCTTGAATATCTGTTGTTTTTATAAAATGATTAAAATATTACCTGAACGGTCTTTCCTTCGTAGGAGAGGGTCAGAGGGCCACCAGAGTCTCCCTGAAATTCAAAGCAATTGTATGTTAAGAACATGTCGACAGAGCAGTTGGTGTTAATTATGTATAATTGTCTTGTTTGGATGTTAGAAATGGGAAAAAAACAGTTCCATACGTTGCAGCTGCTCTTTCCGTCGGATCCGCTGCAGCAGATGTGAGTGGGCTGGATGACTCCGAAGTACCGGATGTTGCACTTGATGTTGGTGATCACATCGACAGTAACCTGACGGAGGTTGTCAGTGATAGCGGTGGCACCTGAAAACACAAACAGAAATTATAACACCTCACATAATGAAATAAAACTATTATATATTGAAAACCAATGTTTTAAAGTATGTTATACAAAGATATTGGTAGAAACATGAAAACTTTATAGTGTTTTGAGGCACAATAACCTCACAATAATCACCATAATTCGCATTGTCAAGGTTATCAATAATTCTCAACGTGGATTTGAAGGAAAAAATGTCTCTTCCCTATAAAATAAAAAAGGCAAAGCACTACAAAAATCAAGCACACACTTCACCATTCTAACACTAAATTGCACTAGTTAATAATTATTTGTAATAATAATGCCATTTTACAATCGAATGAAATGATTGGTCGGATAAGAATGTACAACAATAATAATGTAACTTTATGGCTAATTATTCTTTTGGATTTTCATAATACAAAGTCCATTTTGAACTATTATGTTTGAACTGTTAATGTTATTATTTTTGGTTTACACTTTCCACAGCCATCTTTTTTCAGCAACATGTTATACATTTTTTGATCAATATTAGAAAAGAATAAACGAAATAAAAAACAATTTATTACATTCATTTTGTTAAAAAGAATATAGCGTTGAAACTATGTAAACTGTAGATATGGTAATTATGATGTGTACTGTATATAGTGCAGTAAATTAAATAAAAACTTACTGTCTTCGGGCTTGCCCCATCCGGAGACGGTAGCGGCTTCATCAACGAAAGCATTGCCGACGGCGCTGCGGGGAGGAAGAGTCACCAGCTGGATCTTGTCTGGAAATAAACGCAGTGTACAGTTAATTTTTATTCTGTTAAACAAAGTTTTAATTGATCGATTATAATATAAGATTTATTATAACATAATATAAATTTGAAACATGTGAACTTACCAGTTAAGTCGACGGCCACGGGCATCTTGATGAGAGCAATGTCGTTCTGGAGAAGCAGGGGCTGCCAGTCGGGGTGGGTGATGGCATCGGTGGTCTGGATGCGGAGGGTGTTCTCCTCATCATAGATGTTGTGTGCTCCGAGCACCACGGTGAAGGCGCTGATGGTGTTGACTCCATCGAACACGCAGTGGGCAGCGGTGAGGACGTATTGTGGGGAGACCAGAGATCCTCCGCAGAAGGCGGTGCCTTGGGGGAGGGTCAGGAGAAGACCCACCTGGAATCAATGAAAGAATTTATAAAGTAAATATTTCCTTATCACAGCTCTTTTTTCAATATTTTTTTTCCAGACAACAATAAAAGTAACTATTTTTGAGCATCTGGATTTGTCGGTAGACTTGGTTGGCTTAGACAAGCAGATGTCAATGTCTATATGATGTAAGTAGCAAGTAAGCGCATCGATCACTGTACTTGGAGGTACGGAGTATTTTCTGTCAGAAATGTTCAATATTCAATAGTAAATAGATAAAATTACCTGGAAGGGGCGGGAGTGAGGGGCGGCTTCCTCTCCACCGACAATCCTGGCGTGCTCAACGGCCTTGAGGACGTTCATGAAGCGGTCGATGCCTCCGGGCCTCATGAACTTGTTGATGGTCGGGGGGCGAGCCGCCACCGCCGCCACTGCCACTATGAGGAATACGAGGAACTTCATGATCAGGATGAAGGTGCTGCAGTGACTCTACTCCCAAGCTACTGGCCTTATATAGGCCCCACTCAAGGAGATACATTTTCTTATCTTTTGCAACATTTTGGGCGATTGATATTTGCTTATTTAATAATTTAATTCTGGTTTTTTTAAAAAAGATTGATTGTATGGCTAATGCCACTATCACAATTTAATTTAAATGTTATCATAGTTGATTAATTGTGTTTAAAGTTTATGGAATCTAGATATAATTAGTTATTATTTTTAGTTTAGCTTGACTAAATGTAAACCTTTCTTATGTTTTCTTAAAATATTTTTTTGATATTTATGAAAGATATTTACGTTAATTATTTCAACAAGTATCTTTGTATCCTACCAATATTTAGGAGATACAAGAGCCTGATGAGGTGTTCAGACTGTATTGACAATTCTGGCATCTACGAATCTACCAGTTCACTATGAGGAAACCTTAACGGCTAATTTTTTTTCTATTTGTCAACAATTACGCTGCCTTCGATTATAATTTTTATTCAAAGTGTTTCAGTCAAATGGCGTATGGTCAGATACATATCGTTTAACATGTAGTAGGAATATAAAGGTTATATTTGGTATTATATGTCCAATTAAATATTAATATAAAACGATTGCATTCTGATAAAAATTAATAACCGTTGATGAGTAAACTGTAACGTTAATATGAAATTATTCTCATACCTTCTGAGTATGGCAACGAAACAAGAACTAGTTTTTCAGAAATGAAAACGTTAAAATGCTGTTAATGCGATGAAAAGTGAATACCAATATTAACTGATCTATCAGATAACAGCATTTGACACATACTTTCATAGATAGTATTACTGCTGCAGTATTTTCAAAGTTTTAGATGCTATTTTGGTGTGTGCTGATAAAATAAAAAATATATTTTAATAAAATAACATCAAAAGGAGAACTGCTTATTTAATAAAATGTTTTTTACGAATGGTGATTATAATATCTGATAAAAAAATTGACAAGAGATTATTTGATTAATTAGGTACACTTTTAAGAAATTCACTAGTCCGGCTTAATCCTAACATAATAATTACCAGCCACGTAAATTGAAAAAAAACCCAGATTTAAATATTCAGGAATTAGATAAAAATGTTGACTACTCTAGATAATTATAGATACGATGATGCAAACATTTGTGAGTTGCCAAGGGACTAATAAAATATATTAAAGAGGTTTTAATTCAGCAGCATTTTGGGTGTTTCTTATAACATTTGTTCAGGAGCTATTCAGGAATGGATGGTACTGAGGGTTACTACAGGTAGTAACCCTCAACACTTAACGCGTATATCTGACTTACCAAGAATATAGCAACAAGTTATAACAAAGCAATGACCCTGTTCAATTAGATTGACCAGGTTTCATATACTTAGTTTTAATTTAAGGTTGACATCTGATAGACTAGGTATTTTACCTGTAAAAATACCAAAAAATTTTAAAGTAGTTTCAGGGTCGAATTCCTGACCTTTTACTGTTAATCATCCCATCAACTCGACCGCACGCAAAATCATAAAAAATCTTTTAGACAACAATAGATTCGGACCCCATATTGCAAGTTGATACACAAAGGGCGTTATTTCGTTGTTTTTTTTAACAGAATGGCGTGTTGGATTCGCTCGTGTGAAATGATGCGCCAAGTCGGATAAGATCGCCGATGTAGTTTTTTTCAGTAAACAAAAGGTTTTGTCGGAGAGGTGCACGTGTCGGGAGATGGCGGACGATAGCGAATACCTGGAACAGAACACCTTGCAGGTAACCAAGACCTCCTCAAAGGTGGTCCTGCTTTGACATGCACTGCAATAAACACAGACCCAGCGACGCGAGAGATTAAAAAAATCGACTCGTCTGTCGTTATGCGAGGATTCAAGGCCAATATATATATATATATATATATATATATATATATATATATATATATATATATATATATATATATATATATATATATATATATATATATATATATATATATATATATATATATATATATATATATATATATATGTTATTTCTACACTTTTGCGATGTTTACACCAACAATAAAGAGTCACTATTGGCTGATTCCAAATCTCAGAATTTCTCCCTTTCATCTACCTACCCAAGAAAGGCCGTGGGGTGGTTTTTTTTTCCAGTATGTTGCAAGTCTTCGAAATGCGTATAAATACATTTAGTGTCGCCGAATGCTAGAATCGAATCACCTGAAGCAGTTCCGGGGGTCTCTCACTGAGGTGGCGCGCCGGCAGAAGCTGGGCCGGGCTCAGGGCTGCGAAATCACACCAAATATTTAATTAATTAATCGAACCAATGAAGAATGTATAATAATAATTTTTATTTTAGTAGTTTAAGCATGCGTGAAAATTTAAATTTTCAATGGTATACAATATTATGAAACGACAAAAAATATTCTCAAAAGTTTTTTCACGACACTGATGGGGTTCGAACCACATAACTTCCACAGCTATCGCGTGCTAATAATACACAATAATTGTATGTTGGGTTATACAATATTTATCAATTTTTTTAAGTATTTTTTTTAAGGCTATATTAAAATATTTATTTCAGACGCCAGTCGCCTCCGCAAGGCCTTGTGGAGCCTAATGGCGGACACCAAAGACAAATTGACGTAAGCCGTGACGTCAGGTGAGAGGAAAAGGCTCCCAGACAGGGACAGGGAAATCCGCTTTTCCATTTTAAAATGAAGCCCCCATTTTGAGAGACTGTTTTAGAAAATGGCTAAATTTGTACCCCCCAAGTAAGCACCGCGACACACGAGGGCTCCACACGTTTTAATTTATTTACAGGACTTGCAAGCAAAAGAGCAAAAGTTAGGCGATGAAACAAATAAAAACTGAAAATAGATTAAAAGGAAACCAACCACAAATGCGCTTATTGCACGTCGAAAAGATGGGTGTGTAAAATTTTGATAGTTAAAATATTCCATTGCTCAAAATTGATTGAACGGTGTTTATTTTCTCCGTGCACGGGTAATAAAATTAATGGAAGGGGTTGGGGTGGGAAAAGGGGAGAGGCTCGCCACCCTCGCAGAGTCTCTGGACAATTTGCAGGGCCACTGTATTATTCACGTACAATAGTTTTCACTTTTTACTGTCCAGACTTTTATTACTGTGCATTGTACACTCCACAGGCTCTCAAGCTTCGTGAGAAGTAAAATAGGCTCACTGTGCATTCACCATAAAAATAACACACAATAATCGAATACGAAGTCTGAAACTGTTTGTACACAATAGTGGCAATTGATTTGTTTTGCTTAAAGTATAAACTAATCACATAATTTTTAAGGGATAAACATAAAGAGGGATGCGACCCACAGGTTGGGAAGTACTGAGGCACACAGTATAGTGCTGCGCGTGCTCTGGGGGAGGGACACAGGCCGTAATACATTTTTTGTTAATATTGTAAATGTAAATTTCGTGTTGGACTTTTGAATTATGAAATGTCTGGCCTTTGACGGCACCTTTAAAACAATAAAAAGGACAGACGCACATACTAAACGTACGCGTTAATTCCGCATCAAACATGTACATAACAGGTTTTATGCTGCTATTATTGGAATTAAAAAAATAATTTAAAAGGCGTAAAGGACTTTAACATGTTGGGTATAATTTATGTTTAGAAATTCAGTTCAGGCTTAACGCCCATTAGACGACCAAAAATAAGAGAATACTCGTATACAGCGATGCAAATACTGGACACGTATCTAACTGGAAAAGCCACAATTGTCTTTATATATTTATTGCCTACTTGCTTAAATCTTGCGCCTTTTACTTTAACAGAGTGTTCCCGTAATAAAAATATTAAAAAAAGGTTTTTGATATTGTAAAAATAATTAGCGGAATAAGTGTTTACCTGCAATATGTTTTTTCATGAAATATAACCACGAATACGATCGTTCGACTGAAAAAAAGTTGGTGAGGGATGCTAACTACCCCCGGAGCCGTTAGCCGAATTATGAATAATAAACAGCATACATTATTTTTAATTCCCCGTAAAAAAGTTTTAACATCCCCAAATGGCGTAAGCACGGTCCCCAGAAGTTGCGGCGTCACACTTTCGTCTATCATTAAAATATTTGATAGATATTAAAAACAATGAAAAATTAAGGTACTATTAAAAATTATGCATGCTTTGGTATATTGTTTTTTTTATGTTTTTCGTATTAGAAAAATTATATGTTTAATACTAGCCATATTTGTAGATGTTCTCGATTTATTATTCAAAATATTTAACAGAGCAATAAATGGAATTAATTTACTGTATATTTTATAACTGAATGCTCTGAAATACAGATTGAAAGAAAATTTTAAAAGAAATATACTGAAAATGGTGACTAAGTTTGAAGTCGTTGTAGTCTATATAAAAAATTGTTGTTGAGTATAGAAGAAGGCAAAAATTTTGCTGATAGAGGTATTTTTATATTATATACTTTGCAGAGACTCGTGAATTCAAATATATGATTACAAATATTTTAGTAGGGGCAATTATTTATATAACGTAAAAAAAGGTATCGCAACTTATTTTCAAACATTTCTGCAAAGGAAATGAAAAAAAGTAAAAAGGGAACTTTATTCAGATGAACTAAAAATAACTTTAGTTTGCCAAAGCGCAGAAGTTTCAGGAATATTACGGCTGAGGGCGGAAAGTTCTTCAGACCCTCCCGTCTCCATAAAAACCAAAAATAACATCTTCTGGAGATCTTTTTCACCGTAGCCAACTTACGGGGTTTCTTTGATAAGTTGGAACGTAACAATAATTTAATATGAATGTGGATATTCTGATGATGTATTGAGTTACATCGTCAATATTAATATGTTTTTAACCACGTGAGAGAAAGATTTAGAGACTGCTGATTTAAAACAAGGGTTTGCGACCTTGAGGGTGTGTTTAACATAAGTTCAATGCAAATCAGACTCTTTTGACCTTTTCTCGTGAAATGAAGGCACTAGCTTTATCGACAAACCATGACCTATAAAAAAACACTGCATCACGTGTTAAAACCATAGAAACTAAAAACCGAAATTATCCGTATTAAACCGTATTTGTATTATTGACAAAATCAGTTATCTACTATAATAATAGCCATTGTGTGTGTGTATGTTTCATTTTTTTGGTTCTCTATAGAATATCTTAAAAGATACAACGCTGATTTTTTGCACGTAAGTTCAGTAAGTTTTTCCGCAGTTATGTGCCGAATTTCAAGACGATAGGATAATATTTTCATTCATAAACAAATTAAATAAAACTATCAAATATGCTTTATGTACGAATTATATGATTCTGTTGTTCACAGCGAGAATTTCAAATTTAGAATTTTTACAAAAAAACAAAATATGATGCTTCTAAAAAATTTCCAGTTTATGTCAGCTTGACAAAAGTACCAACTTTATTTTTTAGTTGCATTAGAAATTATTAATCACATCATTAATAACTTAAAATTCCTCCTAAAAAATAACACTGTCTAAGCACAGCAAACGTAATTAAAAAAGAATAGCACAATTGAACGTGACAAAGACTGCGTCTAATAAAGAACAGTGCAGTGAAAGTGATTCGTTGTTTGTGACACGAAATGTGATATTTTCTAGAATGGCTTTGCTTTCGAAATTAATATCCGGTTATTATGTACAAAATTGTCACCCAAACATATGTTCAAACACTATTGCATCGTTCATCGAATACGTCATTTTATGACGGGCTACATTTCTAGTACCCAAATAATGTTGAAGTATTTCTAAAAACATTTTGCCCGTAAATCTCCACCATGTTATGTAAATACGTCGCGAGTATCAAACTGAAAATCCTCCTCTACACACACGTGTAATGTGGGAGACATAAAAATAGCATTATTCCTGAAAACCCTTTGTTTCAGGGGTGTGTTTGTGCATTTCCGAGGCTGGCTGAGTGCACCACGACCCCGCGGATCCCAGGGGGACCAGCCTTAAGAACCCACCACTTATCCATGGGGTATGGTTTATATCTCTGAATCCTCTATATCCAGATATAAAGACATAAGCTTTCACCGTTATATCCGCGTACATGAACAATACTTTTTGGTGCATTTTCACTCTGAATAACATACAGCACAAGCAAAGTTAATGGGAGAATAATGGAGGGATATTGTTTCAAAACCAACATTTTTGCTTTTCAAATCTCTACGCATGGTGAAAATATAAAATAACACATACTTTCATAGTATTTTAGACTTTTTTTTAAATAATAATAAAAAATATCAAACACGTCTAAATTTTATAAACGGTCAAATATTAGTTGTTTACTATAATTCAATGAAGAAATATATTAAAGCAAAAAGCATTAATTAATATTTAATGTTTTATAATCACGGGAAGAATTACGACCAAATTGTTCTAGATTTTTCGACAACATTTCTGTTTTAAATATTTGCTTAACTGTGACTAGTTATAGAAAAAAACCTGAAATATCTGTAATACGACACCTATTTGAAATTTTTATAATATATAAGAGCAGTGTACATTATTTTTACCCAATAAAGATAAACACTTCGATTCCTGTTGCTTTTTAAGATTGGCTATAGGAAAAATCATGTGATACTTATTTGGTGTTTCAGGAAAAATATATTACTTTTACACAATACAGACATACTCTTTGATTCTTGATGCTCATTTATGATGTGATACATATATTTCAGGAAAAACATATTATTTTTATTACTAATATGATTAGGCACATTAGTTCATACATAGAAGATGATTTTAAAGAAACTCTCAGCAAAATATCATCTGAGAGTTTCTTTAAAATCATCTTCTATGTATGAACTAATGTGCCTAATAATATTAGTAATAATATAATATAACAGACTCTTTAATTCCTGTTGCTCATTTATGACTGGCTATATGAAAGCCCTGAGGTATCTTTGCAATACAAAAATATCATGTGATACATATTCGGTGTTTCAGGAAGAATAGAGTGGTGATTCCTGTTTACACAGTTTACAACGAGATGAGAACCTTCCGACACCAACTTGGAAATGCAAATCTCGGAGATATCTATATGGCATCAGGCTGGAATCTAATCAGCATTTAGAGAGAGGAGAGAAGAATAATCAAGCGCGATAAATAATCCGCGACGCTTCGGGCCGTAAAGAAGTTCGGGCGGAAAGTTGATTTTACGGCCGGCCATTATTTCGAGTGAAGTTGGCGCACCTACGCCAAGATGGCGGCCGTGGAGATTTTTTTTTTATTAGTAAGGGTTGAGGCATGAATCGGGCTGTAGTTTACAGCGAGTCAATATTAAAAAAAGGTTCGATTAATCGAGCGCCGAATGCTGAAGCATAATAGAAAATATAATGTATGTTTTTATGTAGGAAAAATATTTATACGATAAAGTTTAAAATTTATACAAATTATATTAATATCTTAGTCGTCTTTTTGGTTTTTTATCCCACGAGTTGAAATCTGGTAGTTATTGTCTTCTGATATTTGTCTTAGTGTATACAAAAAAATCTACACCAGTAAGATTTTTTTTAATGGAGAGATTTGCTATTTTTATGTCAATTTATAATCCCGGATTCAAATTAACTCTTTAAGCATCAAGTAGCTGAGCCACAAGGCGTTTTCAGACTTGGCAGAGTCCTGACCATCTTGAAATCTTTTATTCAGCTTATTTTTACGTTTATTTTATATTCACACTCCTCAAATCACATGTATTATTAATATCTGTGGGTAAAGTTTGTCTACTCTACAAGATAATTCCAACATTATCTCCGACAATCGAAGACAATACAAATTAAAAAAATTATAATTTTAGTAAATTAATTCTCAATTTTTTCACACTCCTAATTTTTAAATTTTCAAACAGCATCTTTAAATTTAATATTTTTCATAAGCATAAAATCTACTTGTAACAATAAATTATTCCATATGGAGTATTGATACTCAGCGGATTTCAAATTTCTGAGTGCTAATAAACATAAAAATCTACGGGGGGTTTTTTTTATTGTGATAGTACTCAACGGTCTTTACGTATAGAAAATAACGGTTATAAAGCAAAAATTAAAAATATTTATTGAATGAAAAACTGATGTATAGTTTTGTAGTTGATTTTTTTTAAACAAAATCATTTTTATATTTTATTAATGTTTATTTTATACTCTTGAATTCATAAAAAAAATTGAGATTGAAATCTAAATAAAAATAAAATATATTACCACAAAATTAAGTTTTAAAATAACCGGTTTCAGTTGAAATGTGTTATCAAAATTTTCAGCCCTAAAAAGCTTACAAATATACGTTTCTAAGGTTTCGACATTGGAATCATTTTCAGGAATTAGTATTAATAATTCTTCATATTTTCAATTACTATGCTTAAATTAAAGTATGTTCTGCCAAAAAATATAACGAAAAAGAGCTTTACATGAGAATTTTATTTTTTGAAAGAGTGCGATTTCGGAAATACAATTTTGTTGAATTGTGACGCGGCAGGTAGTACCGCCCTTATTGCGGGGATGAAAAAAGGCTTTCCGCTTTGTTTTACGAGTTTGAATACTTTAAGGCTCTTAGCGTAAGGCACCGTTATGGCCCATTTCAAAGTTAATAGAATAAAATACTATGCAAATGGTGAGCAAAACGGATTACCGAAGGTACACTCCGAGCGGGCGCGCGGTGCCTTCGCCGACTGGGAGGGTAGTTACAATGTACTCGTCAATCAAAACCTTTATCGAGTCTTAATTGACTTATGACGACCGATTTCAGGTGATTGTAACACTTTGCGATTTGATCCTGGCTGTGAGACTTTTGGTAGACACTTGCTGCTCAAAATACAAGCAGCTGGAATAGTTTTGTCTCAGTGGGGTGCGGTGATACCATGCAGTGTAATTCTTTATATAAAAGACATAAAATTATTTATTTTCATTGATACGACAAGATTTTTTGATCATAATATCATAACTATGCCCTAATGATGTTACATTGAATTCCTTTATTTATATTTATGTAAGTCAAAGGTTACATAAAATTAACCAGTAGTTTGAATTAAACAGTGTAATTCAGTAGAAAAATTGAATTTCTTTCAAGATATCCCAAAAAAATATCCACTTCACTGCATATCGACATGTTGATCAATCATTAACATTATTATCTATGAAAAACAGGTGTTTTACTTGTTTATTGAAAAACACCAGATAAAGTCTAAAAATAAATGATTTATTATTTTGATAATACTGATAACTGTTTCTGTGCTAAAATTACATAATAATCCGGATTGTTACCAACCCGATGAGACAATAGATTATTTTAAGTTTGAATTTAATCTAGATGTTATTTACTATTGTTGAATAAAATGGCGCCCGCCAGACCGGCGCTGGTTTTTAAGTTTAAACTAGTTTAACGAGCCGACCAGGGTCCTATCCCTCTGTAATAATGAATTGTTGGGATACAGCTTCCTATAAAAATAAGATTTAGTTGACTTTTAGAATTACTTGTTACTAATTTATATTTGAAAGTAGGTATAGAAATCATTACTTCGCGAAGTTATTTCCTTTGATTTTAAACCTCGCGCTTGTTTAAATACTAGATTTCTTTGTGTAATCCGATAACCAGGAAACTAAAGTATATTTTACGATTGTGAGCACAGTTAATAAATAATTAGTTGATTGCCAAATTTTAATATGTTTTGAGTGCGTAATCTTCTAAAAATACTTTTCTTTGTTCTGAAACCGTATAAAGACCAGTGAGAGCCCCCAAAGGGCCAGTGTGTGTGTTCGACGAGTGTTCGAAGTGTCTTCTTGGGGTAACTATGCCCGAAGACAGCACTCCGGTGAGATGTAAATTGCGATCTTATCGTTAATATCCGGCGAGGTTATGAAAGGTTCATTCCCGCTGTGATGATCATAAGGACCTTACAAACCCTTATGAGTGGAAAAGCAACGCGCGTAGAAACCACGTCCGCGTGCGTGAAGATACGACCACGGTTTGGCGTATTCTGTGCTAATATCGCGTCAGGTGACGTAAATATCGTGGGAGGTTCCGCACACCTCACTGAATATACCGCCGCGAGTTCGGAAGTATATTGTGACGGATTGTCACGCAGTTTTAAATTACCGACCCATGTGTCGGCTCAAAAGTGAAGTAAAAGTGTTAAATGTAACATGTCTGGAAATCATATATTGTAATCAAGTTTATAATAAAGTTTAAATAAAAGATTACATGAACGAAGTCTTTGAATCACCTAATATACAGTCCACTGATAGCTTATGAACCTTGGCGAATTTGTAAGCTAAACATCGAAGAAACAGAACGTCTGCCAGTGTCTTGAGAACTATGCCTGAAGTCGTCAACATGGTCCATTCGAATCGGATTTATATCGGCAACCTATGGATGCCTGAAGTCACCAACATGGTCCATTAGAAACGGATTCATAACCAGAAATATATGGATCTTTGAAGTGAATCGGAAACCAGGATCAGAAACAGTGATCCTCTGAAGCCAAAATGGCAGTGCAAATTGAATTAAACGCACTCTTAGAAATGGTATACAAAATGTTACCACCGGCGACAGCACGAACAGCTGTCGACTGGAATTTACCAACTTTCAGTGGGAAAACCTCAGATTGGTTGACTTTTAAAGCAGCCTATGAAGAATCATCGAAATTCTTTGAATTTACTCCACGCGAGAATACTTCTCGATTGCGAACGTGTTTGACAGGAGCAGCGAGAGATTCAGTTGTCTATCTGTTATCTGCTTGTTGTGATCCGTCAGTAATACTGAAAACCCTAGAACGAAGATTTGGGAACCCACACGCGCTTGTGGCAGACCGAATAGAAAAAGAAAAAGAAAGAAAAAAGGCAAGGGAAAAAGAAAGAATAAAAATCCAGCAAGAAAGAATAAAAATCATTCTTGAATATGAACAAGAAAAGGCAAAAATCCAGGCAAAAATCCAGCAAGAAAAGGCAAAAATTAACGAAGAACTTGTAGAAATTAACGAAGAACTTGTAGAAAAGAGACGGCAGCTAAAGCTAGCACTTCGCGAAGCAGAGCTTGAAGAATTACAAACTGAGAGCGCTCTTCGAGAAAGTACAATAACAAAAATCTCGTCAAAGGAGGAGACAATACAATCTCGCTCCTGCAAAATTGAAAGGACGAGTGAAATTGCGGAATGCTTAATGATTCCGCACAAGCCGCTGCTAGATGTGCAGACGGCCCGAAGCGTCTCGGCGCCGCCCATATCTGTGTGCCGTGACGTAATGAAAAATATCTCGACAGCTGAGGAGTTGCCGCTGATGCCGCAACCTCAAGAAGGTAGCTGGTCGAGTGAAATTGCGGAATGCTTGAAGATTCCGCCCAAGCCGCTGCAAGAGGTGCAGACGGCCCGAAGCGTCCCGGCGCAGCACAAACCAGTGCGCCGCGACGACATAATGAATAAAATCTCGACAGCCGAGGAGTTGCCGCTGATGCCGCATCCTCGAGAAAGTGGCTGGTCGAGTGAAATTGCGGAAAGCTTGAAGATTCCGCCCATGCCTTTGTATGCTATACAGCCGGTTAAATGCATTCCGACGTCGCCTAAGTTAGCGCGTCACGTGAATATTATGAAAGAAATCTTGCCCGTGAAGGAGCCATCGCTGATGCCTCACGGTCACGAAACTGACTGGTCGAGCTACCCCATGAAAGGTGTAGATATTTCGCCCATGACAATGCAAGAATTGCAATTGCTCGTAAATGTTACGAAGCTGCACGAGATCGCGTACGATAAAAACGCATTCAATGAAATCTCGTTTGAAAATTCATTCGAAGAGTTATTAACAAAAAATAACTATCGAACAGCTGATGTCGGGTTCAATGCCCCCGACTACGCTCATGTCGTGTCACAGCTGAAAGGGCTCGCGCCCGAGTACAATACAATGCCACAGCCACAAGACAAGCCGCCCCCAGAAGGCGCCTGCTGCACTGGAATTGGCTCTGAAAATAAATTGCGGAAAATACGAAGACCCGGTACAGGATAATTGTACCACAACAAAGTGCACTGCACAGAAAAGGGAGATTAAAAAAATCTCGAGTTAAGATAAAATATAAACAGACCGCACAGCTGTGAGTTGAATAACCTTCGAATATAAACAATTGGGCCAAAGCCGGTGCGAGTCGCAGATGACAAACCTACATCTGTCATCGGTGACCCCCCGCGCACCCCGCTCCCTCGGGTCGAGTGCCCGACAGCAAGTATAAACAAAAGAGTCCCGAGCTCCCTGCAACCCGACGCCCGCTAGGCGCGCCCGGGCCACACCGCCCGGCCGCCTGAGCCGCGCTGTCTGCTCGCCACTCGAGGCCAGTCAGTACCTCGTCGCCCGGGCCTTGCCTTGCTGCCCCGCCGCCACTGCTGCCTTGCCCTAATGAGTCGAAATAACTCCAGTCTTAAAAAGAACAAAAAGAAGTAACCATTTTGAAACAAAAAGAACGAAAAGAACTTAAAGAACTCAATGAACTCAAGGAACAAATGAGTTCAGAGGCTGATTTTACGCGTGCCTCGCGCGGCCGTAAATAAAATAAAGGTCAGTCGTTAAATACGACAAAAAACCTATGCGCGTCGATGACATAGCGCAGCGGACCCGAGTAGGTCCTCATTGTTCTTCCCGCGTCCCGCGCCCTCGACTCGGGCGCGCGGCTTAAAATCTGAAATGCGTCACTCCAGTTAGTGCCGTCTTCGAGAATGGAACTGAAATAAGTGATTGACGATTGCACAAAACAAAATTTGTGCATTCAACAAGCATCCCGCTGGCGGGAGTGCACTGCGAGCTCCCTGCACCCTGCAGTGATGGGTGCACATCACGAGCCCGGCGCCCGCTGAACGCGCCCGGCTCCTGCCACACCGAAAGCGGCTCTGGGCCCCGCCCCGCCCAGATGCGCCGCCCTGAGATCCGCCGCCCAGGCCTTTCTGCCTGGTCGAGCCGTGCCCTGATTGCGCGCCTTGAAGGCGCCGCCCTGTGTGCGCCGCCCTTTGTGCGCCGCCCTGAGTGCGCCGCCTTGAAATCCGCTGCCCAGGCTTTTCTGCCTGGTCGAGCCGCACCGTGAGTGCGCGACCTGAATGCGCCGCCCCGGACCAGTAGTCCGGGCCATGCTGCCCTGGACATGCCGCTCCCAAGAGAGGGACGTCACATCCGCCAGAACGAGACAACCGAGAGCGTTCGATTGAATCGAACGCCGCTCCACAACAACGCGCCGTCCGATCGAACTCAGAACTTCCCAGAAGAAACTGAAGACATCCTGTGAAGTTCGGATAGTTAGATGATCGTGTTAGAACGTGTGTTACATCGCACATCGTGTTGGCGATTATTATTTTGGTAAAAAAGCTATTTTTTACGTGGTAGGGTATGTTACCAACCCGATGAGACAATAGATTATTTTAAGTTTGAATTTAATCTAGATGTTATTTACTATTGTTGAATAAAATGGCGCCCGCCAGACCGGCGCTGGTTTTTAAGTTTAAACTAGTTTAACGAGCCGACCAGGGTCCTATCCCTCTGTAATAATGAATTGTTGGGATACAGCTTCCTATAAAAATAAGATTTAGTTGACTTTTAGAATTACTTGTTACTAATTTATATTTGAAAGTAGGTATAGAAATCATTACTTCGCGAAGTTATTTCCTTTGATTTTAAACCTCGCGCTTGTTTAAATACTAGATTTCTTTGTGTAATCCGATAACCAGGAAACTAAAGTATATTTTACGATTGTGAGCACAGTTAATAAATAATTAGTTGATTGCCAAATTTTAATATGTTTTGAGTGCGTAATCTTCTAAAAATACTTTTCTTTGTTCTGAAACCGTATAAAGACCAGTGAGAGCCCCCAAAGGGCCAGTGTGTGTGTTCGACGAGTGTTCGAAGTGTCTTCTTGGGGTAACTATGCCCGAAGACAGCACTCCGGTGAGATGTAAATTGCGATCTTATCGTTAATATCCGGCGAGGTTATGAAAGGTTCATTCCCGCTGTGATGATCATAAGGACCTTACAAACCCTTATGAGTGGAAAAGCAACGCGCGTAGAAACCACGTCCGCGTGCGTGAAGATACGACCACGGTTTGGCGTATTCTGTGCTAATATCGCGTCAGGTGACGTAAATATCGTGGGAGGTTCCGCACACCTCACTGAATATACCGCCGCGAGTTCGGAAGTATATTGTGACGGATTGTCACGCAGTTTTAAATTACCGACCCATGTGTCGGCTCAAAAGTGAAGTAAAAGTGTTAAATGTAACATGTCTGGAAATCATATATTGTAATCAAGTTTATAATAAAGTTTAAATAAAAGATTACATGAACGAAGTCTTTGAATCACCTAATATACAGTCCACTGATAGCTTATGAACCTTGGCGAATTTGTAAGCTAAACATCGAAGAAACAGAACGTCTGCCAGTGTCTTGAGAACTATACCTGGTAGCGTCGTCAACACGGATTATAAATAAATATTTTAAATTTATACAAGGTGTAAATAGAATATTATAAAATAATCGGCGGTTGTTCATAATTTTTATTTAATATGAGAATAAAAACAGCTATGTTTACATAAAATGGAAAATATGTATTTTTTTGTAAATTATTACGAAAAAAATGCCGGAGACATAAAAGTCGGGTGTAATTGAAGTTTTCCTTTAAACCATAAATGTTTTTGACAAGTTAAAAAGAAAAACTTGTACTGTTGGAGATATTTGTATTTATATATTTCCTGTCTAATTTTATCTTCTAATAAATTTGAACGATATACTCATATAAAAGATAAAGTCTACCAGATAAGATAATACTGCGAATTGTACATTTTTTGATATACTATACTACAGTTTTTTTTAAAAATTATTTTAATGTTAAGTATACCTGAACGTGTGCTAGAATAAAACAACAATAAAAAACACAAAGCATCGTGAATAAAGGGATATCATCATTTGACTCTACAATTATCGTTGGCTTCAATAAATAATAAAATAATAATTTACAATGTATGAGGACGCAAAAAACATTTTAGTAAAGAATCAAGCCATGGTGAAAACTTATTTTGACTACTCTGGTCTTCTGTTGATAAGTCTTCCGAGTACAACTTGTTTCTCATTCGTATCGTATCAATATTTTGTTTCAGCTGATTGTTTGCTTTCAGGAGACTCAAGGACGAATGCAAATACAACGCTACAGTGTATTCATGCCTTTAATTACCTTTTACTTATCTTAAAACGTCTATTGTGAGCTTTCATTACAGTGAGCTTGAGCTTAAGGCTCTCAAACGGTGTTGCGCATAGCCCGGACTCTCAATTTATCAAAGTGCCATAAGAAGACAGTGATTTAAATACTATCGCGTTATTTTTGCACACCGATAGCAAATTTATAAAAAAAAGCAGTTGTAAGTAATATTAAATGATAGGTACTGAAAAAAATATTAATTTATAGACAAAAGCATTTGTAACTCTAAAATATATTACTGACACCATATTATCGGATAAGGAGTAAATATATTTTTAGTAAAACTACTTTTATAAAATAAACGTTTATTAAAATGAGCTAAGGTTTTAACTGTATTTTTATTACTTAATTATTTATATCTTTATATTATGAAATTAATATAATACGAATAATGTACAATTGTGAAACTGTGTCTTCACTAGAATGTATCGGCATATTTATACGGAATAATTTATACCTAGACAGTATAAACACGACCATGAAAAGTAGATAAGAGCCGTAAAGTCGTAATTGTCCCAGCAGTTTGTTAACACACCGTACATTATTTTTTTATAGACTTATTATCTGCAAGTTTTCTAATTCACGTTGTTTTGAAAACTTTATGGATCGTAAGAATCCGTAATGAACCAGAAAGGTATTAAATTATTTGTCAAGAAGCATTAAAAATTATTACTCTGTTTGAATTTTGGTACAGAGTGACATGAAAATATTTTTTTTACTTTTGTGTGTATTTTTACCGTATATTTTGTAATTTCTCTCTAGACTTTTTCGGACGTTTGTAGTACTTGAAGGTAGTACCAGTATCGGGACCGAAACGTTGATGAACAAGTATTTTAATTATTTTTATATTTATAGGAGACATTCGAAAAATACGTTATAGAATAGTGACAAGTTTATCAAATTCATCATATTATCAAGTTTATAAACTATTTTATTATTTTTAGTGTTACGTTTTCGCTAAAACTTTGCTTTCCCACAAAAATTTTATTGCATTGTTATTATATACAAAATTCAATTAAATTAATAAAATTATTAAAAAATAAATAATGAAAACTTTCAGAGCGTCACATTATTATCTCTAAATGACATTTTTTGAAAGATAAGTAAGTTTTTTTAATGTCGGCATTTTCAGGCTGTATTTTAAAATTTACAAAAAGAGACGAGAAGTAAAAGTATACTTGTAATCTGTCATAATACACACCCTTAAACCCGCCAGGATGACGAGCCTCCTCCGCGGGCTCTCGGGGGTGGATTTTCTACGTGGATTCTTCATCCCCTGCTAATTATGTTCAGTCACAGAAAGAATAAAGTCGGCATTACACTTTTTATGTTTTGTATAAATTATACGGAATTAAACTGATACTCGGGCGTCTCTAGGACAACGAGTCAGCTCAGGTGTCTCCAGCGGCGACGCAAGGGTGCAAAAATACATTTTATATATATAATATAAAAAATGTAAAAATTATTTTATCCCCTGCATTTTGTACACAAGCATTTTAAACCAAAACATTAAAATAAACAGACATCGGATTCGAATCCATACCTCTTGGGTATCGCAATACCTTAGCTTTAACGTAAATTTGATTACTAGACACAATATTGTAACGATTAAAATTTTCTGTACTGAATAAAAAAATGCGTAAAATCATGAAATGCCAATACGAATCGTCCTTAGTCATATTATTGATTTTTGTGAAAACCGTCTTACAGGAAGTACGATTTTGCCTATACAGGTTTTTTTTAATATGTATTTTATTAAATAGACTTCAAAAATAATAGTATCCAGATCGGATTTAAAATGCTTCACTCAGTACTTTGGGTTAAAAGTCACACAATATTTAATTGGCATAATAAATACGTTGTTTCACTTATAGGATATGATTGTTAAAAATTCTTGCCAAGTACCTAGTGATTCGTTGGTATAATTGGTAATACACCGGCCATGTAAGCTTGGGAATGTGAGTTCAAATCCCACACAAATCACGATGATATTTTTCTGAGAGTTTCTTTAATCATTTTTCAATATTTGAAAAAATGTACTTAATCATTATCAGTCTTTTTAGTCAATAAGACAACTTATAAGTGACTATAAAACTACTCGAAACTATTAAGAACTTATTCCTGAAATATCTAAAGATTGCTTCATTAACAGGACAGAAATACTGGAAACACAGAAAACAGAACACAAAGCGTTGTTTAGCAGTCAAAAAGTCAAATAATAGAAAGTAGTATAATTCCGAAAAACGTAGTATTTTAAAAATGGATGTTGGTTTTTATTATTGTCGATTTTATGTACGTTTCAGTTTATTTTATCGTTCGAGGGGTGTCTCCCTTGGAACCTAAGTGGTACCCTAGAAGAAGAAGAGGCGAATAACCAGGTATCAGGTTTCTCTTGCATTTCCACGACGTGTCATTCTCAAGGTATTGCTTTACGCGGAGACAAAGAGGCGTGCATTTGTTGAAAACTGTATATTATATCTGACTGAATTATATAGAATAAAAACTTTGATATAAATCTTCATTCGAAAACATTTGGGTATTATATGATTTGTTTGAAAAATGTTTTTTTTATATTTATATCATAATTTTTGTTATATAATCAAAGTAGTAAAGTGACGAATATTTCAGTCTTGTAATCAAGATGAAAGCTATCTTGATTAGTGAGCAAAATCGAACCCTTTCAGTTTCAACCCTTTGTTCCAAAAGCCCGGCTGCATCGCATGCATGTGTCTTAAAAGTTTGCCAACATTCGATGTCAATTGCACAAAGGTATAGAAATTTTAAAGGGATAAATTCTGTTGTGCTCTCAAAGGATTTAAAATTGAAACTGTGAGAAAAAAGAAAGGGAAACGGAAGGGTGTCAAATGTACTGCGCAGCCCAACAAAGGGCGCAAGAATATCTTTGTGAAGAAAAATGTTTCAGCTTCAAACGGAGGTGGGTTTAGCTTTTTCAGGATTCGAAAATGCTAAAAGGCTTTATGGCTGGATGAAAAGTTTTTGAAGATTAAAACAGGTTTAAAAACGAAATTTTGGCATGGCATACAATAACTTGCACAGTCACAGTATTATCTAAAAAAAGAAGAGACCAACGATCATTTGTAAATCACAAAATAATGTAGGTTTTAAAGTCAATACAGAATGGACAAATGAATTATTTTTTTTTACTTAAAACGGAAAATAAATATGGATATTTAAACAAAAATACATATTTAAGTACAAAACAATTTTTCAAATAAAAAAACGTTTCAAGACCTTCAAGGTTTCTTCAACGGAAACATTAATTACAGTATTGTTTATTCAATAACCGTCTTATTTACAATTTATTTAAAGCACTCCATTTCTAGGTTGGAATCGTCGATCCCAGAACCAGTACTTTAAAAAAGTATTTTTTTTAACTATCATATATAGATTATAATAAAAAATATTGTGAACATATCCGCAGCGCAGTGAACATATAAAAGTTCTTATCAACGCTATGTTCTACAAATAAAAGTAGTGCCTACCGCTTGTTTACTGCTAAGAAAAGGCCCCAAAAGGGCAGCTGACAGTAACAAGTAGATCCCTGTAGCCCAATAGGTCCCCCACGGAGGCTTCAGGACCTTCAGGACCTTCAGGACTCCGAGCGAGGCTTTATCTTACAAGAACTTCCTAAAGAAACCGATAGCCTTCCGAGCGACGTGCTCAGACATACGAAGTTTTTTTTTTTCATAGTGAATAAATTCGATCCTTGGCTGTTGTTAAATCTGAGAAAGACTGTGAAACTGTGAATAAAACCTTTATGCGAATTCAATTATTTTTTTTACGCAGAAGTAGTAAAAACATAATCTAATATATATGTAATATATTACATTTACAAGATAAAATATTTATATTGAATTGAACATCTTGCTAATCATTGTTCAATATAATACGTAGATATTTACTTCTTCTTTAGTCTGTGAACCGTTTTTTTAATCTTTTTATAAACGGCTACTGCAGACTTTTACTTTAAGAGAAAAAATATAAAAAGTAATGTTAATATTCAAGTATATTTGTATTTTAGCGGTGAGGTGTGTTTACCATTTGTTTAACAGGTATTCAGGATTGTGTATGGCAGGTTATTATATTATTTTATAAATTTAGAAATGTATGTCTTGGACATGAACGTAAATCATATCAACATTTAACAATATAAAGCTGAATATTTACTGAAGAGTTATTAGTTCTAGAATATTGGCTTTCTATTCTTATATGCATAAGATATAAAATAATTAAAAATTAAAAAAATCTCTCATTGAAATGAAATTTTTCGTGCTGCAGTAATTTTTTAAAAACACTATTTATATTAGAACTAAAAACACTTTTAAAGCGAGTCAATATTCAGTAATTTTCATCTTGATTCAGGCTTAGTAATTTAAAAATAATTCACATAAATTTGTGTTAGCGAATCTTCTCATCTGAATTTATTTACGTGAATTTATTCTCCTTCATTTAAATTGTGAAGATTGGATAATAAACAATTTTCACCGGAAGCTAGTCGAGAGTCAGCAGTGGATCTGCTCAAATATTCAGCTGGGAGGGGAGGCTGGGGTGGCAGGGGTGGTAAACAGGGCGGGGGTGGCATTCAGCATCTCCTCCAAAACAACATTTCACCATTAGGCTGCATTTACATATACAGGTAAACAAAATAAAGCCTTCCTGTGCTACTTTTGATTGTATTCACGCTAGAAAATAGCTTAAACACCTATAAAATATTGGCAAGCAATGAAATCAAAATCTAAGCAAGCAGTTTTAAGCATCGAATATTAAAAAAAAACATTGTACAGTAAAATCATACGAAAAATATATTATTTAATTTTAAATATTTTAACCCGCAAACAGCATTAATAAACTTTTACATTAGCAAACAGGATGTCACTGAAGTGAATTATTACAATTTCCGGCTTTAATTGGAGGATCGGGGGAATCGCTAGTGTCAATTATTTGTAAAATTTTATGTTGAAACTTTTTGTGAATATAATTTTACTCTGAAAATGCTAATATAATTATATCTGTTTAAACATTATTCATAATTTACCTTTTATATGGGCGAATGCGCAATCGTTCATGTTGTATTGCTCATTAATTGCCATAATGTAATTTTGGACAAATTGCATTTTAATACTGTGATTGAAGTAACAAAATTAAATTTAATCGGTTGCGGTTAAATTTTTTGATGTTTTGACTGTGTCTAAAAATATTTTACATGCAATAGTTATTTTCAGAAGTAATTTTTTTTTGATAATTATTTATTGCTATTTGGCCATGCATATTTGTAATATTTACACCATTGATTGTAAGTCGTAAGTCTGTGGTTGTTTTGACGGGTAAGTGATGTATATGTGCGTATGTCTATAAGGGTAGTTACGTCGATGGTGGAGGCTAACTACGGGCAGCTGGGGTGATTAGAACAGAGCAGATAATGATGCATTCCTGCGCCCCTCGGGAATGTGAAAGGGGATTGATTTATGCAGACATTTAATGAATTGAACGGCGGGAATGCGAATCATCCCACTCGGCTAATTTGACGCGAAGGCAAGTGGTCGTACATCATGTCGCACACAGGCTTTCACTGAACATCAACAAATCCGACCGTAGCTTACATAACCCTCTCCATAAAAAAATAATCTCATTGCTAGTAAAAAATAAAAAATATATAGTTGTCGTATCAATAAACAAGGATTTTGTCAGAACACTTGGTAACGTTTCAGATTTCGGTCTTATTTTTCTAAGGTCCTTGAATTCAAGCTTCGTAAACTAATGCATTTAAACATTTTTGTCAGGGATGAAATTTTCGAAATACTTTTTCAAACCCTTAAAGTATTACAATTTAATATAAACAATAAATGCTCTTTGCTCTTTAGCTATTTTTAGAATAAAAAAATAAATAATATGAACATGTAATTGAAGTTTTGATTTTTTAAAACAACAGAGAAGTTTTTCACAATGTCAGTGTAAACTCTAAAAATTATAGTGTATAGAAATTATAAAATTCAACTTACTAATCAATTCAATACTTCAATATGCTAATAAATTTTTATTAGTACTTAAATTATTTATACCATAATATGCGTAGGTCTATTCTAGACAATCCTTAGTGTAAGACTAGTTAATCTAGTCAAGCAAGGTTGGAGTAAAATTTTTATAATTTAACAGTGTGTTGGTTTTTGATTAACAAAATAAAGCATAAGAAAAATCCACGTAAAATGTATTCTTTTTGGGTCGCACTGCAGTGTAGTTCGTGGAGGGACGATAATTATGATATATGAGAAGCCGCCGTCACTGGCAGAGGTAAAAAACCACCATACACGTTGAAAATTAGTCTTATTAAATTATCTCTTGTTTCAAAAACAATACCTAGATTTATTTAATGACAATGTCAATAATATATTTAAATTTTTAAAGTAATATTTTATATAAAATTAAAACAGAAAATTTTGATAAAGTGTTAAAGAATTATTATCAAACTATTAATAGCCATTAAATTATTTAAATGGCATTTAATGTATGCACACTACACGTGTTAGGGGTGGCAACATCTGAAATCACCGACCACCCTATGGTCCGGCATGTCGTGGACACTCCCTTACCGATGTTACAAACCGCAGACACCCACCCTGTAGCGCCGACAATCCGCCAATGGGAGGTTCATAAATTATGGTGAATGCCATTGTATGTACTTCAGAATTTAAAAAAATGCGTACTTTCAAAAATCGCAGCGATTAATTATTATTTTAATTTTATTTTAAAAAGTGCGGCTGAAATGACTACGTGTTATTGACGAAACATACATTGATCATGATCGTGATTATATACAAAAAAAGTATCCAGCATTTTTCAATGAATATTATGTATTTATTTTTAAATAAATAAATAATCAATAATTGAACAGAATAGCGACCAGGGAACATATGTTTTTTGATTAGTTACCCGAGCCTACACTCCTTGAAGATTGGAATAAGATACCCCCTAATCGGAAGTGAAGAAACTGTGCGGGGTCCTTGAAATTTTTCGCATATATGGGATTGTAAAATATGGCAGTGCTTGCAACTCTAAGGTGTACGATTTGTACCATGATATCAGCATAGAAAATCAATAGAAATTTGTTTATTATGGTAGCTGGTATGAGGGCGGCAGATATATTTATAAATAATATAGATACACGAGCCTATCATGATTCGGGGACCAGCTCTGCATGTCTTGCATTCCCTTCTGGGACCTCAGGCATGTTGCTGACGACTGTGGTTGGACCAGATACCGAGAGAATGCCAACCCCGCAACCAGCGCCCACCCCCATGCACCCCCATGCACCCCCATGCACCCCCATGAACCCCCATGCACCCCCGCACTACTTGACATTAACTTATGTGGCTAATTCTGCTACCCGACAGTAGATGGCGTTGGTCGTAAATATTTGCGGTTTGAAACTTGGCTAAAATATTAGATAATTCTCTATCAATAAAAAATAATACATTTATATCCAACACTCAAATTTGATGCACAAGGCGCGTACAAATAATGATCCCAGATGTGATCTGAATGTATTGTATTTAATATTTATAAATCAATATATTCATAGATCTGATCTAAAAACACTCATTTACCATTCAATAAATGCGCAATAAAAAAAAAAGTTTAAGGCATCTCTTCAGGACAGTAAGCCTTTAGAGTCTGATCCCAAGATCAAAAATAGAAAATATACTCTTCTATAATATATATATCTTTTGAATTAAAAAAAATTCAATAAATGCGTACTTACAAAGTTTTGTCCTAAAAATAAATTAGCACACAGCGTTGAGTACTGCGAAAATTAAAATTAACCGCGCCATTTTTGGCAGATAAATTTCAAATCAACCCTTAACAGTAACAATAAATTATTCATCGTATATGAAAAGGGTTGTTTATATTCGAATACGTACAATCTAAAAGATTCCTTGTGTTTATAATTACGAGGGATTAATAAAATGAATCATGTTTTTTTCAGGATCCTTGCCATATTGCTTCGCAGCCCGTACTCCTGACAAGGGTACGGAAGGACTTTGGTCTGACCAGGAATCATACCGTCCACCCCCAGTGGGTGGGTCCCAACATTATGACCTCTGCCATTGTACAAGGTCCCAAACAAAGGGTGGAATATTTAATTCCCTCCGACGTATTTCACATAACGTCCGAAATGTGGTCACTGTCGTATCCTTGGTGACAATTTTACTGAAATAATAACGATTGTACAAAAGACTTATTTTTGTGTTTTATGACATAATGAATTATATTAAGACATTACGCTGAATTTAATATTTTAAGGATGTTAATAAATTAACATTATTTTAAATTCGTGGTGGTAAAATATAGTTTTACAAACGGAAGACGTCCAAAAATCAGGGCAAGCACTTGTGCTTACTGAAAATAAATGAGCCTTACGAACATGCATATGATAAAAAAATGTCCCCATGCAAATGTTGCATTTAATTTAAGTATTTATTTTTATATTTAAAACAAAAGATGCAGGAAAGTATATAGTCATTAATAAAAAAATAAAAAAATCTATTCACTCTTAAAACGATGAAAAAAATAATTAATTAGGATGGAGTGTGAAAAGGTAATTCAAGGATTTGAATCATTTGCGTGGGGTAAGGGAAAACCCGTGTAGGTGAAAAATGCAGATTTATTATACAATATAATAAGAGTGTTATAATTTAATAGGCCGTAAATAAATGCAAAGCATGAAATGGCCATCCCGGCGTCCCCGTGGGCCAGTGTAAATAACACGAAACAAGAGTAAAACATGTATAAATATTCCGCTATACGGCAATAAATAGTCTAAACGGCCGCTAAGCAAACAACGGCGCCCTTGTTGACAATGGGCCGCGTCCGAGCGCCCGAAACGCCCGATATCATCTGAATGTGCAGAATCTAATTGTTAAGGATGCGAAGATGGGAAATCCATTTACACTTTTAATTCCTGGCCAAATGTGAATAAGCAGGGTGGCCATGGAGGGCTTAAAAAAATTTGGCTTATTTATGGTTTCAGTCCTCCGATGTTTCGATTCAAGAGGCAAGCCTAAAAGTTGATATTTCTCATAGTCGTAGGTTTTGGAAGCCGTTGCTTAGTTGATTGTATTTCTCTAAAGATGGTCTAACACTCTTCTATTAAAGAAACACAAAAACACGCTTTTCGTACCCCTTTGGATTGCAATGTGTCCATTCTTGTGCCATCGAGCCATGGTCACCCCACGCGGGTACACAAAGGGAGCACTAAGCGCACGCAGACAGACAGACGCACAAACAAACAATACACATTAAAACATGGGAATAATGGCGGCAAAATTAATCCGCTGCTCTTTTTCTCTCCCTTCGACTCGTCGTAAATTATCCGGCAACATGAAATAATGCCGAAAATAATTCGGGGTGGGAGAGACCAGCAACCCTTGGCTTGGGGGTAGCACCAGTGCCAGGAGGCTGCATGTGTAGGAATGATTGCACATACGTAATGAAAAGGCGTGTTAATGCTAATTGGATATCAGTTTGTTGCATCACAGGTTAATAAATTATTTTCAACATGAAGCAATTATATTTATTATTTTAAGAAAAACGGCTGTTGAATAAGTAACACCTTATTTATTCAATTCTGTGTAATTTACAAATGTGTGTAATTTGTACGAGAAAAATCATCATGTTAATTTAAACCATAGGTACCCAAACTATTTTGTCCCGTCGACCCCTTGTCGAGTTTTCTGTTTTTCGTAGACCCCTGCCTTGCTAATATAGAATTTTTACAAATTCATTAACTTCAAACATATTTTTGACATCTGACTTTCATGGGGTTTTACTGTACAGTGGATTTAAAAATAAAAATGTTTAAATACATGTAAAGTTAATTATACCTTTAAAATAAATTAAAAATACACAATATACAAATATAGTAACATTCACTAAAAAAAATCAATACTTTTAATGGGAGGGATGGGTCTGATGCTTTGACAGAATTTTTTTAATATTTGGCCTTAAATCTCCTCGCACAGTGATTTCCAATCTATTTTTTTATAAGAAGATTGACAACCGCACTGAAACCCTTTTCCATGTGGTATGAAGATGGAAAATCTACCAAAAACCTTCTTGCGATAGTCTATAATGCAGGATTAACAGCATTATTATGTAAGTACATATGTACAATCTGTGTTAAGTACATTATTACATTTACGGAATGCCTAAATTTTGGTGATGACCTGCTTAAATGGGATCTACTCTTGTAGACCCCCATTTACAGGTCGTGGACCCCAATTTAATTTTTCGCTATCATCGACCCCTGGAGGTTGATATTGACCACTTTGGGAACCAGTGACTTAAACTCACATGAACATAAAAAACCAAATTGATATTATTTATTAATTATGTATATGAACACATTTAGGCCGTTCATATACGTAATAAACTGAAAAATTTTAAGCAATTAAAAAAAAAAAAAATGATAAATTGACGTGTTTTTTGTATGAAAAAAACGAGTGTGGATGCTGCTTTGTGGACGTGGGGGATGAAGGGGTGTGGGGTTGTGGGGGTGTGAGAGACACCGCCATGTCCCACACGTACATAGTTCCAAAGCTGTGACCGGAAACCCCGGCAAATTACTGCCGGAACTTACCGGCCAACCTTTCAACTTTCCGGTTTATTCCGGAGGCTCGTGAGTCTATAGGATCTGACGCTATTACAGATAATCTCTACTCGAATTATACCTCAGGCGGTTGTAATTATGACGGAAACTTATTTTTTCTGCAAAAACACTATGCAGTAATACCCCGCTTTACGCGAGGGATACGATCCGGAAAACATCGCGTTAAGTGAAATTCGCGTATATTGGGGTTTACGATGAAACATACATACATAGTCAAAACTTAATACAAAAAATACGAATCATTTGAATCAATCACTTTTATTCTAAGAACACTTTATGCAGTATTACATGTTATTTTTACTGAAAAATACACGTTCATAACACCCAACGCTGTTTTTAATTGTTAAGAGAAGTCAATGACTACATTATGTTCATACACATTCTTAAAATAAGAAATTCGCGTAGTGCGAGGCATTTTAACGCGTAATGTGAAATTCGCGTTACAGTGAAACGGGGTCGCGTAAAGCGGGGTATTACTGTATAACTATTTTTTTAGAAACATATCTTACAAAATTGTTTTAAATCAATGTCGTATTTAAGGTAAACAATAAATTTTTTTTTTTTATATAGAACAATGTTAAAATAGGGAGTGTATTCATTTTATACAAACTTAATATCGTTGTTATAAATTTATACGTTACTTGCTGTATCCTAAATTGACTAGCTTTAGTCTTATTTAATCTTAATATTATTTCATGATGTACAGATGCCTATTAACGTTCTTAGATGTTGTATTTAAAAAAATGCACTGTGAACGACAGTACCGCTCTTTAGTAGCAATATCGACATATTTTTGAAAAAAAATGGCCTCAAACTACAAACGATTTGGGAATAAGCTTAACAGCTTTAATATTTCAGTTTCAGTCAATATGGGTCATAATAAGCATTTGAGTGCTCTCAGGTGTTTGTAGGATTATTGAGACCGTAAAATCGGAAACCTAGCATGCATCTGATGAACAAAAACTCTTTTTTTTTTACTACCTGCTAGTTCACTAATCTTTCTTATAAAACTACCCAGCCGTTCTCGATTAAGCCCGGCTTTTTATAGCCGCAATCTGCGGATATTTACTAAATTCCTCCGGGCGCGCGTCCCGGCAATACGGACAGGGCGATTTCATATTTACAGCTTCCAGACGTTTTCGTATTAAATTCTTATGAAAGTGCACAGGTACCGCGGCTCGGCTGACGGACGGCCGGTGTTGCCAGTGCATCGTAAAAACTTTTCCCCCACCCCCGACTCGGGGAACTTCGCGGGGTTTATCGCCGGCGCTGCAGACTCTCGCTCGCCGGACTGAATTTTATGCCGTGAGTATGGCAACACTGGATCTATACCTACCTACGAACGTACTATGTTGTCAATATTACGTATACTCTTTAATAAACTTTGTTAACACGTTGACTGCCGTGTCGGCCACCGGTGGCCGACACGGAGGTATTACAATTGGGCCGCGTCGGCCACCGGTGGCCGACACGACATACCTGTAAATTTTTTTGAATTTTTTTTTTTTTTGGTTTCGCCAGCCTTTCACGTTGGCATTATCGAACAGAGTCAAACAAGTCGAAACCGGTCACTAATAAAAACGAAAATGTGGAAAATCACTCGAGTATTTTGTTCAAAAATATTAAAATGGAATTCCACCAAGTGCTCTCTGTCAAAAATATTGAATTTCTTATACATGTATATACCAAATAAATGACCTCAAAAATATCTCAAAACAAATTAAATAATTGTATTTGGGCCCATTATATTAAATTAAACCTAAAGAAGAAATCGTTATATTATATAATCTTATAATTTCTTATAGTGCTTATATAGTAATAAAAAATTGCAAAATATAAACGTTTTTTATAAAAATATTTCAAAAGGACTCTCACAAAAGACCGCATCGATTAAGTTGCATTTCAATGAAACAAGGTACGAGTATTTATTTTAAAAAAATGTATGTATGTAACCGTAAAACAAATTTTCAAAAAGTATTAGAAAATAAATGACTCGACGACACGGATTATATTTACGAGGGCAGTTTATTCAGGATGAGTCTTTTCGTACTACTGCAATCTACCCTTCCAGTTTTCATCAGCTGTGAAGGTAGCTGAAACTCCAGTTAAAACAGAAACCTCTCAGAATAAGTCAATTTCACTGCACTGTTTCACTCTCTTAGTACTGAATGAGAAGTTTTTAGAAAAGAGGTAGTTTGATGATTTTTTTAAATTTAAAATATATATAACTTATATTTGTGATAATAAGAATAAGCGATACAAACATAAGCTTAAAATTAGAGGTATTTTTTTTGTTTTATACTCAATTATATACATATAAATACAGCTGAATGGTTTGAGAGATAACTGAGAAATGATCTTTCACCATAACATACATTTATGGACCCATAAAAGTCAGCCCCGATTAATTCCCACCGCGTTACATGAAAACCGCACTATAAGAAACTAGAAGTAAGTTAAATATATATCAAGTTATTATTTTTATTTTATACAAGACTATTTTTAATTAATTCTATGGTTTCTTCCTAAACCAATTTTTCGAAATCGTGTTATAAGAGTACCGCGTTATAAGAGAGTTAACTGAATGTGTATTAAGAATGAAGGCTCTTGTTATATGTTAAACCATTTATTTATACCTAGAAAAATATAAAATTATAAACAGAAAAGCATGTTTTTCGTAGTTAAAGTTTAACAATGCGTTGTAAAAAAATACAGGTAACAATGTACTAGAATATGAGTTGTGAACAAATATGAATTGTGTCAATATTTCATCGCCAAGGCATAAATCCAATTATACAGTGTGTTCCCACTTAGTGGTGCAGTGAACTGAACAAATTGAATTCATAAATCTGTAAATAATAAGGGAGGGGGAGGGAAGTGAGTGAAAGTTTGGCACTGTGCCAGCTGAAATACGTATGCAATGGGCTTGAAGCTGATGCCAACACTTATAGATATTTATGGCAGAATTTGTACGCGGTATGGAAGAAAACACACGGAACAAGATGGAAATGAGAACATTAGCTTTGGAATACAGAGTTGTGTATGCAAAGCATATGCCGCATGCTCTATCATGTAAACAATAATACAAAATCATAAAGCAAGTTTTCTTTCTAAATGTACACTGTAGAATTAATCATTAAAAATTATTAACCACAAGTTATGTTGAGGACTATACATGTCCTGAAAAACATTTACTTATGCCTTTTTATTGCATTTTTGTTAAAAACGTTTTAAGTTTAAAAGAATATTAAGAATAAACAAATACATAGTATAAAATGCGTATTTACATACGTTTATTGATTTATGGTTCAATAAGTTTGAGGCTACAATACAATACGAAAACATGGCACAATTTTAAACGTTTGTTTGAGTTATGAATGATTGACGTTCAAATATAAAATTAATAGTTTTCTTACATTTGAGACTTTTTCACAAAAGCGCAAGAAAAATATATATTAATTTTCTTTTCAACAAAAAGCAAGTGAGTTGAAGTTTTTCTCTCCATAGTTTAGAATTCTAGACGCGAAAAAAAACTTTTGAAAAAATTCAAACCTTATAAACGATCAAAACTAAACTCGAAAATCCGCACTCGCTCACCTTTGAGATTCAAATCTTTGACACCGAAGAAAAACTCAGTTCGGGTTCGTCTTTTTTCCTTATTCTGAAAATCCCTCTCAATTTTCCTTCACTTTAAGGGTGAAGTTAAAAGGCGAAAGGGCGAATCGTCTGAAATTGCATTTAAGGGTAGTTTTCACGGCTTGTAACCCCGCCCCCAGGGTCAGCGCCTTTGATATCTTCATATATGGATGATCGGGAATGTAGTTTTTTTACATGTCGGACGTGTTTTTTTTAACCCCTTGTTAAGTTTGGGGTGCGTGGAATCGTGATTGGAAATTCCACTGGGAAAATCGAATCAATGTTTAAAAAAATTGCGTTTAAACTTTCCAAATTGTTGTTTCCAAATTAAGATAAAATAAACGAAGTTTGTAACCACTATATTTAAAAAAAATAATAGATTTAAAATGAGCAGGGTAGAGGTAAAAAATAATGCTTACTGCTTGACTAATAGGCAGCTTAAATAAAATTGTTAGTTAAGGGCATTTGATAACGTTTTACTCTAGGTTGTCTTACGTTAGGTTGTGGGGTTTACAAGGTGTGGCTTAGGTGGTAGCGTACACGGGTTTCTCTATTTTCGTTATTGAGCTTGTGTACGAAAAAAAATTGTGTATAAATTGAAGAAGTATTATTTCTATTAATATTCACTGTATTTTCGGACATTATGAATGCCTTACGAGAAACAATAATAAACATGTGCCCTCGGGCGACATCCACCGCAATCAAAACTGAACAAACTACACTAACATTAATTATTTAAATGCGACGGTTTGCGCCCCAACTAATCAAAACTTACTTAATCCGGGACACGAACCGTTTCATTAAAAAATTACATTATTACAATGATTGAATTGTGAATAATTAACTTCGGTGCGAGGAGCGTCTCTGGAGATCGAGCTCATATGAATCCGCCTTGTAATGTGTTTTGTTCTCAACATTTCACATTAAGGCCGGAATGAAATTAAGGTATTTGATTCACGCACGGCACTGGATTAAATTTATGTAACCCCTGGACTCTCTGTTACATGATTATGTATGAAGAAAAAAATATTCGCATGCTCTGATGGCAGGATTTATATGTCAGGAAGGCAATCGAAAGTTTTAAACACCCTGAAAATATCAACAGCGATGATGACATCAAGTCTTCAGAAATGAATTGCTATGGTTTCTTAGATGTTGGACTGCTTGAGATTTTCAGTCCTTTTCAGGGACTTCCTTTTTATAGTTTCCAGGGAAAACCCTGAAAGTGGTGCCTGCATTGGGATCACTACTTTGAAAAACTTCAAACTTCTATGATATCAAATCAACTTTCGATTACGTGAAGTATTTCTGTCTTGTTATGTTGATCGAGTGATTTACTGACTCTATAGCGTTTCATGGAGCGATTGATTAACGGAATTTTGTTGTGCCTGTATAATGTCATTAGGTTGTAAACAGGAATACTTACGAAGCTAAAAGAATCGCTTCAGACAAATACAATAAATTAAAGCCCTATTACACGTAAGCTGTCTCGGCTGTGGGGGCGGACTGGGCGTAAAAGTGAAATTAAAAACGTATCTAGTAATAACTATTTTTTTAATTATAAATGTTCAGAAGACTGCGATGTTAAGACTATACATAAAACTGTGTTTAATAGAAGTTTTACAGGTATAAAATTAAAAAAAATTACAAAATAATAACGTGTACACCGAAGCGACGAAGAGAGTGAAATAAATTGCTTTCGGAGCATTCGTTTATGATTCCTTATTGCTCGGGATTATTTTCACAAGCGATCTTGTCTCGAGTGCGTCTTCCTGAAAAACTGAAAAGCGTTTGGTCGCCTAAGAAGTCACCCCCACGAGAGACACTGAAATTTTCATAAAAATCTTGTTGCTACTCTCGAGACGCCCTCCACGCGAGCGAGGCTCTTGTAAGGGACAAGTATTAATGCACTGACCACACTTTCGTTATTATACAGTACAATTTTTGTACACCTAAAACATATATTTACATAAAATCGACGACACATCAATAATTTGTTATTTAATTTTAATTTCAACCAACTAGAACAAAAATAAATCAGAGCAGCATTTTTCAGAACAAAAATATAATATGTTAAGAAGCTCAATTGTACACTCAAAATAAATAATTTTATAATTTAAAATATAGCAACTCATTTTCTATTGATTGATAATTTCAGATTTAATTTAAATAATCTGCCTAGGAAACTAAAAAATATAATAAATATATACATTTTGTATTTCTGAAAATGTTGTCACCTCACGCACATGGAACGTTTACAAAGCTGAAAAAATAACATTGTACGTCATTTGACTTTGATGGTGTTTTAATAGGTTTTGTACGGCATTTAGTAATACGCTATTTGTGATATGTGCAGTGGTTGAAATTTAAATGAATACGAATGATATTGTGTACAGATTTTTTCAGGCTCACAAAACTTATTGTGAAGCACGTTGTCGTGGACAGGTCGTCTCTATTTTATATCTGAGTCCGGTCCTGTGGCACACGCGCCAGGTGTGGGCGACTTGGTCGTATCAGGTTGCAGGCAGGTAATGTAAGGTAAAATAAGAAGCCCTGGGGGTGTCAACGTTCACACGAGCCCGGGGGATTACAACCGCCCCTGCGTTCTACAGCTGATTGCTAACAAGTCAGGACGGCAAAAATAACGACGCTGGAAAGTGGTAATTATTTAATGTGTACATAACATACAATGCCCTGATAACTTTGGCAGCAGGTGTTATTGGATTTACTCTGTACTTGCTTATTGAGGCTTCCCATACTTGGGCCATTATCATTGACTCCGAATGGGGTCCTTGGGATACTGAAAAATCGACAGCAGAACACACAAGAACAAAGTAAACCTAAAATATGTCTATTTTTTGATTAACGTGAATCAGATGCGTATTGGTTCATATGTAGGAGTATGATTGTTAAAAATTCTCGATAAACGGAAGTGATTCGTTAGTACAAGGGTTAGTACACCGGTCATGTAAACCAGGGGATGTGGGTTCAAATCCCACACAAATCACGATGATATTTTTCTGAGAGTTTCTTTAAATCATCTTCTATGTATGGTATGAACTAATGTGCCTAATCATATTAGCAATAAACGTAAAATATCATTTATTTATAAAATAAGCTTAATTTAACAGGTAGCTAGTTTTAAATTCAAATTGTAAGAAATCCTTGAAAAGTGACACAACCCCCTAACGAATGAAAAAAATTAACGGTAATTAGAAAAAAAAAAAAAAACGTTCATTAAAAGCTCCACAAAAGCTGTGTTTGCTTATCAATCGAAAATAAAAAAAAGCTGTTTGTTTTGATAATTGCGGCCAGGAATTAGCAGGTTTGCCTAATTGGGAAAGAGCTCGCGGTTTGAAAAACATCCGTTGGGGTGAGGGGTGGTGCGGGGGAGAAGGGTGGGGGTAGAAGGGTGGAAGGGTGGGGGTGAGTTACCTGACCGCGCGCGGCTCTGATTGGAGGACGCCAGTCACGTGGTGTCATTATGTCATTAGCGAGTGCTTATAACGGCCGCGTTGTTTTGATTGTTTCGGGTGCCGGCGACGAGTTGGCGTAACATCAAAATTAAATAAGACAAGTCTTAAATATTTAACTAAAAATTAAGCTTACAAGCGTTTTGTTGGTTCTGTATGTGATTTATCAAATTTCAACAAGAATCCGCCTGCAGTTTTGATTTTAACAATATTGTACTGTACAAATTTGAAAATAATTTGGCCGAAAAACTGACTTACTGAAACTTACACAAAGCCTGAAAAAAGCTTCAATTGGCTTAAATTGCATTGAACTGTTATTGTACCAAAGAAATGATAAGGGAGGTTAATAAAACATATTAGCCGTAATAATAATAGGCAATAAAACTTAACCCAGTATCAAGGTTGATAGGGTCATTATTTTAGCAATCGATTACTGTGCAAACCATTTCATAAAAATTATTAGGAATCAAATATATTATTGTCTGTTGAATATTATTTGTTTTGGCGTCCTGAAAGTAGGCTTTTTACTATTTTTTTTAATCGGTTTTGTGACGCGTCTCCTCCGCCGGAAGTCTCGCAGGCTTTGTGAGAGCTCGGCCAGTTCCGCGGGATTGTTTGCGTGCGGGAATTATTAATCAAATACGGAGCGGCAATTAAACGCCGAATGAATGAAACGCGGAACGCTCACTGCCAAATGGGGGGGGGGGGGGGCGAATCCACTTTTAATTAGAGTGCATTTGGCGGCACTGAAGACTGAAAAAATCCCCTTTCTTAGTGAGAGCCTGAAAGCTAACAGCCGGCAAATTGACCGGATCTCATTATAAACCAATTTGATTTCAGCTTGATAGCAACTCATAGTAAAAGTAAAAAAAATTCGTTTATAATATGATTTTTATATTCTGTGAGCGATCTGTTTTTATTTATCAGTCTGTATTTGCAGATCTATTCTATGGTCTTGAAAATATATTTGGACTTTGATATAATTACGTATTTCAGGTTTTCGTTTTCATTTTCAGACAAAGCCTTCCACAATAAATGCACACTAACCTTGAACCTGTGCAAACACAATACAGTTGAAATAAAAACTGAAACGATCTCAATCAACAAGCCACCCTCGTCTGCACCCCTCGCCGGGGGTGCATAGACACGAGCCTGCCCGTCCGCGATAACAGTGCCTATCGACTGCTGGATCGGGGCCCGCATACTCGACATGTCGCCTGTCCGTTTGACATGTCGCATTAAATCTCAATGATGCCGGAATCAGCTGACACGACCGTATTGTGACGTCACTGATGACGTACATATATTTGCCTGTAGCTGTTGATTAAGGCACGTTCAATTATGCAGTGCAGCCTTATAATACAAGATTGCCCCTCGGGTATTGAAATGCTTACTTAAAATCTTAGTCTAATGATGGGCATAATCAATATATTATATCGTATTTAACGAATCAATTAATGAAAAATTAAACACTTCACTGAATGTCTGAATAAAAAAACGTTTTATAAAATTAGTATTTTAGTATACTAAAAGATAGGAATGTTCCTTAGTCTTGAGAAACAAACAGTTGTTACAAAAAATACTAATTTGTATAAAAGTAAATTTTCATCCCAAAAATTGTTTTTAGAAATGATTCTCAGAAATATTATCAAAAGATGAAAAATAAGTATTAAAAAGAATTATTTAAGTAATGTTAATAAAAAAACGACTTGGTCTCCGAAAGCGCTTTGATAAAAAAATCATTTGAAAATAAAATTTACAAACAAGGTTGTTTTCATTAGTAAGGGAACTATTAATTTGTATTTTTTTTAAACACTACTAAAGAAGGCTTCAAAATTAACAAGCCTTAAGCAATTAAGCAGTATTCAACATTGTTCTAATGAGGGTACTTACTATTATGGCTGGTCTCAACGAAAATTCTTTTCATAGAAAACTTATTTAAAAGTTTTTATTTCCCTTGTTTTTATTATTGTACAATTAAGGGTGATTTTAATTGTTCGCAAATATAATATGGCCAATCTGAATATATTTTCAATAATTTAAACAGATAGTAGTAGGAAATAAATCAAAAGCTAGCGTTTTCGCCTATCGAGGGCATTATCGGACTTAAAACCAAAAAACATTCAAATTTAAAACATATATAATTTTTTTAGTAATTTAGTAAGGCTTGTTTGTTGTTTACATGAAATATTACAAATCAAGCCAATCTTTCGCGGGTTGCTATACATATTTAAAGAAGTTTTAAAACTTTTAAAAGTGGTAATGATATAAAAACGCTAAATTATCTTACATATAAAAAAGTAGTGGATCCGATAATCTTTTTAATAACTTTGAAATTTAAACTAAATCGACTAGTAGACATTTATAAAATTAGAAATGAAGTAATATTTTAAGTCTCAGTAATAAATACTAATTTGTGAAAGCCGATCACGATTGAGATGACCTTCAGCCATCAGGGCAAGGTCATTTCTTGAATTTATCATGACCTACTGACCTCTGGGCGTAATAGCCTATAACCTTACATAATTGTTAAACCGAGGAACGAATTTATGAAAATTCTCTCAAGGAAAATTGTGTAACTCAATTTCAAAGGGTTCCTTATCCAAGACGATTTCCATAACCAGCATTATAACTTTTAAGTCCCAATTATTTGTATATTTAAAAAAAAAATGTTTTTTGATACAAATTTTGTATCAAAATTGGAAAGTATGGAAGAATTTTAAATATAAAATTTGTGGTTTGTAAATATATATATATATATAAATAAATTATTTGTTATTCTGATAATATTTCAAACAAAATTAGCATTTATATTGGTTAGTGTTCTGGGGAAGCGCTGCGTACAGTTGATGAGAATCCTCGTCGTGTTTTGTTAGAAAACTTATAATGTAGTCTCGCAATCATCAGGTCAAATCGGATGATCTGGTGAAAATGGGATTGTCATGAATTTTTAATAGAATTGTCGGTTATTATGGGATTATTGTATTCTCACCTGGCTGTTCCAGCACACCATGTTTACAACATAAGAGAATACCGAATTTACAGAAACTGTTTCGAAATCGAAATGAAATAGTTTATCGGACTTTTAGTACTTGAATATTATTTTTTTGAAACGAAGGATGACTTTTTTTATTGGTTCAAATCTTAACTGAAATATTTTCAACAAATTCTATATAAAATTAACCCGATGTGAATGCAATAGATTCTGAACAAATTATACGTGGTACAGTCGCAATGTCTTCCTTTTTTGTTTATGGGAATAGCCTACATAATGTTTATTAAGTTAACAAGGGGCGCGAGTAATACATGTGCACACAGTTAGAAGTGTTCCAGCATTATACAAATGTACTCCATCTGTCTCTCCCATTAGCGCGGGAGGTATCGTGTACCTGGCCGTGTACCTAATTACAAATTACCTTGACTCCAGGCAATGGGGCCCGACTAATCACAGGTAATACAAGATTTTACAAATGATCTGTTACCGCACTGGAGACAACGACTGGTGTGACATTTCAATTGCAATTCAAATTATTTTGATTTAACAAGTAGTAAAAAGGTGATTTACTTAAAACTGGTTATTTTAAACTTAAGACTGCGATATTTATGAGCTTATACAAGGGCGGTCCGATAAGTACTTAGTCTACAAAAGAAAAACGAAGATTTTGGAAAAGTGGCGATTTATTTCTCAAAATAGTCTCCTTTTAGATCGATACACTTGACTCAGCGTTGCTCCAACTTCTTTAACCCATCTGAAAAATACGTTTTCTTCAGGTCTGCAAAGTAGGCCTCCGTGGTGGCGATGACCTCCTCATTGACTTAAATTTCTGCCCGGCGAGTAACTGGAGACTGGAGTGAAGTTTCGAAACAAAAAAATCTCACGGTGTCAAATCAAGTATTTTAGTATACTCAACAATATAATACACGAACATAGGTTCATAGTAATCTTGCAACAATTTAGCCCAATAATTTTTTTACGACAAGAGGTTTTTGAAACATTAATTGTGGCTGAGGCCAGCGCGTGTTCACAGGAGTCTGCTCCAGGAGTGAACTGCGCTCCTGCCGGAGAGACAGACAAATCGTTGCTCCTGCACCAAGACAAATGGAGGCCCTAATGTGTACGTGGAGCAGGATTAATGGAGGCACACCTGGCTGCGGTGCCGGGGAGGTGTTTGCATGAAGGTCTGGGCTAACGAGGTCAGGAACTCTACCCTTCAGCAAGCCCCAACGAAAAAAAAACCTGAACATCAAAGACACACCAGTGATGAGTATTTTTACAAAAAAAAAAAAACTGAATTGCTAAAAATAGTGACTGTATAGAATCTCATATAAGTCAGGAATATTAAACTCATTGGTCCATAATCCATAAAATCAATAAAAATCCACTCTAGGTCCCATAATTGAGTTTTTTTGATCATTTTCTAGTCTGTTCTGCGAAAAATCGACTGCACCAATCAAAAATATTTAAATGCAAAAAGTTTGATACATTTTTTTTTCCGAACACAATATATTTTTATTTCTTATAAATTTACTATTAATATGATAAATATGGAATTTGGAGATTCGTCCGGTACATTTTCCAAGAATCCTATACATTTAAAAGTCTTTTTTTCAATTGGAATTGAAAGATTAAATATAAAGCATGTGCGTCTTATTAATTTAAAAATTAAAAAAAAAAAATCTTTAACAAACTTTGGTTTTGAAAAGTCGTCATTTTATCAAATTTTTCAACATCTTCAAGATTTTATTTTACCGTGAAAATGGACGTAAATTAAATAATAAAAATAGATAAATATAATTTATAGTTTTTTTAATACTCTTTAAAAAAAATTACTTTCGATATAGAAAAATAAAGTGACAATTAAATTAATTAAATGACACGATTTCGCCAGGTAATGTATTGGACACCAGAGGCTGCGAGCAACTGCCTTAAAATTACTTCTGAAAACCATTGCCTCTCTAACACTTTGTCATTTGCTTATTTATAAATAGTTTATGAACTTTGCATATGCGTCAATAATACAAAGATGGATCAAAAAGTTTCACATTGTTAAAATAATTTAAAAAATATGCATACGACTTCGCAAGGCTGAAATATTATCTTCCAAAATCACTTTCTCTAGGGTGTAATAGTTATTCATTACCTCAGATAGACTTTATTGAAGGCTCAAGAGCGGAATCGTCGTAACCTGAGAGGGTGGATAAAGGTTTTCCGGAGAGGCCAGTACGTCAGGCGATACACAGTACAGCCTCCCGGCCGAGGGTGAGTACCGATGGCAAGGGGGATGCTTATAAATCCCATGAAATTGAAAACAAGGCACCATCAGTGACGGCTTACGCCATCCTGAAGTACAGTACAGTGTGTCAGTCTGGAATGGATATATTACGATTTAGAATAATAAATTATGCCGGTTTTTGGAACTTTGAAAAACTTTTATAGGTTTAAATCGATTTTGTGCTACATAGATTAATTGATGGGATTTAATGGCGGTTTGAACGAATATTCAGGGTATCATTATTTATTTGAAGAAATCATTCGTTTTACTTATACTTTTTAAAGTACATGTTACTTGATGAAGTTTTTTGATATATTATAATTATGCTTGTGCAAATATTTCACATAGAGCAAATAGATCGAGTATTTTCAATGAAGAAAATTATTTAAATTTCAAGTAAATCAATACTTATACATTTTTTAAACGATTTTATTAGTATAAAATCTCACTTGATTCTTAAGTCAATCAGTATATTGATATTTATTGTCTTGAAATATTTAGTTTTCGTCCACCCTGCAGTGCATAAACAGCCTTAGGTGTCTCTATCGAACTTTTGGAGAGAATTTATGAAAAACTTGGGGCGAGGGATGATCAGTCGTGATTCTAGCGTCTTTCGGGGGATGATACCGGAGATGGGGTGGCGAGCAAGTCGCAAGTTATAAACATTTTAGTGAAAACATTTTTTTTTGTTTATCTAGAGAAATATAAGTAATTTTAACGTTTATTTATATATATATAAATATTCGTATATTTTCTATTTATTTTTAGTGTTATGATCTGACAAATATTGGTATAGGAATTGTGAACGATGAATTGCGATGAGTGCCTCTACCGGATGCAGAAATCCAGTGGGGGGTGGAAGATGGTTTCTAGGAGTGTGGTGAAAAAGAAGGGGAGCTATCTCGTGTTCCAAGCACCGCACAGTGTAGTACTTTGATAATTTCAGGACACGTAATACTTATAAGAGAAATAATAGGAATGTATTGATTATTGAACTGAAAGAAAAATTATTCTCAATTCACATGGTGCGGTCAAGTGCGAATGAACTAGTCCGGGGAAGACTTATTATATGCGTAACTCTACTAAGATATATGTAATTTTATAAAATCGCTTCAGTAACATAGTTTCCTGAACAGTTAAAATATTAAAATAGACATAATGTTCATAAAATATTTATAGTAAATGTGTCAACTTCTAATATTGTGATTTCAGCCAAAAAATATGAAAAAATCACAGAGTAGATAATAATTTATACGTATGTCTATTTTTTGGATTAAACGTCAATCGGATGCGTATTTATTACCCATTACGGGCTTATTATATTATTACTACAGTGTCCGGTCATGTAAACCAAGGGATGTGGGTTCAAATCCCACACAAACACGATGATATTTTTCTGAGAGTTTCTTCAATCATCTTCTATGTATGAACTTCTATAATTTATACACAATTAAACACACTACAGGATAAACCCCAATGCTGTTAAATCTTAAGCCACTATTTAAGATAATTACCCTCATAAATATTTAAAAAATGGTTTTGTATAGAACCGTTTCACAAAACATGCAATTATATAGAATCCTCCACTTGTCAGGTACATTAAAATCACATTACCCCTTACCACTAACAATTGTTTACCTACTTACTATTATATAAAATCTCACTATGTTTGATAATACCGAAACCGGTCACCAACAAAAATCTATAAGCGGAAATTTAATATATTAACACGGAATTCCATCAAGTACTCTCTGTCAAAAATATTGAATTTCTAATAATTTATTCGCAAAGTGGTCCATAGTGGATCCACTGCAGGTCCAATCGCAGCCTCACGTGATAGTAAAAAAGACACAGTGTATTCGTGGTGAGTTTCCACCCCCGGGGGTGGTACAGGGTGCCCAGTGTGCGCCACCGGAAGCGTCCGAGGCGAGGGGCGGCCGCGAGAGTGCGAATCGGGACAGATTACACGTTATATCAATTTGAACAGGACTTTATTCCGAGAAATCGGAGATTTTATTTTTATTGGTGGATTTGGATTCAACGCCCGCGTGTTATTATCAAAAGCACTTAAAAATCGCTTACTCTGAGGATTGTCCCTTGAGCCGATAACGCGTTCTGATTTTTCTTGAAATATTCAAAATGTCCATTCATGTATATATAATATTTTTTATTCAAAATTTTAATATATGAATTTTCTTAATTTAATTTAATTATTTCTTATTAATAAATAAATTTATTTTTTACACATAAATTGATTTAATGTTTATTTGATGTACCTGCATCTCAAATGTTGTTATTTTATTTTTAAAAAATCTGGTATATACGTCAAAAATATATTTCTTAGTTTTTCCCAAAAACATTTATTTAGAAAAAAATCCACAATACAGAAAATATACAATAAAAGAGTATGTATGTATATTTACTTATTTTTTGGATTGGACGTCAATCAGATGCGTATTTATTACCTATTACGGGTTTATTATATTATTACTAATATGATAAGCACATTAGTTCTTACATAAAAGACGATTTAAAGAAACTCTCTAGTACACCGGCGATGTAAGCCAGGGGATGTGGGTTCAAATCTTTTCGAGAGTTTCTTTAAATCAACTTCTATGTATGAACTAATGTGCCTAATCATATTTGTAATGTTATATTTTTGTTTTAATATCCACATTAATAGAATATAATAAAAAAAATTACGTCAAACATATTTTTATATTTATATTTATTTGGTTATTCGTACCAATATGTTGTTAATTAAAGGATGAAAGGCACTACGTGTAGTTTTGTCATGTCTACAAACAAATATTGTTTTACCTTATTCTCTTGAAATAAAAAAATAAATGTTTTTTACATTATCAGTAATATATAAATGAAGACATACTATATTTGGCTGTTTTGTTAATTACTAAATTATGTTTATGTAAACCATGGCCTAATGACGCGGTGGTTTGGTTTTTACATTCTGAATACCAAAAAAATGTAACGAGACGTCATGTCAATAAATTATGGTCCACCAATCAACTTATATTTTATGCAAGAGTCATGCTTATGGTTGCTGATTGATGACGTTTTGAACAGAAGTCTGTATCTGTAAAATTTTGCATGAAAAAAAATTGAAAAATATGTATTATTCAGAGGGAAAAAATTTCAAAAAAATTCAATGAATAATCATGTTAGTTGAGCAAAACTAAATATTATTTAGTAACTGATATGGGAACGTGAAAAGATGCGTCAGGCCGACGCAGCCTCTTCCGGTGTTTCCACCCCATAACATCCCTCTCTCCTATCTACCTCCCTTCTATCTACCACCCTCTCGTCAAACATCCTAATGGACTCTAAATGCTGCGGCGACACCTCGCGAGGCGGTCCTACTCCATACGAAAATATATACACTGACGCAGAAACAGGGTGGGACAAAGAATAGCAGTCCAATTAATATATTATTTATAAATTTCCATACCTTTTTAAAAAAAATTGTTCATAAATTAGTGAAAGGTACTTAGCAGTGGAGTACGGTGAAGGCAAGCAACGTATGCCAATAATGCAGATTATTTCTGGTACAAAATACATTGCTTCGTTTATCAAATCATATCATGAAAATATTTATTGCCCTCACCACACTTACTGGTATTCAATAAATAACGCTTAAAACTCATAAAATCAAATAATTATATTAATCATCTCAAAAATATATATACACGTTTAACTGTTATTCATTTCACATAGAAATAAAGTACGACATAGTAAATGTTTACACGTTACTTATCTAATCTGAATGTGTGCTGTTTGTTTTAAATGAGTTGTACATTCATGAATACTGATTTATTTCATATCGCAACTCATATATCAAAAAATATATGATATTGAGAAATCGTTTGACATTCAGTTAAATTTAAAAGAATTATGTAAAAGAGTATATGTGTAATAAAATCACATTTAATTGACGCAATACAAGTAAACTCTGCAAACTAAAACTATTTGAATTATATATGATTATAAAAATTAAAAGCTAAAAAATAAATTGTTTAGCAGATATAATTACTATTGTTAGTCCAAAGAATTTTTTTTTGTATTGTAGTTCTTTCAACAACCAGAAAAACTATCTATTCGTGGGGTGTTAGTATAAGGGTGGATTTATCCCGTGTTTGTGTTTCTCCTTATCGAGGGAGACATATGATTCCTTGTTTTGAGTAAATAAACTCATACTGAGTGCAAGTAAACTACAAATTAAATAAACACATTAAGTGTTTTTTTACTATATAAATGTTGCTATAAGGGTCTTGATAAATAAAAAGTTTTTTATTTTTGAAATAAATAGTGGTGAAAGAGTGATTTTAATATTTAATAAAAAACAGTTAAAAATATTATTAATCGTTATCTATGTTTAGAAAAATCCACCCTGGGAAAATTGTAATCAAAACGAATCAAAGTCGACAGTTGGCCACCCCTACTGGTAGCCTTCATAATTTTATTATGTTCAATTTCGGTATTTATTACTGCTTTTTGCCTTTATCTACCGCCCCCACATCGGGGTGGAACGCTAAAGTGTTGCAAGAGAGAAAATTTAATCGCCGTTTTGTTATAGAATATAATTAAGTTGTCTGGAGGTAATGCACAAAATAAAAATAGCAAAATTGCACACCGTGCGCTGCAGCAGTCAAAGGCTTTGCACAGGATATTCATAAATTAAACTACATTTTTCTTTGATCTCAAAAAATCTGCCATGAAAATTTAAAGAAGATTTTTAAAATAATTTATTTTAAACTATCAGTTCAACAAAACAGGTTAAATCCTAGTTCATTGCACATACAAGGTAATGAGTGAACGCTAGAAAAAAATTACCACATCAACTCCACAATATTTGTTTGCAATCCATCAGTATTGAAACTTCTGAATGTAAAGATTGCCCTTTATAAAATATAAATAGTAATAAATAATTTCAGCATTGCTGTGGAAATTAACGACTTAAAAAAATAAACGTAACGCTTCGTGACGTAAACATGAAGTTATGATGTATAAAGTTCCGTAGTGCTACATGGGTGTATAAAATCATAATTTGTGTGAGTATAAAGGTGCGTTCATATTCCCGGTTGCGACACCTCCTCCTGAAAGTGTCAGATTCCTCTCTGGAATCTAATTAGATATTCTAACGGTCTGGGAAAATTAGTCGCTGCCACATCAAAGTACTCACGCCGTGCCACTCTACTCTATTCTACTTTTCAACACACAGGGCCTGCTTTTAATATCCCAAGTTAACTATTTTATTTATTTTTTATATATACGGTGTGTGCATTAATTTTTTCGTATTTTTTCGTGAAATTGGAGCTTTATTATAAAAAAATCGGTAGAATATATTCTATTCAAAGTATTGAACATCGCTAGTTACTACTTTTTCCCATCTTTCGGGCAAATTATGGATTCCATCCACGAGGAACTGTTCGTCTTTTGAAGCCGAGAAAGAATCAAGCCAATTTTTGATACCCTGTTCAGAAGTGAAGCGTATTCCAGAAAGTAGTCGGAAGGGGCAAGGTCTGGGCTATAAGGCGGGTGAGGCAGAACTTCCCATCCACTGTTTTCCAAATAGGTTTTAACCGATTTAGCAACATGTGGCGATGGAATATTACAGACTCGTGCTTGATCGCATATTCTGGCTGTTTTTCTGCCAATGCTCGCTTCAAACGCATCAATTGTTGTCTGTAGAACAATTAATGCACACACCGTATATATTAGGTCGAATTTTTTAGCAAGCTTGTGTATATAAACGAATTCTAAACGTATGTGAACATAACAGGAATATACTTATCTGCTTACATCTCTTGCATATTCTCAATATAAACTGATACTTCTAGCAGTGTTCAAAGACATATTATAACATTTTTACATTGTCAAATATTATATTGAAAGCAACCCTTTTGGGGGGTAGTTATTAGAAAGTGGGTGGTTCCTGCACGGTGAAGCCTGCACTAAGTGTCTACACTTTGCGGGCAATAAAGGGCATCAAAGGAGTAAATTGAAAAACACTCGCCTAGAAACGGTGTCGGTCTTCTCACATATTATAACTGCCCTGTCCTCTTTGTGACTATAAAGTGAATATGGTGTGGCTGTGGTTGCTGGCCTTGATGACTTAGTTAGAGCCAAAGAAGCAGAGGCAATAAAATTATATATTCTATATACCTTTATATTACTAAGTAAAAAGGTAAAAATTGCTACATATTACCCAAATATTCACTACATTACGAGTACCAAAAATTTCATTTATATTAATTCAGACTTCGGGGTGATAGTTTACCTGTTTTAAACTGAGTAAAAAAAAAACTGCTTACAGAACCGTACACCAATACATATACTTGGGAACTCATATTTATTGTATATTAAGCCTAATATAGCGAGTATTCAATATTTATGACAGAAAATACTTTGAAAAATTTGATAATAGTATCAAAAGAAATATTCAAAAATGCTTTTGCAATTTCCTACTATAAGCAGATCTATATTTAGTATTCCTAAGGGGAATATATAAGAAACCGATATACTAGTGGAATTCAGATGTTTGCAACCTTAAAGACATGCTAAAGGCTTCGTTCAACTTCCACTAGTCTGTTTTACACAACCAACTTGTGAAAGTGAAACAAACCATGATGAAAAGAAAAAAAAAATTGTTTGGGATGGTAGCTGTTACATATGTTACAGTTGTAGGTCAATTGTCTAAAAAACAGGAAACTAAAGTTAGTAAAATGCATGCAACTATAGTATATTCAAGTGCATTTCAATTATTTCCAGACCCTGTAGACAGAGTACAAGAAAAATCCTCGTAAGCAACCGACAGAAGAAAAGGCAGGAAATGAATTATTTTTATAATATTAAAAAAAAACTAAATAAAGTTATTTGCAATAAAAACAGATAAAAAGTTGTAATGATCAAAGTCACAAATATAATTGAACTGTATTATAATCTTTCGTTAGTAAATTTGTGTATGTGATAGTTTGAATTCTGAAGACGTGAAAAATCACAAATACAGTTAAAAGTTAAGTTGCCTACTATGTTATTTACCTGCAACTAGGCACATCGGTTTCACACTGATTATTTATTTAAAAGTATATGTGTATATTAAGAATGTGTGCTATGTGAGTTTGAATGTCTACTGCTCGTGAAATGAGCATAACAATAACTATACACGGCGGAGAAGTGGTCCATATTCGGCATGCCTGGCATTCAAGGCCCGCTCTTCCCTCATCCCTGAAGGGTGATTGATTGATTAAAAGCACTGGTTTTGACAGAATTCTCCTCTTGTAATGTCTGTCCGACGGGGAGACGGTCCAATTTATCAAATTCAAATTACTTTTATGCGGTGCCGAATAAAAAAATGCACAGCTCCCGATTTTATTCGCGCTCCGCGGTGACGCCATTTCGATTTGATCGACTGTGAACGCGTGCTTTAGAGGATGTCTTTCAATTTATAATGCATTAAGAGACGTGTCAGTCTGGATGTGTAAATATCACATATTTATTCTTAAAATATATATAATAATACCCGAATAGAAAAGAGATTAAGTATCATAATATATGGCGCATTTATCTGGCAAGAGCTTTGTTAGACAAAATCTTTAACAACAGCGTGTTGAATATAGTAAAAAAAATATTGCAAATAAAAACGGTATATTATAATGCTTAGTTTGATCTGGATAAAAGATAATTATTTTTGTCTTAGAAATAACTTGTTAAAAAATTGCAGCCACTCTGGTTTGTTTTTTTGGTTATAATGGTTGGTAAGGAACTGCTCTTAAAATTATAACACGAGAGTGATAGTACTAAGCTCCCATTTGAGAGCGTAGTCTATGTATCATAGCGAAATGCAAAAATAACGAGTCAAAAACATTAATTTGTCCTCACGTAAAGAAGTACAGCGCAGGCCTATTCCGCATCAAAGTCAACCCTTCAGCCTGAAAAAGGCCTTCGTAAATAGTAAATAGCGCAGCAGCCTTAAATGAAAAGTCACTCCGTAACTTAAAGCCCACTTAAGGCGGCGTGGAGTGTTTTTTTATAAAGTGCGCCGACTTACCCGCGAGCCTCACTCGCCCCGTAATCCCCATGCAAGTTATTAAACGTCAAGAGCACACGGCGTGGAAGTTGCCAGTCCAGGGAGGCTCGGAGGCCGCCTCCCCGGGGTAGTGCAATAAAAGCCTATCGGTAAATATGCCACACGAATGAAACAAACAACCTTAAAATTGAATTCACACACTTCATAAGAAATTGACAGCGAATTCTTGAAAATATCTTAGAGAATAAGTATGCACAATAAATGCTTTTCAATTTCAACTACCCTCGAAATCGGTTTGTCTTGCCTCCTAAAGCATAACAGACTTTGTAAAATCGATAAAAAAATTTTTTTAGAGGAATTTAACGTCACAAAAAAAATATATATAAGGTATATTTATATATTTTTATTTGGTATTTGATAGTTTTAAAGTCGTATAAAGCTATGTTGTTCTTCTGACATTCAATTCTTCATAATTAAAGTAAATTCAACCCCTCTAATTTGCTGCTCTAACTTTCAGCAGGATAGATTTATCAATACTGGCTTTATTGGCCAAATACTTCAAAAATACACTTTACGAAATATTTTTATATCTTTGTATTTTTTTATTATCAAAGTACGTTCTTAGGTAAAAATGTACATTTTCTTCTGTGACACTAAGAATGCCAATGCAGTGGATTTTTAGAAATTGAAAGCAGTTTTTATTTTCCTTTTCTCTGTACATCAAAGTTGACTACACATTTCGCGTTAAAATGCTTCGCATTACGCGAATTTCTTATTTTAAGAATGTGTATGAACACAATGTAGTCATTGACTTCTCTTAACAATTATAAACAGTGTTGTGAACGTATTTTACAAGAACGCAAAAGAAACGCTATCCAAAAGACAATAGACGTATTTTTCAGTAAAAAATAACATGTAATATTGCATAAAGTGTTCTTAGAATTAAAGTGATCGATTCAAATTATTCGTACGTATGTTTAATCGTAAACCTCGATATACGCGAATTTCACATAACGCTATTTTTTCCGGAACGTATCCCTCGCGTAAAGCGGGGTATTAATGTAGAGAAGTACTTCAAAGTCATTCTTGCCTTGAGAGGCGAACAGCTGCACAAAACCATACATCATCTTCAATCTTTCATGCAGTATTAATAATATCAACATAACTTTAAAACTATCATCTCACAGCCTTAAAATTTCAATTAAGACTTTCTTCTCGCAGAGAAGTTGATTAATGTGCCCCGGGGGCGTCTCTCTCACCCCTTTCGCCCTCGAGCCTCCCGCGTCTCAGAAGTCAAGTTCATATTGCAGATGCACCGGAGCGGCTGCCGCGTGACGTCACACCGAGATAACCCCGCGAGGACCGGAGGGTCTGAAACCCTCACACACCCGCACCCCCCACCAAGGGTTGAGCCGTACTACGACCCAGAGCCACCCCCATCAAGCGGCACCGTTAAAACCACCATAGACGGCATCAATCAAACTACAACTTGAACCGTTCATGAATTAAAAATGCTTACGCAATATCATTCTGATATCGATGTACGAGGGCGGTACGATAAGTATTTAGCCTTACCGCCCGATGGTGCTAGTATCGCAAGAGAGATTTACTATCGTGTAGTACATTCTCGTAGACGGCTACTGTCAAAATTTTCAGTAGTTTTGTTTTGACATTCACCGTCGCCACGGCCAAATTGGTCGAATCGCACTACGAAATGCTCCCTCAAACTTGAAAAAGTCACTTGCCGGGCAGAAGTATAAGTCGAATGAGGAGGGCATCGCCGCCACGGAGGCTTACTTTGCAGACCTCGAGAAAACGTATTTTTCAGATGGGTTAAAGAAGTTGGAGCATCGCTGGGTCGAGTGTATCGAGCTAAACTATTTTGAGAAATAAATCGCCGCTTTTCCAAAATTTTCGTTTTTCTTTTGTAGGCTGAGTACTTATCGGACCGCCCTCGTTCACATGAAGATGTTATTATTTTGATAGGCAAGGCGTTTGAAGGCTATAGCGCGTGGTACGTGTTGATCTGAAATAATATTGAATATATTTTTTTAAAATTTAATTTGATGTTCTTTATAAAGTATATTGTACCCCATGAACATTAACAAAAGAAATCACTTTTATTATTTGGTCTTTATGAATTATTTAGCCGCTAAAATGCAATGCGTATTACGTATTTTTTAATAAGTCATAATGCGTATTAAATAAATTCTGGCAGGATTACTCGGTTCTGAGGAGGTTAGGGATTTGGTTTAGTTAGCGAAGTTCGTGAATGGTGGTGATTTCGCAGGTATTTGCATGATTCTGTGGTAGCTGTGGCTTGTCGGTGACGTCAGACTCACCTGTGTGGTATGCTCGTATATACACACTGCCTGCGTCTTAAACCTACGAGAACCGTTGGCAGATAAAAGCAAACACTTTAGAGACACGGTGTATACATAATAAAATAAATAATTAATATAAAAGAAAATAAACATGTTTATATTATCCTGCCAACTGAAAACCGAACGAAAATAAGAGGACACTATTGGCTCATCCATTTGAGGTTGTTCTAATATATTTCAGCGTGTATATACAGCTTTAAAAATGTAGCGTAATATCTTTTGGCTTTTAATGACTTTTGGAATAATTCAATAATTTATCATTTATCACTTGTATAAATATATTACTGTTAATACTCGATTACATCTACAAGTATTTATTTATTTTGAGTTGCATAGTTGGCATTATAATTAATTATTTTATATATGAAACAGAAGACTGGAATACCAAAAAATGTTTTTATGCTTGAGTATGCTTGATTATTTCAGGAATTTATCTGATACCAAAGTCATTAACAAATATGTACAACATGTGCTAAAATTTTGGATAAATAACGTATTGAAATTTATACCTTGAAATATATAAATGGTCATACAAGAAATGATTTTCAGGCCAAGCGTGTTTCTCAGTAGTTTCTAAGTATCTCTTGAAACACGAAGTACTTCCATACAACACGTGCTGTTTGTTCGTCTACTCATATTTGACGTAAACTACCTTCCAAACTGGCTCGCAATATAAACGTCAATCACGATACCGAGGGTTATTACACTTCATATAGCAGGTGTTTAATAGCGCAACTTCTTGCTACAACCTTATTTTATTTATTTTAAATATAGTTTAAGTATTCGCACAAGACAGGGACTATATTCTAAGATCCTGTCTCATACTCGAATATATATGGTATACAACAAACCACTTGAAAATATATTTCATGCTATTAATGAAAAAAAAAACGTTAAAATGTTTCCATTTGTGTAATTTCCGGTAATTTAATAAATAATCCTGAAACCACATAATTAGAATATCTGCCAGTGACTCGAATGTCTCGCACATTTACAACTTAATTACAAGTAATAATATTTAATGTATAAATTTCTCTTCTATATTTAACCAGAAGACTAGTTCATCTCAGGCTTTTCAGAGTATTCTCAATACCCATTTTTTTACCACCCAGCCAGTATATTTATAGCTACTTTTGGATTTCAATAATTTAATTGATACTTCCATTTTATTTTATATCCTTTGATTATTTTAAATACAAACTGTATTGCAAGCCATTCACTACAGTAAACCATGCAGTTAAATAGTTATACGAAAACCCATTGCACAATGCAATAGTCTTTTTTAAACCAATTGCTTTATTACTTGTTATTAATCGTCTCTCGAGGATGCCTCGTAATAAACAGTCTTATATATATATATATATAACTATTTTAAAACTAGTGTGTGTTTTCTCAAGATACTTTTGTGCATAAAATATCCTAAGAGAGGAAACTTTTCGTACTGTACAATATGACAAAACAGTACATCGGTGACTAGCCAAATAACTTACATTTACTATTAAACTCTTAAATATTGAATACATTAAAATATATCATGAATAAAGATATAAATCCGATATTTAAAACGATTTCAAATTTTTTAATCGATTTGTAAAGATCTTGTCTGCTCATTGCGTTCTTATAAATAGTATTGCAAAGGGTTTTGATAGCGTTTGCGAGCATCCTCACAACACGACAATAAAACAGGAATAAATCTTAACAGAAGAGACGTAAAAAAAAACTTTCTCCTGAAAGTGCTGGTGCTAAGGGTTAAAACACTTAATTGGTAACAAGGTGTTGCTTAAACTATAAAATAATGAAATTTTCTTTCCAGAAGTAAGCTCTGTATTTTTCTCTAATATATGAGCGGTCACGGCCGCAAAGCAATTAGTCCTTATATAAGGTGTTAAGTGTACCACTGATAGAAGAAACTGCATTCATTATAGTTAAATATAAAATATAAAAAGTAATTTAGTATAATATTGTAAAGACTAATTTTTTATAGAACATTAAAATATTAAACTCCTAGGAACAAAACAGTGCTCATAATGGTAATATGTTTAAAGAGCAATCAGCGGTATGTATCTTAAATTAAATATAAAATAAGTAGAAATATACTAATAATAAAATTATATTTTTCATTGAAATAATATTTAAATTTGTATAATGTATAGATTTAACGCTCAAAATAATTAGTCACTTGATAATTGAAATATATTATATTTGTACTCTACAATTTTTTTAGGTAATTTCACTCACAATGATTAAACCGCAAGATAACAAAGGCTGTAGAGGTTTCCTGGGTTTATTTCTTAGAATTTAATTTGTTATTCACCTTCTGAAGCTCAGACTTAAACTGAACTGAAAAAAACTCTTTGCAGTAATTTTCAATTCATGATATATTGCTTATTAATTTTACACCGTTACTTAAAAAAGTATAATAACAAATAGATACTTGAGTATAAAATTAAAAAAAAGATGTTAATAGGTCTGAAAACCAGAAGGTTTGGAATATTATAAAAATACTGAGATATATATGCTTTAAATAAAAAAGCAACAGCTATTAAAAGTATAAACAAATTCATTTGATATTTACATGTTATAGAATCTTGTTTATGTTATACGCGAGGGGAAGTTTTAAATGTAAAATATTGTATTGATTTCAAGAGAACTAACTCCACAATTGTTTAAAATAAATGTCCAACATTTAAATTTAAAAAATCACGGTATATGTTTTAAAAGGCTTTTGAAACTCAATCCTTACGAGGAGAGGGTCAGTCTGCTGACCACTCCATATCCGGTGGTGAGTTGGAAGTTATTGTGATTTTTTTTACCTGGTATATTGATTTTTTTTGCCCAACTGCCATAATTCATTTGTGGTCATTCAGTGAAGTCCAGATGTCGTTTATAACGTCTTTTGGTTGTTTTTGACTCATTGTCCAGTTGATGTTTGCTTGAGATATCCCTTGGTCAAATATAAATAAAGGCTTTGCAATTAAACGTAAATTAATACTCAATGGCTAGACGTATATATTAAATTACAACTTTAAAAAAATTCCATACACTGACGTTAAAGCATTGAGCATGCATTTGTATTTATTGAAAAATATAGATTTATTATAACACAATTAAGTTAAATCCGTATTAGTGTTTTTCCGCAAAAAATATGGAGCAGTAAGAATAGATCAAAGATACTTGATACGATTTAATAAATATTGCATTTATTATTGTGATAATTATAAACGATTTCTTAGAGAAACCAATAAACATGAATAGTAAATCCGCTCAACCTAACTATAATATATTATCTATAAAATATAAAAATAGTATTTTAAATAAATTAAGACTAATGAATTTATAAACAAAACGCATAGAGAAAGTATTTAAAGGATGTATTTAATACGATATATACAATTTAATTTTAATAACAATCAAAATGCTTTTTATTGTTTATACATTTAGATAATAGATTTAACATAATTCTACTCTCAATTTTATACATAAAAAATTACAACTTTAAATGATTTTATAAAAATATTATTATTAATTTAACGTACAGCATAAAATTTGTTATTTGTATTTTGCATAAAAAGTCAAGATAGTCTTATTCGGACGATAACTAGCTTTAAAAAGGCTGCGATAAACCACCCCTAGAAGCACTCCTATAATAAAATAACTAAGCCAGACCGAGCTCGGTTTTGTGTGTAGGTTCTATAAAGGGGTTGATACACCCCTGTGCTTTGAATATCATTTATAATGAAATATACATGGCATTGTGAGGTTATCTGAAAGAGTTGAAGTTTTTGTCTGGTTAATGGAGGAAAGTGAAAAATTATTCAGAAAAGTATTATTACACGCAGTCAACTTTTATCTGAATATTTTATACTCGCACAGATTCATGACAGAGAAAATCATTTTTATTTTTATCATATAATTTGACTGCTTTGTAATTCTGAGGTAAGCGCATTTCTTGTTGAACATGAGATGGAAAAAATCTCCGTTCACACTGATAATTTTTTTATTCGACTGTATTGAAACATAGCAAGGAAAGTTTGAAAAGCCGTTTTTACCAAGTATAGTGTTTTTATTACTTTGTATTCAGTATATGTGATTTTAGATGATATCCGTATGTGCAAACATCAAGTATAATATAGTTTGTTAATATTTTAACCTAATGAGAGCATTGAGAGTGTATTTTTTTTTGAATCCCTCACTCACAGTTTAAATACTCATAAGTGAGTTTATGAGTATAGTGCAACGTTTTTTGGTTTTTAAGTGTCTCAAGGTTTGTGTTTCGATATAGTACTGCAAATGAATCGTTTATTATGAACTAATAATATTTATAAAAAAAGCTACTAAAAACACTTTAATATAAACAGGGCATACAAGTTTAAACACAGATGGATGCTAGAATTGCGGAAATATTCTGAGGTATTTTTAGTTTGTTGGCTTGCTTTGCTTTGGCAAAGTTTAGATGAAATATTTTATCTACATTCTGAGGTACAACATTAACTGCGTGTGGTGGAAGTCTGTGTGCAGGCAGACTACCCACTTTGCCGTCCAACACAGCCTCCATGCTTGTTATACTCACCCCTAAACATAGTTTCATACTAAACACGTTCTCTGCTTTCAACCTTTTAAAACCACACTAACGTAGCTTCAGAGAAAAGGCTTCGAATAATGTTTTGTATAATATTTTATTAAATGAAATTCTAAAAAGTTTCTATTTTATTTTATTGATCGTATATTTTTCCCATCTTCATTATTCACGCTTTTTACACAAGTTCGACATTGTATCTATTTTAAATGAGCTTTAAATATTATGTGCTTTTAGTATATTCAGAAACATTCACTTACTTTTAGAAAAAGTAGATTTTATATAGTTTTATTAATATTATTTATATGTGTTGTAAATTAAATTTAAAAGTAAGTGTATAACGAATCGTGCTCTTAGAAGCTTTTTAACTAAATTGATGTTTACTTTATATTCTAGCTCTATACGTATATGCCATCTTTATATCAGTTTGATGTTAAATCTATTTGCAAGAGCAAAACATCATAAGTGATTTATTCAGTAATGAAAAAAAAACATCGAAAATTGTTTTTTTTAGAGTACGAATTTCTCAAATATTTATTTTGATAAATTAGCATAATAAACTCATATCTAGTGATTAACGATTTATACACTAAATATGTTTTATACCATAGAAGTACAGCACTAATTAATTATTTATTAGTAGATAGCAACGGAGACCGAAACAATTAACATGAAAAATAATTGAATGAGTAATTAAACAAACGAAAGTAAAGAGTAAAAAAAAACAGCTGCTTTCAAAGTATAAAGTAATTGTATAATTTTTTATTTGACTAAAATAAATAATAGCCTTGAGTTTTGGATTGCTTAGCAAAAAAATAAATAAAAGAATTTTTTTATTATCAAAAGGAAACTTGATGAAAATTAAAATGTCGAGATTTTTTCATAACAATTACGATCGGTTCAATGAACACGAATTCGGGAAGATTAAAAAATAAACTAAATTTGATAAAAACGACAATTTCACCGAGGAGCGACGAAAAAAACACGTAAATATTTCAGTAATTCTTCGAAATGGATAATTGGAAAATTATTAAAAGTTGATGATAAGATCGTTTTATTTATCTCTTATTTCCATATTCTGACGTCATGTTGTTCAGGAATAATTCAATTACATTTGTCGAGCGTCACATTACGCTGAAATACGCCTGGCTTTCAAATTTGTAACGGCGTGGCTAATTTACGAAGAAATTGAGACCCTAAGAGAACAGACAATAATATAAAAAAAAACATTTCATAATGTGTCAAACGTTGAAATCAATTTTCGAGTATTGATTTTGGCATTGAAAATGCTGCATTCATGAGAGAAATGCCTTGTTTCATTTTTAAGTACCGAGACCATCCTCAAGGGCTAGAAATATGATATGTTTAAGGCCCTTAAAGCAACCAGTACTAAATTTTTAAATAATTATAAAACTGTATATATTTACAACAGCCAATGCTTCTAAAATAATAATTTTGATTTATGTTAAATATTTTTGCAATAGAGTTTCTCAAATATTGGTACGAATGCGATTTTATGGATTTATTGATAGTTTTTGTAAACAAACTGGTAGCAAATTTGTAATACTCCGACATTAAACAGCATGCAAATTTCTTTGTTTTATTTCACTTAAGTTTCCTAGCCAATTGACTAATTACGAACATTCTTGTTAGTGAGTACTTTTGACTTTCAAGTGCTTTTTCAGACTGATCAAAGTCTAAATAAATTATCATATAATATTCTGAGTCTATATAAATTGCACATATGAAAATGAGGTTTTTCAGCTACAAGTAAAATAAAAATTTTCGACGCCTGCAGAAATTTATTAAAATAAGCCTTCGAAAGGCAAAAATGCTCTTATAGCCACATTCGTATTTTTTAAAAATTATTATTCGATTTGAATGTACTTCTTGTGGACACAGTAAAGTAAAAGCGTTTTTATAGATTATGCTAAGCGTTTCAACATAAATATTCCGGAGATGATAATCGCGATTGTTTTGTCGGAGCACAAATCACCAGTGGCGGCTCGCGGAGGTAAGCTCGGATGCGAGGGCAGGGCCGGCGAGGGGGCGAGCGGCAGGGGTGCGTCAATCAGGTGTCAGCCCCACCCGGGGGGCGTCCAGGGGTGCTCAAGGCCTTCACTTCTGTCTAGTGCATTTAAGTATAGTACATATTAAAAAAAAAACGGATTCCAACGGACCGGTTTAGTTTGCAAAGATTCTACCTTTATACAATAGATATAAAAAGCCAAGTGGCTATGAGATAACATTGCACCAAGTTTGCACAAAAGTGTTCACAAATAAAAATAATTGTAAGCTCCTAGTAATTTGGGAATTTAAATTTAAGAAATACAATATTTTTGACAGAGAGTACTTGGTGGAATTCCATTTTAATATTTTTGAGTAAAATACTTGATTACTAATATGATTAAGCACATTAGTTCATACATAGAAGATGATTTAAAGAAACTCACAGTAAAAATATCATCGTGATTTGTGTGGGATTTGAACCCACATCCCCTGGTTTACATGACCAGAAGACAATCATCTTCTATGTATGAACTTATGTGCCTAATCATATTAGTAATAATATAATAAAACCGTAATGGGTAATAAATACGCATCTGATTGACGTTAATCAAAAAATCGACATATAAAATACTTGAGTGATTTTCCACATGTTCGTTTTTATTTGTGACCGGTTTCGCCAACTTTTCGCTGCTATACCCCAAAGCCACTACTTTAGATAATTACCCCATTAATATAAAAACATTTGTTCACAAAAATTTGCTATTATATAGAATCCTTCACTTGTCAGGTACATTAAAATCACATTAGCCCTTACCACCTGACAATCACTCTCTCTCTTTTCAACAACCTTTCCTTTTAACAATTGTTTACCTAATTGATTATTATTATACAAAATCTCACTCTGTTTGATAATGCCAACGCGAAAGGTTGGCGAAACCGGATTTTATCTTATGGTTAGGTTAAAAATTTAATTTTGCGTTGGAGTAATACAGAAGCAGGTATCATTAATGACGAAGAAAAACATTGAAGGTTTTATGAAAAAAAAATACATAGATACATTTGGCCGAAGGTTGGCTACTCCCCCTGAAGAGAGGCACTTACCCAAATAGTATATATTGGTTTTGAAAACTGGGGAGAAACATTTAAACACAAAACACTTGCGCCGCTTCAAGGCCTGTTTTGTTTGCCATAAATTCATTTCGTGAATTGAATAAAACATGTTACTTCTGGTGACGGAGGGAATTTCCAGAGATGCGTTCCATGCCCTAATGCATTCCGAGATTCTGCATATACCCGCATTTTAAAATACCCATGGGTGGTTAGAAAAATAACAGCAAAGTAGTTTGAATGTATTGACACCCAGAACATGAATTTCACACGAATCCGCGTTTTCAAGTATGCATGTATGAATAAAAAAAAAATTATCACTGAACGAAAAATATATTTTATTTGTATTATAAACCATTTTTGTTCAAAACTTCCAGTGGTTACAATATAAAAAAAATGTATGAGTCGACTAACAAGTGTATGAATTTTAAAAATTAATACATGTTTTGTATTGCAGTTAAGAGAACGTTTCAGGTATTTGTAATAAGCACGCGTGCTGAAATAACTTTTGCCCGTGCAGAGCAGAGCTTTTAAAATTACTTTTCTCGCAAAAAACACCCGCAAACATACAGAAAAGCTGAAAATTTAACACCCGTTTCAGGGCGCATGAAGGCAGGGAAACGTCCCTGGCATAGTGAAAAGCCGTGTATTGCTTGCCCAAGCAAACTTTTAAAAGCAAATTAGTCGCCAAAATTGACATTTTATCTGTGGAGCTGCAGATGGCTGCAGTGTTTTAGAAATTACTTTAATTTTGACAGGGAATTGGTCTCCGATGTGAGCCTCGGCCTCTCCGAGAAGAGCGAGTTATTCGTCGCTGAAACGTCCATTCGTGTCAATAAATTCATAGCCCTCAAAAGAGACTTATAAAAAGTTTTTTTAAATTTCAATGTGACGCGATGAACGGGATGTTAAAATAATTTAAAAAAATTTTGCCGTTTTAAATTTTAAACCTGTGTATTTTGTGTATATTACGGAGACCTATGACTGCCTTTTAACTGCATTACTTAGAAAAAAATCATCACAAATTATATTTATGTAGTATTTTAAATTAGTTAACAGCAGTTAACTATATACAGCAACACATAATTTACCTATAAATATATTCATAATTCCACAGGTAAAATATTGTAAACGTACTTATTATTCAATAACATAATATAAGATATCTAGTCGGTTACAATATAATTATAAATATGTCAGTTTTAAGGTCTATTAGCAGTTAAAAAAAATTAAAATACAGCTCTTAATATGACATTAATTTTATATTTTAAAAACCTAAGACTTTTTCAGATTCATTTTTAAATAATACGTCTGAAACCAAATCACTCCATACAGGGGATGTTTTCAGGGTGTGTGGCTGCAGTGTTCACTGCAGGGGTTGCAAATTACGTATTATCATGTCCGCTTTATGATTTCCATTAGGGGTGGCAAATATTGGGGGGAAGGGGTGGGCTGTCAGTCCTGTGGAAGGGGATGCCCGGGGCTTCAGCTGAAATGACAGGATCATTCTTCCACTTTAGGGATAAGGGTTGTGATACATCACGAGAAGATCTCATTTTTAATTTTCGTCGAGAGCATTTTATAATGATCGAAAACTAATATTTTTAACTTATTTACATCTGCCAGATAAATGTTTGACATTTTTTTAGTAAATTATAAGATAAAATGAATGTTTATGTGTTCTTTGGATTTGATTTTTAGTTAAAAAAAAATTGTGTAGTCAGAACAGTTTTTCAACTGGCAAAAATGTCTAATCTCAAATATTACTTGTCTAATTGTTTCTTTTTGTTGTTTAGAAGTTTGATTTATTATTTATTTTGAAGTTTCATGAATTAGTTGATAAAAAAACACCTTTATGAAATTTAAGACCGGAATAATTGAGCCGTTTGTTTTTCAAAAATTAAAATACAAATGATTTATTTGGTAGATATTTTTTTTATGTACACACGATGTAATCTAGCTTTAATTAAAAGAGCTACTTCATGATTATGTTACAAAAAGTTATTTTATTTACTAATTACTAGCTTTTTATCTAAGTATCCAAAAAAAATCTTTTAATTTTAAGCCAACATAAAATATGAGTTGTATTGACAAAAAGAGTGAAAAAATAAATGTTAATGAAACAATTCCTTAAATTAATTAACTAATAAAAAAATTTATTGAAACAATTGATTTTGACATATTTGTAAATATAGTTTTTGGTACTCAACTTAAAGTTTTAGTAAAGTTTAATTGAATTTAAAATGAGTAATATTCAGATGAGGTTATGCCATTCATTTTAAAATGAATTACTGTAAATACTTAAACCTTTTGCAGTTGTCAGAAACACATTTTTGAATTAAAATTAATTTCAAATAAACTTTTAAGAAGTTTCAACCTTTAAAAACCTATGCAGGTATTCTCGTAACCACATCGTTTCATTGTTACACCCCCCGGGACCCTATCGTTGAAACTCCATTATCGTTGCACTATTTTAAAAAAAACTTTACCCTTCAAAGTGTCACATGCATCCGAACGTTCAGGCTATATTTTTCAATCACCCTGATCTGCGTGTCAAGCCTTGAGAGAAATCAACCCCTAAATCCGCAAGAAAAGTTCCGTCCCTTGTGATTCATTTCGCGTTATATGTTAGATGAAGATGCCAAAAATCTGTACTTTGAATATTTATGGTGAATTATATTTTTATGTGTTTTCAAGGATCAAATATCCTCGAAATGCACTCAGGGCATATTCAATAAAAAGGTTTAAGTGTATATTTGATTTTTTATGGTTTTAAGGTTACGTCTCAATTTGGGAAAATGCATTAAGGTCGACTTCGCCAGTAAAAAAATAATAATAATATTATCGAATTAACATACTCATTTTTTAAGTAGTATTTTATTTAAGAAAGAAAAAATCGGTTTTTTGACATTTAAAACAAAAGATACTACACTATAGTGGCTAAAAAATTTTAAATTTTTTTTCTTTGCATTTAAAAAATAATATTGTTATTTAATTAAAAAATAATATTTTTTTTACTTACCACATCTATGAGCAATTAAAATTACTAATACGCCGATTTAATTCAAAGCTTTCAATTTCGATGCAAATATTTTTATACCTATATATATAAACTAGGGGATTAAAATTATAGGCTTCGAATGGCCAACCTGGTTCTTAAATGTTTATATTTATAGCCTAGAAATTTTATGCAGGCTATCAAAAAATATTTGATAAACGCGAGACATCCTCTCGAATAAAGAAAAATACTTTATTACTATCCAAAGTATTTTATGAAATAATATTGAAATATAAAGTAAATGTTTTGAGTTCCGATTTCTTTTGATGTTTAGATAAATATTATTAAAATACTTTAAATCGTACAATGTCACTTAAGTCCACGCTTTGGTTTTTATTTTATAGTAATATATAACATACGCCTGAATACCTTTGAAATCATCACTAATACATTTAACCAAAAGTCATGATTGAAATTAAATGAAATTTAAAGTACTACATTTTATATAATTTGCTATTTAACGTTTTTGTTTGTAATTTATTTACTTGTTCATTTCATATTTACAAATTGTTTTACAAGAAAATTTTAATAAAATAAAACAAAAATTATATACCAAAAGCAAATAAATTAATAGCAAGCCCCAATAGAAAACATAAGTTATATCTGTTACGGCGAAAAAAGATAAATATATGTCGTCTTCCAAAACGAACAGTTAAGCAATCGCGCCTCAATTTTCAAGTGTGTTGTTAAGTGTTGAAAGTCACTTTTTTATATTTTGTAGCTGAACGTCTTGAGGCAATTATGTTACAAATGCAATTTTCCCCACGTGTGTGAAAAACCAATTGGAGAATCAGAGAAGGTAGTAAATCTAAGGTAGTGGCCTCGGTGCGGCACGGCGCGCGTTCAGGCGTGGCGACAATAAATCGGGCGAGTAATTGTGCGGCCGACGTGCCTGCCGATGCAACTTCTTGTGCCTTATAATAGCTCCGATTAATCAAATAGATAAAAAAAAATCAGATGTTAGTTGTAAAAAAAAAAAATGTATTTCAGGTGAAGTTCGTACTCATACCTCTTCAGTTATTGCGGTGTTGTTTCCGATTCTACCTCTTTGACTATGAGTGAGAATTTTAGCAGTTAATGAAAGTGGGACTCCTACTGGATGAACGTCATGAGTACACCTGAATTAATAAAAATGGTCTAGGATAAATATATAAACCTCCTCTGAAGAGAATCACTCGAGGATGTTAATTATTTTAACGTACGATTTTTTTTTGACACACATTAATTAATAAAGCCGTTACTCTGTAGTATTCTCAGAAACAAGCTGTCTTCCCTGAATTTCAGTGACTCAAGTGAATTATGAACTGGCGGTATTGCGAACAACCCTTATTTAAAATTGTCATCCCTCTGCCGGAAGGAAACATGCGTCTTGGGCCAGGAAGTCAGCGCGGACTGCCGAGCGTATCCAGCAAAACTAAACCATCCATTACAATATGCTTCTTAAATTACAGGAATCACCGACTAGAACACCACACAACCAGGATATTGGGGTATAAATCCTGAATTTACTTGTCGCTGTGGGGTGCTTTAATGTAATATCAAATTTTGTAATGAAAAAACTGAACCTTAAAAAGCTGTTAATATGAAAATATTAGATTTATTTTTATTTCATAATTATATAAACGAAAAAAAAGACAAATTAAAATATACACATCCTTTTGAGTCTTTGAGAAATGGCATAATCAAAGTGTTTCACGTTTTTGGTGCCTAAATACGCTTGCTAAGATTTAATTAAACCACGTCATTATTATTACTACTACAAAGGTGCAATAATCTTAGAAATAATCTTCCTACTTATGCGTAGCATTCATTTTGAATCAAAATATTCTATTCGTAAATTATCTGAGGTACTTTTTTATTAATAATTTTTATTTTTCTATATTCCGTGCCCCAAAGAGCTAAACAAGTGTTCAACCAATAATAATGACAATGACAAGTACTCACACAGTGAAGTTAAAAAATATAACCTCTCGCTCTTTTCTTGCTCAATTCGATACGTCTCCGATAGAAATTAATCACATAATAATAAGTATTTAAAATGCACTATTCTTCTTACATATTTGTATCAGAGTGCATCTGAAAATTCAAGACAAATATAAAAAAAATAGTTTTTTGAGATTCCTGTTACTAAGTCAGAGAAGTTTGATTGGCTTTGAAAACGAGCTGCAATTATTGTGGAGGCATGTGTTTTTTTTTCAGTGTTTTGGGGAAATAATATTGTAAAAAAAAAAAACATTAATCCACAGTTAACAAGCACTTGCGATTACCTCTAAACCACGCGCCGGTAAAATATTTGTTGACTAGTATAAAACAATTTAAGATTGCAATAGTTGGATAGATCGTAAGTTTGCGGCATTTTAAATAAATTTTTAAGACGTTATTTCTCCCGGTACAGTCATCATGGTAAACAAGCAGATAAATCTAAAAAAAAAAATTCATCCCTCTGCAGCCCGGCGTAAAAATTAAAAAAAACGTTAATCCACAGTTAACAAGAACTTGCCGTTAACGCAAGGTTGCAATGGTTGGATAGATCGTGAGTTTGCGGCATTTTAAATAAATTTTAAGACGCTATTTCTCCCGGTACAGTCATCATGGTAAACAAGCAGATAAATTTTTAAAAATGCATCCCTCTGCGGCCCGGCGTAAAAATTAAAAAAAAACGTTTATCCACAGTTAACAAGAACTTGCCGTAAACGCAAGGTTGCAATGGTTGGATAGATCGTATGTTTGCGGCATTTTAAATAAATTTTAAGACGTTATTTTTCCCGTTACAGTCGTCATGGTAAACAAGCAGATAAATTTTTAAAAATGCATCCCTCTGCGGCCCGGCGTAAAAATTAAAAAAACGTTAATCCACAGTTAACAAGAACTTGCCGTTAACGCAAGGTTGCAATGGTTGGATAGATCGTGAGTTTGCGGCATTTTAAATAAATTTTAAGACGCTATTTCTCCCGGTACAGTCATCATGGTAAACAAGCAGATAAATCTAAAAAAAAATGCATCCCTCTGCGGCCCGGCGTCAAGTCTCCTGTCTGTGAGAAGATTTGTAAGGCCCCCGTCTTGGGGCCCTCCACGGTCTGGCGGGCCCCTCCCCCGATGCGTCTCTGATTTATACTTCCCACATCGCATATTTCACTACCAGATATATTTATTCAGTGTTTCGTTTCGCAAATGACGTGCACTCTAGCGAAGAAAAATCGGAAACAGTTGCATCATACGCCACGGTAGCAGCTAATTTCAACTGCCGCAAAAAGCAGATTTTTTACTAAATATCAAAAAAATTACCGCCACTGGAGAGGAGGAGCATTATTTAGTTTCGGGACATAACAAACATTCAATCAAGATGGATTAGCCCGAAGTATTTCACAGTTTTTTGTCAGCCATGGTAGGATCAACAATCGACACCCACTCGAAGGCTGTGCCGCGACCCTTGACACCTGATATCGCCGGTTGGTGAACAAAAACACTACTAGGCATTCGATATGTCTGTGTGGACCAACCTGGGGGAGCCATCAAGTACTTTGTATGAGAGTTATATATATAAATATATTTATATATATATTTCTTGTGGTTAAAAAAGTTTGTTTTTTTTCAAAACGTAACGATTTTGACACCGTCCCGTTCAGCTCGTATCAGATGCAAAACATCGTCTAAAATATGAAAAATCTTCTCTGATTCGGGAAAAATCAGTCGCATCGCAAACATTATACAACATGGCGACTATATATAATAGATTATAACTAAAAAAAAAACACAGGTAATTTTTTTTATATTGATAAAAAAATTGAAATTTGCATACGCAACGAATTACGTCGCTATTAATGCATAATGATAATATTTGAATAAATTAATTGACAAAAAATAATAATTGCATTTAAAATTCATTTTCTAAAAAGCTTTTCGAATGTGTTTTGATAATTCATGCAAGGTCTGAAAACGGGTCGACCATCATTAAAAGACGGAAGGCCTTCGCGCACAACTGTATAGACAGTCCAAGAAAGGAGTACCGAGTCTTTGAGTCCCTTTGAGAACTTTGCCGCAGTCCTTTTTTTTTTGTTCACACCTCCGAGGTGTTCGGTATTCATGCGTTTGCTCAATGCAAGACACAGGTATACTTTACAGAAAGCTCGAGAATATATTAATAAAAAATTTGATTAAAAATATAAATTCAACCGAAACTCTAATATCGCGATAAATTGAAAGAAACCACGCTATAAGAAACTCAGAAGTATATAAATCAGATTGGTGAAGGTATTTAATATAATTTCTCACGTGCATTTATTTCAATTCTATGAACACTATATTTATTGTAAGTAGTTATTAATATATATTTTATTATTTAAAGTTAAATTTCATTAAATAAGAATACATTATACAAACGCAGTGCGTCTTCAAGTCGCCTTACAGCATGTGGTCTGTACACCTGGATTCCAATTATCGCACCTCCGCCTTGCAGCGAGACTCTTTTATTCACATTGAAATGTATACGACAAGTAAAAGATGAACGGGGATGTATTCTTAATACCACGTAGTTAAATTTAATAAAAAAAAATACAAGTATTATCTACTTGGTTTCAGAATAAAAGCAATAAAAGTAAATATATTTTTACACAATGTGTTTTAAGGTAATCGATTCAATCATAAAACGTCAAAGTAAATCCACGGAAATCTTTTAAATCACAGCTTATTTATTGATTATGTAAAAATGTAATCCCTCAGTTACCATTTACGTTAAAAATATATATAAAAACGTAAAAAAGACATTTGGACTTTTCAACTTTGGTATCCCTTGACTCACATCATTTGTCATATTCAAAAAAACCGCAAAGGTAAAATTCACATTTCCGAATGCACCACTGTGCGGGGAGAGTTTTTTTTGAACGAAAAAAAATTGTCCGTCTGTTGATTTGTTTTCCGCTCAGTATCATTGACACACTGTGCGAGACATAAAGGAGCCATTCACGGCCATTAAAAACAGAGAGCGGTTTTTTTATTCGCCCCCCCGGTCACAAAAGCCACTGGACTGCACTTTGTGCACACCCCGTGTGTGTCTGCGTTTATGAAGTATGATTTTTTTGAAAATTCGATCGGGCAAAATAACGTTCAATGTGAAATGCTAGTTAAATATTTTTTAATAATTCAAATCGATAACTTTTTTTTTGAGAGAAAAAAAATTACTAAATAGTTGTTAAAATTTCTCCAATTCTTTTTTTCACATCATCTCAGCTGTGTTTTACATATTTTAATAATTTTTTTGAATGCTATATTATATTTCAAGGTTTGCACATTAAAAATAATCCCTTCAGCATTTTTATGACCACTGAAAATTATGATCTCGCACATACCAATGTCACCCAGGCGTCACAGAAATACAACGATTTTGCATGGAATAGTAGAAAGCAGATATCAAACGCTAGATTTGACGTACAAATGCCCATTTTTTATTGTTACCTCCAAAAAATGTTTTGTACATATTTTTATCAACTTTGGTCTACGCTTCTTAAAAATATGACGGATAATGCAAATAGTCTTGTATATAATATATTATATTTTTAGCATTTATGCTTTGAACCGGGTGAGTTGCTCGGGGGATGCACATCTTACAAATCATAACCGGATACACTTTCGGCAGAATTCCTCCCTCCCCGACACGTCCATGAACAATTCAAGCCGCCGACTCCACTCTGAGCATTATCGCGCCATTAATCAAACTGAAATGCCGCCAATCTTAATTTACTGTCTTGATAAATATATACACCGAGGGCATTTCAGGAGTGTATATTCCTGAAAACCCATTTGCGGAAGAATCTGAATATTAATGCATCGGCTTAAAAATATAAACACATTTGCGATAAAATTTATCTGATATTTTTGACAGCAAGTAATTGATGGTATTCTATTTTTATATTAAAAATGGTAAGTGTTATTTCTAATTATTTTTATTTGATATAACCGGACTTTCCTGTCTGACAATGCCAACCGGTTGTGTAAGAATCGGCCGAAAATCGTTACACCCAGGTGCACATGATAAAGGGTTACTTTACTACACGAACTCGGAGAGGTGCGCTTGTTATTTGAAAAGCTAACATCCCGTAATTTATATGTGTTTTTTTTTTATAGATTTCAATGTATAAACATGACAATAGGGGGCAAGAAGAAGGGGCTGAAAAGTAAATATTATTACTCCGCATGAACTGATCATCAACTAATCACATTTTTAGAGGCATTGACGTATTTGAATAAAAAAATGAATTTTAGTATAAGAACGGAATTTTTGACTCTTGTCAAATAATATTTTTTATTCAATAGTTTAGTTTTTAATAGCAGAGACTCCAATCAAAAATATAACAATGGAACTCGATGAAGTTCTTATATGTCAAAAATATTGAATATTTTTTTAATTCTCATACCTGAGACTCACCTGTCCGGGATGATAATGCAGTGACGTGCATTTGACAGTAGTGGAGTTCGGGCGCAGGTGCCAGTGGCGGCGCACTTCCGCATTTGTTTTGATTTGCCGTGATTTGTCGGCCCCTTTATGGGACTCGCCCGGTGATAAATCCATTTTTTAATAGACGTTCCGTTTTTCGGACAGCTTAATGTAATTATTTGTAACTCGGCGTGTGATTAATGTGCCGGCGCTCGGTAATTAAAATGGATTATTTAGTTGTTGTGCGAATCGGTGTTTTTGACGCGCACCCAATCGCGCGCTGTAATCGAAGTAATTTACAGATTTTTGGGCCGCCCCTGTGCTTTTGTAATAATTTGAGATGCGTGATTTAAATTTGGTGTGTAAAAATTTTTTTTTTTAAATGCTTTGTGTAAATAGGTTTAGATTTTCGCGCCGCAAAATATAAGATGGCTAAAACCATTTGATTATACCCATCACTGCAGGCAACCCTCAAGTCTCTTTTCAGCTACAAATATGCCTTACTTCATTCTTTGCTCTGTTGACAAAAGCAAGGGGTCTCGAAACAAATATAACATACTACTTATCAAATAAACATGGTGCATGCTAGAACGTCTCATTCATAATTACAGGATCATACTGAGTGTGACATATTTTGATTGATAGCCTGTCACCCTAGGCCGCGGTTATTCTGCGGTTTAGCTGCACCCTATTTGGCTACGGACATTTAAACATGCAAAATGATGTCATTATACTGCGAGGATGGTTGAATGGTATAGGATAAACGATAAAAAATATCAATTCTGAATGGTGTGCATAATAAATTATTAGTGATTAAAGTATTTGTCAGTTGCACATGTCTCCAACACGAGCTATGTTTTGGACAACTATAATTATTGATTGAATAAATATTTGTTTATTTGTAAAAAATAGCCTAAGGTGCTTGGATAGAGCTTTTTTAATTGTATTCCTTTAGTAAAATAGACAAATGCAATTTACCCTTGATGAGATCTAGTTGAAAGCACTGTTGAATGTGGTTTTATTGAGTCGTAAGTTAGTGTAAATAAAAATTTTGTAGTTATAAGCTCATAGTTTAAATCATCAGAGTCTGAAATTTTTTCGCTCTTAACTAAAAAAAAAAACAATATGAGCTATGTACAGAACTCAACTTGTTGTATATTCTTGCAGTCATATAAATGAGTCTACAATAAATTAATTGTTTATTTTAAAGTAAATATTATGAAATGCTAACGATTCGTTCATTTCCCTACAGGCCATCGAACATCCCCAATACTGCAAAAGCAATCTCAACGAATCACTTCCGCCTCGTACAAAGTGGATGGGGCAGTTCGTTGCCGAAGATTTGTGTCCCGGACTCGGCCCTGCCTCCCCCGGCTTTGAAACGTCAAGGGGTTGACGTTTTCAGAACCACCCTACCCATCCCCGATGAAAATGCAACAGCCATGTTAGATGTTACAAGTCGTCTTTCTTGTACCCTGCGCCAGCTTAAGTAGCTGCAGCTGCAAAATAACAACCCCTATGGATATTGCAAAAATTTGTTTTTAAAAAACTTTTTAAACACTTCATCAACAATGGATTATTTATTTCAAAACGAACATTTAGAATAAAGCCTTATTTTTTGAATAAAATGTATTATTTTATATTTGTTTTTAAACATAAAGGGCCAAACTCATATTCGAGTTTTTTGACCATTTGCTTGTACCTATTGCGAAAAATCGACTGCACCAAAAAAAATTTAAATGCAGAAAGTTAGATACATCTTTTCTTCTACAGCTATTTTAATTTTTTTTCCTTATTATTTACTTTTAATATGATAAATATGTGTCTCTCCGATTAAAGTTTCGGGATAGGATTTTTGCGATGTTCCTGTTCCAAGAATCCTAAACATTTATGACTCTTTTTTTCAATTGGAATAACAAGATTAATTATAAATCCTCCTGTTGGGATTAGTTTGAAAATAAAAATAAAAAAAAATCTTTAACAAACTTTGGTTTTGAAAGTCGTCATTTTATCCAATTTATCAACATCTTCAAGATTTTATTTTACCCTGAAAATGGACGATAATTAAATAATAAAAAATATATAAATACAATTTATAGTTTTTTCAATACTCTGTAACTTTTGGTGCAAACGGTCAAAGAACTCGAATATGAGAGTTAGGCCCTTAAAGAAAAAAAAAGACAAATGAAAAACACAATGCAACTGTGTATTAAAAGCAGCTCTAGTGGGATTTCGAGCCACCCTAACGGTTTCTGCACCACTTAACTTTTAACGCCACCCAGTCCGCAATATTATCCTGCGATAATCCCAGAATCACCGGTAATTCAGACCCGTCACCCGCCTAATCTACCGACCTATCACCCGCGAGCAGAGACTCCGGGGACCCGCCGCCACTGCTTTTCAATACAAATCGTCTCCTTCCTACTTAATTCACTCTCAATAAACGCTGAAAAACGATTAAACAATACAATATACTAATATTTGATTAATTTAAATTAAATATGATTGAACGTCATACATAGTTGTGTCACTGCAACTATTCATGTATCCTCGACTTCTTCATCACGTAATTCTCCTATTCTCCATTTCACTCATGCTGAGCCAGTGTTCACGGTTTTCTAAAAGAGAAAATAGTGTAGAGTATCTCCGGGTTCTATAGTGAAAGGAAAAGTCTGCGTATTGCTGCTGCCCAATAGCATTATTACATAATCTTTTCCTTACAAAGCTCTGACGTTTAGATATAATACTTCTTGGTAATGATTACGTACATTTTTTCAAATATTGAAAATTGATGTGAACCCACATCCCCAAGCTTACATGGCCGGTGCATTGAATCACGATGATATTTTTCTAAGAGTTTCTTTAATCAATTTTTAATATTTGAAAAAATGTACTTAAGTACATTAAAAAATAAATCAATAAAATAAATAAATAAATTAATAAATAAAAAATAAAAAATTAATCATTGATAATGATTAATCATTATCAATCAATCAAACCTGTATAGGCAAAATCGTACTTTCTGTGAGTCGGTCTTCATAAAAATCAATAATATGTAATACTTCTTCTGTAGCAAGCTGTAGAAGAAGGTACTTTCAGAGCATATCATACCACGCCCACTTCTCTATTACTGATCCTTTACACACGCTCACGATACAGCCATCCACAAGTACCAAAATGGGAAGAGCGCAGAAGTGACTACTCGCTCTCAAATAATTTGACGATGAAAACATATTTTTTCTCGACATTCGTTGAGTGTGTTTGTATGGTCTTTCTAGTGTAAATGCATTGTATATTTGCGAGAAATATCATTGCCTGCAGTGTAATTTTGGGTAAGCGAGTGCATCCCATGACTGCATGGGGGTGGTGCAGCGACTCCGCCCTCGGCGGGCCCATCGATGCCTGCCTATCGCGCTCGATAAGCCGGAGCCAATCTGACGTGAAGAGCCGTCAGTTTCGCTCGACTGGGCCGGGGAGGGTGGCGAACCGGACTGGGGTAGTCCCAGTGCCTTATTAATAAAATAACGACAGCTACTTTTAAAGATTTTTTCGTCCCTTGGGGTTGTCGATGCAACGCATCATACGTTTGTACTGGGGCCATCTTCAAGGATTGGTTCCTATCACAGCAAGTGCATTTCTCCGATTGAGAACGAAGCGTTTAATATATCCACTACACTACAGAATCGTTAAATTTATTTGACTACTATGTGATTACGGTCTATTTTGTTGTTTGAACAGAGCAGTGTGTTCATTTGAATTAATATATTTTTATTTAAATGAATTTAATGTTTATTTACTGTCGCTTCGGCACTGGCCGGATGGACCGCCGGGAATATAAGGCGGCATTGTCTAAACCCGAGAATATTGAATATTCATTAATGTTGAATGATTTCACAAATTACTTACCAATATTAAAAATGCATTGATTGCCGGATTTGTAGATTGCCAATCACACTTCCCTAGAGTGATTAGTACAGGCTGATACATTTAGCAAATTGAGAGATATTTCAGAGATTATAAAATATTTAAATGTTCATTTAACACGGTATTATTTCTATATAAATTTTAACATAGATTAAATTCGCAATACACACACAGTTTAAAAAAAATGTTTTATATTGATCTGAATCTAAAAAATATATTGCAGGATTTAAAGCAACTCCAAGATGCAAAAAATCACAGAGAACAAGTGGTAGGAGATTTGATTTTCACTGTTTTTATCCACCCCACTAATAAACCTGAATGGTATTTCGAATGCATGAAAGGACGCAGAGTAATCTTGACATCTCGAATGGTATTGAATGTAATAAATAAAAAGCCCTCCAGGTATGCAAAGCTGTCCACTTGCTATCGAGCCAGATCTCCATTCACAGCCGATTGAGTGTTTCTTTTGGGTCCCTTCGAGAATATCTTTCGCGAGTGCGCCGGAAGAAGATTCGAGCAATCGTCATATTGCTTTATTCCTGAACAAAGCACAGGTTCTTTCATGGCATGGACGCAGATGTAATCTCTAGACAAGGGAGGCGGAAGTACCAACTTGAAAGGCTTCGATAATTTATGTTAATTAAATAATTCATGTTTCGTTTCGTTCGTTTTATACATAAACATTTATCATCATTAAATGATAAACAACGAGACAGTAATAGTAAATATTAAATACTATTTCATTAAAATATATTGCTATCTGAAGATGGAGAAAACTATTTTCACGAAAGTAGTATAATAAACTGGTGTTTAGGTAGCGTATTGTTTTTTTTTTTAATAAATATTAAAAATGCTTATTTTTGAATTCGATACTTTTAAGGAAATTTTTTCGGTTACTCTAAACTACACAAATCTGCAAAACTTGAAAATGTAAGAAAGCAATGGAATCAGTTGACGAGTGATGTCTGATTTCATATATCTCTTGAAATTTTTCGTGTTGTATTTGAGATAATCAATACCAACTATTGAACCAAGTGGCTGTTTATTATATAAATACTTTTTTTACTTAACTAGATGCTTTTAAAATATATAAGTATTTTTGACAATATTATAAAATTTTGGAATACTTCCTTCAATATGAACTCGGACATTGTCTACGGAGCGTCACACAGTGGACCGTGGCATTTGTACGAAAATGAAAAGAGGCTTTTTAAATTCAACAGTAATTTTCACAATCGAATTTAGCGACCTAGAGGGGGTGGGGACGCTCCGAGGGGCGCGCATCAAAGGTTTCGCAGTAATCTGATTTGCGGACAAAGACCATTTATATGTTTCAGCGTCTTTCAGCATCTTTCAGCGTCGGCGGGGCCGGCTGGCGGGACTTCCGGGAAAAGTGATTTTTTTGCAGGAAGATGAAATGAGATCGGCGACGGAGTCGATTTGTGGCGCGGAAATTAAATATTTGAAATATCAAATGTTTATATTTGATGATATCAATTTTTATTGAATATATATTTTGTATATTATCTATATTTTTCTACGGTATTCTATCAACCTCAATGTCTCGCTTTTAAAATTATGTAAAAATTTTCATAAAGTAAAATATATGATAACTCATATCAGGCAGGTTTTATTTCTAATAACCCACGATCGATCATGATCGTAATCTCCTAGCTGTTCGGTTATTTGTCGAATAAGATGATCGGCTTACTAAGATTTGTGAGATAAACAAAATAACGCAACAAAACGAAGACTCGCGGCCATACAGGAATGTCGCATAAATCAGGACACTGTCGCCATGTTTGGGCCGCAGGGAGCTCAGGGATGTGAAAGGTGAACCCCTCGGGTCAGACACCAGGAAAGTGCATTTCAATTCCGCAGAATCATTTGAGAATTTACTACAAAAGAATACAAACATAACTGCCATTGTTAATAGAGTAAAAATCTATGATATTTACTGTAGTCGATGATATAATAATTCCGGTAATATAAACTAGTTTTAACTGTTTTTTTTTTGGTGTTGGGATCATCGTCAGGGGTATATAAGAATTTATAGTTCCAAGAGATGATTTCAGCACAAAATCGAAACGTCGGAAGGCTGAAGGCTCCAAGCAGCTCAACTGTAAGTCTACGAACATACATATTTGCTGTATATTTAACAAGAAAGTTATCCAAATATTGCTAAAAATCGGATGAAGGTCGTGTTTCCAATAAAGTAATTAAAAACTGCCTATTGTATTTATTTTGCATAATGTCACATTGATTAATACTCTATAATTGATTTTTTTTTGTGAAGACCGTCTCACAGGAAGTACGATTTTGCCTATACAGGTTTTATTGATTGATAATGATTAAGTACATTTTTTCAATTATTGAAAATTGATTACTTAGAAAAATACCCACATCTCCAAGCTTACATGGCCAGTGCATTACCAATTATACCAACGAATCACTACTACTAAGCAAGAATTTTTGACAATCATATCCTATAAATGAAACAACGTACTTATTATGCCAATTAAATATTGTGTAACTTGCAATACTAGACTTTTAACCCAAAGTACTGAGTGAAGCATTTGAATCCGATTTATTATTTTTAAAGTCTATTTAATTAAGCTTATACACGCACTTAAATATATTATTGATTTTTTGTGAAGACCGTCTCACAGAAAGTACGATTTTGCCTATAGAGGTTTTATTGATTGATTATGTAAATTTTGGCATAATAAGTACGTTGTTTCATTTATAGGATATGATTGTTAAAAATTCTTGCCTAGTACTAGGGATTCGTTGGTTTAAGCTTGGGGGTGTGGGTTTCAAATCCCACACATATCACGATGATATTTTTCTATGAGTTTCTTTAATCAACTTCGTTTCGTAAAGTTTCGATCATTCAGTGATTATTTTCCAATCGTCACAAGACGACTGAAAGTCTTCGAGGTTTGCCTTGGGCCGCATGGATTATTCAGGGGCGCAACGGAAGCGGCCGGCCCGCACCCCCGGACTCCTGAAAGGGTTTCGCTGTAGCGGCCAGTGCCGGTGAGGGCCTCTGCCAGCAACTGGCACCGCACCACCTGCACACGAGGCCTAACACCGAAACGTGTGACGTCACGCCCACCTACACTACCACGAATACATGCTCCAATACAAGGAACTGTGACGCTATAGATCATAGGCTCCCAAACTATTTTTTTCGTCGACCCCTTGCCTTGCCAATATTGAATTTTCACAAACTCATCAACTGAAAACACATTTTTGACATCTAATATAGAACTCACTTTCATAGGGTTAACTGTACAGAGGATTTAAAAATAAAAAAAGTTAAAATACAGGGTGCGCCATATTTAATGTCGGTATGTAAACATTGAATTACTTTGACATTTATCAACATATTGACTTGAATAAACTTATTTTGAAACGTCAATTCAATGCAATTTGTTTCACACTCAAAAAACGCGTTTCTGTGACGAAAATTCTTTGGACTTGTGATGTCAAAAAAAGGCGACATTGACTGGCCACCCAGATCTCCAGATTTGACTCTTTTGGACTTCTTTTTGTGTAGTTATTGATGAGCTCAAGACAAACATTCGTGCCGAAATCATCGCTATGCAATCGAACTGGGAACCAGTGCTATAGATACATATCGTATTCTCAACAATTCACTAAAGATTTTTATATTACATTAAATAAAATACTTGAGTGATTTTTCCTCGTATTGATTTTTTTGGTGACCGGTTTCGCTAACCTTTCAGTTTGATAATGCCAACATATGCCACAGTGAATATTGAAATGGAATTCTACCAAGTACTCTCAGGCAAAAAAAATAATTACATAAAAATATTTATAGCAGGTAATATCTTGACCAATAGTATCGCTGTCCAAAAAAAAAGACGAATTGTATTTTTATTATAAACTGTATCAAAAATGATTATGCAGATCTCACGCAAATTAAGTAATAGCCTGTATGTACTGAAATATAAAAGAAAATGTTTTATAGTCTACTTTGAAAAGCCAAGACAACTAGAAAAAATAAAAATAAAAAAGTCATTGATATTTCTTTTAATATGTATTTAAAAAAAGTATATAAAATTGTTGTAAGTAAGAGTATATCAGACTGGTATTAAAATTTCAGAATCACGCGCATTATGCACACTATTTTTCCAAATGTTAATTCCGCGTATGATTTCTACGATAATTTGTACCGTCATAACTATTGTAAAATATTATATATAGTCATACATAAATATATAGTTTTTATCTCGAAATGACAGCCATTTGGTTTGTGTCATTTGTTATCAGAATTCGTACATATTACAAATGTGGCATATTTATTAAAAATTTATGCAACTGCCAGAGACTTGAACATGGAAATAAAATTGGTTGGGAGCTGTCATGGGAATTGACAGTCATATTGTGGTTATTAAAATTAATTGCTAGCTCAAATAAATGTAGTTTTTAAATAATATCATATTTTAGGTAAAAACGCCAAAATATATTTATGGTAAAATAACGCATTAATTAATTCTAACTAATACATAAATGAATAGATTAAATCCTTTGTACTGTAACATTTTAGATGACTATAAATGCAGACGAATTTCAGTCGATTTGTTTGAAAAGATACTAAGATAGTAAAATTATCAGAATTCTGCAAATTCTTAGCACACAAAAAAATGGTGTCTTATAAATTTTGAAGAGTGGAATAAATAAATAAGATATTTTCAAGCAGCTGTAAAAATAATTATTTAAGATATATATATTTTTTATTAAACTTGAATCAAATATCTATTTTTTGGCATTGGAATTAAATTGATGTGTTAAAAATTATATTTTATACGAATACGAAATATTTATCTCCAATGTTACTAAGATAGCAAGGGAAAAATATATTTTTTACGATGTATAAAAGTCGACATTTGATTTTTTATTTTATAAGTGAATATATATACAATTTATTAATTAATTATAAAGATAACTTTGTATTCTTACTGCACTTTGAGTTTATTATATTTTTTGCATGACTAGTTTCGAACAATAGTTTTGGTGATCATCAATGCATAACAAATCATTTTTGTTATGCATCTGATGATGACCAAGTCTGTTGGTCGAAACTAGTCATGCATAAAATATAATAAACTCAAAGTGAAGAAAGAATACAACGTTACCCTTATCTTCACCTTGTCCCTCAACAAAATTAAAAAAATATATATATAAGCCTGAAAATGAAAGTTATCCTTGAATTGATACAAAAATGCAGATGTGATTTTGTTAATAGCAATAAATTTTAAGCAATTTCTGTGTGCAATAAATTTTTCCTCATATGTTCCAGACCCCCGGGGGACCGTTTAGCGCGTGCTCCGTGACGTCACCAAATACTGTACTATCATCCCCCTCTGCCAACCTACCCTCGATTTGCTGGACGTCACGTGACAAAGTTAAATAATGCGTCAGCCGGATGTCCGGCGGCAGCGTGAATGGACACGAATGCGTACTTTATGTTGTGTAGAAACTAAGATATACAGAGATTCTTAATGATGTAGAAGGAAAACCTTCCCTGATAAGCCAAGTATTTTTTCAGATCAAAAATATATGATGATTGTATCGAACATAGTGCCTATGGGAAAAAAATCTTTTAAAAGCGCAATCGGTTTATTTTTGAATTATCTAGCAGCAAGTGTATTAGTTTAACGGCTGCACGACGTTTAGAGGGCCGGATGAAGGCAGTTTAAATCGAAGTATCATATGGTACCCCTAGAGAGGAGACGAGGCAGAGATGGGGTGGAGACAGGGTGGTCAGTAAGCGGGCATTTAAAACTGCTAGTGTCCTCCCTGAATGGCGTATTTATGTAAACTTATGCGGGCGTGACGGACGCCCCCAGGGGAGAAACAAACTAGAGGGTTGCGTATAAATTACTGACATAAACATAAAGGCTTTTTTTAAAAATGTACATAGAGTTGACTTGTTAGTAAACTTGTATATCGTCGATTTATTCTTAGAAATTTCTAATTATAACTCACATTTTTTTATAGTTTAAAATTGACTGACATTCAAGTACAGGTAAGCTGAACTTATACTACTTAAATAATTTTAGCACGTAGCCTTAAAAGCTTATTTTTTTAATGTAAGTGTAATAAGTTCTTAACAAGTGAAGTTTATTTCCTTAATATTTTTGTTGCAAGTAAAATATCACATTTTTTGTAAATTTTAAGTGTTTTTGTGGTTCGTATTAAAATAACAGCTTATCACATAAGTGACAATGTATTTATACTCATGCATTTTTATACTTCAACAAGCATTCAACTTTAAAATATATAAGCGTTTTGTAATCGAGTATGATTAAAATATAACAAATTTGTTTGAAAGCGATCTGTTCTGTTCATCCCTTAGAAAAGTCGCAAATGAGGGAAGTTATGAATGGCCGGCGAGTGAGTACAACTTTACACTAAGACAGGAACTGCGCATGACGGGAAACATTAAAACTGTCAAACACGCCGGAAACGGCCTGCAGTCCTCGTAAGTGCGCGTCGCTGTACCGGAAGTGGACAGTTTAAGGAGTTTCAAAAGGTTATTTATTGTAAAAACCGGATCTGGGTAAAAACTTTAACAGACTCAAGAGGGTGTCTGGATTGGCTGTGTTATGGGTTTTGAAGTGCCATTAGAAAAAAATGCCTATGACAATTTAATGGCATTTTTATACAATAATCTTAAAATATATATATGAAAATTTCCTCAAGTACAAATGTGTTTTATTGAATAAATATATATATATATATATTTTATCTTGGAAATACATTAGAGAAGTTAAAAGAGATTGGTTGCTACAGAAAATATTAATATGGAAGATATCACTGTATACTCTCTTTTTTTATAATGAATTTTGGTAATTGGGTCGACTTTGAGCAATTCTGATTGGTCAATATTTTTAAAAATCAGCCAATAAAAACATTCAATTTTAAATTAAATATTGTTGGTGCATTAAAATATTAATTAATATAGTCCGGACATAATTGATATTTTTCGTATTCTAACCTGTTGTCTGCAATGTTTAGTTATAGATGTACATTTTAAAGTTGCTATTAAAAATAATTATTCGTTGCATACTTGCCTCAATTCGATCCAATTACCAGAATTTTTATTTACTACTTATTTTATATTTTTACATTAAAATATAAAGAAATTTTTTAATATTTTTGGAATTAAATATTTTTGTGCATTATATGTATTATTGACTATTAATGGTGCCCGCCGCCCGATCGGCATTCTAGAATGTGCTTTTAGGTACAAAAAGGTTGGGGACCCCTGCTATACAGTTTATAGTATACGTAAAATTTATTTTATTTTAGTAATTTTTTGTTTTGAATAGAAATATAATCTGAAAACACTTTTTATTTATTATACGTAAACAGACCGACTAAACAGAAAAACTATTTTATAAAACTCAAAAGATGTATACTGCCGTACAGTGATTAAATATATTTCTTGGATTTTTAGTAATTTCATGTATTATTGATAACCTCAATATTATATACACATTGAACCTGTTTGAGTTACAAAGATATATATGAAAATATTTGATTATTAAAATTTGTACATTTATTAAATGGACGTTCAATTTTCGTTTACGAAGTGAGGTTTTTTTTAAATATTTTAATTCTAATTGTTTATTACAAAGCTCTTGAAATTATATAGTGTGGCATAAAAGTATTTTTATAACATTCTTTTTTTTTAACGAAAGATGATTCCCGTATGAACTACCAGTTTCTTTGATCGAAACTAAGAGTTATAAAACATATTACTTATAAAGTTTTATCGCAAAGATGAATAACACACTTATCGCAAATCGCCAACAGCCCCCCGCCCTTATTCAAACAAAAACAACGCCAAAAGGCTAACTTCGGTACAGCTCCCTTAAGAGGGACGCAGGTTATGGGAACACAAACAAAAGTCCAGCGTAATCCTCACTTGGCTGAAGAAAGGCCAACGAGGCGGTGTCTCTGGAGGCCACGGAGACACAAAGGCCTTGGCTCAGCCTAGCACAATATCAATATATTTTAAATAAATATTTATAATCACGGGGTTGAAAATGCAGGGAACCATGTAAAATATAATTTATTTTAATATTTACAGGAAAACAACAAAAAAGCAGATTATGCTCAAAAAGTACAAAACTCGTGACCTTTAAATATTTAATTATATATATTTTAATGAGTTTTCAAAGATAAATTATAAATTATCCTGCAGTTTTGCTTCCGGCAACAGCTTAGAGCATAAATAAATACATGCTTTCACAAATCGCAACAATTGGGTCAAATTAAATTATGTTTAATCAAAAACTCCCGAGTTTTATCCGTTAAACCTTTTATCTAACGATCCCAAATTATTACTGATTAAAAACACAGTATTAAACAAACAACAATTTAATTTTCCGAGCTCGAACCAACATGGCGGCGGTCGGAGAGGGCGAGAGGGGGGGGAGGGGAGGGGGAAGAACAGTGGTGCCAACTTTGCGAAAACTCTCCGAAATTGAATGCTAACCAATAATTATAATTTTATACCGATTGTGAGCAACTCCCAGCGAGTTATAAAACGCCCTGAAACACGCCCGCGGAATAAAACTTTGCGAGTTCCGAATTTCGGATATTACGAGTGGCGGCGCGAACTTCGCGTGAATTACGAGACACCGAAGTCGCATTCGCGAAAATGTAGCGCTGTATACACAGCTCTATTGAAATCGTCCATATACGATGCCAGAGAAAAATCAATGGATAAAGAGGCGTTTAACTGACGTGGATGCGGAATTAAGAAGTACAGGGCAAGTACAAGGTTAGACAGGAAGGTATGGATGCTTTGAACGAGGCGCTATGCGAGTTAAGGATAACCTTGTTGATAAAGAGTGGGAGTATCTGGTTATCTGCAAATTTTTGCAATGGCAACATCCAAGTTACACAATGAAAAAATAAAATTTAAGCTCCGTCGAAAAATGAGTGTATAACTGTTATTTCAAATCATCCATACTTCCATGTCTAACCTTGTACAAGACAAACATATGTTCAATGAAATAGTCACCAAATTCTAAGCAAAAGCACTTAGAGAAGAATATTGCTACGTGCATAGGCTGCTTACTAACCGGAAACAATGGGCGCTTACCGTTTGATCAATGGCGATATTATTAAAGCTGTAAAAATTATACTATCCAAAATACGGAGTTGGTTAACAGAGCTATAGAACTTACTTGGAGTCAACGTGTACTAAATCTATTCCACTGGACCACGAGTGATGATGTCTAATAATATATGACATGTCATAACTTGTTAAGAAAACAAAAAGCGGTACGCACTAGTGAATATATCTATAGAATAAGAAGTTTTCTCAAATGTTTACACAGAATTACTCGGCATCTAAAGTTGCAGGGGCGGAACGTTTTGAATTTACATACATGATATATCACAAGCCTGCCAGTGATTGGCAGCCAAAAGTACACTGCAATAATCGGCAGTGTCATGCTATGCATTTATCTGAACTGCCTTCGCATTACCAGCAACTTATTACGTATACATTAAGGGGAGATTTCTAATGAACCCTGAATGCACCTTTCTAAGAACAACCAAAAAATATATATATTTCATCTTAGTACAAAGTATTTAATGACTTTTATTGTTTGCCTGTTGTGGTCGTATAATGTATAAATTAAAAACATATAATGCTTTGAAGCCAAAAGTATGTTTTTTAGTTATTTTTATTACAGCATAGCATTGAGCATATTTGCATGATCTAAAATTGCAAACTTTTCATAAAAATATATTTAATTTATTTCACAGATTTAAATAAATATATTGGTGATAATTCAATAAATTTTACAGGCGAAAAAATCAGTGCTTGAATTAAATAATTGATAAACCAGTTAGTTTTCACTAAGTTTTACTTTCAAGAACGTTGCATGGGTCTTGGGGTAGGTGGTTGCCTGCAAAACGAGAGCAGAGGTCCGAGGGTGCGCCTGGGGGGGGCGGGGATGGGGATGGGGATGATCTGCATGAAGACGTCACCGCCAGGTGGTGCCGCGTGATTGATTACGTCACAAGCCGTGGCAGTCATCCGCTCTCGAACCAGACTACAGTAACTTCCGGTCTGTATATTGAATAGTCGAGTTTCCGGCGGGGAGTTTTATGATTTGAGAAACGTGTAGATTTATTTGTCGATTAAGTTTATTTTGTTTTTACGCATTAAAATTTACTATATATGTGTGTGTAAACATAACGTAAATCCCTTATTATTTAATTCTGCATAATTGTACTGCTTAGCTGTAATTTTTTATAGTCAAAACTTGCCTATACCCTGGGTGAAAAAATACATAAATTCATATTATAGACTAGTTGGTGCAAGTATCGACTCTAATAACCTACCTGACTTAACACGATGCCTGCTATAACTTGTATTTAATCCACCTGTCTATATTTATATATTACTAAGAACGTAAAAATCGCTAATAATGTATTCATTGTTATTTACTTTAACTTCCATATTAATAAAAATGCTTCACAATTTTTTTATTTTATATTTAACGCGGACCTCCTGACGTTGTTCAGGGACCCCCAAATCGATTTTAATTTTCAATGAACCCCCTGAATGATCCCAGGGACCACTGTGAGAAGCACTGATCTAGAAGTTTGGCAGGTTTTGATGGGCTGCATTTGCTGATAAGGTCCAGATTTTGGTGGGTCCAAAATAAGTATTGTTAAATAATTAAAAAAAAAAATGTAAATTAATTACTATCATATATATATAGGTGAGTCGCATTGTGTTTGGTACCTTTGTGTTTTTTTTAATTTATATAGTTTGCTCGATGCTTTTCGAGTTGCAATAGCCGCCCTCGAAGTCTAGATCTTGCCTGATTGGAGGCTGAACATTAGTCCTGCGACTCAAAGGTAAGGAGCCGCTGGATGTGGCGAGGACGTCACAAGCAGCTGCGGACCACACATACAGAGACTCTGTTGCTACCAGCACTGATGACGAGTGATTGCATTTTAGTAGATCAACACTGTACCCGTGCATGTATGAGTGCTATACACAGGATGAATCTACACAATGAAATACAATTCTGACTAAAAAACCAAAAGGTATCAAGATATATATATAATTTAATTCAGTGACCACTATTTTAAGCTACATTTTTAATTCGGCAACAAAGCAAAGACAGATCGAATAAACTTAACAATGAAATTCACAAATATATATAATATAAACGAAAGTTTGTTGGGCTATACTTTAAACGATATTTTTTTGTATGAGAATAAAATATTAATTTTATAAATAACTCAATAAGAGGATATTGCATGATGAGCATTTTTTAACGTCATGCAATCATCAGCATCGCGGTTTGATAAAGTTCCCAGAAACCGAAGCTCGCTCTGCCCAGCAGCCTGGACGAGCCTCCCCTATCTATACTGAGGGGTCGAAGGCAGAGGTCCGGGGCTAATCTTTCAGTCATTTGTTAACAACTTGTTGGGCGCTGAAGCCTTCAGAAGACTGAAACTTTTTCAGGAAACAACCCCGCGCGCTGTCTTTGTTTTGTGGGGAAAGTTTTTGGTTTTGTGTTTTGCGGATTGATAGCGTTTCAAAGTGGTTTGTTCTTTTTTTGCGAGTTTGTTTTAACTTTTTTTTTCAAGTCAAGTGAGAGAAATAACCTTCTTTATGGCTTGGAGATTTGAAAAATGTAACATTATTTCAACTTGATTCTATTGAAAATAGTGTAGAGATATTAATTGGAATTTTTGATTTAGATTTTTGATATTTATTAATGAATCCATATTTTGTGTTTATGAAAAAATATATCACAAAATTTTCTGACCAATGACCGTAGATTTCCTTGAAAGAGTTCACTAGTTTGAATAATTCATTGCAAAAGAATCACATTCGTGTTCAACTTTCACAAAATTTTATAGATATAACTCAATTAAGTGAGCATTTGTTAAAAGTTCCCGGACTAGTCCTTATTAGATATTAAATAATGAAACGCAATGTTGGGCAATTGCAACTTCAGGAAACGTTGAATTGGAGCAGTAACCGGCGACTGCAAGCCTGGGGCTGCATTTGAAAAGCACCCTCGCATATTGTTTAGTTATTAAAGCTCATTTTAAATGCTTTAATTATTTTTGTACACTTTAACGGTAGTAAACGCAATTTTATTTAATGATAGGTTTTTTTCTTATTGAAAATGTGGCTAGCGGTGGTCTAAAATCAAGACAAGCAGTTTTGCACTCTAAATACAGATCAGCCTGATAAATCACGCAATTGAATGATAATATAATAAATACCATAAAAATATTACCACGAGTAAAAAAATAGTACAAAAGCTCATTGATATTTTTTATTGTAGACGCGACTCATACATCGCTTATTTATTATTTTCATAGTAAATTGTTAGTGATAGCTTAAGTAACTTGCCAGAGTTATAATTTGATGGTAAAATAAAAGTATGAACGCTAGAAAGAAATTGATAACAGCCAGTCGAAAAAGCGATCAGTACGTAAGCTGGGGGTGTTGTCAGGATAACCCTCAACCCCGTGGTCGATGACGTCACCCCTACATGTTATTCTATTAGAGGGCTGCAATATGTATTTATCATACAGTGGTGGAGAATTGAGACTATAAATCACTACGTAGGCGATATATTAAGTAGTGTATTTCTAAAAAAATTACAAACAAGATCAAAAAACACGAGGGTAAATTAATGACATGGACTGCCAAAAGAAGATTTTTAAATGATTTAATCGATAAGCTAAGAGAATATTTGGCATTAAGCATCATGATGAAATGATTATTTATTACTATTGATATATTTCAATAATAAATATTATTTTTGAATGTATTTTTACTCACAGACAATATTAAAAAATATAATATATGTAGTATAAGCTAATATTCACACGAAATTGCTGTGGACGTTTATAAGCACGTAAGACAGTGCCACTAAAATGACGAATCCTTATTCACAACACGGCGACGTCTCTGTCCTCGGGGATCACGACTCATTTAAGGCAGACGGGATACAGAAAAGTTAAGCCCAGATGTATTTAGTAACCAGAACTACCCTCCCTCCGCCGACCACCCTTCATAAGCTGCGGGGGAGGAACGTATGGTCCTCGGTACGTCTTAATGGTACCAACACAAAGAAATTTGGGACATGTAGTAAAGATATGGATTTAATTAATAAAAAAAAAATATATATATATATTTCAGGTCGTACCGAGAATAACGCTTTAGTATAATGTATACTTTTTACAAAATTATTAAAAAAAAAATAATTAACGTTTAGATCTATTGCCTGTCTTCTTAACACTAGATTGCCCAAGATTTTATGTATACCTATATTGCCCAAAAGCAGTCAAAATGACTGCTTTGTGAAAGAATAACTAATGTGTAAAGAAATTTGTTTAAAATTATTTTTTTATATTTTTTATATTATTTACAGTTATATAAGTAAATATTAAAAATAAAAAAAATTTACTTCACTTGGTAAAAAATAATTTATGCATTATTATTTGAACATTTTAGGAAATTAAAGTGGAAATCTTTTTATGTGTACATCTTCCGCAAACATACTTTTGACATTTTTCACATATATTATTTGTTTTGTTGTTGTGGCAAAGTCGTACTTGACTAATTTTGCGTTTGTTAGAATGGGTTGCATTTGATGATGTTGCAGTTGATCTTTATGGGTCTTCATGTTCTGATAAATTTTTCTGTCTTGCAGCTCTGTACTCGGTGAAAAGCTGTTCTGTTTATTGAAACAAGAACTCTTTTCGTTGTATTTGTATTCCTGTCGTTTCTTTGTAAAGGATCCAAGCATTTATAGCAGCTAAATCTAAAATATTAAATAATATTTGGAGGGAACTACGTTATCTACGAGAACTAGAAAAAATACATCAAAAGCTAGTTATCTACGAGAACTAGCTTTTACTGTATATTTTCTGGCCATTTGATCCGCCACATCAACTCCAAATTTTGTGCTGTTATAATATTGAATAGATTCCGGCAACATTTTTTTATTAATATGATCAATTTTGACGTATTTATGCTTAGAACTAAGAACAGCTACTCTTTTATTTGTTTTGCTTTTATATATTGTAAGAACTCAATTCTCTAATTTATATAGCAGAGTGGAAAAACGAGGCAGTTATCCTTCGTTTGTTTGACTACTTTGGGTAGTTCTCTTTTGATTCCTCTAATAGTTCCAACTAGAGGTGTTTTTTTGCCAATAATTTTGTAACGAGTGACAAGCTAGTGAAAAAGTTATCCGACGTGATATTTCTTCCATTGCTTGTATATGGCTCGACAAGTTTTAGAACAACGTGTTCACCGAGAAGCATTGACGATGGTCGTTGTTCATCTCTCCCCAAATAAGGAAAGCCATTCATCTACTAAAATCTGATGCAAGTCAGAATTTGATGCCAAATTTGTTAGGTTTATTAGGGATATACTGTATAAACCTGCACCTGGGTTTTGACGGAAATAATTGCTCGTCAACTGTTATATTTTGCCCTGGTTGATAGCAAGCTTGACTATTTTCAATGAACTTGTCCCATATTTCCGAAATCGAGGCAATTTTATTTGTTTTAAGGCTTGTTTCGGTTAACTTGTTTCGGTTCTTTTGTCAGAACAAATAAATCGTAGGATTTGATTGAACTTTTCTCTGGCCAGTTTTTCTAAAAAATTCGGGACCCCGCTTTGCTGACCATAAATAACTCAGTTTTAAATTTTTTTCCTCGGAGGCTCCACGAGCATATAAAATCCCAATAAATGCACGTATTTCCTGTAATGCTGTTGTCCAATCATTCCTCAAAATTCGGCGGCCTTCTTCTTCTGTGCACTTTTTAATATGTTTGATAATATAGTTATCTATTATCAATGAGAATGCACTGATAAGATTATCTGTCATAATGTTCCTTTTTGCGTAGCCTGATGGCCCTTTCACACCCTTGAAAATACAAGTAGATGGTAACCTTCCAGAAAGTTAAATTTTGACCACACAGTACCATCGGCAGCTATTTCGGTCTCCTGAATGGTGTTTTCAGTTTTCAGTTTTCAGCTTCATGATGTCAATTTATCATGTACTTGTATGTTATCATGTGACGATAATCGAAAAAAAAATGAAAACTGTTAGCTCAATACAGAACCGAACTGTTCGTTTAAGAAATTGACTCAATTCAATAATAAGAGTCATTTGATTATTTAAAATTTCCCAAGCAGTCAAAATGACTGCTTTTGGGCAATATAGGTATAACACATATATATATACCGGAAATGAAGGGTGTGGAGGTTAATTCAATTATCAATAAACGCATTTATATGTTTTAGAAAAAGTCATAAAATTTTAAGAAATTATGTATATAAATACATAATTTTTTTTCTAATTGAAATTCAAAAGCAGTCAAAATGACTTCTTTGGGCAACCTAGTGTTAAAACACAAATAAACCATAAACATAAAATGAAAATTTAAAAAAATAAAATCATAATCTATGCTTATTTTCATTACCTAAGATAAGGAATCTTGAGTCTTTGTTTAGCATCAACCGGCAAACGATGAGAGTGGAAATATTGATAACTCACCGCCTGTCTGAAACAAAAATAACAATTTACCCATTAATGTTAGCATGGTAATATTTTTATTATATAGTAAAAAAAAAACAAATTTATACATATAAAACACATAATCTAATACCAAACTGAAATATTCGTGTGCCTACTACCATTAGTTTGGGATTTACCCATCAGGACAGAGATCAAACTGAGAATCTATCGATTTAGACTCAACGGTCTAATCACTGACCCAAAAAGGCAACCAATAATGTACAGTTCACTTACTTTTCCACCAATTATACAAAGTATATTAATAATTAATTTTAAATTCGTTGTAAAAGAGGCAAGTTATCAAATAAAATAATTTTTATAATTAGTTGAATCTTTGAACCTTATTCATATTAGAGCTCCAGACTTCGTGGTCGACAATTTCAGAAACAGTTTTAGAAACCCATAAAGCTATAAATATTTTACAATATAAAATAGTTAAGGTACCCTAGATAATCCATATTTTTTTGCTACGAGTGAAGGGATGAACTACTCATACATTTGAAAGAATAATTCCATGTGAATACCCAATTTTAGAATCTGATATCCCCGAGATTACCCAGCCTCCCCAAAGCAGCTTTTGATCAAAGTAAAAATGGAATCATGTAATGTGCTGCTGCAGGTCTATTATTTTAGGATTTAAATGGAAAAAATAGCAAATCATTTAAATAATGCTGCTGGCATTAGAGAGTTTTGTCTAACTTTTGCGGTGTTTAAAAAAGGGAGGTACGAAAAGATTGGTCGGATTTATTGACTTCTTTGAAATATAACGAACCCACTTTGTGGAAAGTAATGATTCGTTATTTTTGTTTAAGTAGCTCATGTTGCATTTAATCTGAAACTGTAAGTCTTTAAATATTTTTAATGAAAATAATGTGTTGTTTATTAGTATCTAACGTTTACGTAAATTATTGTTATTATATATTTTAACATATATAAATATATGTACCTTATTTTCTGTTTGATTCTTAATTTTATTGTATCGTATTTGTAATGTTATTGTTTTGGGACATATACAGTAAAAATCTGTTGATTATTTTAAATAAACATTTTTTGACTTATTATAAGTATGTACAAATAATTTATTAAAATCAACTATACTCAGCTTTTTAAAGTACTTGTGCCATTTACTTTTTACATATTACAACGTACTTAGAGTAATGTTTTTCTGTAAATATCATATTATGAAATATAAATAAAATAAAAACGTTATTCAACAAAAAGTTACTTTAATTTATAACATAAAACATAAGTAAAAATATCATTAATTATAAAGTATTTTTGTCCTTAGTTGGGAAGGTAAGCCGGATTTTAATCACATTCGGAAATTCCCATCAAACAAACAAAAACAAGAGACCGTTCAGCTCGGCAGATCGCTCCAGCATCCCTTACGTCTCAACCCCCAGAGAACTTAGCAGAAAAACGGGCAAAGTGCATTTCGTGATATTCCTACCCTGATCTAACCCTGAGAACCACGGGGTCGTATGCACCCGCAAAACCCGACCAGGGGACCGTGAAAGCCTTCCAAAGCTGCTTAAAAGCGAGTTTAGGTTTGATTTTGTAAAAAGCTTTCGATTATTTAAAAACAGAGTTTCGGAAAAGCTCTTAACTCGCGTGTTCATTTTCCAACATTTATTATTAAGCACACTGCCAAATATTAATTTTAAACAATACATAAAATATATATTTTATTTAAAGCGAGACAACCCTGAATGTTATTAATTTGTTAGCACTGACAACTCTATTGTGTAGAAAATAGTTCTCAGGATAACCCGTGTCACATTATTAGGGCTGTGCCAAATGCGGAAAAGGAAATCGTTATTTATTGCTATTTGATTCTATTCAATTAGACGAATCAAAAATTAAAGCTTAACAATTTTACTTAAGATTCATTTTATTTATATTATTCTATTGATAAAAAGAGTTCTGACGTTTATTGAAGGTCTTTCAATATTACAATTAAATTTAGATTTTATGAAGTGTTAAATTAATTTTCCGTATATATTATTTATTTATATATATATATATATATATATATATATATATATATGCTAAAAGTCGAAACAAGAAGCTGAAGCAAATAGAACCTTGCACCGAGTTTCTTCGGCCGTACATCCTGATTAATGAAGTCGCCCATAAAAACCTGCATTAATCACGTGACCGCTTCCCCCTCCCCGCCAACCCCCGCCCCTTGCTAAGGGTGGATGATGACGATCACGATGACGTATCACCCTTTTCGGTTCTCGCACATTTTATTGCGGTTTGGGACAACTGCCCGGAGTAAATTGAGACAAGTCCAACGGGTGTTTTATTATTCTATCTAATAATAATCTATTTAATAACACCACCTTAGCCTTTGCATTGAAAATATAAAAGCTTTAATTTTTTAGATGCTTTATATATTTTTTTTATAATATGGAACATTAGTAATGTTATTGGATTTATTTCACTGAAACCTTCGCTCGTCATTGTTTCATTTTTCACATCCAAGTATGAAAAAAAAAAAAACGGTAGTTAGGGTAGTTATGATCGAATTGAGAGGTTTCGCCAGAGGGCTACGGAGATGACGGAGGGGGGGTGGGGGTGGAAAATAAAAACAATCCACTGCACGGCGCGCAGTCAGACCGCTTTCCTTTTGTTCCTGGGAAAATGTATACAGATAACGTGATTAGGTTATTGTCACTCGGCGCGTCTCGTCCGCGCTGGGTTATCGAGTTACTGAGCACAAAGGCTCGCGGGGCGGGGGGGGAGGGGGGTGAGAGGAAGGGGGGGGGGGGAGGCTGCTCCAGATTTAAGGGTTGAAAGTTTGCGGCGCCGTTCCGTTCGATTTTGAAATGTCATTTTTGAAAATGGAATTTATATTCTTTTGTTATTAGCCGAAGGACACATATTTTAAAAATGATAACGTCGCATTACAATATTTTTTAAAATTAATATAAGATACATATTTCGTTACAATTCAATCGCTGATTAATATTTTAAATAATAAGTGAAATACTTGAGTGATTTTTCCACTTATAGATTGGCATTATCTAACAGTTATCAAAAATTTGCAATTATGTATAATCTTCCACTTGTCAGGTACATTAAAATCACATTACCCCTTCCCGCCTGATAATTATTCTCGTTTTTTCCTACAATCTCTCCACTCTCTAACAATTGTTTACCTAACTGCTTATTGTTATATAAAATATCACTCTGTTTGATAATGCCAACGCGGAAGGTTGGCGAAGCCGGTCAACAATAAAAATATATATGTGGAAAAAACACTCTCTCACTATGACAAAGTACTCTCTATCATAAATATTGAATTAAAGTATATTTATTATTGATAACACACACACATTATTATGTGTATCACGCTTGATTAAATCATTCAGTATAATTTGTTTAAATCAGCTTAGCAGCACGGTGGTTACATTTTTAATTAAATATCTATTAAGAGTTTCAATTCAAGTAAAGTCGAGTACAACTGAACATAGTTTTCATTAAATGCAACTATTATACGATGCTAACTTCATCAACCGATAGTTTCAAAATGAAAACTCGCAGAGAATGTTAAACAACCCTGATTTGGAAGCGCAAGGACCCACCCGGAGGGATAACAACCCTTAAAGGTTTTTGGGACGGATATATCAAGTATACTGTTTTGAACGTTTTGCACTTGTGCTAATACGTTATATGCGTTGACATTGGTTAGATGCATCACATGTTTTATGTATGTAGCATTCACGTGAGATAAATCCTCAGTTTTATTTTCGAGGTAGATGTGATTGAGATTAAAAAAAAATCGTTTTACACGTGAATCAATTACGGTAAAAAAAATGTTTGGCAAAGCTCCCAAAGTAATACTTAGAAAAGTATATATATTATTAAATAATAACGAAGTAGTAAAAATTAAATCAGTCTATCCTGTATTTGTTTCATTGAGGTTTTCATAACATTGCAATACATTGTAGCTGATTGAGAATAGATTTCAGTGTTAAGTGATATCTAGCAAGATAATTACTAAGCTTATGTGCAAGGACAAGCACAGATTTTATTAGCCTAGAGCAGTCTGGCTGGGACATTCATTATGTTGTTTATCTGATCAAATTGGGTTCAAATGCTTGTCAACAAACATGAAAAGCACGAAATAGGTCATTGATCAAAACCTGCTTAACAAAAAAAAAAAGTACATTGCAATGAAACGTCGTTACAAGTCAGCTTAAAGTCCTCATGGCTGTAATGAATCCCTCTTTAACAAGTGGTTTTTCTGCACAAGTCAGTTAATTTTATGCTGGTTAATTTTAATAATAATGAGAGAAGTCAAATTAAATATTAATATATTTTACAGTCAGAGTAGCAAAAGTTCAGCAATCGAAACGAGTTATTTTGGCGTTATACAGCGGAGCGCAAACATCGTGACACCGTGTACAGTTCGCGTGTCCATAAGCCTAAAGTACTCTGACATTGCGCACTGTTCTCCGGGACTAAGTGCTCGAGACTGAGTGCAGGCACACTCACCATGTGGCACCATGTACGCACGTACAAAGTAACAATTAAAACTTAGCCTCTGTCTGCCTTTACCATCGCCTGTTAATCTTGTGTACTCCTGAAAAAATATACGCGCTGCAAATGAGAGCCTCGGTGCAAAAATGTTACGTGCTCATACATTTTTAGTTTTTTTTTTTTAGTCCAGGCAAAGTGTTAATTTTTCAAATTTCATATATACAACATCCATATAAAATTCATAATTTTATTAAGGCAAAGAAAAAGCAAATTCCAAAAAAAACTGAAAGATCACTGTCGTATACTGATATATATAGTATACGAGGGCGGTCAGTGGCGATTTTTTTCTCAAAATAGTCTCATTTTAGCTCGATACTCTTGATCCAGCGATGCTCCAACTTCTTTAACCCATCTGAAAAATACGTTTTCTCGATTTGATCTGTGCAAAGTAGGCCTCCGTGGCGGCGATGACCTCCTCATTCGACTTAAATTTATAGAAAATAGAAGAGTCGAAAAGCATAATATTTTAATGCGTTATAATGCGTACGTATTGTGTTAAATAACTCATCACGCAAAGACTTAACCAAATAATGTACTCTGCATGTAAGACACCATTTTTATATCATACGTGGCTATTAATTACATTTTTAGTATACAGTGAAACGGCTAAAACGCCTTAAATCATGCGTGAACTGAAAAAAAAAAATGATGCTCACTTGTTGTAAAACACTCAACAATTTGAAAAATTTTGACATACCAAATAAGTTAAAATAATTTTTAAAAAAGGCCAGGTTTTGCACTGAGAGCCTGGCAGGTAACATGGCTCGCGGGGTCGTACAGCGTTCCCGTATTTTTAATAAGAGCACATTCGCTCGCGGTGGCTGCTGATGACATGACACAGCAGAGGGAGGCTCGCCGGGAATATCACAACTTTGTGATATTATTTGCGGAATGTTACAGCTATGTGATTACATCGCGAGGCTTGCTGTGGAGCCGCAAAAATTGCTGAAAATTTAACCATTACAATTTTATGCTCTCGCCCTGTTATGAACGCTGAACTAATCTATTTAATTACGAAGAAAGTACAAACACGAATACTTAGACCAATGAGTGATTTAAACTCGAACCACACTTTTATCGCATTATATAACTTATATTTGTTTATTGCTTTCTTCGCGAGTAATATAAATCTATTCTCAAAAAATAACCCAAAATAGAAACAGCGAAGAAATTGAAAGCCATAAAACATTTTAATTTGGTTTTTTATCAATTCTAATAATTTAGACCGCACGCCAATGTCAAATTGCGAAATATTTCATTTCATGCCGTTATTAGAACCTCCAAATAGGCGCCTAATGAAATAACGACTCGAAGCCTTTAATTCAAAATTTATTCATAAAGTAAAAGATACCAGAGATAAAATTGTGACCTAATATTAGTATTTGTCGTCTCTCGAATGTGATATGAAAAAAAGGTTCTGCCTCCTGAAAAAACTACGGCCACCGAGTCACCTGATCCGCGCGTCGTTACGGGACACTGCCTTCTGAATCTTTCAAATAGAAAAAATAAATAAAAAAAACTTCGGTATTTTGGGATATCGTATTTCTGTATTCACTTTGCTGGGATAACGATATAGTGCTACCTAGTAATAAAATTTAAAAATTATTTCACAACAAAAACGTTTACATATTCCGAATATTTTTTATCTTCTAAATATAAAACCGACATTATTAAAGTGTTGAGTTTAATTTAATAAAAAACGGCATCGTATTTTGTAATACAGTATTAAAATGCCGTAAACTCATCAAACTGATGTTTACTCTAAAAGTAATATATTTCTTGTTTTCAGAATATCAAAGCATGAATGCTTTTCGCTCGTGGAGATGAGATAAAAAGAGTATAATGGTTGTTAATAAATAAATAAAAAATCTGTATTTATTACCAATATTTTATGGTTCATAGTATTTTTCTATTGCTTTGGTACACCGGTTATACAATAAAGTATATAAATTTTAATTCTCGATAAGTAATATCCGCGTGGTTAAAAATGCTTCGGCATTAACTTGCGATTCTAAATCTAAATTGCAAGTGGTTTAAAAAAGGTTTTTTTATATTATATGTTTTATTTGTAAATCAACAAGTAGCCTTAATTGTTTATAAATGTTGCTTTCTGTTTGTCTACTTGCTTTTGCTCACAGTGTAGTGTGGCTATAAATTTTTCATCATCAGAGTTTTGGAGCTTCTTGTATTATTTAATAATTTTTTTATTAATAATTGGCAATTTTACAAACATGGTTTTTAGATTACACGTCCATCAATTGCTATTAAAACAGATCCGGATAAAGTGCACTTCGCACGAAGATAAGTACGAGGATATTAGAGACCTAGGCAAGAGCAAATCCCGTGCTTGTACATGTACCTTACATTAAATCGTAAAATTAATATATATTATGGGTTTCATTTTTGGTCTTCTAATGGACATAATTCCCATAGGATTTTCCGTGAGGAGGGTGGAGTCAGTTAAAGGTTTCCCTCAAACAGGGTGACCACAAGATACGTTATCAGATATATTTTTAACAGTTACTTATGTATGATAATTAAAGTAATTTCCACATTTTATTGTGACTTTTTATGTTAATTTAAGAATATATAAATTCACAAAAAATATTTATTTATTGATAAAATAATATCACAATGGAATCCCATCGAGTACTTTTTGTCAAAAATATTTATTTATATTTAATAGATTGACATTAGATCTTCAAAACTAAGCCCGCAATAAAATATATTTGCATTTTAATAACTAACGTTGATTTTTTACATACATCATACCATTTTTGTACCATAAGTAAATGTTTTTTTTTAGATGTTTGAAAACGATAGTTTTATCTTTTTAGTTTAAAGAATTTCTAGTACCCATTTTTAATCACTTATTTTTTACACAATAGAACTATGGTGCGACCTGATGGGCTTTTTGCATTGGGAATATAGATAGTTGGAAGTAATTTTACACTGCGTCTTTTTTACCGCACAGTCACCGATTTGTGGTCACCCCACAGAAGGTATAGAAATACATTAAATTCTCGTCAGACCAACCCCGGTAATTTTATTTGAGGGTGACTCAAAAGTCGCTCCAGATTTTCATTTGGGTTGCATTTTATATTATGCCTTTAATGTCAGGCGTTAAGTTTGATGGCAGGGTGTATAAACTATGGGTTACGAAAGGACCGAGAAGTTGTCTCAAATTGTAGCGAGCGGTGGACTTCTAGATATAATTTGTTTTTGTCACAATAATACGAACATAAATATAATAATTAAACCTTTTATTATATTTTATAATATCTAATATCAGATCAGAAAAATATCTGAATTCATCATTATAATAATGCATTTTCTCATTGCTCCGTATAAAATATTGGAATAATTCTTGGAGTCCCTTGTACGCCACATGCAAAATAGCTTCCATTGTCATGTAGATGGGGCACTCGATGACAAATCCGTTCAATTCGGGTGTATGATAACTTGTTCGCAAAAACCGAATATACTGTGACAATCTCCACAGCCGTGACGGTGCATCTGTCTTCTTGGCTAAGGAGTGCACTGCTGAATATAAATTCGCAGCATTATTTATATCCGTGTTGTATGGGAAATAGACTTTTATACTTTTGAATTTGTACTGTCGGAAGCTTGCCTCAAAATTTCTAAGGTAGATATAATGATGATTCCACATTTAACGCTTAAAATTATTTTTACTGTAGGCCCAAACAACATTCTCAATGCAAATAAACACACGCAGTAAAGTATTTTATATGACATAAAATTTATTTGTAAAACAGTATTTTTATTTAAAGGTAAAAACAATTAAAAAAACTCAATAGACTAAACAGATAATTAAAAGTAGTGAAATAATTGAATATAAAAAATACATAGTATTTAATAATTTTTTTATAATATGTAATGACTGAACCATCTGAATCATGTAAGGGAGTTTCCCAATGAAGCAGATGCTGAATTTTTCAGGAGTCGCGTGACTCAGAAGTTTTCCTGAATAACCTGAAAACGTACGTTAAAAAAAATATAATATTTAGTTATTTCAAATGCCAACAATTTTTTTTTTATGAATTTATTTTTGAGAATCACTTTTAGTATCTTATTACCTTAAGAATGTTCTTAAGAATGTCATGCTTGTAATTTTATACACATTTAAAATAATCTGCATATATTATACTCAACGAATCTCGTGTTATGTTTTACTCGCTTTACCATAATTGTATTATATTCTGATAAAGAAAATGTATATTAAAATCGATAATATTGAGAGTAACAAAGGTTCTGGGGCGAGTGCAATCAAATAAAAAGTTGCGTCACACCGTTGTGATGCATTTCCCAGCAGCGAGAGCGTGTGCGCTGCAACCTCCGCACTGGAGGCATTTTCACGCGACACTTTGATTTACGTTTTACGTGCGGTCTGGTTCCAGTCGCATACAAACTACCCTACCCTCTCAAAACAATTGACTAATATATAGGTACGCTTTTAAGACACATAACTGAGTTTCAAAAAAAAAATTATTAGCGTTTGGGTCAAGCGGCATATGATTTTTTTATAAAGTATGTTCAATATACATTACCTTGTATTATAAGAAAATATGATTGATCATTGTTTATAAATATTTTTGTATTTGATATTTTATTGAACAATTAAATATAATAAAATTTAATATGTCCTAGTAAAATACTAAAAATTCAAATTTTGAAAAAATTGTATAATTTTTTAATTGAATATAGAGTAAATAGAATTAAACTTCAGTTTCTAAATATTTAATATTTTTTTCCTGTAATCGATTTGTAATATATATTCGTATAAAGAATTATTATAATTTAAAGTGTTTATTTGGCATTGTATTGTAGATGCACAAAATGGCTTTCCGATTACAACGTTTTACATAAAATGGAGTTCTTTGAATTTCCATGAAGGTGCAAAAAAAAATTCGCGATTTATCTGCAATTTCACCTGCAAACTGCATCCTCTCCGCTTTGTATGCAAGAGGATGCATTTGCCTCGGAATGTTAACTTTTTTACCTCCCCGAAGAGATTTTAGCTCATGTGTACTGTTTATCTTTAAAACTTAACATGCTTTTTCATCTGTTAGAAATATATATAAATATTAACCATAATTTTTTTTAAATATCATGACAATACCTTACAATTACACAAAAAATCCTGCATATTTTTTTTTAAGACCTATCATTGCCATAACATAAATATTTCCGGCTACAACATAGCAATAATTTAAATTATAATACTATACACAATTGTGTAATCGATTCACCTCTGATATGTGAGCATTTGATGATAATAATATATTTTTTTTATACAAAATGAAAAGTATTATATTTTGTTATTGTTTTCATTTAAACATTCATTTTCAAGGATACAAATATTTTTTTTTTTAAATTGATTTGCATTAAACCTAAGACCAATAAAAAAAATTACTAAATAATCCCATTATTATGATTCAGTCAACATCCAAGATATGATCTTATCAATAGTATGTAATTAAGTTCACAGATATTTTCAGAAAACCTTGCACTTCTATAGCTACATTTATACTTTAAAAACTAACCGTATATAGACAGCTGATCATTTTTAAATATATTCATGCCCCATACAGTAAAAAAACGCATACGATATGAATATCTACGACTAACAAAGAGAGAATTACCAAGATTAATCCTGAAATCATGATTCACAGTCTGCTCGGGAGATACGATCTAATGCCTAGATAAACCGAGCCCGCGGGGACGTGTGATGACGTTTGCTTATTTTCCCCTTGCTCTATGGGGGATGATTTATTATCAGCGATTGCTTTCAAGTATTGGTAGTAGATTTGAATACTTTTAAACTCCGGCGCCACCCCGGGAATAGTTTCCCCATAACGCTATATCCTCTTTGATATACTATATGATACTTATAAGAAAATTTTAATAACATCCTGGAAGCTTTTAAAAATACGCGATCACTGATGCAGAACTATATTTTTATATTGTTCGTAGAAAGCTAAAAAAAGTTATTTGAGTTTTGATATACAGATATCACATTCAAGAAAAAAAATCAAAATCTATTTGAAATTAAATATGGCAAGAAAACAACATATTTGCAATAGTAACAATTTTGAATTGAATTCATTGAATTAGTCGACGCATAGTCTAAGAATATTTTTATTGTCATAGCAACGAAGAAACTACTGTGCATGTGCAACATCAAAATTGATTTTGGTAATCCGTTCACTGGAAGACAAACACATTTTATTAAAAATATTACTTACATTGAAATAATCTGCGTAAACATCAAGGTCGTCCAAATTTCACAAATTCTTGAAGCTGCACAAAAATCTATTTCACCACTCACATAGTTAGAAACTAGATTGAAAAGTATGTCAAACTTTACTTGTATATCTACTGATATTTGTTTATATTAAAGATCACTTGGTTACATGGTATTAATATACAAAAATAATGTCACTTATCACTCATTGCTATCACTTGTTTTGATCCTCAGGAACACCGACAAAAAATGTAAACTCGAGATATTCATACTAATGGTGATTGAATGAATTCAATATAATAATTTCACTTTTAAGCACAGGTCACTAGAATTGAAGCTAGCTTGCACTGTGCTTATATATAATCTTTTTCATGTGTATAAAAGATCATTAGGTAATATTATTCGAAACAAGAAAATAATTTTACGAGACCACATAAAAAACATGTGCTATTTTTCACTCTTTGCTGTTACAAATTTTAATCCACGGTGAAACCGACAAACGTAGTAGATCTGTAATAATATCAGTTGATTATCACTAAGTTAAAATGTATTAAATCACACGAAAACTATACTTAATGATAATAATATCACTTAAGATACGAGCCCGGCGAGTGTCACCTCAGCACTGTTGTGGCGTATTCTAATTTTTGTGAAGCACTTTAAGGTAACAATAAATTATTGCACCATATGATGAAATATTTGAGTCAAACATTTAGGCGTTGCCAAGTTGTGACACTCAAGCAATTATTGTTACATTTAAGATACACTCGTTATATATTTTGTTGTCTGTAATTTCATATTCACATAAATAAATACTTTGTTTTTGGGCGATATATTTCGGTTTCGATAGCACTTGGTAGCACCAAGACTGTAATGTATGAATTTAAAAAAAAAACTGAAATGCAGCTTAACACATTAGAACCAAATATTTATAACAAATAATAAAATAGTAAAAAAAATAGAATACAGCGTATAATTATATGACTTTTTTTTTTTTAAAAGTGTTAATTTATGTAGAGAGCTTAATGTAATTTCGAATCAGGGTTGCGCCAAGGGCTGGGATATTATAATTATAATCCTCGCAGCTGTCGCCACCCCCGAGGTGCCTCTCGCGAGGGGCACTTTATAATGTATTCTGCACAAAGTGTTTTAAATCAGGGTCCGACATGTGTGCAGGGCTTATCACAACTTGCGCCAACCCTGCGATCCTGAAAAAAAACCGTTTTTCAGGATTCATATTCAGATATTTTCATAGTAATTCGAGAGTAGCTTAAGTGTAATAATGCATGTTTTATTATTATATTTATATTTGGTTAAAATTTTATGTGGTTCATATATATTTATTATCAATTTGTTTACCTGTTCTTCATTGGTTTTTTTTTATATATATTCTTGTGTTGTTGTTGAACTGATTTAATATCCACAGTTCAGATTAAAGATTTATTTACTTAGTTTGTATTAAAACTTCTGATCTCTTCCACCCCCTCGCGGTTAGTTGGGGTTGACAGACCCCATTGAGTTTTGATTTAGGGTGGCTCTCTCTCTAAACTCCATACTCATCCTGCTCATATAATTTAAATGCAGCATTCTGTATTTTGAAACTCGATACCACTCGCGCAGAGGGAAGAAATCCCGTTTTAACAAGTATCCGATTTCAATAAATTGAACATCAAAAATTAAATTTTGCAGTCTTAAATCACACATGTCATTTTTTTAGAAATTTCCCATTTCATGCTATTGGATTTTGCCCAAAGATACTCACAGGGTGAGTATGATTTACGCGTATCTGATGAGACACCGTGCCTAAAAACCGATTTGGTATGGTCGTACGGCGTCTGTGTGTCACCCTAATTCATATACGATTTCCCAGTTTAATTCCCATGCAAATTTTTAAACCTACCAAGAATGATTTAGTTCTCAGGATGATACTAGCTAAAAGAATTATATTAAAAAAATAATAAAGAAGCGCCTCCTTAATACATGCAAATTAATTATTGAAATCCACAATGATTTATTGTTATATTATATCTATTGGTAAGGAAGTTTTAGTTTAACATATTTTATTTTTATTGAATAATAATTTGAATTATTTTTTTCAGTTACACATGATTACTAAGGAATCGAAGGTTCTATTATACATCTTAAGATGAAATATGCTTTTTAGGATGATGCGGATGCTGATTTTTAATCGTGTTATTAGTAAAACGAGATTTTGACTTGTTTATTATCTTCAAATGTCTCTCCTCAGAAAAGGCTATATAAACATTGTGCAATACAACCGAAAATCAAATGGCGATCTAGTCAAATATTTACAATAAATATAAAAAAATAATAAAACGCTTTGGGTATTGTAACGTAATGAAATACACGTCTATCTTGTACTGTGTTTATTATAAGACTGCCGAAGTATGGGAATGTAACATAGGTCCTCGCAACATAATGCTACCTACGTTACACCCTCATACTTATTTCAAAATAATTTTTACATTGCAAGTCATTTACAAAATTACAACATTATACAGTGTTCTACAAATATTATTTTACATTGCAAGTAATTTACAAAATCACAACCTTAAACAGTGTTATATAATTATTATCAACGGTCCTGTCTTCTCTCCACACATCGCTCGCTACACCTCATTTTTTTCTTTCCTTGTCCAATCTACAAAGTTTTACAGTCCTGTCTCCTCCTCACACATTTCTCGCTCGCGGAGTGCCACTCCCCGCGACGACAGTCCTGTTGACCCCTCTTTGGCGCTTTGTCCAGCGCCTCTCGCTCGCGCTCTTCCCAGCGCCACTCGCTCGCGCTCTTCCCAGCGCCACTCGCTCGCGCTCTTCCCAGCGCCACTCGCTCGCGCTCTGCCCAGCGCCTCTCGCTCGCGCTCTTCCCAGCGCCACTCGCTCGCGCTCTGCCCAGCGCCACTCGCTCGCGCTCTGCCCAGCGCCTCTCGCTCGCGCTCTTCCCAGCGCCACTCGCTCGCGCTCTTCCCAGCGCCACTCGCTCGCGCTCTTCCCAGCGCCACTCGCTCGCGCTCTGCCCAGCGCCACTCGCTCGCGCTCTTCCCAGCGCCACTCGCTCGCGCTCTTCCCAGCGCCACTCGCTCGCGCTCTGCCCAGCGCCACTCGCTCGCGCTCTGCCCAGCGCCTCTCGCTCGCGCTCTTCCCAGCGCCACTCGCTCGCGCTCTTCCCAGCGCCACTCGCTCGCGCTCTGCCCAGCGCCACTCGCTCGCGCTCTGCCCAGCGCCTCTCGCTCGCGCTCTTCCCAGCGCCACTCGCTCGCGCTCTTCCCAGCGCCACTCGCTCGCGCTCTTCCCAGCGCCACTCGCTCGCGCTCTGCCCAGCGCCACTCGCTCGCGCTCTTCCCCGCGCCACTCGCTCGCGCTCTTCCCAGCGCCACTCGCTCGCGCTCTGCCCAGCGCCACTCGCTCGCGCTCTGCCCAGCGCCACTCGCTCGCGCTCTGCCCAGCGCCACTCGCTCGCGCTCTGCCCAGCGCCACTCGCTCGCGCTCTGCCCAGCGCCACTCGCTCGCGCTCTGCCCAGCGCCACTCGCTCGCGCTCTGCCCAGCGCCACTCGCTCGCGCTCTGCTCAGCGCCACTCGCTCGCGCTCTTCCCAGCGCCACTCGCTCGCGCTCTGCCCAGCGCCCCTCGCTCGCGCTCTGCCCAGCGCCACTCGCTCGCGCTCTTCCCAGCGCCACTCGCTCGCGAAGCCCCATGCTCCGCGACGATGGTTCACTTGTCTCCTTTTCACACATCCTCGCGCTGATCCTTCTTGCGCCCGACATCGCTCCTCCCACGGCCACGCCGACGGTTTCCGCGCTGATCCTTCCTGCGCCCGATATCGCTCCCAGCGCGGCCACGCTGCGGGTCCTCGCGCCGTTCCTTCCGGCGCCCGATGTTGTTTCCATAGCGGCCACGCCGCCGATTCCCGCGCCGATCCACCCGGCGCCCAAACTCGCTCCTGCACCGGCCATGCCGCCGATTCACGCACCGATTTTCCTGGCCCCAAGGAACCCACAATTGCTATCCCGTTCCTTAGGTGTTTACATCTCACCAGGATTGCTCGTTGCTCGCCGCGGCCGTCGGCGAGCGTGATTCAACGCAATTAGCACTTGCACGCCACCAGTATCCTCGTCGCCATTGTAACGTAATGAAATACACGTCTATCTTGTACTGTGTTTATTATAAGACTGCCGAAGTATGGGAATGTAACATAGGTCCTCGCAACATAATGCTACCTACGTTACAGGTATATTACCGGTTGTGCTTCAGTATGCGTAGGCTGCTTTCAAGATAATTGTAGTGCAAGATGGACCTGAATAGATATAAGGATTTTTTTCTAAAGAATACTATTGAATATATTTATGAGTAAGTGTAATGATGCTTAATGTGTATTGTTGTTTTTGATTGTGATGTTTGTGTGATTTTAATGAATAAAACCAAAAATATTCTGATTTTTTGTAAGGATGATGTGTAAGAACCATAAGTTAGAATTTGAAGTGTACTGTGTGAAAAGTTTCATTGAAGTTGAAATGCCAGATGGAAGTAAAAGTCAATTTAGATTATATTCCATTTTATTGGTTCAATTTTAACTAAAAGTTCAAAAATCAAAATAGTTTTACAAATAAACATTAAGAATTCATTCGCGTAGCACCTTCCGTACTCAAAGGGTAAAAAAATCAAGCAAGCACATGCTTATACAACCGTACCTCGGTATTGTCCGCTTTTATTCATGCGTTTCATTAAATATTCGAGTTCTGAATCCCATACACCCAAGAAATGCTCGAGTGGTGTGCTCGGAGAGGTGCGCCCAGCTAAACGCCCCGTGATTCATACATGATAAAAGCTTCAACATTAGACCCAACATGCTTCATTGAGGTGGTCTGCTTTTGCGTGTTTCCACAAAAATTTTAAATATTTTCCAATATAATAAATAAATAAATATTTTGGGTTTTTTACAGACACGATGTAGTAAAATAATTAATTAAAATACGCAGTCAGATGCTTGAAAATTGAGATAATTCTTGAAAATACATTATGCGTATTTGTGCGTCCGTTTGGAATTTTTTGATTAAAGTTCTTTGCTTTTTGTAATGGTCACGCGCGGAAGCAGACGTCCTCAATATAATAAATGCGGATTTTACCAAAAACCTGATGTTATTTTGGACAACGCCGGTGAAAATCTAAAATCTGACAAAATCCTCATGGTTTTGAAAAATTCGTTTCACGCATTTCCACCTCGTTTTAACAGAGATTTTTTTTACAAAGTGTTTTTGTCACTAAGGTTAGAATGTAATAATACTAAATATAATAAACAATCAGTAGAATTACCCTTCGTTAAGCATGATTTAGAGAAACTGTACATCATTTAACATTTCGGCAAATTTCAACATTGCAATCTCTCGACTTAACTACGTAATATATCTGCTTCCATCGTGTATCCACATCAGAAAACTTAAACGACATTGTAAGTGTTATTAACAATTTCTTACAAAATAAAAATACTCAAGATAACACTGAAAAGATTTTAACGAAATAAATGTGAACAAGCGCTTTGGATAACATATGAACTTTATTATATTGTTAAGCACAAAATTATTTTTGAAGAAAATAAAATATATGCATTTAGTGTTATATGACAAAACGCCTGTTTATGGACCAAATAATTTCGTTGTGGATGCGCGGCGGAAGCAGACACCGTTAGAAACAAATCTTTACATATCTATTAATTATTGCGCAATGAATTTTTTGATCTCACGTTTTATGTTACAAATGCTTTGTGAGTCGAATAAAAAATATTTGAAAAATACTTTTTTTGGCAAAAATTGTTGGCATGTCATCGCCATTTTGTTTTTACACTACAATATTTATCGCTAAAAAATAAGAAAAAAAATTTCTTCACAATGTATAAGATTTAAATAATATTAGATTTTTTGCTATATGTTTTTAAATTAAAGTAAGCATCCAATTTTTGTTTGCAGAATATCAATAATCGTTTCGTGAAAATCTTAAAAATTATAGTTTTTTTATAACAAAGCAAAAGCTATGATTATATATGTAATATAAATATTAAATCTTGATATTCTATTCTAGATGGGAGCTATTCATTCATAAACAAAACACATATAAAACGACCTTTGCAAACTGACCAGCCAAAACACACGCTGCCTGATCAGTTTGCAAAAGCCTTAAAAGTAAAAATATCTAACTTACATTTCGTTTATTTTTAAAAAATGGATAGGTTTTTTTATAATATGAGGATTTTATTTGAAGTCCATCTAGTGAAAAAGTTTATTTTTCTAATCGTTTTCGAAATGTACTTTTTACAATAGTTTTATTTAGAACTATTTATGTTACTGAATTGTTAGATTCTAATTATTACCAAAATGATAATGGGCTCTATCTACAATGATTGTTTGATGCAAAATCTTCTTTTTTTATATGATTCAAATATGATGTTAAACTATTGTTTATAATATACAGATTTAAAAATGTAATACCACCTTATAGTTAAAATTTATATTCTAATTTATACATGGCCTTAGTGCAAATCAAAAGTATTGAAAATAAAATATCGCACATAAAAAAACCTGGCATTTTTTTGTAGTGAGAATTGTAGAGTATATCACAGATTGAAAAAGATATACTGATTACTATAAGAATGATTACATTTTTTTTTAATTTCTATTGATACATTTTTAAAAGTGTTTTAAAATTTCGATTTTTTTTTCATGGTCTCTTAAGTTACAACATCAAAAATATACAAAAAAGACGGTTTTTTCACAAGTATGTTATGCTTTCGTTGAAATATTAAATAGCATGTTTTAAGTGTTTGAGTAAAATAATGCGTGTCAAAGATGTGCTTTGAAATTATGTAAATCAATTTTTTTTTCAGAAAAATACATTTTGATAATCATATTCAAAGATGATGCAATAAAGTACATATTTTTATAGTTAAAATTATTAATACTTACTGTAATCGATACAAAAACAATTTCTACTATTTAATGAAAAATATTTACAGTCAAATTATTCGTAACGTCATTTTTCGTACAACAAAGTAGATCACATATTATCTTTTCCTCATTAATAATTTTATCGCAAAACAGTTCATAACAAGAAAACTGCTTTTTACTAATTCGAGATATGTTCACTCCAACACCATTCTGTTTTAAAACAAATCACATCTTTTCTGAAAAGTTCCACGATTTTAATATACTTTTGGACCTCATCGGATATTCCCAATAGTTTTTGCACACAAGTTTATTTTGAAATCCACCTCTTCTTCTTTATAACTACGTGAAAAAAATAGGTCAAAATTATAATGCGTTCTCACCCAGGCGGCAGATCGTCTCTATAGAAAAAAAAACCACAACGAAAATACGTTCACACACTCGTGGCACCAAAAATTAATATTAATTTTTTCGCTTCGAATAGATGTCTCGTATCACTTCGTTTGAACGCTGCGGCAAATCGACGGCATGCGGTTTTATGCGCAGATTGCCGGGATGTTTTGCACAGCACTAGCGGGGCAAGTCCGCGTCGATGTCCACCACCCACAGGATGAAGGGGATGGGGATGCAGCTGATGGGGATCACGGAGACGAAGAGGAGGTAGAAGACTTGCAGCAGCTATCACACGATCTCGTTCGGGTGAGTGTTCTGGTTCGACTCGTTCTGCCTCGCGCATTGCTAGAAAGAAAAAATAATCAAAATGATATTTGGACAATCGAATATCTAACCGAATTATATTTAATTAGTAAGTGTTTGCACTTACATCTTGTTTTCTCTCCCAAGACTTCATTGCGGACTTGTACTTTTCGAATTCGTGGCACCAGTTGGAGTAGATCTTCTGATACTCATTACTCTTCTCCGGAGGTGAACATCTGCACAAAATATGAACATATATTGGTTGTGTTATATTCTTTATACTGAAAGGCAATTGTATCTATACAGAATTAATAATAAACCCGAATTCAAATCTGTGACTTTGTGATCGGTAAGCAAGGTTTAAAGTCTGTTTTTGATCAGTAATTAGTGAGTGAGGGAGGAGGGTCTCACCTGTGAGAGTCTACAGTGATGTTGTAGGAGCAGAGGAGGGAACCTCCCAGCCAGCAGTCATAGCGCCCGGCGTCGGCTTCGGTGGCGGCTATGATGAGCAGGCCATGCTCGGAGGTCTCGATGTACTTGTCAGGTCTGCGGACAACATATTGTGGTTTAATTTGAAGTAATCCATATCTGAGCAACAAATTTGAATAGCATTATTACAGCATATACACCACTGGCTATACTTGATATGAAAATAGCATATATGAACAAACAGTGGCGAAGAGATTACGAACCATTTATTTGTGAATGATTTCGACTCTCAAAGGCTTCTGAAGCCTTCGAAAGGCAAAAATGCTCATAATCATAAATGTTAAGTAAAGCATAAAGCCCTTAAAAGTTGAATGCACGTTTCACATATAAATGTAGGTTATTTACTGGGGATGTAGAGTCAAGTATTAATTTGTGCCAAAGCCTACCTGAAGATGATCTGGTAGCGTCCCCTCTCCTTGGAGTAGTGGAACCAGGTGACAGCCTGCGGCTGCAGCACTTCTGGCATCTTCACGAAGCTGCCCAGGTGCAGGCTCTGCCCCCACGTCACCGTGATGCTCTTCTTCACGATGGACGAGTCGCAGATGTCGGCTGTGTCGTTGGCCACGTCTTGCAGGAGGCTGAGGGAAAATTACACCAATCAAAACATTGCACTCCAATATGTTACATATATTACAAAATCAACGCAGAGAGTTAAAAAAATTAAATACTTTGGCAGCTGGTTAAATGAGAACCGGAATCCTGACCAGGTAATAAAAGTGAGAATTGAGACATTGAGAAAATTATTATGTTCCAGATACATAAAATTGAAAACTTGCTGGAGATGTGTTATGTCGTCTCAGTTATTCTTTACGAAGTTGAGACAGCTACTATGGCTATAGACGGCAGAAATGTGGCTTTATAAGAGAATCCTTAAAATACCATGGGTAGACTGCATCACAAATGAGAGAGTCTTGCACATAATGCGCAAAGAAAGAGAACTCCTGACGATGGTAAAGAAGCGGAAGGTCTCCTATTTAGGCCACATTTTTCATAACAGTAAGTATAGAATCCTACAGCTGATTGTCCAAGAAAAAATGAAATGAAGAAGAAGGTGAACGTGAAATTTGCACCAGTGGCTGTGATTGGAAGTAAGGCTGAATAAGTGAAACTGGCCTAATATAGAAATACGAGAGCGGTCCGATAAGTACTTAGCTTACAAAAGAAAAACGAAAATTTAGGAAAAGTGGCGATTTATTTATCAAAATAGTCTTCTTTAAGCTCGATCCACTTGACCCAGCGATGCTCCAACTTCTTAATACGTTTTCTCGAGGTCTGCAAAGTAAGCCTCCGTGGCGGCGATGACCTCCTCATTCGACTTAAATTTCTGCCCAAAAAAAATCGCACGGGGCCAAATCTGGAGAATACGGTGGATGGGGGAGCAGTTCGTAGTGCAATTCGACCAATTTGTGTGAGGTGTGAGCCGGTGCGTTGTCATGGTGGAAGAGCACTTTTATTCAGCATAGTAGAGCCCTGTGACCATTTTGCTCTTGTCCAGGTAGTCAACGTAGATCACACCTTGTGATCCAAGAAAACGGTGGCCATCACCTTTCCGGTCGATAGGACAGTCTTCGCCTTCTTCGGAGCACGTTCGCCGGGTGAAGTCCACTGTTACGACTGTTCTTTGGTCTCTGGTGTGTACCAGTGGATCCATGTTTCGTCGACGGTACTCACCCCGGGATGTAGGAGCGACAGGTGTTGGTGTCCTTGTCCCACCCGCAGTAAGGGTCGCGCACGCAGCGGAGACAGCTGTCGTAGCGGCGAGCGCACATGACGAGTTGCAGCTGGCGGACGCGTTGGTCCGACCCCACGTACAGAGAGCCGTGGGTGCGGGAGATCTCCATTGCCTGAGAAGTGAGATTAAATATAAAAATCACATACAAATAAATATATATATGTGTACATGATAAAAAAAAAACAAATCGATTGATTGAATAATACCGCACGATCTTAGCGCCTAAAGCGACAAGGTAAAAATACACCTTTTTTGTCGGCACTGAGCTGACTCGGAAATCGAAATCGTGTCATTTCATTTATTTAATTGTCACTTCATTTTTCTATAATTAACGTTGATTTTTTTACAGAATATAAAAAAAATATATAAATTATATTGAATTATTTTTTATTATTTGATTAACGTCCTTTTTCAATGTAAAATTAAGTCTTGAATATATTGAAAGTTTAGATAAAATAAAAAAGTATGTTAAAAATTTTTTTTTTCAAAAGTAAATTAAAAATAATCTCTTGTATAGAAGAAGTATTTTTTATTTGTATAGAAGATTTTTCGCAACATATTTTCAAAAAAAACATCGATTTTGTAGATAGCCCGCTTAAATATTTATTCGGTCACGAATAAAATATATAAAGTCAAGGCGATAGAGTTACGCTCGATGCTTTGATGCCTATATTTAGTCTAAGGGAAGGTTATATATATATTTATATAGATATTTATTTGGTGTTAATGATGGTATATACCTGGATCGGTTCACCGGGAGTCACATCGAAGATGTCCAGAAGAGTGGAGTGACTATCTCCGTTCCTCAGCCACTGCACAATCTTGTGAACTTTGCCATCATCTGTAAAAAAATAAAAATAACGTTAGTATCTCTCTTGAAAGATTTAACACAATAGAAAATGGTTTTAGTAAAAGCAATAATATGCTATGTTGCTTGTTACATCAGTGAGACATGACAGAATATTCTTAGGGGACAATAATGCCATTAAATAATTCAACGGAATTAATAATAAATATAAGCAGTTTATTACGATCAAAATTAAATGTTTCATATTAAAATGATGCGTCATTGTCATTTCAACCCCCGAATTCTAATTAGTTCTGCATAAGAGATCAACAGCACCCCCAAAGGTATAAATCAGAGGCATTGAAATTGCTTTAATAAATTATTAAAAAGCGGAAAATAGGCTCTTGGTTCTGCTACCCCTATGCATGACAGCGGTCGTGGAGTGCAACTGATAGTTACTACCCTCCCCTGCACGACCCCTGATCCCGCAACAACCCCCTGTCAGGCGTGTACAGTCGCCCCCAGCAGTGTGGTCAGTTAGAGAAGCAAGAACATTGGTTACACGACGCCATGTGCTTACTTTACTGTAATTGCTTGTCTAACTTTTAAATTCAATTTATATTAACTTTTATTTATATTTAATTCACCGGTAAAAAACAAATGTGTCTATATAACTATGGAGTAAGTTGAATTACTAATATGAATTTAAGCTATAAATTATATGATTAAATGCTATTCGATAAACAGCTCTACATAATGAACCATTTAACTGATAAAGGTATGACATTGATCGAAACACATATCCTATATAAATTCATTCATATTTAGATAAACAAGCATGAACATACATGCTGTGTATTTTTCTTATACTCAATGAACAAGTGAGAGAAATAATTGAAATTCAAATCATCTGAACAAGAAGCCAAAAAAAGCAAACTGCGCTAAGTAAACCGGATAATGTATAGTTTTTAAAACTTATATATGTACTAGGATTAATTTATATATATATATATATGTATTTCTAGAGCGGGTTTTGTAGCTCTACGATTCAATTGTTAATATTTACACTGAATTCGCTTTCACGCGCACGGCGTCGAGGCATTTTGCTCTTCTCTTTGTTGTCCTTTCTCTCTCTAACCAGAGCAAACCGAAATCCAGCAAATCCCCTAATTCGATTTGGGGAACCGAGGGGATATCAATCTGTTAGCTATATTGGCTTGTTAGGGAACTTAGTGAAATTAAAGGTGTTTTTTTATCCCACTGGCAATTAGTCAGGTAAACATCAATTTAACGGAACCTCTCGGCAGACTTTGGTTTAGCAGAAAAATAAACTGGCCATCACTAATTATGTACGATAAGATCGTTAACAATAAAATGCTGTTTATATTTTTAATACAGCCGCGAAAACATCAAAAGTACTAATAATAAACAATTAATATATAATTTTATTAATTATTATTATTTAACATATCTTTATACTGTGCCAGCCTGATTAAAGCTTTATTTTAAAGTCTATAGATATTTTCAGTGAAGCAACTGAAGATGAATAGTATTTAAAAGATATAAAAAGACAGTTTTTTTGTAATGTACTATATAAACTAATTTAAAAAATACTTAAATCGAAAGGTCTTTATTATATTTTTTTAAATATAATATACTATAAATAATTCAGTCTTAAATAAATTGAGTTCCATTGCAAGTTGCATCCAATGTTTTTAATTGTTTAACTTGATCAATATTGATTATGCATGTCTCATTTATTTGGCCAATTATCGAGATAGATAATGTTTCTCTAATCAATCTATTGAATGTTGCTAATGTGATTTCGCCATTGGCAGAGACAGGCATATGCATTAATCAGCAAATCGCTCCGTGCGTCCTTATCACGCATGGCGGCGCATACACAATCAAATGCACTGCTATATAAGTAGGAATTGCTAGAATTTCGAAAACACATACAGTAATTGTCTTATTAATATATATTTAAAAAATTGTATCTAAAAAAACGCTAAAATAGTTTAAAATTAGCTAAAAATATTCGGATGAAATCGATCGGATTTTTTTTTAATATAAAAAGCATTCTACATGAAATGTTTTCAAACGTGATTTGTCATCTTATTGGCAGTAATCTCGTGTAACTGCGGTCTGGCCTGGGATATAATCCACGACAATTAGGCGGAGAGAGTGTTCACTCTTTATCCCCGACGGATGATTCCTCCTCATGGTCTTTTTTGTTCAGGTCCGGCGGGAGAGACGTGAGTGGATTGGCCGAGCCGTTAGTGTCAGGATGTAAGTAATTCGTTAGGTCGGAGTTCATTAGTGATGTTGTATTATTATTTGATTCGAGACAGTCTATAATGAATACTTATTGTTTATTCAAAACACGCTCATATAAAATCAGTGCACACCACTATTAAATATACAGAGTGCCATGTCTTAGAGACCAGAGCAAATAACAAGTACTAAGAAATCACGAATGAATTAATTGCATTATGTACAGTACTTTAATTTAAATAAATATTTTTAGTGATCTTCCCCTTTTATAATAACGCTAACATCTTAGATTAGCATCTTGAAGCAAATCATCTATAATTTGGTTGAAGATGCCAAGATGTCTGAAAAACTATTAGTAACAACAAATATAAAAAAATTAAATAATGAAATTCCACCAAGTACTTTGTACCAAAAATAATGTATGTATTATGTACACTTTTTATTTAAATTTTGGCCAGGTGCCTACCCATTACATATATCTCTAACCCCACAGTCGTAAAGCAAGCTTATTAGCTACTTGATTGCGAAGAATAAAGATAAAATGAAGAAAAGCTTTAATTTATTATCAATGATGAAATAAATTTATGATCTGAATTAAAATATTCGCTATTTTTAACAAATTGCTCTAGAATAAAAAAAAAATAATTAGTATACATATTTTTTATATTTGATAATAATTTTTAACGAACGCTTATTTCATGTCGTATAAATTTTTGGCAATATTGTCAAATTTATTACACATTTTCATAGCAAGAAAGTTCGTTAAAAGAGCCAAAAAATAATTTGTGCAATAAAAAAACGTTCATTTTATAAACCCGGGCTGTATAACTCGCATAAACCGCCATTTACAGCTGCGATAAACTAAAATTTACAACTCGGTTCAAAAGTGAACATAAGTCTCGACCCTTTATTGTACAATCAGTCGTGATTACTCCAATAAAGATTTTCACTATTCCGAGGTACTTCGGCAAGACGGACAATAACGCAGCGAGACTGATTTTTTTCTATTACTTTATTAACAATATTATTTGTGACAATCTTTAGAAAATATTTTCAACATTGAATGTATTTTTTTGAATCAAGATAAAGTGAACTTAGTTTAAGACCACATGATAAAATTTTGTATGTAAAATAATTAGATTGTCAAATAGAGGTCAAAGTTATGCAAAACCATGTATCTATTTATGGAAAAAATATATTTTGAGATCATGGTGGTTAGCATTAAGACAATAATCGACTTGATTTTTAATCTGTTATTACCATTTATCAAAACGTAAATGCAAATATGACTCTTCAAAAATTCATTCAAGTGTTTTATTATTTTTTTCAATAGCAAAAAAACAATTCATTGCAAAATGCTTATAAAATTATATAAGGTAAGTTTTAAAACTATAATATGACAGCAAAGATAATATTTTCAATTACCGATTCTGCAAGCAGGCCAGAAACAACCCGAGGCATTTACTGCGCTATTTCTTCCCAGACGATAATCTCTTTAATTCCGACGCTAACAGCAATATGTGACAACAATAAAAACAAAGAAAGTTATTGCAGGTAATCAATTTAGTCCGACAAATAACCGCCGAGGGACTGCCCTTGACAAAATGGCTAACTCGACGGGAATAACGACTCGTGTATGATGCATGGCAGCGTCTTGCAGGCAGGCTGCAGAGTACAATACACCAAGCAAGAAACCACCCTTAATTAAATTTGACGAATTAGATACTTGTACATCAAAAAAATTATTAATTTAGTTTGGGGAACATGCTTCATCACAACAAACGTGTGAGTACTAGTTTCGACGCTTTAACAATAGTGATTTCGATGTGGATGACAAAGAACGTCCAGGCCAACCAAAAAAATTCGAAGATGAAGAATTAGAGGCATTGCTCGATAAAGACTCGTGTAAAACGCAAGCAGAACTCGCAGAATCATTAGGAGTTGATCGAGCAACAATTTCAAGATGCTTAAAAGCATTGAGAATGATTCAAAAGCAAGGAAATTGGGTGCCACATGAATTGAAGCCGAGAGACGCCGAAAGGAGAATTTGTATTTCTGCTAGAAAAATGGATTTTTTACGACAACCCGAAGCAGAAATAATCATTGATATGGCCGGACGGCCAAGCCAAATATTCATGGCGCCATGATAATGCTGTGAAGTTGGTGGGATCAGAAGAGTGGCATCTACTATGAGATGCTGAAACTAGGCCAAACTATCACGGGCGAGTTCTACAAACAACAATTGATGCGTTTGAAGTGAGCATTGGCAGAAAAACGGCCAGAATATGCGACCAGGCACGAGTTTGTATTTTTCCATCACGACAATGCTCGGCCACATGTTACTAAACTGGTCAAAACATATTTAGAAAACAGTTGATGGGAAGTTCTGCCTCACCCGCCTTATAGCCCAGACCTTGCCCCTTCCGACTACCACTTGTTTCAATCGATGCAGAATGCCCTTTCTGGAATACGCTTCACTTCTGGACAAGGTATCAAAAATTGGCTTGATTCTTTCTTGGCTTCAAAAGACGAACAGTTCTTTTGGGATGGAATCCATAATTTGCCCGAAAGATGAGAAAAAGTAGTAGACAATACTTTGAATAGAGTATATTGTAAAATTTCAAGAAAAAAATTCTTAAAAATAGTATATTCATATTTTTTTATGTAAATAAATCTTTTTGTCATTCCTTGAAAACAAAACCCAGAAGTATTCCCGCAAATAAAATTTAATAAAACCTACCCTTTCAATATTAAAACACAATGCATTCCTCTTTTCCCAGCGCCTTTTGGTTCATTACGCATTCCGATTGCAAAACTTGTATAATCCTATCAATAAAATGTGTTATTTCATTCTTTCTACAATATTGCTTTTGAACTTTCCTAACAGGTGAAGGCGAGTTCCAAAAAGTTTTCAGAAAATGATTTTCCAGCGGGAATGAGTTTGGAGGTTTTTCTTCCCGAAGCGGCGCTATGGCCTGTCCCTTTGTGCGGGGGCGGTTTAGACTTTAGATGGAAGAAGTTGATGAGCTTAATTCAAGATCTTTCAGGAACTTGGAAATTGGGAGGTGCGGCGTGTGCGAACTGGAGATTCTATTTGATTTTTGTATATTTATTGATGTTTTAGTACTTTGAATATATAATTATTTTGAAATAATGCCAAATAAGGGAGACTGTCTCAGAACAAATATATGTTCTACGATATGATCACCTACCTCCGCTTAAAAGAGGCTTGATGAAGATAATTACTTCACATCAAAAGTGTATATCCTTCATAATAGTTAAACAATCTTTTAATGTTTTATTTTATTGCTGAAGATTTTGAAATACTGAATGCTTAACATCTAAAGTATTTGTTATTGCATAAGGGTTTCTTAAAGACGCGACGCTTCTCATTTTAGTTTTTCTAATAAGAGAACAATATCATAAGATGCTTGAAAGTATCCTGAATAAATATTTTAGTTTCATGAAAAAAAAATTGCGATACACGGCTAATCAGAAATTCGCAGTACATTCAAAGAAGCAGTTTAAAAATTCAAGTGACGTCACGCTATCTCCAACAGTGGAATAAACACTGACAGGTGAAGGGGAGGGATTCTCGCTTCCACCCTTGGTGGTCCCCCTTAGGGGTAAGTTTCGGGGAGGACTGGGGGGTGGAACTGCGGATCACGTCTCCACCAATCAAATTAGTGGCAATCAGACCTCCAAAACAAAACACGCACACCGGCACGCGAGCCACACATATATACACGGAATATGCAAGTACGTGTGGAATTTTTATATAATACATTGTAAACCAGTGCGGTAGACCTAAATAAAATATAGTATAAAAAGCAATATATCCAATTCAAATAATACCGAAAAAAGTATTTATATGTTTCAAAAATTACAATATGTTTTTTAATGTATAGAAAAGATATGAAAAACCCTTGTGAGGTTTTATATAATAATCTAATGATCAATTCGTAAGATATATTGTTCTTGTAAAAACAGTCTAAATTATTTGAAAACATCCCCAAAGAAGGAAATTAGACTCACGGTATAAAAAAAAATAAGTAGTGTCTTAAACCATTTGTTTACTTGGGTTCTATTGAGAATTGATTTTCTTAAAATGTATGGAAATATATATATTAAAGAGTTATTGTCTTGTTGGTCTAGGGGAGCTGTACCTTGCTCGATGTACCTGTACGCGTGCTCAGGTAGTGGTAGGTTGATTGTATTGGATTTGAAATGACTAATGGAAATTTACGATTGTATATAAATGTTTTACGGTTAACGTTTATTTATGCGTGCATTTTTATTTGTTCGTGCTGTGCACGTTTCCCCAGGTACGGGCACAGGTGAGCCGACGGGGGAAGGCATTATACTCGAAGAAAACCGTTATTCTTTATATTTAACATTTGTGATTCCGAATATGTTGTGACTGAATAAATTACACGAATATGATATACTCGTAATAACAATTTTTTAAATTTTACTCCGGGTATAATCAACATAATAAATGTTTTTTGAAGTATCCTCCAGACACATGAGAATGATAAGTGGGATCATAATTAAAAATATGAAGTTGTGAAAATTTGTTTCATGTAAATTATAAATAAGTATTTTGATTGAGTTATACAACTTGGAGAAGATAAATAAATAAAGTTTTCAAGATTCTATTTCAATAGAGGTTAAATCGACTTGACCACCGAACGATGCACTTGCTAGCCCGGCAGGGGTGGGTCGTCAGGTAAACGATACGCTCCTTCAACCCCCCTTCCCACAAGGGTGGCCAGGGTTCAGCACGGGTGACCAGGTTTATCGGTGTTTCTGGATGATTTATTGTTGATTTTATATACCCTGTCTGCTCCCATAAAGATCACATCTCACCGGCAGTTGACCGGAAATGTGTATCTCATATAATTTTTACAATAAAATTTATCCTTCTTACATTGTCGAAAATAAATTTGAATAGTAAATTTTCAATTTTAAGTGTTAATTAAATATTTTATGTATTAATTAAACATGGAAGTAGTATTATATGAAGTTATATTAAAGTTGTCATATGAATTAGGTGTTTAAATAATTTTAACGAAATGCTCAAAATACTTTATTTATATACAGTTGACAGTTACTCAAATTAAGGTTATATGTAAATTATTTGAGTCTTAGAAAATTAAAGTGACAGGTTAGTGAATCGTTGAGTTATATTTATAAAACTTCAATGGTGTATTTAAGTGACCGTTCATTATTTTTGTCGTCGGGGAATAAGCAGTGAATCCTGTTGTCGCAACCTTTAACCAACCGTCTCTTAAATGCGATCATCCCTTACCCCGCCCTTCGGTAAACACGGGGGTTGGCTTATTGGGTCGATTTTTCTTGTCTTCCACCCCCTATGGCCACATTTCCGATCATGACTCACTAATGACGTCTAGTAGAAGGTTTCTGTATTACCCTTATAGCTCTGCACAAGCCTACCTTAAACTAATTTTATTTTAAAAGTATACATTAAATAATTATATTGTTTATGGAAATTACTGTAATTCAGGAAAATGGTGAAAATAAAATATCTGTACAAGAAAGCCTCCCTTAGATTAAAGATATAAACCTAATGCATGTAAAGCATTTTATTATGCATTTATAAACCCCAGAGTGAATTGTATCAGGAAATAGCAAAACGCAACATTATATAAAAAGGGTTTGTATCAATTTACATACCGAATAATTAAGTAGATTATAAAATAGTTAAATGTGAGCTACTAAAGCAAAAAATTGTATCAATGGTAAGATATACTTTTTAGATTCTTAAATATATTGTAAAATATGTGATTTATTCGTCGTTTTGTTTACCGTGGACTTGAAACATTTTTTTTTTAATAAATTAAATCACAAAAATGAAACTATTTTTGATGCGATACTAAGATGATAAATATAAGAAAAAAATTTAAAAAATCATGCAATCAATATTTGCATGGACGAATACTACATGGGGTAGTTACAAATACAGTAGCCTTAATATATTTTTAGTACAGATAAAGTGTAAGTGCATCGCTAAGAGCACACCTTCACTCTCCGAGATGCATTCTCCCCGGAGGTAATTCTGCAGCCCAACACTTGCAGCCTCGGTGGCCTGCATTAAAGATGCGCCACCTCCTGAATAAGTTATCTTTCAGGGGCGGCGACAACCCCTGTGAGGGCGTCTTGGGTCACTACGGCGAGCCAGGAAAATTTAGAGGCTCCAGAAAGTGTAAAAACACCCGTATTATGTTTTTTTCTTATGACAGGTATCGTATATTATAATACTACCTGCGTGTACTTGTCTAGCTCGTGTGCGACAGGTTACGCAGTAAAAAAAATTCTTCGCATATTGTATGCATTTTAAAACGTGTTTTGTACCTTATATCTACACGTGCTTTTTTATACACGGTGGCACAAAATATTTACAGTAAAACTGTCATATATAAACTCTAATTTTAATTCAATATTAGCTTGCTCATCATGTCACAATGTGTCGGTTTCAAAAATGAATCGATTACTAAAAATCACGATGAAAATTATACAATAGGCATACTTAATATAAATAATCAACAGCTTTATATGTGAATTATTTTTAAACAGTTTTAAAAAGCCGTAAAAAAATAAAAGTACTTTTTAAAACATCCTATAAAAAAATATTTTTTTTTTTACATAATTTTCAATGCTGCAAGTTAACTTTAAAATAAGCTTGTATTCGATTTCTATCTTTGAAAAATAATTACAAAGTAATTGAACTGTGACCGCTTTAAGCTTTATTTCCTTGAATGTAAAAGTTAAAGTCCCTTTTTTATTTAGAATTATGACTTGAGAGGCACTTAAAAAAATTACGTTTCACAGAAAATTCACGAAAATATTATCGGCTGCAAGAAAGTGAAGCCTTAAATATGTAATGAATTTAGATGAAGAAAGTCGCTGCACTTGTAATTGGAGTTATCAACTTGGAACCTTGTGGAAAGTCGAGGGGAAGACGAGTCTGTAGGGGCTGGATTATTATCTACCCCCCAGTGAAAACAATCCAAATAAATATATAAATTTATAATGTATTGGTTTCAGAAGTATTATTTTTGAAGAAGGCAATATTTTTAACGATAAAAACTTCGAGGCATGGTTTTTAGAGTACGTGATATATATGGAAAGCAATTTTTTTGATCAGTCAAAAATAAGAGTATATATTTTAGAAGTACAATTATATTTTAAAAAAGTGTAGTATTTTTAATATTGAAGGTAATTAAAGTAATAAATTCAAAGCTCACAATCATTATACAGGGGGAGTATACCGTTTGGACGTTTAATGGCTTTCAATATAATAAAAATATAAAATTTATTAAATAATAAAAATTATAATTTAATGATCATACAATTAAAGTTTTAATGCGTATGTTATATAAAAGCGGTTTAATTAATAATTAAGAGATAAAGTTATATCAAAAAATTTATTATTCACGGGTGAAATTTTTCGAAACTTGCGAACGATGCTCGTAAATTTTTTACGTCCCGAATTCGAGTCCCAGCGAGGGTAAATTATTTCAGTGAAAGTAACAAAAAGTGGCTGAAGATTAGACTAGGCGGTGTTAATAATTGATATCCCTTGTTTACTTGGAGCCGTGAAACTTCCCAGCCGGTATTGTCATAAAAGCTGTATGGAGAGCTTTCAAACTAGGAGCTTTTCAGGAGTTGCTTGGCCTATGCATTATCTTGGAAAGCGTGATGACTTTTTTAGATAAAAAAAATTTAAAAACGATTTTTTTTTACTTTATGTCATTTATGAGATGAAATTAGAATAACTAATAAAGTTTTATAAGTATGGTCAGCAATTCAAATCAAAGATGTATGTATGCCTTAAACCTACAAACCTTTAATAGTGCATTGCAATGGTCGGTGTTAAACTTGTACATGATATTAATCTTGTGAGATTATTTAACCTAGCATATGATGATAACTTAGTCGATGATTTTACAAGTTTTTTTTCCGTAAAATTGAACATCTACTTTGAGCCAATTTTATTTGTTAAACCAAATATAAAATATATATTCTTTTGTTGCCTCTTCTCATAAGAGATTGGTGTGACCATTTCCTTGAATTTTTCTCTATCCTGGGCCAGTCTCACCAGTCCGGCTGCACTTCCGATTCCGTATCCACGTGAACTTCCTTCTTCCAATGCCACCCTTTTCATCAATTTTTCCTTGGACAATCAGCTCAAAGATGCCATATTTATTGTTGCAAAAAATATGGCCTAAAAAACGCATTCAAAAGCGCATTCTGTGAAAGACTCTTTCGTTTGTGACGCGGTCAACTCATAGTATCTTATGGATTCTTCTATACAGCTAGATTTCAAACGCTTCAATTCTTCGCATAGTAGCGGTTTTGAGTGTAAAATATATAAAATAAGATAATACAATTTTGAGTTTGAAGCGTTTTAGTCGGAGATCTTGAAAATCGAACATAGTTGTTTGAATCCATTGTATGAATTTGAGATTGCAAAAAAAGTAAAGCTCAACGATTTCGCGTCTTAAGAGTGCGTTCGTATATATTTCTTAGTAGCAAGTGAGTGCCTCCCTTACGTAGAGGGATGCTGGGGGTGATTACTATGCGCGGCGGCGCCGACGTCGGGTTGAGTTGGAGGGACGTCTCGTTAGCGGGCGCCGATCAGACGCGACGCGACACGACTAATTGCGTTACAGGAAACACGGCATTAGGAGTGACTGCCTGCGAGGTTACCTGATAAGAATGCGCGTTGTTCGGAGGTAACTTCGAAGGCTGAGGACCATGTGAATGGGGCGCTTAGGGCGTAAATACCCGGGATTCTAATCAATTATACGTATTCTGCCGCATTCAATGTAAATATAAAAAAAATACCAAATTGTTATATAAAAAAACAACAAAGATATATTCTGTAATACATATATGTATATACCAGAAACAATGCTCCAGGCAAAAACTGTATGTTCTAAAACATAGGTTCCCAAACTATTTCGTCCCGTCGACACCTTGTCGAGTTTTCCTGTTCCCCTTGCTAATATTGAATTCTTACATTTGACCGGATTTTTTGTCCGTTATATCTGAAATACGTTAAACAGGGGTCCGTTATATCGAAGATTCACTGTATACCTTTATAAATTAAAATACACAAAATGCAAAGATAGTACCATCTACTAAAAATATTCAACACTTTTAATGGGAGGGATGGGTCTGATGCTTTGATAGAAAATTTTCAATATTTGGCTTCAAATAAGTCAGATTTAACTTTAAATCTCCTCGCCCAGTTATTTCTAATCTATTTATTTTTTTTGTAGGAAGAATGGCAACCGCACTGAAACCCCTTTCCACGAGGAATAAAGATGGAAAAGCTTTCAAAAACCTTCTTGCGATAGTCCATAATGCAGGATGAATAGCAGGTATGTCTCTTTGAAGCCAACATTGCTGATATCCCTTTCTAAACTGAACCTTCAGTTCTTCATTAGTGCTTATTTCGATCAGTGCTTCTTGTAGTATGACATCCGATTCTTTAATGTAACCGTATGGATTGATAATCCACTGTGGTGATGACCTGCTCAAATTGGATTCACTCTCGTAGACCCCCATTTACAGTTCGTGGACCCCCAATTTAATTTTTCGTTGTCATCGATCCCTTGCAGGGCAGAATCGACCCTTGTGGGTCGATATTGACCACGTTGGTAAACTATGTTCTAAAACATACATAATTAAATTGCAGTCAAATACCAATGAACTTATATAACATTTTTATAAATAATAATTGTCAAAAGGTTGCTTTATCTGTTATTAAAAGCAACATTTATGACAAAAACGCTAGTAAGCCATTAACTGTTTATATAGAAACCTAGGAATAATAGTATACAATGTCACAATGGCCGTAAACGTTTGAGTTTGAGTCCCATCATTGTTTAACATTTAAAAAAACGACAATTATTGTCGTCGTTTCACGTATGAATCAATTACCCAAATATTGCATTTAAAAATAATTTCAACATCTTCAAATTTTTATTAAAAATGTATTCTATTAATTCACATGTCACCGGAGATAATGAGGCGGTTCCGCCTTTTTCATGTAAATATATCAGAGTCATAGTAATATAATAATTTTTTTATGACATATCTAGCACATAATTTAAATTAAGTTTACAATAAATTCGCCTCGTTATCCGCTCATATTTTTACTTCCCACGGCCGACTGAGAAAATTACAAGAGGCGCTCAATACGCAGTGGAGATTCCTAGAATATTGATTGAAATATGGCAAATAATTTTTATACACCATAAAATCTATCGGATGATCTGATCGAAGAATTAATACAACGCTATAAATATATATATTGGATATAAATGAGCATCGAGATTTTTAAATATGTAGAAATACTTAAAAATATTAATTTTGCTTTTGATGCTGCGGATCACATGAATACTTTACTTAAACAAAAATAAAAGATTTCACTGTAAATATTTTTTCTTACTTTACAAAAAAAACTTATATTTTAATCTTATAAGAGGTAAAATATTTATTTGAACAAAACTTGCACAATGTAAACAAATACATTTAAAAAATTATGTATCATAATACATTGTATATATACATTAATTTGTGATATTTAAGCAATATTATCGTAATAAATATTCTACTGTAGTTATATGAAATTTGTTTTTAAAAATTCTCAGTGTTAATATAGACTCATGCGTGTATTATTTCCAGTTCAATCGAACAGCTATAAATTTCCAAGAGATGTGCGTGGGGACGATGCTCATAAGGAATTACCCAGAATCAAATCGTATTTCATGTTTGTTGACAACTTAATTCTATCTCCGCCGAGTCTGATTCCTTAATCGGCCCCGAAGAGGATAATGCTTGAATCTGCCTTCTTTCCTACATGACGTTGTAACATAATATACGATGTATTTTAAGACTCAAGAACTTTGATAATTGACGCACATTAGCTTTGTACTTAACAAGACTTAAGCCAAACGTTTATATGTTGTTTAACATCAGCGATGAAATAAATACTGTTAGGGCATTTAAAAGAAAAAACTTACGTGGATGAAGAATTTACTCTAATCAAATCAAAAATAATGACCCAGAATAAATCACGAAGACTTGTAAAATAATACAAGTGCCTCTGAATCTAATTTAATTAAAATATTTAACACTATGAATATATATAAGTTAATTCTGCTCTGCTACTGTATTGCATGTATGTAATAGGTGTATAAAATAATAAATGAAACAAATAAACAATATTTTCATAGCTTGCTTTTGATTTCAGGTAATAAACTGAAAATTCATAAAAAGTTAACGACATAGAAACAATAAAAAGTATTTTATTAAATTTTAATTTTAAAATAGTAAAATTTAATAACAAGTTATACGACATGTCATTAAATAATAAATTCAAAGCTTAAATAAACGAATTTAAAAAGACAGCAGGTATCTAGCCGACCTTTTTTATTGTACTTGAAAAAGCAGTTAAGCAGGTAGGTAATATATTCAGGGTATGATTAATCGCGTCTCTTTAATGATGTGCAACGGATTTTATAAATGTCACCCATCTATTTGAGTAACCTTCTTTCAAATGACATTTTTAAACTTTCGGCTATTAGCTTAATTATCTGAAGGGATCACGAAAGGGCGGCATGGAGATCTTTTAACGGTAATCTTTTTAAATATTCATCATAGCTTGACCTTAAAAGAGCAAAGCTCCACTATAACGACTAATTTGATTTGAAATGTATTCAGTAATTATCCGTGAAAATGATAAAAGTATTAATACTATTAAATATGAATTAATTATTTTGGATGTAAGGTACTTTGTTAAATCCAATTAGTTTATCCAAAAGACTAGCCCAACATGTTGGCGAAACTAAAAATGAATATATCTGGAACTTTAAAATAAATTTTGCATATTTCTGTCTCTAATTAATATAGTTTGATTTAAGGTGATCGTTATTACCTCGAAACAATAAGAAAATACACAAGAAGAATTCGATCGCATATTATCGGTTGTTGCGGTCAAAATGTTTTGGACATTTGGAAAAGAAATCTAAAAAAATATGGTACACATATCTGAAGATAATGTTTTTATAACAAGATATATATCAAAGGTATAGATCAAATTTTATTTTTCTGTGAAGTGAAAATAAACCCCAAAATGTCAACTTTACGTTTTGAAAAAAACACGTGGTCATATTAAGTACGTCTTGTCTTACAATCAATTTGCTGCAATACTATTCAGTGTTGCCATGTAAACAAAGGTGTTATTTATGGGATTTATGGGACGTTGAGCTAGGCAAGAAGGCCTTCATCCACAATCTAGTCGATGGTTAACAGTCACGAAATTATTGTTTGTAGAATACATTACGAGTTTTCAGAAAAGTTTTTGTGGAATTTCCTCGGTGGCGTGTCCCCCAATGAGTCGGAGAAAAATTATCTTTAAAATAGTTTTCAGTGTTTGTATCATTAAACTTTGATCACGAAGTGAGCTCTTAAATATTGATTTTTGTTTTACTACGTGGGGCTCATTAAGATAAAATCTGTATGGAGACTCAGTATTTGGATACCTTGCAATTTTAAATAATACTCAAAATAATATAAGATAATTGACTCAATAACGATGTGTGTATAAACAAATTGAAATTCAAGATTATTAATCAAGAAAAAAAAAAAAAAAAGAAGGTATTAACTGTCGAAGAAAGGTTAAATACATTTGGGTTAACACAGAACAACTGTATTTATCAATAACGCAGACACATCCAAAACAAAATCAACAAATGATTTTTTCAGTAAGTATTTTAAGTTCTAGGCTTTCTGAATAAATGCAAAACATAATTTTACAATCATCAAATAAATATATTATAATTGAAATGTAATACAACGTCAGCAATGTATTAATAAAGAGTATAATTTAACGATGATGTTATTTTTAATATTACGAATTACAGAAATATATATTTATTCAGAAACATGTTTTTCGAAAGAAGATCTAAAAAAAAACATTTAATACGATTTTATCAAACGTATGCGTATATCAATCATATAATGGCAATGGAATCAAATATATATTTAAAAGGTTTTTTCTATCAAAGGTTTATTTTTCTTGCATTGGTATCATAAAATCATTACGACATGCACAGTATATTTTTACCATGGACAATGGTGTGGGATTGGTTTTCGGTCATGACCTATCGATATATGTGTAACAACAAGTGAAGGTAGCATTCGATTAGAAAATCGAAAATACAGAAATAAGATAACCAAATCATAAAAATGATCGATTTCAATGTATCAATTGAAAAAAAAAATTGTAAAATTAATAACTGATGGTCCGAGGGTGACCAAATTTATTTAATATAAATTATTATTAAATTAATATTAATAATTTGACTAATATTAAATAGTCACAAAATAGGAATACAAAGTCAAAGTTTCCTTTTTAGGCAAGAGTGTTTTGTGTTTCTTAATTTCAGTTCGTGTTTTATTTTCTAATGTTGGCCTTTTAGGTTTTTTCAAAAATTTACATTCAATACACATACCAATTTATCTTTTCAGAAATATTCATGAACAAATAATGATATATTTTTATTATTTTAACATTTATATTCAAAAGGAAGCTTGACCGTACATTTGATATGCATATTATTACTAAGTGATATTTCGTTCATTCAAATGCGATACTCGATTAAGAGCAATACAATAATTCGATAACATTTTCGAGTCGATCGATTGTTCACAAATCAACAGTAGTCCCATCACTAGTTCTCGCGGGGAGTTCCCATCCAGATAGGTAGTCATTTCTCCATTAGAATGCTGATGGGAAAATAAACGGTCTGCTCGGTAATGCAGCAACGGTACACCCACATAAGCGCCAGGTAGCCCCGGAAATGGTTTAATTTATAAATAATTACTCGGTACGCCGAGATTGATTGGAATTATTGGTGAGAAACAAGATGGCGGCCGCTGGGTTTGAATTTGAATTAAAAATTTTTGATTTGAAAAGAAACAATAAGCTCCACCATTATAGCACAAAATTGCCTACTTATTTAAAATATTCACTTGCATATATAAATTCACTTGACGTCGTGTATTAAAAAAATCATTCAAATTTACGTAAATGTTCATTCACGAAGATAATCATAAAAATGCACTTAAAACGATAGAAACAAACATGCATAAAAACCATAACAAGCTTGATCTGTGCCAGTATCAAGTGATGGTGTTACATATATAATTTCATAAAAGACTAAAAAATACATCCAAGTAAAGTTTTGGTTATAAATGATGGTGGTTTGTTAGTAAGATACAACTTTGGGTATGTGTTTATATAAAAGTTTTAAAGAGGCCCCAATCCAGCAGTAAATTAACTGCGTTTGACTCGGTGATGATGACGATTAAGGATATCATGGAGTATTGGAATTCAGAGGGAATAGTTCATAGCAGTTATTCAAAATGACTCGACTCCAGTTGCCCTCACAATGCATGGGAGATAGTATCAGCTTGGCGGTTCCAAGGGAAGGTTTTCGATTAACAAGTGCATAATAAATGAGGGTAGTTTTACGGCCGTTTGGGGCACCACAAAACACACCCCTAAACAGGTATGCCCTGCCTACGAACCCCAAATTAATATGAGGCTTAATGTAACGTCAATATCATATAATACGTCGAAATAGACTTGAAAGTGTATATTCTATGAAACGTTGAAAATAATATTGATGTGCTAATAAATTAAAAATAAATATATCAAATTAACAAACCGTTGAATTATTTTATCACTTATTTTGACGAAAGAAGTTTTTTTTCAACCATCTATTGTCGTATATGTTCACTTGGAAACACAATATCGTAGTGATGCTTATAATTTTTTTATAAGCAATAATTTACTTATTAGCCGATTTTCGCTCATGGAATGCACCGAATTCTATGAAAACAAATTAAAAACACGATTAATTTGCAGATACAGCGAAGCATTTAGTTAATACAGAAGTAAAAACAACAATGAAGCAAGTTACTCTGTTTCCATGTACGTCCCAGTGTACTCGCTTGAGCACGAAGGAGCCATTAAAACGTTCATATTTACAAAGAAAGGCCTTCGAAAACACGACTGTTTCGTACTTTTAAATGAAACGTTTCACTTAAATGCTTCATCGCATGAAACGCTTCTTGCAACGTGTATTTACTAGTTTGTTCATGAGTCCTTGGAGGTATGCATAAACCTAACAATAGAAAACATAAACTATACATTGAATCAAAGTAACAATCTGTAATATATATTTTAACATACCTTTTTGTTTCATAGGTACTTGTAGAATAAACTAACCATAAACATATGATAGTTCCAAATGAAATGTTATATTTAGATTTTAAGCTTTAAATGTAATCGTAAAGAATTCTCAACGATTTATCTACATAACTTAAAAATCCTTTAAATTTTGAATATAAAACATAAATACATTTTTTGACAGTACGATAACATTAGTTTAGTGCATTCATAATGATTTGTTTGTACTGAGCGTTATTCTATATTGTATAAATATAATATTTTTAAAGATAAATTAAACTTTGTCAAAAAATATTACGTAATTTTTAAAACTGTCGAAAATAAAGATAGACGCTACAAATAATATAATTAGATATGTAATCACAAATATCTGTAAGCCATACATCAATAATCCTCATGTAATCCAATGAAATTTTTTTTTTATCTTTCCCGATGCCGTGATAAAAGTATGAAAACAAATTACATTTTCTGTGCTATTAAATTATAAATTATAAAATGAGCTGGTTCAATTTGTATAAAAATACAATATGATATTTTTAGAATATCATATTTGCATATTTTAACAGTGAATTTTACCCGATGGATTATCTTTTATATTAAAGAACTTTGGTAATATTTATATTGTTATTTTTTAGAATATAAGAAAGCTTCACGTGACAGTAAAATAAATAAAGACAGTCAAAACTGAATATAAAATTAACCTTTGTAATTATACGCTCACTATATAAATTAACCCTGTAAAAATATACTTAGAGTAAAAAAATCAATTCTGAACTATTCACAGGTGTTGTTCCTATTCATAGCCTTCATTTTAGTAGAAATCAAGTAATGCATACAATAAAATATCTTTTCACGCTCATTGAATATGTTTTTCAGTTGCAATTACTGAAATTGGAGTATAACGCAGTCTTTAAGTAATAAATTGATCTTTTGTGTTTTTTTTCAACACTTAATAAATTTAACCGTTTTTAATTTTTTTTTATATTATAATTTTTAAATATCTTTTCACGATCATTGAATATGTTTTTCAGTTGCAATTACTGAAATTGGAGTATAACGCAGTCTTTAAGTAATAAATTGATCTTTTGTGTTTTTTTTTCAACACTAAATAAATTTAACCGTTTTTAATTTTTTTTTATATTATGATTATTATTTAATAAGGCAACAATTTTTAAATGTTTGACAAGATGGTCTTCGTTTGGTACAAATATATTATGTCAAGTTTCGGTGATGCTAAAATGCAAAGAGTATTGGCCAGACGGTATAACGGCCATCCCATTCCCGCACGTGTGGTCTCTTTCATACCCAGAGCACACGACCGGAACACACCGCACATGAAGAGCAGCCTCCGCTGAAAGCGAGTCTGCTCGCTGAAATACTGCCACCACGGAGGGGAGGAAGGGGATGGAGCTGAAGCCGGGGGCTGGGAGCTTGTTGAATGTTAAGCACAGAAAAACAACCAATTGTTAACGTGGAAACCGAGATTCCGCCTCGCGGAAAGTACATTTATACTAAACCCACAGAACACAGCCTTCAAAGAACTGATGAAAACCTGATTATGGGCCTAAGTCCCATACTCGCGTTTTTTTGATCATTTTCAGGGTCCGTTTTGCGAAAAATCGACGGCACCAATCAAAAAAATTTGAATGCAAAAAGTACGATACATCCCTTCTTCCGAAAATATTTTGTTTTTTATTTCTTGAAAATTAACTTTTTAATATGATAAATATGTGTTTTTGCGATTGAAGTGTAGGAATTTTGGAGATTCGTCATGTCCCTGTTCTTAAGAGTCCTAAACATTTAAAAGTCTTTTTTTCAATTGGAATTAAATGGTTGAATATAAACCCTGTGCGATATATGATTTTAAAAATTAAAAAAAAAAAAAACTTTAACAAACTTCGGTTTTGAAAAGTCGTCATTTTATCCTTTTTTTCAACATCTTCAAGGTTTTATTTTACCCTAAAAATACTATATGGACACCAAGCAAGGTTAAAATCCACATTTTTAATAATAAGATTGAGAAATGTATGAAATCGCCTTTTTAAGAAGTCTTGTTTATTGAATACGTTTGTTTTTAATACAAACTGCATGTTTAACACAAAACGTTTATTGTGTTGTACTACTTTTCAAGTCTTTAAACAATCTACTTTATTTCTAATCATAAAATTAATTCCAAAACAGTTGGTCGTGAAATAAATCCAGTGAGCTAACCCCGAGTGGTCCAAGCTGTAAATACCGTCTCGTAGACACAGGGGTGAATTGAAAATAATAGCAAACAGGCAATAGACTTGCATGTGGGCATTCCGGCGGGGATGCCAGCAAAGTAAAAACAAGGAAAGTAACAAAGACAAACCGAAAACTGCAGCCGAGTCTAACGAGCATGCCGCATATCTACCTGTGCTGAGTACTCGCAGGTAATTTAATAGACATTAAAATTATATTACCTTTGGGAAACGCAAAAATCCGCTTTGATGACGTCACAAAAAATAATGTACACATGCATACTTATTGCTATTGAAGTATATTTTTTTAAATCTAATTATACACGCGAGCTGTTTTTTTTACCTTAGGATTAAAAAAAAAATTATCGACACAAAAATATGTGCTTTGTTTTTAAATTTTTATTATTTATTTCAACCTCAGTGAAGACGAGCTGTATTAAGTATTAAAATAATTATCTCCAAAGGTACGTGAGCGAAATCATTTAATACATATACTCAAATGCTGGCTATGATTGCATGATAATTTTTACTGTAAATTAAATATAACTACGCATGGGAATTCCACGCCATGGAGAAATGAATTAAAATAATTATAAATTTAATTGTCTATTGTGGATCGTAAAATTGCTTTATTTAAACGAAATAATTAAATTCAAATAACCGTAAAATTAGTATTTAACGGTACGTTTGAATAATGGCTAAAGTCATTTTAATTAAAAGGCATAATTTAGTTTCAATTCCAAAGCTATTTTTGTTATAATCGTTTGATTATTATAATAACGAAAAGTTTTTAAGCACCGACCGATTTGGAAAACGACCGATTTATATCCGCTACTGGATATGGTCTCTGTACTGTTACAAACGACAAACCTTGCAAGGTTTATTGAATATGGTACAATAGTTTATAAATTAAACAATTTCTTTTACATATAAAGTTATTGTTCTCAATTTAAATAACTTTTATAACATATTTAACCAATGATTGACAATTTTTTTAAAAAAATGTAACTTAGAAATACTGAAAGTTAAAATTTAATAAGAATCCTTATTTTTTAATGATAATAAAAATTTTATGAGTGATATAATTTGAGTTTGAAGTTGTACGAAAATATTTTAAATAAAAAATATTTTTTTTATACTAAGCAATATAAATAACTCAATTTAACCTGTGATTTGTAAACTCATATAAAAAATTAGGAGAAAATAATGACATTCTACCTGCCTATTTAGTTCTACATTATTCATATTCCACATCGGTATGGAAGCTTAATGGGGCCAAATAATTACGTACCCTCAGAACTACCCCAGATTCTCTCGTCATTAACAAAGCCCTAATTTAAATATTGCAGGGATGTTCTGGCCATTAGTTACTAATCGAAATTGCATGAACGTTCTTTGACTGCACGCAATTACTGAATAATAAATGCTTAAGTTATATGTTGAAGGAATGCGCTGAGTGCTATAACGATGGTAGTTAAGCTATTTAAACCAGTAAGTACAACACAGTTAAATCGATATGTCGTTATTTTAATGGTTAAGCTATCATTATTTTAATGCGTTATAATAATCAAGAGCTTTGTATACTAATACTATTTTTTTGAACCTAGGGACTCGATCAAGATTTGAGGGGTCGATGGGTTATCCGTGTTACAGTTATTATATATTATTGGACTTACTTGTTCCTGCATAGTAGACTGTGTACTCCAGATAGTTCCCCAGCATGTCCACCTTGAGCCTGTCCACCACGAGTTTCATGAAGAACAGGTCCCTCTTGTAGTACACAGGCTTGTCACTTTCGTGAGTCACTGCAGCGTCCATCAGCGGATGAGATCTGTAACCAGTTAAATAATATTTTAAAAAAATAATAATTTTAATTTGTTCATTTCATAAAATTAGTCTTTAAGTTTTGAGTTGATTCAGAGTAAGAGACAACCCAAGACAAGAAACAAAACCAACTCTTAAATAATTTATAAGTGATATTATTTATTAACTTACACTCATTGAAATTGTCATTTTTTCTTTAATATAAATTTAAATATCCCATTCTGTTTGTTTGTCATAAAATGAATCCGTCTATTTCAGCGAAATCGTGACCTGAATATTGCAGAAAGCGAGTGCTTCGGTGGAAGTAAACTTTTTACACCGACGTAAGCTCACAACATCTCGAGCACTCATTCTTTCATACCCATTTACAAGTATTTAACGACCATAAAAACACTATACTTTTAATGTGCAATTTCATACTTTTTAAAGGCTCTCTAATGCCGTTTTTAAGGGCGGGGGGACGGAATATTATTTCCACCTGGTTCTTCCCTTATGTCACTGGATGCAAAAATTTTAAACGAGTTTTTTTCTGAAATTTTAATGCTACCATAAAGGTTATATAAAAGATGCATAAAGAAAGAAAATTGAAAGCAGCTGAGGCTAGTAAATTTTAAAGGGGAAGACTCTATTAGCATTTCGACGGAGATTTCTAAGTCCCGCGGATGCTTGAGGTATTTTTTCCCGAAGGCTTTATCTCTAGGTGGAGCTAAAAAGTTTGGCTGCAGGAATTTTATATTTAATTTTTTTCTTTAGCTAATCCTACAAGTACCATAAGATTTTTCTCGTTATTTCATGTGGGAATTAACCCTCTGAGTATTAAAAAAATAATAAAAGTTTAAAATTGTAATGTTGATCATTGGATTAAAATCAAACATTTGTAAGTTAAAAATATTTAATATTAAAATATTAAATTATGAAAGTTAGCTATCTTGGGTAGAAATTAATCAAAAAATAGAATTTATAAAAAAAAATTCTCATCAAATTTGAGTACTAAGTTTTAAGACAATTGTGAACTGAATAAGCATTTATGGTTGTTTAATATGTCTCTATTGAATATTCAATAATACCCACGCGTGTTTACACGCGTACTTATGACATAAAAGCTTTATCAAGAAATAGGCTGTTTTATTCTTCAAAATAAAGTTGTTTGTTCAACGAAAACAAATAAATAAAAATATTGACTCTTGCTTCACCTATTTTTAACCAAATGACTTTTTGATTATGGTGGCTATTCTTTACATGACCCACATGAGCACAATGCTCAATTTTTCAATAATGACTGTTGACTATTGTGTAATTGTTTACACAACCCCTGAAAGCCATATGAATATTTCAATTTAAATTTGATGCCCTTTTTTATATCAATAACAAAAATATTTGTATCATGAAGGATATTTATTATAAAAACCGAAATACGTCATAACTAGATAGCGAAAGCAAGTAGCAGAAAAGATACACAATTTTATATATATTCTTTTCAATACATTAAACGTGAAAATTTACTTTTAATTTAATTATTTAAAGTTATTTTAATTATAGTGGACAAATAAAATATTCATCCTAGTATTATACCAAAAAAAATCCCCAAACGGTAAATTTTGGATTTCGCTTCTGATCGCTCCAAAAATCACTAAAATATTTTTGATTTATAGACAATGGTATTAATTAAACTTATTCAGTAAATTTGATTATAATTAGAAACTATATATTTAAATTTATGATTAATAAGGTTTTATTAATTTAAATAATTACTTATGCAAATAAGAATATGGGTATATGTAGGGATGGAGCAATGTTTAAATTCTAGTCTTTGACTCGAAGGCACCATTTCCGCTGTATGATTATCATACAAAACACAGTTGTAAATCCACTTGATTTAACAAACCATTACCTTATCTAACAGCAGCAATACAACCCTAGCCGACTCGACAAACCGTAATATACACTTCCTGTGTTTGCTGAGCTAATCGTGACCACCTGAAGCCTTTTAACTCGGGGTCGTAACCGTCAGTCAGCCCTCAGATAAACTGCCAGTCAAGCCGCAGTTAACGTCACTCCTTCAGCCTATAACTCTCAGGATTTGACCTCACCCTTCAAATGTTACTCAATAAATAATAATTAGCCAAGATATTTTGACATAAGGTATCCCTGATTATACACACACACACACACATATACACACACACACACACATATATATATATTTATATATATATAAATATAGATTAAAGTCTTTATTTTCAAGCGATGCCTCGTTTAAACAAACAACCATAGTACTTCAGAGCAATAATATTTTTAATGCTTTATTTAAACTCATAATTATTTTACTACGCATTAAAAGTAATTTATCATTCATTCAAAGTATTTTTTTTCTAATACGCTATATTTATTATTATAAAGCTTTTTCATTGGTTGCTAGAACCACACTTTGACTTCACGAATAAATTTCACAAAGCAAAGAGGACTCGGTTTAATATAAAATCTAGCATACCAAAGGCAAAACAAACATTCTGGATATAATTTAAACTCAAGATAGTTTCCGGGGGGGGTTTTTTAAAGGTAAACATGACCGCATGAAAGCAATCACTGTTTCAATTTAAAACATATCCGAGACTCCCCCATCGGGCCAGACAAACATACCTGCGTCTTAGGCAAACCGGAGAATTGCCGTTTGGAACGGATACCGGCTTTTGCGAGGATGACGGGAACAAACTCACCGCTTCGCAAAGACGCCAGAAAAGTCTTTTGAATCAGAGGTATACATGCCTTCTATTAAAATATTTTTTAAACACACTGTACATAAAAAAAATATGCTAGCTCAGTGCCCACGCAGCTGATTGTCCAGGGAAAATTTCAAGGAAAAAGAGGCAGCAAAAGAAGACAGTTAACATGAATGCGAAATATACGCCAGTGGCTGGAAGTCCAGTTGAATTATCATGAGAACTGTATTTATTATAAAAAACTACGTTAATGGTTGTTATGCCGCGTGATACAGAAGCCACCTAAAGGATTAAAAAACATATAAATTCTTAAAGCAGTTGCTTCCAGCCTTTAAGCAGTCCATTACCTGGCGAAATCGTGTCATTTAATAATTGTAATTGTCACTTTATTTTTCTATGTCAAAAAATTGATTTTTTAATTATTTTTATTATTTATTTTTTATTATTTAACTAACGTCCATTTTCAGGGTAAAATAAAATCTTGAAGATGTTGAAAAATTGAATAAAATGACGACTTTTCAAAACCGAAGTTTGTTAAAGATTTTTTTTTTTAATTTTTAAAATAATAAATCGCACAGGGTTTATATTCAATCTTTTTATTTCAATTTAAAAATGACTTTTAAATGTTTAGGACTCCTGGAAAAGGGACATGACGAATCTCCAAATTCCTACTCTTCAACCGGAAAAACATATATTTATCATATTAATAGTAAATTAATAAGAAATATAAAAATATTCTGTTCGGAAGAAGGGATGTATCAAACGTTTTTTATTTAAACTTTTTTGATTGGTGCAGTCGATTTTTCGCAAAACGGACTAAAAAATGAATAAAAAAAAACTCGATTATGGGACCTAGACCCTTAAGCTAAAATACTGAAACTTCAAAAAAGAAATCTCACATTTATTATTTAAGAAATATTATGACCTGTTTCGAACATATATAAGAAATCTCATTATCGTAATTATAATCAAACAATCCGAGCCTTATGATTGATATTTATATTCAATAATTAAAAATTGCATTTGGGATTGCATCTAATGAAAAAAGTAGTGGATATTGGTCACAATCCATGTGTGCAATTTATGTATCGATTTGATATAAAATAAGACATTAATGTCAATGCATTTTACTATGTTATTTTCAAAAAAACTATTGAAAAGCATATCCCAAATGATATTTAAACCGTTGCTTTATTGCATGCATTACCTGAATTTATATTTTTATGGCCGGAAAATTTTAAACGATTTCATAAAAAAAAAAACTTTTATATGTTTCTATGCAGCTTGTTCTATTTTATTAAACGTGGCTGGTAGTTGAAGGCTTTGAAATGAATGCCTTTTTAGGGCAGTGGGAAGTGCTAAGCATGCCTGAAGGTAGAACGGAATTTCAGTCGCTGAAGAGAGTAATTATTTGGCAGAGAGAGATGCAACGACCACTTAGGATTTTAATGGTTATTTAAGAACTACTCCCGCCTTGACATTTAATTTTTACCAACCGTATTAAAAATAATAAAAAATAACATTATTTAAAACTCTGAAAATATTTTAATAATAATATTAAATGGAATTCCAGCAAGAACATACATTTTTTCAAAAATATTATATATATTATTCTCTGTGAAAGACTGGTATCTGAATTAAAATGTCGAAAAAAAAAATGCCAATTAGTGACACTCAAGAACTATAAACCACGATGCTGTGTCTAAAATTTTTTAAACTCATAATTTTCTACATAAAAACCTTCAAGTCATTTAAATAAATATACATATTTGTAAAATATATTGATAAAATTATACAAACTACGTAATATGTTAAATAAACAGCGATATCATATTCAAATTTATTTCTTGTCAGACATAACGAAATCGATTGTATTAATTGCTACTCTAGTAAATTACATAAATTTGAATATTATGTATGTATTTTTTTATATTGTAATATGTGTTGTTTAATTGAATTATTGTATAAATTAAATTTTAACAAAGAAATAACAATTTAAAAAGAAATGTACTCTTACGTTATTTTCTCGAATAAAACAATGTTAGCGCCAGATATAAAATTATGTAAAGCAAATTTGTTGATATTTTTGAATAAAATACTTTAAAAATAAAAAAACAGAGACATTGACCCTGTTTGATAAACCGATCACAAATAAAAACTAACACGTGAAAAATCACTCAAAAATATTAAAAGGAATTCCACCAAGTACTTTAAAATTTGTTGAAGTAAATAAAAACTTGCTTTAAATTATTGCGCACAAACTGTAAAAAAAAAAAAAAAAAACCATAAAACGCAATACAAAAGGACGTCCGTTATTATTTTGATAGTAAAAAAGAATCCCGTATATCTGTCACCGGCAAAATAACGACTCCGATTTCAGGAGCGGTCCAATCAAACCTCGCCTGAAAATAAAATGTAAAAAGCGCCGTTCGGATTTTCAATTTTCATACGCCCCAGTCACCGCTAATCGAAAACACGACACGGCCGCATGCAGTTATAGTTGAAATTTCAATAATAAAATTGTCAAATACAAAACGCGGCGTCTTTGTAGGCTCTCGCGCGCCTGCTCTCCCACAGGGTGTTTACTATGAAATTTGCCGTTGGCAAGAAACCCGCAGAAGCAACTGAGAGTGCAAAGAAACTCGCTTTCTCATAGCAAAAAATAATTTTTTTATTCAATACATTGCTCATATGATTTATAAACTTTTTTCAATAACACATCGTAATTTGATACTTCCGGTTTCGCCAACACGCCTGTTGATATTTTCATGTAAAACAGGCTGAGAATGCCAACCAAGATGTTCAAAAAATAATTGAATATTTACTAACTACAATTGATATACATAAATGAGAAACTGATGTACTTAGTTTTTTTTTTGTATATTGTTTTATGTTGCGTGGTATGTTGACATTTTGTTTGCGTAAATGGCAAGGCTGCTGAGCGTAAATCAAGGTTTTTTTTTTTTCGTTAAACGTGTGTTAATTTATGTAGATATATTGAGTATTAATATTAAAAAATTTCAACAGTTATTAACAGCAAAAAAAATGCAGCATTTCAGCAGTTTGTATTATATATCATTAAGTCATTGGTTGTAGATAAGTAACAGTAACTTAGATACGGTGCAAGAACACAAAAACTAGACAGCAAGTGTAAGTATCAGATCGTTGTCTTGCAATAAAAAAGTGGATATTTATATTTAAATAATTGTATTTATTAATCACCGGAGTATTTTTTTCCACCCCTAGCTGTAGGGGCGCACAGGCAGTTGTGAAATCGGAAAATTGATTTGAGCGTTTTTTTAGATTCCCTTTGCATTTCATACCCGGCCTCCTCGTCTTGCGGCGCCGCCCGATATGAATGGACCCGCCATTGTTGTTTGCGGTTTGTCAACCATTTTGTTTTTCGAGGGGTAAATTAAACTGTCAAAATGAACGACCCGCAAAGCCTGGCGGGATTCTTGACCGTTGGCTATGCTGAAAAAACGTTCGTAGTTTATATAATTTTTTTTCTTTTTTACTTCCAATGAAACGTGTCACGTCAAATTTTGAAATATATTTTTGATGAAATCTTTGTTTGAAAATATTTTTATTTGATAAGGGAAATAATATATGTAATAATTTATTTTTAAAAATACAAGAATTCATTCTCAAATATTAGTACATTAATAATAAAGTCCAAAACATTGGTAGTTTAACAACAAGTATTTATTATAAACTTTTTCAATATATAAAATACGAAAACAGTTGTAACAACCTTACTCTACCTAAATCATGAAGCATATGTGATGACTTAGTTTGTGTGAGTGCTAAAACTTATAAACACATGCTATTAATTTAAATAAAATCAATATATATTTTTTTGAGACTGGTTTTGGAAATATATTACTTTGTTCATGTTGTATTTCTCTCTCTGTTTGATTTTTAAATAAACACCACTGATATATCTGCTAAAGTATAATAAAAAATACCTGCAAAATAAATACTCAGAATATACTCTGAAATTAAAAATATGGTTAACTTGAAAGTATTCAGGTAACATAGAGTTTTTCCCGGTAGGATAAGCATCCGTTTAATTTACTGTAGCAGTGTTTTCATCGTATGGATATAGCAGTTAGTATTTTTTTTTTACCTAAAAAAGAGTTTAATACAGTACCCTCGCCGGCGGCTTAACGAGAGTGGACGGCAGCTTAGTTAACTCCAGTGCATATAAACTGCACATAATTCGGCAGGGGATACTGGGAAGCTGCAGCTATGGGAAATAATTATGCACTTTTGTAAAGCATCAATTAAGACTCGAGTGCGACGGTAAAGAGGCGGATCTTTCCGATTAGATTAAAATTGAAAGCACTTTGCGGGAATATTTACGAGAACATTCAACGCAATGATTAAAAAAATATTTTTCATTCAATTTATGAATAAAAATTAATTGTTGTAGCTACGTTTAAAATGGGGTCGATCTTGATGTTTCATTGAAAAGAGTTTAAAAAAAAATCTGTTTACTTATATGCACAAAGGTGTAATTTTTATACTTTAATACGCGTCGTATAACTGAGACATAAAAGTGTAATTAACCCGTCGCAGATTCTCCGAAATGCGATTTGTGCAAGAACTGAGGAAGACAGCGGAGGCATTAACGGTCAGCCCCCATATGAGGGGTCGCAAAAAATACACATAATGTCGGCGGGGTAGTAAAATGTTATGAAATATATTTTATGTTAATACACGGCCGAGGTGTGGCCCTTTATAGACGGCGTAAATTATAAGTAGGGGTGGAGGGAGGGGGATGCTCGTAAAGTGTACCCGGTTTATGTGTGAGGGAAGGCTTCTCAGAGGTGAATAGAGAGAATATTGTTTTTTATTTGGTTACTTTGAGTTTTCAGGATTTTTCGGATTGGCTGCCGATTCAAGCGGTTTTTAATAATAAAAAAAAAGTCTCAGCTTATTTTATTTCGAATTAATTATTTGATCGTATGTGTTTAGAAAACACTAAGAATTTTATTAATATAACAACGCTGGTATTTTTAAAAAAAAATATTTGAAAGCTCATTTGCAAGCAGAAGATAAGTAAATAAATATAAAAATAGTAATATTGTATATAAAATACTGGTACTTTTATCTTCTCAGATAATGGGTGTAGTAAAAATAATCGAATCAGATGAAGGGAGACATTCGCTTTATAGGGATGATATTGTATTCAGGGTTCATTACAACCTTTCATACAAAATAATATACGTAGCATTGGAAACTCACAGATTCACTGAAAAGTGATACTTTTATCGCATTTCAGTTTGAGGAAAATGAAACTTGTATAAATGAATTTCTAGTTTATAATTAGTTCAGTACTGAAGATAGTTCAGAAACAGAAGCGACTATATAAGACAAGGTGAACTATTCGCTTATTTCTCTCTTTGTTAGACAATGTTATTTGTCTTACTGGGAAAGAAGAGTAAAGATTACACAATAAATAATAACTTGGTTGCGAGTTTTTGAAAATTGAAAATCTATTGAATAGATGATTCCTTGCGGCAGGTTTTGAAAGATTTTTTCAAATAAGAAAAGAAAAAATATTTAATTTAAATATTAATTTTAATGTTATAAAAAAGTAAAAACGTTGCAGATATAATATAAACACGTGCGTTTTAAGCACTCGGTAATAGAAAATGCGAAAAAAAGACATAATTCTTAACCAGTCCTTATATCTGCTACTGTTCGAAAGATTCTGAACCTTTTTCTCTATTCTTATGTTTATTTTAAAAGCATTATCATTCATATTTATGTGAATACAAAATAAACTTTGAACTAAAAAGAGGCGTAAATTCGACATGAAAAGAAAAGCTTTTCAGTACAAACGAATCACTATAAAAACACACAAATCAAATAACAAGGTCTTTTATGCAATCTTGTAAATTTTTCCATAAGTAAAGATTATCTGTATTTTGTAAATATCAACAAATCCTCGCTAATGCTGTGAAGGTATATAAAAAAAAATTAAATAACTTCATGGTTTCTTCAACACCAAAATACATAAACCACAACGCAGTACAAAAAAACATATTTTTAGTTTTACGTTTTTTAGTATTATTTACAGTTACACATAGCAACTAAATTTGTGGTTACTTAAAGATTTAATATACATATCAATACTGTAGTGCTTTTCAAATCGCATACGAAAAAAAATCATGAAATGTTTAATCATACAATCGATCACATAGCTTCTTCATTAATAAGCAATATTTACACATACATCTTGATCTATATTGGTTAATCACCTAAAGCTCCTCAAATCGCGTTTAAGCGGTTGTGAATAAACATTTCTGTATGATTGATCTAGTCTAGACAGCTGGTTGACGAGTATGGGTAAGCAGTCACCTCCTTCATCAGCTACAAGCCAGGCATGCGAGAAGATTTTAGGATTTTTTTGCAACCCCATCGAATATTTAGCGCCGTCTGAGTGCTGGCTATTATTTTGTATCAACAGAATATTTAGATTTAAAAAAAAATCAGACTAAAAAATATTGCATGAAGATGTTCGTATAGTTTTCTTCGAACTGACTGAACTTCAGAGTTGACTTATTGACATTATCGACTACTGTTATTACAGTATAAGCAACGACTCAGAGAAACAAGTTTAGTCCGTAAAATTTTTACTCAATAGTACAAACGGGCATCAGAAATATCACAGAAAAGTAATTGAACAGCAATTAAATAATTAACTGTGATGCTTGATTTGTATATACGAGTATATATTATTCTCAATACATTTGTTAGGTTTGTAATATTTCATATTTGAGGAAAATATTTGAATAGTAAAATATTTTATTATGTTCACTTTTTAGGGACTTCCTTACATAGTCAAGCTTGGTATAATATAAGAAAGCAACGAAAAGACTATTAAATTTCTGCTTTCAAAAAAGGCATGAAAAACTGTTTTTTTTTTAGTTTTATGACATCAGTATATTAATGGGTCGATTGACTCACCGTATGAAGTTCAAAACGGTATCTGGGAGCATCTCGGTGTCGTCCACACAGGTACCAGGTCTGGGATCGGGCACCTTGCTGCTGATGACGGGCAGCCAGGCGGACGAAGATGTGGCCTGCTCCTTGAACTTTCCCTGGAAGGCTTTCTGGATGTCTGCCGTGGTGAAAGTGCAGATGGCCGACCCCATCAGCCCCGTGGCTGCGGTGGTGAAGGCTCCATAAAAGCGGCTGTCATCTCCAGGGATCTTGTAGATGCTCTCTGTAGATATAATTATATTGATTAGCAACATTTAAAATTATTTATATCAAATAAACGTTTAATTAATCAAGCAATATTTTTGTCTTGGTGGAATTCTATTGTGATATTTTTTATCAAAAAATTGAAATAAATTTTGTTAAATTAAATAAAGGTTCTTTATAATAATTCCCATTGATACTCGATAAAAAGAAATTCATCCCTGACGATAGACCTAACTACATAATCCGAGCTTATTTCCGGGCTCTATCCACCTGAAAAACTGAAGTCTTTATCCTTTACAGGCGGGCACCGATGAAAGGAAGACGGGAGTGCATTTCACATTTATGACACGTGCGACATATCACAGGGTGGCATCTTACACGTGGCCGTATAGGAAATTGATATAGGGGATGTATTATTGACCACCCAGCCAGGGGTGCGACAGGGGTCATGATTTTATATTCTAAAGTTATTCTATGTGATTTATTTGAAATGGTAAACATAATAGAAAGAAATGTATCTTTGAAATACACTTGGCGTTTTACGTATATGTTTTAAATTTAATTTGATATCTTGTCTATTTTTATTTGGTTTAGATTACTAAATATATACCATTTCTATGTTACAAAACTGTATTATCTTAACGCACTATTACACACCTTAACGCAATGTAAGTTTTTAATATATGACAAGAAATTCAGGTATAAATAAATATATTTAAATATACTTGTATTTTCAGACAAACATGAAAAAACTTTTCATTTTTGAAATTATTTAATACGTAAAATGTCACTTTGATTATAGCTTGCGTATTTTTCATGCGTACATATTAGTCATTGAATTTAATTTCTTTACCTTTTTTAAATCAAACCCAAACTACAAAACATACATATCGTTAGTTAAATTTTTTAACTCTATCTTTATAAAAATAACGAAAAAATATATATAGAAACAAGAAGCGTGAAAAATAATACTCTTCCAAATCATTCAAACGTCTCACTTTGACCTCAGATAAGTGATTTGATCTCGCAAGGTTCCCCTCTCCCTTTCAGTCCCCTTCCGGGCCGGCTAGCGGCGTCCTGCTCGCACTCACCATGCCTGAAACCGCCAATACCCCCCCCTTGGAAAAATTGTCTGTCCAAGATCGGTTTATGTGACCAAAATACATTTATTTTGATGGGTTTATTGAATATCTAGAGATGGTTGCTGGTGGAGTTTACCGTATCATGTTTGTAATAAAACGGAAAGTAAAATCAATTTATATAATAAATTTTATTTTTAATACAATTTTTGAATTTCTTAACATTAAATTTTACCGCATTGATAAGACATAACCTGATAGGTCTAAAACTTATTTAATAGCTAACTGAAGCAAACAATTAAATATTTTTTCCCGATAGACTTTAAAGCGCGTTTTGTATAGATATATTAAAATCTGGTAAAGATTTTCATTAAAATTTGCGTATCTTCAGGTGGAATCAGAAATCGGAAAATCTCCTCGCATTACGAAATGATAAGTGAAAACTCACCCCCCCCCCCTCCTCGGATACAACGATTTAATCCGCTCACGTTTCAGTTTACACGGAAATGGAATAAAAAAGTTAAAAAATATTCCCAGTCACGAAAATCATTCATTCAATACGAACAGTTCGACTTTCAGGGCGGCGAGCGTGAAAAAACACCCCAACCGACAGGCAACGCACCGGGCCATTTCCACCCTTATTCGGGCACACACAGGGCCCAAAATCGCGACTGATAACTGATAATATATTAAAATTCAAAAGTAAATACTCGCATATTAGCCGCCTTCGTATTAAGGGAATTTTGGGCTTTGCGAAGACGTGTCTTAGAGGTTAATTTTTTGTGCTAACGCTGTAGGAGCTGGCGCTGTTTGAGTTAAAATTGCTCTCGTCTCTCGGGATTCGAAGCTTCTGTGAGGTTTATGTTACCTACGCGAATGGGTAGATGCTTCTGTATAAGATCTCGAAGGCTTAGGTTTCAATTGCTGAAAATGTAAGTCTTTGAAGCTAAGGTGTTTGAATTCGTGGCGCATTGAATAGAAAATGGTAAAAATTGAATCTTTTACGCTAGAAGATGCTCTAATGCACCTTTGAAATACCATAAGTATTTCAAAGTTTTTTTTTTTTTTTTTCTTAAAATAACTAGAATCTTGTGGGGGTATAAAGATATACAATTTATCATGTTTATTTATACGTTCAGATATAAAAAAAATCACATAAGGTGGACATGTTTATGATATTCTGTAAATAATCTGGTAAAGCCAGGAAGTGAAACTTTATTAATCGATTTATTAAGAGTTTTATACTTTTTACAGCTTACCACTAATCCTCTTATTTGTATTAAGAAAAATAATTGTTAGTTTAACATTATTAACGAGCCGCTTTTAATAACATTCCTCATGTTACACAAATATATTTTTGCTACTTAGTAAACTTACTTGATTCAGTGATTTATTAACCAAAACACTTATGATATGAATTTAGTACAACTAATAGACAGTAAGCCGAAATTAAAGATGATTTATTAACAACTTAACCAAGAATTATTTAAACTTCACAAAGCTAATCAAATTTTAAGCAAGTCTAAAAAATACCAAAATATGTGCGTATGCAAGTAAAAAAATGCGAACGTCAAATATTCATATTCATCTTTTTGTGAATAATTAAAAATTAACGGATGAGCCGTTTCCGTAAGAGCCTTAAGTATTTACTTTCACATTTAATTTAGTCCTTAGTCCCTATAGGCAGCGTTTAGGGGTCGGCCCGAAGCCGAGGGAAGTTTTCGCGAGCGACGGGGATGGGGGATGCCAGATAACGGCGAGAGAGTGAGAGGAAAATCAAGTGGGAAAATCACTTTATTTTATCTTGATTCAGAGCGAGACATAGCTATGAATAAATTTGTCAAGTAAGAAGTAAAAATATTTTTTTCTGTGTATCTCCCACTCTGGCGGGATAAGCGTAATTTTTGTAAGCTGACTGTTGGACAGGGATGCTACGTTTATGCCTGACTTATCTACATCTTAAAAAAAAACCATGCATAATGAAATACACAAGAAAGCAAAATATATCAAACACAAGTAATCTTTAACTAAAATTTATATTCTTCCTGTAAAAAAAATGTATACAATTTTATCCAATAAAGCTGTTTATGAAGATGAACGTGTCGCATTTTGGCAAAAAAATCATTATGATCATACTCAATTAAATCGTATTAAAAAAAAGATCTTAAGGGATGTTTGATCCTTTAAGATGGTTCCCAGCACAGGGACCAAAACGTTCGATTACTAAAAACTTGAAACAGCTTAACACCGAAGAATCTAAATTGAATCATAATAACTGCCAAACACAGAATAGAACATTCTTTAACTACAGATGAGATGTTTGTTAATTTTATTAAAACTTGCATTTAGTTTTCAGGTAAAAAATATAAAAAAATTAAGCGTAATATTGATTTGAATTATTACTGAGTATACGTATTAAGATAATTCTTGAAACACGTGAAATGTTATGAATAAATTATGTTATAATATTATAATGTAAGTCATTAATAATACTGTATTTACTACTTAATGTTTTTGTAATCGTAGCAGTAACAATAAAATAACTGTGTAATTCATATTACTTTATTTAAGTAACTAATGCCAAGTTTGGAGGAAGCAGCAAACTTCCCACCGTTTCAGGTGAGACTCTCTTGGAGGCTTCGCAGGAGGTAAGAGGATCGTGATGGGACTGCAAAAGTCTGCTTATTGCTTACCGGGGAATAATATTTTACGGAAGCTCGGGTGGCAGCTGGCCGGAAGTGGCCGGAAGTAGGCACAACAGGTAGCAGCTTCCGGTTAATGCGGACAGCGACCCCGACGCATTTGGCGGAAGATTTAAAATTTTATATTTAGATTAAATTAACTCTGAGCAAAAAAGATTTGAGAAAATACCTAATAAATATTTAGCTTTTTCTTAAAATTCAATTGAAAGAGATGACATTGAATCCTTTCGGTATAAAATTAAACAATTCCAATTTAAGAAGATGGCATAGAAGGCTTTTGGTATTAACATAAATAAATCCAATTGAATATGAAGGGATTGAATGCTTTCGGTATAAACTTAAATAAATCCAATTTGAGAAGATGGGATTGAATTGGACGCCGTTATGAAACAACACTTAGGTTAAAAACAAACATTAATATTTCCATCCGAGCCCGTGAGTTAAGGGGAGTGACTTGCGCGGCCGGGAGACGTGCCCGGAATGCCCGCCCCTGCTTGTGCGTCCGACGTAAATGCTGGAAAGCAGCAACACATAAATGTTTCAGCCACACCATACCATGCCACATTAACCGACGTAAATTATTAAAAAAAATTGACAAAACTGCACTTTGAAGCCATCCATAACGCAGCCAGGAAACAGTCTTTTCGAAGCAAAATGTGTTACTCAAAGTGCGTCCACTGCGTGGGCACGGTATACCATCTCAGGTACTATTCTGCAGGTGCTGGGAAGAGAAGAAGTGCAGGTGACAGAGTGTAGGGGGTCGTGGGCAAAGGAGGGAAGAGGCCGTGGAAATTGAAACCCGGGGATGAGTGGAGGAGTATTGTGTTTGCGAGCTGCCGGACTGCTCTCCAGAGGTGTCGGGTTCTTTAATACCCCGGATGTGACGCGAATACTTCAGGAGAGTGGCCAGATGTACAAATAAACGGTTTCAACGTTACGATGTGAAATTTTTTCCGATTGCTACAATAGCACAACTGTAGCGTGTGAGATTTCATAAGCCAGGTATACTTCGTAAGTAACTGGCGAACAACTGGAATCGCATAATTAATAACACAATAGTGAGCTTACGAGGTATTTATTACCTATATAAACTTGCGAAACAATAACCAAAGAACAACAAAACGACAGGATATATGTTTTTCCACGAAGGAATCTTGTAAGTACGTTATGATTCGAGCTTATTAGAAATATTAACTGAACTTGTGAATGTTTCAGAACTTCTGAAGGGTTTCAGCCCTGAAGGCAGCTGCCAATCACGACCTCTCCCATATCGCCTCAACAATGAACGTCCATTCTAATTATCCAATTCTGCGCTTTCCACCCCTTGCCGTGTTTCTCTTCTTTTCCACGTGCTTTAAAAGCAGACCTCGCAAATTTATATTTATTTTTAATGTGAATACAAAAGCGTTTTTAATACAAAAAATGGGACTATTCAATTAAGGCTTTTACTCTTTTTTAACATGAATCTTACTAAAGGTATTTTAGTCGTTGTTGGTGAACTTATTACAGAACAATTATGCAAAGTTATATACCGGTCTGTAAACGTGCGACCACGGAATAAACAAGAATCTTACTTGCCTGTTGGCTATGAATTAATTTTTGCAAAGCGATATTATAAGAAACAAGAGGTAAGGATGGTGGCTTAGTCATTAATCAGTGGATTCTTGATCAAGAAGTCCCTAGTTTTAGTATGTCCAAAGACAAATTGTATTAACAATACATGACGTATGTTTTTATAATGCAGTTTCAATGCAAGATGCATATAAATAATTAAATAATAAGAGCTTCTTCAGGACTCGAATATGAAAGTTCACGGTCGGCAAGCGAGAGTTGCTTACAACTAGACCACGGTACAATAATTTCTTCACTGAGTAAAATTTAAACACCCCGTACTAACGATTTGGATGCTTTTACAAAGTCAAACAGAAAATAGCCACCGGGGGTGGCAGGACGATTTCGCAATTTGCATATCGCAAAGATCGAAGCGCTCTCGACCCAAAAAAGCAAAACGACGGAATCACGAATTTTGGAATAAAATATTTCATGAATAACAATTTTTCGGGATGCGGATTTATTTTTATAGACGCGAAAAAACCATTAGAGCACCTGAGTGCTAAAAATGTGGAAGATTATTTTTTTTATTTCGGCCTTATTTTTTTAAGTGTCTTTCTATCGAACTCCTGCGTCGACAGGATTTTCGTTTTAAGACATCCTCGAAGGTGTTTTCGCCAAACAGGAAGAATACCACAGGTATTGCAGGATGAGAAAGAAATGTGTGTATTTTTTTAATTTAAATTTACAACAAATATATTTGAAGGTGCGATGTTATAAAGAACTTATGCAGCCAATTGAATTAAGGAGACAATTTTCGTGGTATTCAGTGTTCACATAAGACTACTACAGACTCCAAAATGAGGCTCTTTTAAATTATACGTATTTTTGTGAATTTAAGTTTTAAATAGGTTTTTTTAATTATTTCGGCAAGAACATGGCTTTAGATATTGCAATTCGACAGGCTGGCGTGAGATTACTGGCAGCATGTACCTCTCCTTGTGGAGGCAAGTGAGTCAATATTTGAAAGATTTTTTCAGACTCCACAGGCTTCGCGCGGGGATGTAGCTGAAATCGACTCCTCGCGAGGGACACCCGAGAGGTTAGCCGAATTTCACGAAATTGAAAATTATAGCTCACATTTCGTTATTTTAACGAGGCCTAAAATCCAATGTAATATAATATTTTTCTGTGTGTATATAATGTGATATGCTATTAGTTTTATTAAATATAGCTTTTTGAGAAAATTTTGTATTTTATACTTAAACAATTTTTTTATAACGTATCATATCATTTTTAATGTGTTGAATCTTTGATATGTCCATGAACTTCTTTGGCCCCTAAAATATCAATTTGATACAATATTTAAAAAAAAAATCAGCCGCAAATTTATATTTGGATAACTTTTCGCACGAGCCGCCATTTTGTGCGATTTTGGCTTTAAAATAAATTGCCTATAAGTCCTGTACGACCGCTTGAGATTTATCTGCACATGTTGATACAGGATAATTTGCACGGCGGAAGGAGACGGAGCTATTTCGCATGTACGTGTAAGAATGAGACGCCCATATGAAGGAATATGAGAGGTTTTAATGATACGTGCATGATTGATTCGAATATGTATGATTGGAAAACGTTTTGAAGAGACTCCGTGCTATTAAAATTGTAACTATAATATTTGCACGGGTATAAAGAAAAAATCAATAACAAATGAAAATATTTTTAAAATTACGTATATGTATAAAAATAACACAATGAAGTGCTCTAAATAGAAAGTACATTCATATAGTTTGAAATTAATATATTCGTGTTTATTTCAATGAATAACCCGGATATCCCTCATCAGCGTTAAGGTTCCCGGTAAATCGGGAGTATACAATGATTTCAATGTATTAATGATTGAATATTCTACCCTCTAATAAATTATGGCTGAAAATTCGCATTAATCCATTCCATTTAAAAATCAGTTAAACTCAATCGATTCCTAATTAATAGACATTATAGAGTTTCGACAGATAAGGGAATGTTGACTTACGGATCTCATTGAAGTAGAAAGGGAACTCCCCGGGGATGGAGCAGTTGAGCCTGGCCTTGAGGTAAGTGGCCCAGTTCTGGCTGAGGATGTTCTTCCCCCCTGTGTCCTTCTTGCAGACCCTGGCAACCCTGGAGTAGACCGCCTTGCCGCAGTTGATGTACTCCACGGCGGTCTCCCTGAAGAAGAAGAACACGTGCTCTCCTACGTCGAACGACCCCACGAAGTTTGGTTCTGAAATAAAAATAATAAATTAATCAATAACGTTTACACTCATGTCAAATGTCAATGAAAATCCTGAAATGTTTTCATATATTACTTTAAAAAACCGACTCAGATAATAAGATTTAAACGCATACTTGTGCTCTTTTCTAAATGTACATTCGAGTTAAAGCAGTTTTTCAGCATCCGGAGCAAGTTTTGTAGCGCCATGACTCAATTATTGACGAATATTTCAGCAGCTTTTTCTAATAACAAAGGCTGCTAAAACCTAGGAATGCATTCAATTGATTGATTTATATGAATACTCAATTAATTATAATTTCAGGTATTTTCTAAGTATAAGTCTTAACGACCGATCGCTTTTGTGATTTAACTAATGATAAATAGTTCTTCTGTCGTGATTAATTGCATGTCTGAATTAAAAACGTCCCGAGGGCTATTATGGACGTAAGAGCTATCGAATATTATTTATGAAGTGAATGTGGTAAATGACCCCCGGTTATTGGAAAGCTGGGGTCGTATTTTCTGACCCGGTTGATTTATATGTTTAATGGTATAACTAACAGGTAGCTTAATGGCCAATAAAGACGTTTTGTCAATGTAATATGTGATTTATTGCTGGTAAACACAGCGGACTAGCGCTGTATAAAAAAGCAGTTGCCTGATTAAACTGCTTAAATATGAAAATTGGCACTAAACTAATTTTAAAACTGTTGAGCTATTTTCTTGAATTTGATAATTAGTTTTAATGATGTAATTTTCAATAATGGGGAGTTAAGATATTTAAAAATAAATTATTTCAATTTTCTTTTTATATAAAATAATATTGTAGTAAAAAATAAAAGATTTTATGTTTTTATAATTCGTTTGTGAATTATTTGATTTTTGACTGTAACGTAAGCGTTTTGTATGTTGGAATAATTATATAAAATAAAGGTTATTAATTACGATACGTGAATATTTTTCCGGGACGTAATATTATTATTGAGTACTCAGATATATTATTTTTGTTGACATATAATATTCCGGTTGTTTTTCTGAATAAAAACCTTATGGAATTACGTAAATAAAACACAAGATAATATGTTAGGCAATTTGGTCATTAGTGCCACTCCAGTGAATTCTTATAAGAAATTAGATATTAGGGAGAGAATATAATACCGAAAAGCTCGGGAGGTACTGGTCCACGTGCGCAGCCAATTTCAATAGTAATTAAATAGACACGTGTCGAACGTACTGGCGAATATGACAATAGAAAATATTGGGGTGAAGAGATTACAGTTTGAGCGTATGCAGTATTCAAAAATGTAGGATATTAAATATATTCATTTATTAAAAAAAAATGAAGCAGGCATGCTAAAGCTGTGGTACAACTGACAATCGAATGGTACTAGCCAATAGTGTCTTTATTTACGTTGTTTACATTGGTATAAGACAAAAAATACTCGTACCCATAATAATATATCGCTATTGGGTAGTTACCGATCGTGGTCATCGTCAATTATAATATTAATATTTGCTATTTAAAAATGAGTAGAACTAGATTTCAACACTTTGCTCTTACAGACAATCACCTTTTCTGTTTTAAACAAATTTTTTGAACAGAAAAACTTTCAGCAAGACGAGTTGTGCGAGTATGAAGAAGCAATCGAATTCTTCAAATAAGATATATCTTATAATGATAAAAGTAACTTTGTATTTTGTCTTCACATTGAGTTTATTTAAATTATTTGTATTACTAGTTTCGACCCTATACACTGTGTCATCATCCGATGCTTAACTAAACTGAGTTAAGTTAAGCATCTGACGTCTTTTTGATGTCATCTGACATCTCAGTCTTTTATCATTATAGTAATGGATCTTCACGAATCAAATGCCTTGTCCCTCATCAAGAAGATATAAACAAAATATATGTATGATAGATAAACGGAAGTGTTTTGCGATATGCGGTGTACTTACTGTCCAGCCACTTGGAGTCGTACTTCAGCGTTCTTTTGAAGGAGTACTCGCGGCGACCGGAAGTGAAGTTGTGCAGGTCCGTCCTGAAAATGACGGTGTCGGCCTTGGTGAACTCAGCGTTGGTGCCGGAGTAGAGAGCAGGTAGACCTCCAGGGTTGCCTTTCTCCACCCAGGCTGCTGTGCTGTTATCGGCAGGGTCGTAAGGGCACTTGGCAATCCCCATGCCAATGCCGGGTACGTACTCATTGCGAGACAGGTGCGTCAGGTTGGACTGCAACGAAAGACATAAACTCATTATTATAAAACGTCAGTAAATAAAGTTTGTATATTATAAATGGAACTGGTATTTATTTGGTAACACTCCATTTTATTATAAAAAATTTCCAGCCTTTGGAGCCTTCCAGAAGAGTGAAATCTACAAATTTACTTGTGATGACTGTAAATCTATGTACATTGGTCAAACAGGTCGTAGTTTTGCAACAAGATACAAAGAGCACCTGGCATCTTTTAAAAATAATAAATTAGATTCACAATTTGCAATACATCTTAATGACAGTAAACACAATTTAAACGTAGACAATAAGCCAAGTCTCCTTCATGGTTCTAATATTTTGGAGCAACTAGAGATAATTAAGCATCAAAATTTAGGATTGCCTCTGATCAGCGAACAACTAAATAACCATAATTTTCTCCTTCTTAATATTTTTAAAAATACACTGTGTTTCTGCACTCAAACTAAATGGCGGCCAGGACAGCCAGGAATCATCACAAACTAGTTTATTTAAGTACTTTGTATTAAAATTATTGCTGTTAATATCATTTTAATGGGGTTTCACAGCACTCAATACAAGCAACTTTTCCACATAAATTTTTAATGTAGTATAATCTATGATTCGTGTATTTCTGTTGAATTTGTTATGTATAAGCTCGCTTTTTTCTGTATAGACTCAGTTTTGAAGATGCCGTGTTCGCTACAAGTGAAATAAACGTAGTCTCTAAAACCACTTGGTTTTATTTTATTATAAGTTTGAATATCATTGGGTTCGAGCACGATTGACAAAATAAACCTGGATGAGTAAAATCAGACCACCTTGGAATTTATTCGGTGTAATGCTGCGTAGTGAATGACCCTTATATATAGTCCCAGTATCGAGACCGAAAGACCCTCATATAAGGAAGGATTTTACGAATAACTGATGATGATTGATTGTCTGCTGTGGTGATTACAAACACGTACTTTAAGAAACCAAATATGATTTTCACAAATTCAGTTAATACGTCAAGAAATCTAGCCAAATAGAAAACCCTTTATGCAGCAGTATTACATTGACAATAACACTTCAATTGCTACCCGATCATGAAACATTAAGTATAAAAAGGCTATACTAATTTACACGCATCACCTGCAACCGAGGTACTGTAGTGAATACAAAGCAACTCGTCCACCATGACTGAGTATTAATACGTCATACTGGTTGGCATTCATCATGCTCTAGTGGTGGACTGTTTGGTTTTGCACGGCACATCTGTTGCTAACGAGACCGTGGCTGTTGTCGCATTAGCTCACCGTCAAATCGCCCAAATGGCACGAATAATTCACAGCTGACCGTGTCCCATAGCAACACACGAGCTGGTAAGTTTTAAAAAAACCATGGATATAGAAATCAGACCAGCAAGACGCTCGGAACACGAACGAAGATTTTAAGTCAAAAACTATAGAAGAAAACGAAAATTATAAATATCAAGCAATATATTCACGAGAAATTATTTTGAATAGTGCTTCAGGGGCTATTAGAATTTTGACCTTTGGAGAAATGAAAATTAATTGGTTACATGCTTAGGTACATGAACAAAGAATATGCAATAGCATAAAGGCTTGTTTTAAAGGAAAAAAAAATAAAACATTATGCAAAGTGTTTTTTTTATCGCTTTATATATGAATCGATTGCCAAAATATGAGTTATTTTATTACATTTATAAAGTATACTTAAACTTTTAAAGTGTTTTTTTTTTTTTACAGAATTTAAATATGTTCAAATGTAACAAAATGTATACGAATATAAACAAAATGTCAGCATCACGCTCGTTTCAGTCATTTTATTACCAAATTATAGGAAATAAAGAAATAAACAGTGAAATTTCCATCTTTGGTAATAATAAGGGAGTGAGTCATACAATTTCTGGGAAATATTTAGTTTTCCCACGTATAGCCTGGTTTATGGCTGCAATTCGAGTTTATATGTTGACACGCCATGTTTATTGCCGGTGCAGGTTGTACCCTTCTGGGGTGCCCTGGGACCTTCGGAAATATAATTATGTTTTTACGATTATGCATATTAGATCCGGCGAAACAATGGAGAACTTATAGGTTGATACGTAAATTAGGTTTATAGTACGACTTGTATTGTTTATCTATATATATAAAACACTAAAAATGTTTGTTAGTCCGCTATAGGCTTTGAAACCGTACGACCGACGAGCCCCACACCGTGTTTATTTGAAAGCCAAAAATACCGAAAGTAATCAAGACCACTAAAATTATAAAAATTGATTATCAAATTTGGTTTATTCAATTAAGAAAAATCCCATACAAAAGTTTCCAATTCATAAAAGGAACTGCCATTTTCGCGTATTGCATATACGCGAAAATGCCTTGAAGCTGGCTGCCTGCATGGCTACCAATCGAGAAATACTGATATTGATGTTTGTAAATATTAGAATGAACTTGCCGTTACAGGCTGCCGAACTTACGGAACAGAATTAGGTCGATTTTTGATATTTTCCATACAAAAATTTTCAACATCTGTAAAGTGGACATCGTTCCTCGCAAAAAATTGAAAAAAGAACATTGTGAAGATCGCGCGGACAGATCGTACGGACTTTCAAAACAAAATCACTATCTGTCATTCACAACGTGTTTTATCATAATGAGTTTGTCTGTTTATATATGGGAAAAAAATTATTATACGAAAATATTCGTATTACAAGTTTCGTCTATTGAAAAAATTATTCCAACTCAAATCGACATCGATCTTATATCTGCTGAACACCCGCATCAACGTGAAGATCTGATACTTTTTGACGTTGTTTGTAAGAACATCACGGCCCATGCGGAGTGTTGCATATGAATTCGCCTTGCATAAAAGACGGCAAATGCACGAAAAGATATCCACGCGATTTGATCGATGAAACTCAAACTGGTCTACGAAAGCCAGAAGATGGAGGATACACCACCACCATTAAATTAAGAAACGTCGATATTGACATTGATAACATATGGATTGTTCCATACAGTCCAATACTGTAAAAAACATTTCAATCATATATCAATGTGGAACACTGCAACTCCGTGAAATTCATATGCAAGGACATATGCAAATATGTTAACAAAGGCAGTGATATGGCAGTGTTTGAGCTTTCAAATCGAAACTATGAAATCACTCAATTTCAGATGGGTCGCAGTAATGAAGCTGTCTGGCGAATTCTTGGTTTCAGTATTCACGAACGATATCCAACTGTTCAATCCAATCTTGCTGTTCATTTAGAAAACGGTCAACGTGTTTATTTTACTGAAAAAAAATGTCGAAGAACGAGGAGCACATCTACAATAATTTTGCGAAAACATTGCTGCATAATGAAGTTCCAAAATAGAGTCAACTATCCAATAGAGATTTTTAACTCTTTGGAACCATCTGGAATGTCACCACACATCTTAACTTTAAAAGTTGGTTCACCATAGATGCTCATTCGCAACTTAGATCCACCTAAATTGTGCAACGGAACAAGACTTGCTGTTAAAAAACTATCGCCACGTAGTTAATGAAAAAATCTTTGTTTACACACCTACCGAAAAAACTCAATACATTGTTTATCCGCTAGCATTAATTTCAAAAGGAATCACCCGGTATGTGTTGTTCAAACGGAAAAGTCAAGTTGTCAACGCTGGTTGACCCGCCAGAACCGCTTACAAGCTACGTTTCTGACAACACAGCGTTGTCCAAGCATTTGGAAAACATTCGGAGATATAATTCCTGGTGAGGATGGATATCCGAAATACAGACGACGAAAGCCAGAAGATGGAGGATTCACCACCACCATTAAAATAAGAAACGTTGATATTGACATTGATTCCTGGTCTGGTATTCACGAATGAAATTGAAAAAATATGAAATTCCTGGTTTCAGTATTCACGAATGATACCCAACTTTTCAACATCTTGCTGTTCATTTAGAAAACGAACAACGTGTTTATTTTACTGAAAAAAAAGCCGAATAACGAGCAGCACAGCCACAATAATTTTGCGAAAAATTGCATGAACAATCCAATAGAGTTTTTTAACTCTTTAGAACCATCTGGAATGTCACCACACATCTTAACTTTAAAAGTTGGTTCACCATAGATGCTCATTCGCAACTTAGATCCACCTAAATTGTGCTGTTGTAATAACTATCAACAAGGCTCATGGCCAATCGCTAAGTATTGCTGGTTTGAACATAGAAAATTCCTGTTTTTCGCAAAATTCCTGTTATGTTGCGTTTAGAGTTGGAACGCCAAAAAAAAAAATTTATGTTTACACACCTACCGAAAAAACTCAATATGTCCGCTAGCATTAAGATAAAAAGTCAATAAATAAACAAAATTTCCTTTTTTTTTTTTTCGAACAAATAAAAAAAGTATTTTATTTCTTTATTTAGCGCAGTAGAACGCGCCGGGTATCCGCTAGTATTTTAATAAACGCTAAGCGTTTTGCTTTAGTATATAATGGTTTTAATTTGACGACGTCTTGAAATGATTGTGTGAATCAAAATATAAAAACACTGTGTGTACCAAAATGTGTTTATTTAAAATATATTTTTTTTAAGGCTTCAATGATAAGGTTAATCATGTATTCGTGTATCTTAAGCATGCATGTTATTTTTACCACTTAAATTGTTTTTTTATTTACTATATAATATAAAATTAAAATAAAATACGTGTAAACGTCTGTTTGCACATTATTATAGGTTGATTGGATTGTGATGGTACGGGCTCGTTTGAGGTACACTCACGATGACGTCATTGAGTTGACAGGATGTGGAGGTCCTTGAGGTCACATCACGGCTGGAGAGGATCAGTATTTTGGTGACAGCTATCAGAGATGTCAACCCTTTAAATGATTTAACCTCTGCCAGTATTTTAATATAAAATATCTATATAATTCTACACACGAGAACGAGTGCCGTTTACTTATAAAATATCGTTAAAATGCGTTTATTTATGCGTCCCTTATTAAATTTATATTTTTTGAACCAAGAAGGAAATGACTTTGCATATGATTTATTGAATTCCCTAAGCTTTCGAAGGCTTTAAAAATAAATATGTTTGATATTTTGCATAAAAAGAAACACTGACATTCAGATAAGACTGACGACATGTGCGAAAAAATTGAATACGTTTCGTACCATTATCACACCCGAGTAAGCAAAGTTAGTATGCAGGTTATCTCTGCAAGTCTTCCATATTGGAAAAGAAGGTTCCATTTTGACTGTAGGGGTAGCGGAACCTTGCACCTGCTCCCTCCCTTCCCCTACACCTGGTTAGGGATGATTTAACCCTAAAGTGCCGCTTATCTTTATGGGCAAGGCTTGCAGGCGCCGGGGTAGTCGCAGCCCCCAGATGGGGTTGTGAGTCATGCTATGTATTTATGGTCCGATATTAAGGCACGGTTGTGAAGTGTAATGATCGACGGCAGAAATATCGCTAATTATGTTTGGCAATGTGGCACTTTACGGGGCCAGTGGTTTAAGTAAAGGTGATTATATTGACGCAATTATATCAGAGGTATGCTATAACTTTTATTTTACGACCCGATGTGTTGGTGTCGTTTGACAGAAGACTTGAACAACCACATTAAAGTTGATTGGGCTACTGAAATATACAGATTTATTCAAAAAACATTTTTTTTAAATACTTGTTGAGCCATCACTGGTTCAACAAGTTAGTCATTTTATCATATCACATATCTTACTGATCTATAAATTTAGATAAGAGGCAAAAGATAATGCCTTAAAGGACGATAGACTAAGCAATGTTTACATGAGGATTTACAAAGTGACGATTAAACAGTTGGACATTTTTTAATATAACAATTCTTTACATCTACAGTGAAATTCACATAAAAATTTCAATGTCCTCTGCAAATATATTAATCACGGTATTTGATCTTCTAACGGTAGATAAGACAATAAAAAAAAACACTTAGATGAATAATAACAACAACAAAAAAATTGGAAATAAAAATGTATATTGTATACAAAATGTAAAAGAAACAAACATATTAAAAATTCTATGATAAAAAGTACATTTGAACGTTATAAAAACTATTATGTTTCAATGATTTAAGCTACTTAAAATTGCTAGCACTTACATTACAACAGCGTAGATAAATATGAAATAAAATAATTAAAAATATTTCAAGTATAAGTAGGTCTATTCTTTTCATAAATCCAAAATACGCTGAATGCCTTTTGATGTTCAAGCAAATAGAAGAAAAAATATGAAATCGCAAAGGGAGATTAGATGACAGGTAATCAAATATTTGAATGACTTGAAAACTCAAAATATAATATTCAATATTTTTGACAGAAAGTACTTGGTGGAATTCCATTTTAATATTTTATGTACTAAATACTTTTGTGATTTTTTCACACGTTCAATTTTATTGGTGATCGGTTTCGCCAATCTTTTGGCTATATCAAACGTTTGATTGTGAAATAATCGATGTTATTGATTGCAAAATAGACAATAGAATAAATAATACCTAGAAATTAAATATTTGTATTATTTCTATTTACATAATAAGCCAATTGAATTTTTAAAAGATATTTTTTAATTTAGTTTAATATCTTAAACGAGAAACTCTGTAGATAATGATAGTAACCTGAGGTGTGTTTTCCGTAGATTAAAGGCAAGCAGAGAAGTAATGGTGTAGAAAATTTACCTTGCAGCCATTTTACTGTGAAATTTAATGCTTTATGCAAAGATTTTGAACAAGGGAGATTTCTAAATATATATAATACGGAATATATTATATTAGTCTTAGAGTTTAACGAAACAATCCAAAGAATTTAAATAATATTTTTTGATATTTGAAATAAAGATCATAATATAATGGATGATAATATAATATTATAAATTTATAAAAACGTCAAATATAACTAGCTGCCACACTAAAAAAAAATATAAGTAATATTTATTGAGAAAAATTTATAGATACGAGTATTATATCTTGGTATAAAAAAGAGAATAACTTATCCATAACGATGATACAAAAATATATTTTAGTACAAAAGTCACGAGACAATTTATTAAATAAGAGTAATTAATATATGATCAAAACAATAGACTCTTAGAAAACAATTAACAGGTGAATTAAATATATTTAATTTACTTATTATACCATGATTATAAAAACGAAATTTAATGCGACTATGGATATTTTCTTGTAACAAAATCCAATACTATTTTACTGTTGTATTTTAAAATAGCAATACACTAGTGACTTTTAAATAATTTTTCTAAAAAAATATTTTGCGAAATTGCTTTAAATTGTAATATGAATAAAACGATACAAATCGATCATCAAATATCCATAAAAACGGCATTCCCTCTATACAACATATTTATCTTCACTATTTTTTTAGCATTTTTAAATCTCCTCACGTTTCTCACCGCTTACGCACACAGCGACATGAAGTTGCAAATCAAAAAACAAACATTCGGGTGCATTTTTTTTCATCCCCAACCCCCGTTGCATATAATAAAATATAAAATGCACCTTACATATGGCGCGATCCAATAAAAACGTCACGGAGAAAAATTGCATTCGGTACAAAAAATAAAAAATACGTAATTTTACAAGGGGTAATTTATATATTTTTATTTCAGCCGATTGTTTATAGGGGCTGATTTTATCGCCCTATAGTACTGGAACTATAAAAAAAAGCAACATCTTGATAAAAAAATTTATACATTTACCCTTGTTATTATTCTTAAAAAAATTATTTTGCACTAGTTTCAATTTTATAAAAGTATTTTTGTTAAATATATATATATGGTTATCATTATTTATTAATTCACAAACACTGACGAGGCTTTTTTCAGTCCGCCGTGTGCACAATGACTGACTGTGGAGGCAATCACTCGGAAGTTTAGCAGTCGAATGATTTTTTTCAGTTTTTCACTCATTTTTGTGCGGCCGATGATTCGGAAAAATCGGCAGACGTTATTAAATTTTCAATTAACTTTGGAGGCTCCTTTTTCAATAGAAAATTGCTTCATAAAGCAAATATTTATATTGAATAAATGGCACGCATGCAAAATTACCAATGTGATATAATATGTTTTGAACTGTTTTCGTTCTCATGTTGTTATAAAATATTAAATCTTAAAAAATAAATAAAAATTCTCTCATCAAGGTTTTAAACACATTAAGGCAAACTAACAGAAGTTGCATGTCATATATTATATTTATGCAACCGTTTCCAGCAACCTCAGTATCTATAAATTTGGCATTTACGATTTCAATAATAATGAAGACGATATTTACATAATCTTGACTTTGTAATATTAAAAAGTCAATATAGAAAAAAAATATGATAGTAATAACACTTGATATTATATGTAAAATAAATCACGTTATAAATGAAATATTATACAGTAAGCTAAGTAAGTAAAAAAACCGTGCGTTCTTCCTGATATTTTGTGTTGCTTGGAACTGAAAAAGTAAACTTATTGAAATTAGATAAACCCATTTTAAATATTTATTTAACAAACTTTTTAATCATCTCTAAAATCAGTCTGAAAAAATAGTCGCTGTGTAAAAGTTCCTTTCTTTCTTGAATTAAAATCAGCAAACTAAAAAAAAAGCCCAGGCTTGCAGGGCGCTCGGCCGTGGGTCCAGATGGGATCAATAGATTTTAATTAAACATTCATCCAAGATTTGATCAAGCCAATTATCCCTCCCTAGAGAATCCGTAAAAACTCCGTCAAAGAGCGCCATAACATATTGAAGTCTCGGAATACATTCGCTATCCTGGGGGCGCCGGGCTATTTCGAATTGAAACGATTCCCAGAGGAAACGAAAAAAGGACACGTATTTATTATGTCAAGTATTCAGATTTTAGAATTATATATGTAGTACGCGAATAGTGAAATTTATGTACAATAATAATATAGGCTATTAAAACATTAACACCAAAATAAACTTGTACTTGCTGTCTAAAATATTTGTTTACTAATATGATTAGGCACATTAGTTCACACATAGAAGATGATTTAAAGAAATTCTCAGAAAAATATCATCGTGATTTGTGTGGGATTTGAACCACATCCCCAGGCTTACATGGCCGGTGTACTGACCTTTGTACTAACGAACCACATCCATTAATCGAGAATTTTTAACAATCGTACTCTACATATATGTAGAGTACGATATATGAACTAATGTGCCCAGGGCAATTTTTTCTGAGAATTTCTTTAAATCACCTTTTATGTGTGAACTAATGTGCCTAATTATATTATTAAAAAATGTAAACTTGTAATAGGTAATAAATACGCATTTGATTGACGTTCAATTTTGTATTAAAAAAATATATATTTAGTTTTTTTTTAATGGATCTGTTGACTTACTAAAATATATTAAATGTATTCTTTTCAGTTGCTGCTTTACTGCTAGTTTTTTGGGGTTGTATCCATTCATCCATCGATTTGTCTGAGGGTGGTATTCGCGGGGGTTGGATGTAATAAAGGCATCTGAGGTGATGAGAAGATGAGGGGTAGTTTCCTATTCTCCCCCGTCTCCTTAGAAAGCGACGCACTTGAAAATATTATTGCATGCAACGGGGAAGGTAGAACGTTGATTGCGTCGGTGGATTTCTTCTTATTGATTTTTTTAAGAAGTGTACAAAGCTCCGCGAGTGCATTTCAGTGAAATTTAAAGCAGTGGGGACTGAAAATTTAAATATCGACAAGTATTGCCAATGTCAACATTTGGATGAAAAATATTCACGCGTGATTTCAATAAAACGATCAATTGAAAAAATACACGATAAGGGTGTGATTTTAAACTGACTGATATGACTTATATAAGTTGGCAAATCTATTTTGTCGTTTAAGAATGCTTTATAATATCATTGATATGTAAGCAGACCTCTTTGAGAGTTCATCGAATCAAAGATGTATTAAATTAAGTAAAGTATATATCACAGAAAAAATTATTCAATACAGTTTTAGGTTTAGCATTCGACATGCCGATGAACATAAATCTAAACATTAATTGGGTCATTAACGACGTAATAAATAAACCATACATTATCTCACATATTATCCTTTGAAAAATCTAAAGCATAGTCTTTCACTTCCTTTAATCTGTGATTTATAAATCAAACTGTGCAAATAGTCCGGGGAGCCCCTTGATATAAATCAAAGGTATGCAAATCTGCAAATAACGCAAGTCACTTCGGCAAACACTAGAGTCAATATTGTACCTCCGTTCACTTTAATAGGGAGCCTGGCGGTACATTTTGGAGATATTAATTATTTATCAGAGTCAAACGGTCTCTGGATCGATTAAGTAATTAGGTATCTCGTGGCAGAATATACTGAATCGGTTCGCTTTGTATGGGATATTTAGGGATTGCGAATTAATACGCTATTGAGATTTTGTAAAAGATCGCGATATCTTTGGTTATCTTTCAATAAATCAACGCCGGTATTTTGATATTAAAGCATTATAAAGCCAAAATTATAAAATTATTCGTTAATTAAAATTTTTATTTATTATGTATTTGATTTAATTGAATTTAAGCTTTTCAGCAAAATCAACAGAAGGCTGTTGCCAGAAGCAAAAACAAGAGGTGAAAGCAAAATTAGCCTTTTAGCAGCAGAGAGCCGTCAGAAAAGTAGCACAAGTAGTCCTTTCTCTTATAGAAACGGTTATTATTATGTATAAGTAAGCAGCACAGATCTATCGGAATAGAAGTAAAAAGAATCCTTTTAACAATAAAAAGGAAGATGATGATAAACGATGTGATAGCAATAGAAATCTGTTACCAGAAACAAAAAAAGTGAGATTAAAGCAAAGGTTGTTCTTTTCTTGTAACAATGACGTGAGTTTAAGGCAATAAAAATGATTAGAATTAAACTTACATATACGACCCAGTCCTTGGGGCTGTGTGCATTGGTTCCACAGAGATAGAGTCTGGAGCCATCTCCCATGGGCTGAATGACTCTGATGTGGTTGCGACAATCAAAGTGCTGAAACAAATAACAACAAATAAATAACATAAATGATATTCCTGAAATTTTCACAATACTACTCATATAACAATATAAATGAATTTCAAAAAGTATTTCAAAATATTGAATACAGTAATACCCCGCTTTACGCGACCCCGTTATGCGCGGTTTCACTAAAATGCCTCGCATTACGCGAATTTCTTCTTTTTAGAATGTGTATGAACATATTGTAGTTATTGGCTTAACAATAAAAAAGAGCGTTGGGTGTTATGAACGTATTTTACAAGAACGTAATAGAAACGCTACCCAAAAGACAATAGATGTATTTTTCAGTAAAAATAACAAGTAATACTGCATAAAGTGTTTTTATAAGTTTTGACTATGTATGTATGTTTAATCGAAATCCAGATATATGCGAATTTCACTTAACGCGATTTTTTCCGGTACGTATCCCTCGCGTAAAGCGGGGTATTACTGAATACAGTACTACTCTTTTGAATGTTTCAAAAATATTGTTGCTGATACTGTCATGTTATGGGTCGATTTCGCCCTGCAAGGGGTCGATGACAGCGAAAAATAAAATTGGGATCCCATTTAAGCAGGTCATCACCAAAATTTAGACATTTCGTAAATGTCATAATGCACCGAACACAGATTGTACCTATGTACTTTGTCACGAATCGAAGCCCTGAAGTGTAGAAGTATTTTGTATGTTATTAATTAATGTATCTAATTCTATTTAAGATATTAAAATGGAATTCCACCAAGTATTCTCTGTCAAAAATATTCATTTTCTGAATGTTATTATATTTGCATTTTGTGTATAAAGGTATTTTAACTTAACCCTATGAAAGTGAGTTGTTCTATATAAGAGGTCAAAAATATATTTGAAGTTGATGAATTTGTAAAAATTTGATAGCAAGGATAATCGACGAAAAACAGGAAAACTTGACAAGGGACAAAATAGTTTGGGAAACTATGCGTTAGATTGAAGATATATTCATTTTGTTGCATACAAACAACATTTTTTAATATTAGTTTGTGCTACTAAGGTATAATGTTGATGTTATTATAAAACATATACAGCCTGGTCCATATGGATACCCCGGATATAGAAAACTCATTTTGCGACGGCGCTGACGTCTGGGCTCCGAGGCGGTCCAAATAGATATATCTTTGAACACTGCCACACGTAACGCGAGCCATTCTTTCAATATTGTAAGTATATTGGCCACGGGGGTGCCCATGGGTCGCGAGGCCGGCCAGGGGGTCGATATGGGGCCCATAAAGCATTTTGTTCTAACAATAACTGGCCCATAAATTCTGCAAAATGCCCAAGGAGGTTTTGTAACTCTTTTGTTGGGTTATTTTTTCGTCGCGCCGTCTCACTCCCTCGCGGGTTACTACGGACGTGATGGGAAAGTCAAAGTATTTATATGGGACGTTTATATTAACTATTAGATTTATTTTTACTTACACGACGGTTTCCGCTCATTCTCTAATGCTTCTTGAGTTTTTTATTGACTTTATATAGGTTCGCGTAGTAAAATGTTTATTATGTCGCATTTGTTGTATTTTAAACAGAGTTTTAGTGTTTCGGCCGCGAGTCGCGTATTTTACTGCTTTATAAGCTAAATCAAGAATAGATTTTATGCGCAGCAATTAAATAATAAGGAAATAATAGGCTTTAAAGAAAACTTATTTTATTCGTATGCCTGAAATATATTAAAGTAGTATAAAAAAAGTCAAAAAGGCTTTGTGATACACTCGTTTTCATGGTTACTGAACAAGTTGTTAATCATTCGTTTGTCGTTTTAGTTCTAGTATTGGACCTTTTTTTTACTTATTTTTCGTGTTAGAAAATTTCACTCAAATAAAATCTTTATGTTCAAAAGCGCTGTGAAAATAAATAAAAATTTCCAATACGTTTATCGTAGTATAACATATCGCGCACCGGCCACATCACTGTGATAAAACAATGTGTTGAAAATCCGCGATGATTTATGTTGATATTTTCAATACAGCTCAATTGGTTTGGGAAAAACAACGCGAGGCATTCAAATCGAGTCATAAATTTTGATAAGTGCATTAATATGCAAGCTGCATCGGTAATAAAGCCAATTTTAAATATGGGATATCGTGTAATGCTCGTATCGGCCGCCGCCATATTTAACCTCCCAGCCGCTGAGCTGGCGTCGACTGATAAAGCCTTAAAAAGTGCAACACGGTTGCAATAAAGCCTCGAAAAAAAAAATTGTGTTTCTCTATCGTTTCTCAACTGTTGTGTGTTATTTTATTTTGCTCTTAACCGCTATAAATATGTTTTAAGACATCAAAAACATACCTCTGATTTTCCTTTGGAAACGCACTGGGCCACGTTGCTAGGCTCCAAATTGAGAGCATCCTTCTGAAAAAAAGACAACATCATCATTAAAAAGTTTAAAAATGTCAGTATTAATAGGCAAATATCTCAAGTGTTCTGTCAAATAATTCTTCGCGTTCAGTGCCGTAAATTGTAGAGATGTTCTTAATAATTCTAGCCTGTCATATTTTGACCGTTATGGTTGTATGGTCCGAATTAAAGTTGTTTTGGACTAGTCACATAACGTAGCCGAAAGATTTGTGATTGGATATAAAATAATAAATTGTTGTTTTTAAAATATAACTGATATATGGCACCGTTAAAAAAACAATTCACTGAATTTATATTTCAAATAATACTGCAACACCGAAATATAGAAATGCTTTATACTACGGTTTGAAAAAATTTTTTTTAAAATTAATTATGCGTATAAATAGCTGAGAGACTGCTTCAGGTATTTTGATAGTAAAGGCTTTTGACTTATAAGAGCTTCTTTTAACTAACCTTTGAGAAGAATGTTAAAGCTTTTAACTCTATCAAGGTAATAAAATATGAAGAACAGCACTCAAAAAATCTTGAGTTTTATAGTAACTTTTCTACTTTATAACCATTGTTGCCCAATTAGTACGAGTAGCATTTTAAAGATTGTACTTGCTGTTGTGTTTGTAAATTTCATAATTTAATAAAAAATACTTTTGAATGCAAGATCTTTGTTGGATATTTTTTGTAGAACATTTTCAACATAATTGAATTGTAAAGTTATGAGTGAAGAAACAAAAAAAAAACCGCCTCGTTTAAAGCAGAGAAAAAATAATAAAGCGTTGTGTAGACTGCGTGGAGAAGACAGATGTCGGTCCCTCACGGTACCGTACTGTAAATTACACGTTATTATGTTATTAGGAATCGTTAAAACGTGATTTACGCAGCGTTGTGGGCTTAAGAGGTATTGCTTTACATACCTCACAGAACGACTGGCTTATATTGCTGAGGTTCAGTCTGTAAACTCGGTCCCTGGAAGCAAAAAAAAGCATGTTAGAAGGCCATCAATATACATGCTATTCATTTTTAGAAAGAATATCCAAAAATTTATAAATATATATATAACACAACGGAGAAGAAACGTATGATTAGATACAAACTCGTTTTATTAGCACTGTATTCAAATTAGACTAAGAAACTAAAAGACACACTTATACTTTGTTTTAGAAAGTTTTGGGGTTTTACTGAACTGGGAATAGTTTCGTGATATAATTTTATAGAGTGCATTTATTCATTTTGATATTGTTTTCGTACATGTACAGTCACAATTGTTGCAAGTATGAAATATTTAATTTATTATTACTGTAAATTCAGAATGCCTATGTGTACAGACCCTTTAGAAGATTCGCAAGTATCTCACAATTTACTTATCAATAAGGTTTTATAACTACAAGAGTATGAAGATATAAGTTTGTGTAAATGGTTGTGGCTTTTTTCTGTTGTTTTCAGAGGAATCCACGTAAATTCATCGGACCCCAAGGACGTTTAAAAATATACATTTCAAAGTACATTGATTTAATTTTTTTACATAAATTGAAAAGTTTTCAGCTAAACGCTTAAATCGGTTCTCTTCATCGCGCTCACAAAGAGCGTCAATATAACACAATAAACTAGTAAATAGACGCCTATCTGAAATTCTGAATTACTTTTGCAACTCCATTTGCAAACTTTCATATAATATGCATCGAATTTTAATCCGATATTGAGGCGGCCGGGGGGCGCGGAGTGCAGAATTCCATCAAAAACCCGGCATAGTTCGCAAGCGGCCATTTCAATTTACCTCCCCACTCGCAGATAGGGAAGGCAAACTACTTTTAATAACTAAATACGTGTACATTAACCACCTTATAGCCTAGAGGTTAGCACGCTAGCATGCCGCCCGTGAATTCTAGTATGCCAGTTTTTTCCAGATCAACTATTTTTAAAAAGTTGCAAAGTGTGTTGCTAGGCGTTGTGATTGTAAATACTGCATTCTAGGATGTTATGCTATGAATAATTTTTTTTATATTCTGACAATTTGATCTCGGTATTTGAGCTATTTTTAAGGTTATATATAAAATTGATCATTTTTAAACCTTTGAAAATGGCTGTATCGGGAACAAAACGTTGGAAATCTATCGCTTCGAGGAGCTTGCTTTTTTTGTAGTTTCTGTTCGTGCAGAATTTTTTCGCGTTTTTATTTTATTGTATATATTGGTAATATTATAGATTACACCTGTGTACAATTTCTATAAATAGTTTTAACTAGATATATTTGTTCAATAGCATTTCCGTAGTATTGAATTAAATGTTCTTAGAATCTATCTCGTCTGATGATTTTGGGAAATCCTCTGTGTGTATACAAGCTTTATTGGCAGGTTATGATTACTTGAGCGATCGATGTTCATATTTGAACAGGTCCTAGGAATTCAGGCTTTTAGACGAAGCGATTATGTCAACATTTTGGATAAATCACAAGTAAAAAATATTCTAATATGTATGGTTTTTAAAATTTATATTTATGAATATATGTTTACTTACATGGATCCTACGAATAGGGCGTCTCTCTTTGTGTCCATGAAGAATGTTCTGTAGTACATCAATCCACACGTGAATTCTCTGACATGATCTGAAATACAAAAATACATCAATTAAAAATAAGAATAAAAAGATGTAACATACATGGTTTACAAATTGCTATAGCAAATCTGCAAATTCCGCATAAATTGTATGGTACGCTATAGTCTAAATATTATAAAAACAGGAAAATTTGGTTACTACTCCAAACGTTTGATAATAAGATTCCATCAAATTTTATTTTATTTGCGAAAGAAAACATTTATTCAAATATCCCTACAGACGAAAATGTAAATAGAAAGTAAAAATATATTAAATGAATTTATACGATGCAGGCATATATTTTTTATAAAAATTCTTATGTTTTTTTTTCATATTTTAATAATGTAATTAACAAAAATATGTATCATGCCTAATTAATTCTATCGGTGAATAGTTTTATTAGCTTCTAGTTCCTTGGCAAGAATTTTATATCCACACATTTTAACAACATACAAAAACAGTTAAAATGTTGTTATTTACATGTGTTAGAAATTATTCATTTAAAGCAGTGGCTCTCAAACTCTCTTGGCCCACGGACCCCTTTTCATAGTCAAAACTTGCCTACCGCCCTGGGTGAAAAACTACATAAATTCATATTATAGACTAGTTGGTGCAAGTATCGATTCTATTGCGTTCCTGTATTAACCTACCTGACTCACCGTGATGCCTGCTATTACTTGTATTTAATGCACCTGTGTATATTTATATTTTACTTAGGACGTAAAAATCGCTAATAATTTCCATATCAATAAAAATATGTCACAATTTATTAAATTTATATTAAACCTTGCGCGGACTCCCTGACGTTGTTCAGTGACTCCCAAATCGATTGTAATTTTCTAAGGACCCCTGAATGATCCCAGGGACCCCCTGAGGTCCGTAGGGACCACATCGAGAAGCACTGATTTAAAGGCATCAACATAAAAAAAATTACATCCAAATTTTCAGATGTATATTTTTCAAACATTGAACCATCAAAGCGCGCGTATTTGTATATCAAATTTTCAATAAAATCCCTGAAAAAAAAAAATTAAAGGCCAGAGATCAATCGCGGCCGGGGCAGGTTTTCGCGTGTCCCAAAATTAGACAGGAAAAAAACCTGCTTATAACAACAAAAATAATAAAAAAAAAATTGCAGGGAGCGAAGACACGGGAGGGGACGCGGCCGTCCCCGGTTATGAGCGGAAAAAGGTCTTTGATGTTTTTCGGTCGTAGGCATTCGTACTGCGGAATTATGTGCCGCTCAAAGGAAGCCTGGATGCTACGATAGCTATTAGATTTGCAGCAGACTCGTTACCGTACACGTGATGTGGGGAATTGTAGACGGTACCTTCAGGACGCTGCGACCAGGCGTTGCGGAACTCTGGGACGGCAGTGCATCGCAGGAAACTACTTTTTCGAAACACGAAAATTTGTGGACTTCAAAAAAAGTGACAACAGGGTTACCCAGACGAAGTGTAACCTATTTTATTCATTATTCAAGGAGTCTCCTTCATGTTTCTAATAAAGGCTATAGACGTAATATTTTGGAGCAATTAGAAATAATTAAGCACTAAAATTTAGGATTCCCTCTGATCAACGAACAACTGAATAACCATAATTCTTACCTTCTTAATATTTTTAAAAATACACTGTGATTCTGCATTCAAACTAATTGCTTTCATGTGACAGCCAGGAATCATCATAAACTAGTTTATTTAAGTACTTAGTTTATTAAGTACTTATTTAAGTAATACCATTTTAATGGGGTTTCACAGCACCCAATAGAAGCATTTTATAATCTATGACTCATGTATTTCTGTTGAATTTATATAAGCTCGCTTTTTTCTGTATACTCAGTCTTGAAGATGCCGTGTTCGGCGAAAGAGCTCTCGCTAATAGTGAAATCAACGTAGTCTCCAAAACCATTAGGTTTTATTTTATTATATTTTATTCATTATATAAAATAAATTCACGTGTTTAATCCACATAAAAACCTATACAAAACACCATACATTTTTTGTAATTTTAAATTCTCGCTCAAGAGCAAGGAGTGTACGTACAAATCCTACAAAAATATGGTGTGTTTTTGTAATTTTATACTTAAATTAATATACTTGAGGAAGTATCAAGGTCGCATTTGTGGCTTCGAGTAGAGCAGACGACTTAAAAAATATATAACATTTGAAAGGTCTTAGGGATGAACAATTTATATGTCAAATCAAACACTTTCTCAAAGTAAAATGTACATTTATTCGCATATTGAAAATGATTCAAAGAAACTCTCAGAAAAATATCATCATATCAAAAATATGCCTAACCATATTAGTAAGTAATATAAGCCTGTAAGACGTTCAATCCACAAAATAGACATACATATAATGTACAGTTGAATATTTTTTAAATTAATATATATTTGGTCAAATCTTCAAACACGTCTTTATAGGTGAACGCGTGGTCACCCTAGCATCGTAGTCCCTTTTTTGTGCGCAGCGATCGAATTCGTAGCATGTAGTTTGGATTTGTGAAAGTCTGACGATTATGGTTTTATTTTCGTAGCAATTTGAGTTTTATTGTATACAGCTGGAGGTGTATCCGGGATTGCGCAATTCTCTATTGAATTTGACTATTCTGGCTTCGTTATAAGCAGATGGTGAGGGCACTTTATATGCCAATTTACTTCATGCATTATTCTCAGCGCGTATTCAACCTAATAAATATATACACATGTATAAATTTAATAATTGAACGAATAAAAGAACAATTGAACAAAATGATTATGTCAATAATAATATTTCTAATAATTTGAATGGATACGCATTTTTAATCCGTCAGTCAAAAGACTTAGATAGATTTTTTACAAATTTAACTCGCAACTTTTTAAATCATAAATTTAAATAATTGGATCTCGGATATACTCGTATATATTATTATAATATTTTTGAGTAAAATACTTGAGTGATTTTCCACATGTTAGTTTTTATTTGTGACCGGTTTCGCCAACCTTTCACGTTGGCATTATCACATTATCACAAATAAAAACGAAGATGTGGAAAATCACTCAAGTATTTTACTCAAAAATATTATAATGGAATTCCATCAAGTACTCTCTGTCAAAAATATTGAATTTCTATATTATTATACTAACTCTATTCTGATTCATTTTTTTTTTAAATTTAATGTATTTTGTTGTTACTGAAACTTATATAACTAAGATTTATTATTATCAGACAATGACGTTACAAAACTATGGAATACATAGATCCTATTTAGCAGTTGAAAACTCTTCCGCTGTAGATTATACGTGGGAAAAAAATCAGCATTATTTCAAGCTTACATGTACGCGAAGCCTTAGCGGTTCAAAAAGGCTTTGACGCTGTACATGCGATTAACTCTGGCAATCAACTTTTCCGACCTGGCTTATCAAAAGGCAATACATTCTGTGTTCTGCAATTATACGCCTACAAAGGGGGTAGGTGCGCTGCGCCACAACATTTGCTCTATGCAACCCCATGGGCCCATTTACTTTGGGTTGTTACTCATTTTATATTTTGCATAATATAAACGAAACGTTTTAGTTTTTTTTTTTAAGACAATGCACTAAAAAAATATTATATTCTACGTTGAAATTGTATTTGAATATTTTTTACATTCAAGTGTATAGGTACTTCTAACAAAAACTAAATATACAAGAAATATAACGTTTCAAAATGATATTGTATGTATTAGGTATAAAAGCAGAAATTTGAATATTATTATCACTTTATATAAAAAAAAATTGTTCATACATTTAATAACCAAGTTGGTATTAAGAAAAGGAAATTATGACTCTTTTTAAAATGATACGTGGAGGTTGAAAACAGAAAAGCGGATGTCGTGATGAGAAAAACCATTCTTTCTCCAATGGTTGCACGATGTAAGTATGGATAAGTAAAATAATCAGATTGCATGGATACGCCGTGGATAAAAGAAATCCTTGATTTTAATTAACGTTTTTACGGACAAAGTCACCCCAATTTCTTCAAAGAAGCCAAGAAATCATATTTGAAATCAATCGATAGCAATCTTTTGTAGGGGTAGGTACATATCTACGATGCATCTGATCTTATTGTAGGCAAGACAATTAGATTCTCGGACAATAAAGGGCGGGGAGGACACAATAGATATCCAAGATGCCAGGGGGTGGTTTTGGGGCGGATTTCGAAGAAGGTAGTTGCGAGGAATGCTGGCAATATTTTCGAGTGAGTAATTCCGTTGAGCATTTTTTGAAAAGATAGACTTACTTTAATCTATCCAGAGTGCACGTGTATGAAGGATACATAGCAGAAGGCATTTTTAATATAAATATATTGCAGGTTTACGAATCGCGTATTGAAATATCTTATAAATATTAAAATATTTGACGACGTGCTGTGATTTTTGTTATTTACTATATATACAATTATCTGCAGTCGAGTTTATGACATTTTGTATTTCATTTTACTAAGGTGTTTTAAATGAATATAAAAAAATGCTTATATTTTTTTGCACAAATGCCTTTTTAGTTCCTGCGATAAAATATAGATTTTTTAAACATTTTCAGTCAAGGTTTCAAATGGAAAATAAAATATTGCTTCAGAAAATATCGTGTATTACATATCTGATTTGCAAAAAAACGTGATGGCAATCACGACAAAAATTACAGAGCTTCTGAAGCGTAATGCATGATGAATATATACAACCGATTTTTGCCAATAGAAAAACCTTTTCACATTGAATAACATCTCGATCCATGGCGATTTGTATCGGTATGGCCATGGGTCGAATGCCATCGGTTTCCTTCGACTGCAACCTCAATAAGGCGTATAATGCGCCGCTTTGTACGGAGGCCAGATAGAATCTAAACGGCGAGTGCCCTTCCGTGGTCTCAGTATTATTTCAAGTACTCTACGAGCTTGTATTGTGTTATTGATTCTTGTCTTGCAAGTTTGTAGTTTTGTGTTTGTAATTAAATATTGACTTTTATAGTTTTCTTTGTTACTACCACAATAAATATCATATAGCTTACGCGAATGGCGATGCAATAAACTTATAAATAAATACTGATTCTTGAGCAGTTCCGCGATTCAGTGGTATTTTATACAACGATAATAAATACGAATAAAAATATGAAACAATAAATAAAGTACCTACGGTTAATTCAACAGATAAAAAATATTATTTGAAGCATCTCACGTATACAATCTGTTTCAATAAAAAATATGCATAAATATTATCAATTATCTGATTATCTAGATTTAAGTGCTTGATTGAAACAAGGTCTAGAAAGTCTGAGACTTATATTAAAATGCTTAGTATAAATGAATATAATATAAAATATATTTGAAATAAAAATTGAAAAAAATATATAATGAGTAATAAATAATTAAAAAGCATGTCTTTTTTAAGAACTTTCCTATGTATAAAAATAAATTTAAAGAAAATGTAAAAATTCACGATATACCGAAGCATTAATTATGAGAGACCTGCGTATAAATTATTAATTACCACAAAAAAGTATTTCACGAAACTAAATTAAGGTAATCAATATATTATTAAATATTTTCGACTATTACGGTTATTTTTAAATGTTACGATCTATAAATATTTTTAATCCGACAGGTATAGACGTCCCTAAATTAATATTTTTAATCAAAGATTCAAATGTTTAGTACACGAACACTAATAGTTTTCAATTAATTCATTTATTAGTTAAACCATCAAATTAATAATAATTTTAAAACTTTAAGCTTTAATATCAGGCTGAGTATTTAATTAAACTTTGGTAATTTAAATTAAATACCTTGCTCTATGTAAAGTAATTAAATTGAATATTTTCAAACAAATTTAAAAGTGTTTTTTTTAATCTAGAATACCAAAATACTTAAATAAATAATTACCTTATTTTGCGGTTTAGCAAAATTAAGGATTATTTGTAGTTTATTTTATTACAAAGTAATGGCTACTGTATTTAGCTAACAGGTTTGAGTCTTATAAGAAGAGTTACTAAACATTAAAAAAAAAAAATTTAAAAGTAACGAGGTATTATTTGTTGCAAATAAATTGTATTCTTTATAAAATTAAGTTTAGGAGACTGAATCACGAATAAAAAAAAATCCATTACGCCATATAAATCATTAGTATTTGTTACTGTAAAACTAATGATTTCTTATTATATAGAGTCTTTTCTGACAAAAAAAGGTCTCACGGTCTTAGTTATAAAAATACTAACAAAAATAAAAACTTATACCCGTGATAATATTGATGCTTAATCAAAATATTTATAACACTGTTTAATTAAATATTTTATTAAATCACCATCTCAGACACATAAATTTAAATATTTAATGAAGTAAATAAATATTTAGCATTGTTAATAAAGCAGTAATTTCTTTAGTAAAACAAGAACTAAAAGCATTCAGTCTATTATTATAATTTATAATAGCAGTGTCGACCTATCAAGCTGAAAGTACCGAAGGCTTTAGTAAAGTCAGTCATTAATACAGAAAGGTTATAAATAGATAATTTGGTGCTGTACTAACAAAATCAATCTTGATGAAGAAAAAGGTTAAATGTGTAAATTTTTTTAAAGGGATGTTTCCGTTTAAGCGACGATGTTCGAAAGAAATAATACTAATATTATGAAAAACATCAGGTATATAAAAGTATTGAATTAATTTTATGAAGTGCTTGGAGACCCACCCAGAAGGCTGTAGTGGAATTTGTTGATAAGGCAATAAAGAAGAGAAAAGAGGCAAGGAAAGTCCGACAGCGGTCAACATAAGATGACTATCAGTA